>JAOTON010000102.1:0-600000 GCA_034440635.1 Lepas anatifera | reverse complement strand
AAGATTTGCGGTGTTTTTCGCTTCTCGTGAATAAGTAATGTATAAGTTAAAAGAAATGTTAACATATTGTTACAAGAGGCATTGAATATCAATAAATGCTTGTGAATGAATTCATTGTTAGCGTTTAATAGAATAAGACAAAACAGTATACATTCCTTTGTTCCTTGAAAACCTAAATATTGCAGATCTTAGGTGCATGGTTGTCGTGAACTTACCTAGTGTTAAAGGTATCTTGATTATTTTTAACATTCACAGATAGGTGGTCCCAATCAAAATGGTCCCCAATGACAATATTCCTAATAATACGACAATTATGACAATATTCCTGAACACCCGCTAGTGTCGGTATGAACTGCTCAATTTTCAAACTCAATGTAAGAATGATATTGAGCATCCTTGAAAAGTATCACTATAGAAAAGTACATTAAGTCACCATGCACCAGAAAACCAATGTACCCATAATTTCCATTCTGGAATGCTGAGTTTGCGCGCAGCGACGACGCCAGACACGCAGACCCGGCGCCGGGGGGCTCTCCATTCGCGTGATGGTAACCCGACACCACGCCGCCGCCGGATACTTTGTATGTGTCAATCCCAGGCCGAGATATGTCACACTTACACCCATTAATCACACCGCTGCTGCCACCCGTAGCAATACATGGTGGCGTTTTGTAAGTCAATTGGCGAGCGGGCGATAAAATTAGAGCCTTCTGCCAAACAGAAGCCGAGTCCAAGCGGGCCCGCTGCGGTGTCAGCTTGTTCAGTGCTGATAACGGCCGCTCATTTTCCTTTCAAGGTATAGACTAGTCCAGTAAAGGTTGACGAGTGTCGAGTGACCGAATTCAAAAGTGGTCGTAACCATGAATTTCGGGTTTATCAAAATTTTATTTTGTTCGACTTTCCGTTTCAGTGTTGGCAGGGCGATGCGTTACGTTCAGTAACGCCTCGCCTTCTGTGGATTTCTTATTAGCTGGTTGCTGCTGTTTAGATGGGACTTTTGCTGAATGGGCCATTATCCAGGTTTTGTTGCAATAATCATGGAACCAATTTAAATTCTTTGGAAGGAAACTTCTCGATGTGCTCTTCTTCGGCCACACTGTTCGGTAGTGTCAGAACGTGGAAGGGTACGACGCCTTCAGACTGTGTAAGTCTTTTCAGACAGTCTGTGCCTGCACTATACATGTGGACGTCCCTAAAGCCTTTTCTGACTAGTATCAATGGGCTGAGTACCTACCAAGAAAAACATATTGCAGACCTTTCTATTTTGGAAGATTTAGAACATCAAATCAAGCATTTGCAGAGGGCGTTTGGCTTAAGTATCAGATAGAGGTCATTATGGGACACTGTTCCAGCTTTTTTCCCACTCTGCCCCGTTTAAATCTGTCCCGTTTCGTACCGTTCTGGACATTATATCAAATAATCAGAGCCTTACTGTTCCGTCTATTCTCCCCAAATTTTTCACTTCCCTCCATTATGTTATAGAAGCTTAACTTGATGTTTGCATCGTCCTAGCATTGTCTCTAGTAAGCATGAACTGAAGATGTTAAATTTAAGTTAGGGACCACAGTATGAAACTATTGACTTGAAGCGCAGTCTGCAAAATAAAACAAAATTCCATGAGATCCCGTTGCGACAGTCTGAAGGTCACCATTGTTTTCGTATAGGGTGCCTAGTTCCCCAACTGGGACAAGAAGTGGGTGATTAAAACCGGCAATGGAAAATGGAGCAATTATGTCGAATTAGGTACATTGTTCTGAAAGTGATCATATTCTGGCTCTTGGATGGTGTGGAGACAAATGAATAGTTTTGTCAGATTGAGAAAAGTTCCAACCACCCCTGTTCCCCAAAAAGTTACGCCCAATCTTTTAAGCTGTGTAGGCTATCTCCTCCAGCTGCATACTACTTTATCAGACTACCATACAACATGCCAAGTTTCCTACAACTTGAGGACACAAAATTAAACAGGGTTTCTGGAAAAAAGACAGAACTCAGCTAGCCAACTTCTTAGCATTGCTGAAACCATGTTCTAATCCCTCCCAGTCGTTTTTCTCATAATTATGCTATAAAATCGTTCCGCTGTTCAAATTCCACTCAGGTCTTAAAATACGTTCTCCGTTGTTGAAATTATTAAAAAGCAGGGATCATCCACTTACTTTCCACAGAAAAAATGGAAAAGAAGCACAAAAGGCTCGCCCACTGCTCACACAGATAACACGTGACATCTGTGTTGCATTTTTGGGCTAATTTGGTACTATAGAATGTTTACTCTTATGACAACTCCTTTAGACATACTTGAATAAATTTTTTGTGAGTGTTTGCTCTGTCTTTTCCGTTGAACTACAGTCATTCAGACTATTGAGAAGACTAAAACGTAGGCTCCTTTGGTGAAATCTATTTATCTGGAAAATTGGAAGGACGACTGATATTGGCTAAAACGACGCTTTTAACTTCTAAATTTGAATTTGCATTCGCCTCGTGAAATTGGTTTGAGTTGGCTGTACTTTTGTATTCATGCCTTGTTTTTACCTCGGCTTTAATGCCTGCTTGATTGCTTCCATGTCATATATCAAACAAGAGAAGCTATCATTAATCATTTCGTTCGCGTCTTCAGATCCATCAATTTGTTCGTAAGTGCCTACGACCTGCCAAGGAAGGTTTCGGCTGTAAAATATATTGAGAGAGAGAGAGAGAGAGAGAGAGAGAGAGAGAAAAGAAAAAAGAGCGGAGAGCGGAGAGTGGAGAGCGGAGAGCGGAGAGCGGAGAGCGAAGAGCGGAGAGCGGAGAGCCGAGAGCCGAGAGCGGAGAGCGGAGAGCAGAGAGCGGAGAGCGGAGAGCGCAGAGCGCAGAGTGGAGAGCGGAGAGCGGAGAGATACCCTTCATTTTTCATTTTTCACTATGCACATATATTGACACCAACCCACAATCCGTTTGCTTGTTTTCTATGTAAAGTGTTTAACAACAGCTTCAACCAATCTGCTCAACTTTGCTACTGGACGTAGCGTTCGCTGCTCAGGATTATGTAGTGGCAGTGCTTGTGCAGGCTTGGGATCGATTCCCATGAGATTCTCCGGTATTCAATATTTACCCAACGTAGGTCTGCTAGCAACTGACTGGTGAGGGGTTGACCTGGGCGGGGCGGCCGTTCCTGTGCTTTGTGGAACGTTAAACTTTAGCTTCTAAATTGACCCTTCATTGTCGAAGTTGCTCGTTCGGGTGGTGGGGACGGGTTATCCATGAAAAGTCCTTTGATGATGTTCGTGAGGCTTCCACTCCAAAAAATGAGCCTGCAACATCTTGGGCAAAATGTTCACAAATCTGCTACACTCGGGCAGACGTTTTTTGAAAGGGCATATCTTATAGTTCTATTCTGACGGAACTATTTTCTCAAGTATTTTTCATTCCTGCACTTCTTAGAAGTGATTCAGAAATGCTGCCAGCTCAACTAATTCATTTAGTGTCGTTTTCTACCCCGACGGCAGAAGCTATACTACACATGGCTCCAAGAGTAGTATGCAAATGTTTTATTTTTTCCATCAATTAAAAAGCAAGTGGACATGGGACATTGGTTGTCAGTAAAACTTTGCATCCCCACTGATATGTCTGCTCTAAATCTTAAAACCATTTGTATTTGGGCCCTTCGTACACCTTCGCTTATGGTCGCAACAAAATTTGAGAGTTCTGCTGCAGCACATCTGAAAAAAAGTGGGACAAAAAGTGGAAGGGCTCTAGCCCCCCTTCCCCTTGGCTTGCGCTGGTGATGCTCATGCTTGGCATCTAATGCGCTGGATTGAGTTCTTGCGTTCCTGTGTTGAAACTCATATGGTGAAAGGTCCTATTTCTGTATCATATTTTTATTACTAGGGAGCTTAAGGTATAATGTTCCTGACGAGTTAGTTTCCATCGTGACAATTATTGCATACAGGCTGTCAGTTGCAGAAGGGGAGGAGAATCAAAACCTGGAACCAGGAGAGGATGTAAAGGGGCAAAATGAGACATTTGCCCACCCAATGCCCTCGATTGTTTTCCTATTTCCTGAAAATAATATGTATCTACAATGTTTTGCTTCATTTCTCCCCCAACCATCGCCTTTGGTCATCTGGGATCCGCTGGACAAAAAACTGGGACAGGCTGCATGTTTGATCAGGTAAAAAAACACACATCATGGGTCAGCAATTAGATTCATCCCGATGTGAAGCTTATGCGAGCTGCTGTTTAGGGTGAGATTTTTCAACCTATGTACCCATGTAGACAATCTGAAATAATCTTGCAAATATTCTATCGACAGCACTCCAGCTCAGTCGGTATACCTGCACGCAGAAGGATGCAATGTTTATGCACTCATCGTTGGGTCGGCTGCACGTGACCAAAATCCCCAGCCATGCGCATGCGCAGTCACTGCGGCGAAGGCGTCCCCCTCCCCGTGTCGTCACGAATGAAGGTGGTTGGCGAACACCTGGCGAAAACGGAATAACGTAGGGTCGGTCTTAAACGATTGAAAATGTATTGATGTTCTGTTTCTTCAGCATTATGCAGAAATCGTTGATATTGTCCAGATGTCAGAGATGTCACTTATGTTGATGAGCATTGGGCCTATCGACACACTCCGTGCCAGGGTTGTATAGCGTCATCAACTCTTTACCTGTTGGAAAGGCTTCTTGGGAGTCAGCTTGCTACTTGCTTAGGAAATCTGCCGGGCCTTGAACCCGGGTCAGCCGCGTGGAAATCGAACTTGCTAACCACTGCACCACCGTGCCCCGTGATATCATTTACGCAAATTGGCAACAGTAGTTCATATGAGTTTTAATGGGAGTGTTCCACTTTTATAATAATTTTTTCTTGAAATAATTGGTTAGAGCGTGTCGGAAACCACTAACGGCATGTGTCATTTCAATCAATACTACATTGAATTCAGTGGTATTTGATTTTCATTGAAAATCATGTCAATTTGAAATCAACTATTGAATTTCTGCATAATTCACAATTGAAAGGAGTTTGACCTATTACGTTATAATATGATATATTCAGCATAATTTACATTTCAACTAGCGCTTTAGCAGCCACTGAGCTGTAAGTTACGGTTTGACCTTGACCCTTGACATATGAATTTGATGTTTGGCCTTAACCTTCATATTGACTAACCATTATCTATTACGTCATGAAATGATGCGTTATGCTGGATGACGTCATCTAGTCGGAAACGCTGAGGTCAATGACCTTAAAAATGCAGGGGTGAACTTTCACTTTGACCTTTCACCCTTGCCTTGACCTATATTTGAGGCAGCCTCGACATAGTATCCTGATTATATGGCCTGATGACACCGCCACACGGTTTGCAAAGCAATTGAGCTGGTACCATCACATGATCGTGGTGATCCCAAAATAAAAGTCTGGTTTTGAAAACGTAGATAAGAAACATGTCTTACCGGCTTTAACAATTTTATCATTAAAGGGAATGTGGCACCTTCACAACGTGATTTTAACTGAGATAGCCAAGTTGTAAAGCAGGTCGGAAAACCCGGTACTCCATGTTTCATTTGTCTTGGAACTCGATATTTCCGTAGAAAAAAGCTAAAACGTACCTGACACAAGCCCCCCTCAGCCCCCCGTCGCCGGCGGCCATTGTTGTGAGCTACTGGTGTGACGACATATGCTGACGTCACGATGAGCATCAGCCAATCGAAGCCCTTGAAGCGTTTCAAGTATGGTAATGGTTGCCAGATCGTGACATCAACCACAGGCTGATATTTATTTCTTTTTCTAGAGGAGTATTTTTAAAAACCAAATATTGAGCTTATTGTACATTTTTCAGAGAAATCGTGAGTGGTTTCATTATTTTTTACTAAAAGTACGCCTAATAACACTAAATTCCAGGATTCGACCAAGGTTCCACATTCCCTTTAATTAACGCGCTCTTCATCTGTTCAAATGTAGTCAAGTACCACTTTCCGGCTTTGAACTCCAAATCGGCTCGAAATTCACAGGAAAAAATGGTATTGGATGCTTTATAACCCCTAAAGTGCGTATGCTAAGAGCTGTACCACAGCTGGAAAGCTTCGATACAGCAATTTCTTTTAGATATTCCCGTCGCCAAGAACAGCAGCAGGTATAGCGGCAGCGTTCATAAGTGTGTCAGATGTGGTGGTAATACATACGTTCAGAGTGTGGTAACTCCATCACCGTTGGAGGCCATCAACAGCCAACGATCCTGGAATGCCACAGCAGGAGCGTGTGTCAGAGTGTGGTAACTCCATCACCGTTGGCGGGCTATCAACAGCCAACGATCCTGGAGTTCCATCCCCTCACACCAGCATCGGCGAGCTCATCAACACTAGCTGAAGAAAATACACTCGACAAAGACACAAAACAGGCTAATGTGGAGATGGTCAGCGATGGTATCAATCCTGTTGCCTTCTTTTTGAAAATCACTAGCACCAGCAGAAATAGAAGGCAGAACCATCATCGGGTCATGTCCTTGCCCTTCCTCAGCAGCATCCTGGAGCTGTCCCTCGAGGATTGAGTTCCGTGCACCGGCTTGTGATGAATTTTTCGCTAACACCCAATCTGAATGGTAAGTGTAGCCCCGGGCGATACCGAATAAAAGCTGTATCGTCATTTCCTGCGAAGTTATTGGCCGAAGTCTGAAAACTGCTTAAGTAGCCCCAGATGACCTCTCAAAGGTCCAGGTCAAAAATTACAACAAGAACCTGGAAAGGGGCCCAGGATATTACGGTGCGAAGGTATTCTCAGCTGTATCTACACAAATAAAGCCCAATTCCATGTATTTCCAATGGAGAGGTCAAGATCCGTACCTGACCCTAGGTCATTGATATGAAAAATGCCGGCGTTTGCAGGACTTGGTGGGACCATATGTGGTATAAGTGTCAATCCGATAAATTTACCCATTTGTTACTTATGCTACCTTAAATATTTTTGGAGGTGAGGTCAGTTGACCAGCAATTCTGACCTGACCTGAGATGACCCAACCTTAATTTCTTTTGGAAAGCTGCGGGATGGATCAAGGATAAGGTGTGCCAAGTACGGTGGCGCTTTGCGCTGCCATTTTGTTCGTACCGCCGGAAAAGACCGAGGGGGTGTTCAAACACCCCCGGAGCGAGGGTTAAGGTACGAATATGCCCTCTAATACAGAAAATAATCGCAATCGTGTTTCCAAGTTACTAATTTTGTGCGGTGGGCAGTCATTTCCTCTCTGGTTAGACTCTATAGATAAATTTCTTCCGGAAAAGTTTCTTCATCTAGGGGTAAAAATTGGTCTGCGCTTGGAAAATAAGATAAGCGTTCTCACCTCCCTCGGTCGTAGCACACATTTGTCGTTCATCAATGCTCATATATAATCAAGGTTTTTAACTCGAGAAGAAATGTGGAATCATAGGCGTAAGAACAGGGGGGGCAGGGAGTCATGCCTCCAATGTTCAATATCTTTACAATTGACCTTACGACAGTGACTGAAAAGAAACATACTCAAAATGCACCCGCCTCCCCCGAAAATGTTGGATGTTCCTCCACCTGTGTGCAAGATATAACTAGTCCACAACATTTCTAGGTGGCATTGGCTGCTTCATTTCGTACGAGTTTGGTTTTGTTAGGTTTAAACAGTGCATATTATGCGTACTTCTTCAACTGCTGATCACTTTACATGTATTTATTTTGGAATAATTGCTTAGGTATATAGGTACTTGAGCATTTTGATACTTTTCTTTTGTCAGATCCACAAGTTTTCATACATCACTAAACTAGATTTTCTACTTTTCAGACGTCCACGACACGCAGTAAAACCCTTTTAGCTAACGAATCATTTCAAATAGCTTGTTATTCCAACGGAGGAGCATTTTGATTTGCTGTTCCCCCGAGAGGGCGTGACTCGCTCTCCCGACCTGATTCGCGGAGCGACCTGGAGTGCGGTCACGTGGCCACAGGCACTGCGGTCACGTGATCCCTGCCAGGATACGTCAGACTCAGGGCACCGGAAACCAGTCTCGCGCAGTAGTAGGGTCGGGAGCTTCAGCGAGCGTGTGCGTGTGGTGGTGCTTCTGGGGTTGAGATTTGAACTCCGCACCGCGGTGGACAATTATTTACTGTCGACATGATGAAGGTTGCACTGCCGTCTGAGAGTCCTGAGAGGCTAGTGATCAAATCAGTTTAGAGAATTTCAGTGGCCCGGTGGTGCGTGCCAACCAAACAAACAGCACACTTCCCGGCGAAATTAAAGGAATACTCAAGTCGAGGACTTTCAAGTGGACTGGGGATTTCGGCGCCGACATTGAAAATCCCAGAAAAGTAGGTCCTCTCTTCGGTGATTGCATGCATCATTAATGCTCGCGATTACCTTCTGTTATTACATGACAATCGTGTTAATTGAAAATTAATCAAGTTTGATATTTTTATACAAGTGCTTACGCGTATTTTGTACTTCAGCATGTCAGCGCTCTGTCTTAGCATGCCAGCGCACAGCCTGTTTGTGGAACATTTTCAGTCCATAAGTTTTCCCAATAACCAAACACCTTATAATAAATATGGCATCGGAAAATGTGTGATACTGCTTTGACTTGTCTTACAGAGACCTTTCAAATAATTTCCTGAGGTTTCATCTAGCCATTACTTCAGCCACGTTAGACCTTAGACGAGATAGAGCATACTTTTAAATTTGATACGTAGGTGGATCCAGGGGGAAGTGGGGGTACTTGCCTCCCCATCGACCCTTGGTGCCCCATTGAATGACCACGGCACCCCCTGAAAGGTCGATGGAACCCCCTAAAATTTCACTTCCCACCGACCCCCCTCAGGATGCGAGGATCGGTGCCCCCACGATAGGATTTGCCGCTCACTTGAAAGGCTGCGCCGCCCAAAAATGGCGCTCCCTGGTCTGGATGACGCCCCCGACCATGTGTCATCCCCCGATCGAAGATCTTGGATCCGGTTATAGCTCGATAGGGCAGCAGAAACACTTTTTAAAGAGTTTAGGCGATTGCGCCTCTCGAAATATTGTTAACTCTCTGTTGTGGCTACCACGATATGAAGGGATGAATTAGCTACACACCAAATACCAGAGAAAGGTATGTTCGCTCTCCCAAATTTAATAGCAATACGCTTCCCCCCTCCTGATGTATTTGGTGTCATTTCTCACCCCGAGGGCTAGATGTATATAAAATCATAGCTCATCTACGATAAATATAAAAATACAAAACCCTCTAAGCGAGTTAACTCGTTTTCAAAGAAAGCCCTTCTATAGTCGTTTCCCAAAACTCAGCCCTTCTTGCTCGGAGGTCCAAAAAATTGAAATGTTAGTAGATTCAACTCTGACTGATGGCTTTGAGACTGACTCTGACTATGATTCAGCTATCAGGATAAGTCTTTGAGTCTTCTCTGACTCTCCCATTGAATCTTAAACTCAAATTACGATGTGAGTTGGCCTAGGTTACGACTAAAAAATTTGATAAATTCCTGAATCGCTGATGGATTGAAGCAAATGGACCATCAGATGTAAAAGTGTAATAATATAGTTAATTTAAGTTAATAATAAGTAAACCATTAGTAATGTATTAATTAATAATTGATAATTAATATTTCTCCCATTTTACCGAAGCAATATATTGCTCCATTATACAAATATTTCATCCTCAATACAATCGGAGTTGTGTGGAAAGAGTATGGCATAAGAAATGCCATCTTTCAAAGCCCTTTTTGCCTCATCCATTAAACAAGATGAGTTCTGCAGAACTAAAATCGCAATGGCACAAAACATGCCAGGTGCACGTGCTTGAGGATAGGAACCCGTAACTCTGTACATAGACGTCACGCTAAATTGCATCACAGGTATCTAGAAACCAGGCAAGATACGAAGCTTCGAAAACAGGTTTTGTCACCCTATTCCCTTCTGAAACTTCTCATCTCTCTGGAGTATAACAAATTCCAACAAAAAACCTTCATACCTCTACACGTCTCTACCGAATCTGCTTTCCCATATTTGTCTCTGTATTCTCAGGAACCCCAGTTGTCATTTGTTTGTAGGTTGACGTTGCGTTTTTTTCTGTGACTGTCCGCCTTAACACGCCCATTGACGGAGGGGGGCGGGTACCCGCCGCCCCCTCGGGTTTTTCGCAGATAGCATAAAACGGCGGTGCGTACCGCTGCCGTACTTCACATACCTTTCTCTCATCATTTTTACAAGTTCTGTGAAAATTTTAAGGTTAGGTCATCTCAGGTCAGGTCACCAGTACAAGTAAAGTGAGCTGACGTCCACAAAAGTTTAAGATAGCATAAGTCGGTACAGGATGAACTTATCCGATTGAAACTCATATCACATAATGGGCCTACCGAGTTATCTAAAAGTTGTTCCGGTATTTTTGATATCGATGACCTAAGGTCAGATACGAGCAATGACTTCTCCTTTGGAAATACATGGGAAAAATGATTTTAACTGAATAACTTAGTAACGGATGGTGATAGAACGTTTATTTAAGCTGCATTAGATTTGCCTTGTCTTTGCAGTTCTAATCATATTAATTTTATATAATTTGACCTTTGCCTGACCTCGGGTTAGGTCAAATCCTTGCTTTGACCTAGCAAGGTCAAATTATATATCATTCGACTCGGCGTGCTGCGAGGATTCATAAAGTTTAAGTCGTTTTGCTCTATCTTTACTTGTTCAGATGTAATAACCGAAAAACTTCATTTACATGTTATCCCTATGACGACATGTTTTGACTTCTCGTGACCTTAAATGTGACCTGACAAAAAATGGTTCAAATATTTTCGATCGAAAAGTGCATGGGCTAACCATCGCCGTTTACCGTTTTTCGCTACCTACCGTGGTTCTCGAGATCTTAGGGGGGCGGGTACCCGCTCCCCCGTCAAAGCGAAGGTGGCTCAGACCCCGTCAATGCGCGTGTTAAGCTACCTTGTCGTTGTTGGTTTTTGTTGTCTCCTGAGCTGCTGCACAGATATAGCAAACATTCATGGAAGGCTGTCATCTGGGTAAAATAAGGTAGATTTATCAGATGATTTCCTTTACGTATCAAAACATTTCCCATTTCCAAGCGGCATGCTTCTACATGGACGTCCTATATAGCCATTTCTTGGCTTATCTCACCCATTCAACACAGCCTGGGGGAGACAGGGGATGGCGGCTTTATGAGTTGGATGCAGCAACGGCTATAACTAGAAAACTATAAAACAGATATAGATGCAATAGGCTCGGTGGAGGCGCAATCTGGGGAGATCATCCGGATTAGTGTCTGAAAGGTTGCTGAACAATGGCGGACCCAGGGAAGGGAAAAGGGAATTTTCCCACCCCCAAACGAAAAAGCTCGGGGCAAAACCATGTTTTGTCCCCACCAAAGCTATTAACCGTTCGCCCCGGCCCCTTTTCAGTTTACAAGCAAGGTTTTTGGTACGTCAACTGGACCAGTCAACTTCAAACAGAACCAGTCAACTTCAGTGTAAAATTTGACCTCGGTTCTTTTGGCATTTAACATCTTTTTCAGTAAATGATCCTTGGTAGCAAAAACAAGCATATTGTGGCCCACATCTTTATCCCCGTGACGTTTTTATTGCTTTTCGACTAGGCATTGCCCCAATAAACCTTCCGGGCATTTGAATCTGGGTGAAATCTGTTGCGGCGTGATGTTTTTTTTCTTTAGTTTGCCTTTCCCTGAAATAGAGAAACAATATTTCGTGCGCTTGTTTTGACTATTGGACCACAAGCTTTCGATTGATGCAAAAATACTCATTTTATCATCATAAGTTATTAATTATAAGTGATCATCATCAATACATAACTGTGATATTCTACTAACATCACTAAATTGTCATTTGATGGAAGCCTGAAATCGACAAAAGCATTCAGACTGCTTGTTTGAACCACCTGATGGGTAGCTTTCATTTGAGCCTAAAATCATTGTTCTATCATCATTGGTACTTGAACTAGAAGTTGCATCCGTTTTTCAAGCCTCCTGATCACTGTGCAAGGCTCTAATTCAAACTCTGAAATAATTCTTTTCCATTTTGCTGGAGCAATTCAATTGTTCTAAATTCGAATACCTCTCACTCATTGAAAATACCGTGCTAGCGAGTGAGCCACCTCTCGTTAGACTCCAAAGCGATTATGACATTTCTATGTAAAGAAATGACCCGACACTCCTTCACATTCCGTCCTTACCCTTGGCAGGGGTGGACTATTCCAAAGTCCCTCGTTTACGGGCATTTCTAAATGTAGTTTTTCATGACAAATCAGAATATGCTATTAATTTTCATAAATTATACCATCTTACCCCCTCTACCATAGAGTTGAAGTTTTTGATATCCTTCTCTGAAACTGCTGCTGGTGCCCTGCTGTCGCAATAGGTTTCTTTACTGATCAAACCACCGTAATTAGGTGTCAGAGAGACACATCTATGTATTTGTTACCAATGCACACAACAGCCAATCCATCTACTCAGTCAGCTTTGCCAAAGCTTTTCTGAAGTTATCCAGTACCAGGCTCACATGACATCTAAGCCTCCTTAGGTACACCACCAGGTTGTGGGCATAATTCTTGTTCGGCAGTTTCATTTCATTTCATTTTGACAAGCTTCTTGGCAGTCTCCAATTTCCAGAAGTCCCCCCCCAAACGGTAATCTCAAATTGCCAGAACTCAGGATGAGGCTGAGTCCCTTGGCCTTGACGTGAGAGGACGTGAGAGGCCTTGACGTTCCTTGGCCATTCTGGTTCTGCGTGACAAACTACATAGAAAACCGTCCGGGAACATAGAAAAAGTTTTTTTTTTGGAAAAACGCTGTTTTAGTCCTCCCCTACCCTTAGGTTTCAATTTTGTGTGAAAATTGGGCTTGAATAGGGAATGTCGATGGTGGGCTTCATTCAGCTACAGCTTAAAGCAAGTCTATGTTTTCTCTGTGAGCTGTGAGTCAAGGTTATGATGTGCAGACGACGAGAACTGTTGCTTTGATGATGTAATAATTTGAATGAAAAGGGGATATATTATCTATTTTATTGACCGTAGGCGGACAAAATGAAGAAGTCCAAGCTGCATACATTTCTTGGCCAAATATAACTAGTTATCAGAGTATTTTTTAAATAGGGATGCCTCTCTTTATGCACTGATCATAAACTGAGACCCATTGGGACTTATCAAATTGTTGACAGGTCGGTGAGATGCCCTAAAGGCAGCCAAAGGGCCACAACACAAGCTAAATGTCACATCCATATACATAAGTGTTGAATCGGAGAATCGTCTTCCTCCAAATGCATAGGATATAATTAGGCTAGAAGGCGTGCGTTAAACCTGTTTTACGAGGCCCCAGTATGTTAGATATCACCTTAACATTAAAAACGCTGGGAAGCAATGAATCAGTGTATTTTATCAACACGAAATCAAGGCATTTTTCATTTTGCGAAGATTTTGAGCTAAGTTCGACATCACAACAACCCTCACCACAAGCCAAAACACGCACCCAGTCCAATGATTAGAGAGCGGAAACATTTCCATCCGTACGAGTCGAATCTCCTGAAGGAAATCCATCGCTGCCCGTAGATCACAGACAGCTGTGCATGTTATTGACCGGTCGACAATTCAGTTCCTGAGTTCCTTGTTCATCCAAGGTAGGCACCGTAAGGATAGCCGGTGTAGGCCAGAGGCCTATGGAGCCCGTATGCGTAAGGTGCCGCATAGCCGTGCACGTAGCCTGCGTAGCCGTGGGGATGCGCCGCGTAGGTGGAGTAGTGGAAGGCCTCCTCAGCCTCCTGGTCTTCGGCATCGGCAGTGTCCCGCTTCTTCAGCGAGTGGACCACGGTGCTGTAGCCATGGCTGTAGGCGTAGGGGGACGCGTAGCCGCCGTACACCGATGGGTAGGAGTAGCCGTAGCCGCTGTAGGCGCGCGGGTATGCTGCGTAGGCGCTACCGTAGGCGTAAGGGAGAGCCGAGTAGGTGGAGACGATGGCGGTGTCCTCAGCCTTCTGGTCCTCCGCAGCTAAGCAGGCGCCGAACAGAGCAAGAACAATCTGGGGAGAGTGAGTTGGTGTTTTACAGGAATGCCTTTGTTTCGTATGAATAACGCTGATCTCTGACTAAAAGATATACAGATAAATATGCATCATATCATATCACACCATTACATTCTTAAATGACACATACGACTGAAATCGCTCCAGTTTCAGTAATCCACCTCTCATATTCGAAATGGCACACTAATTGGTGCAGGGTGGCAAATCGTAAACATTTTGTTTGATCACCGTAAAATGTACATAGTTAATACTCACCAGGAACTTCATATTGCTGTGTTGGGAGTGTCAGTGAGTCGAACTGTGTCCACCAACTCAACATGGGCCTTCTTATATGAACGCTGATGCCCTCAGGCAAATAACCGCAGAGCGGATGTGTATTGCCCTGCACCAGGGCGTGGTCCTGGGACCCGTGGTTTTTAGGGAACAGTCATGCATGGAGGGTGGCATCGAGGTCGTCTGGATGAATGCAACGTGCTGTTTGTTTTCTTGCATGAATTAGTGGGAAAACATAAAACTAAAGCTCTGACACAATACTTTTCCGGCTGGAATCCCAGCTAATCAAATCGATTTGCTACCGTTAGTAAGTTGGTGGCTTCCACAGTCGTAGAAGAAAAAGAAGAGGCCTCAAAATTCATAATCAGAAAAGCCAGCTTCCTCGTATAGTTCCACGGGTCTTATTGAATACGCAGGCCAACGGTTCGGAACTTAGGCGGCACTGAGAGAGCAAATCAATCGAGCACTTATCATGACAGATCCAAGTAAAAGCACCAATACGCAGCATGCGCGCGTAATGGAAAATTCTACTCAGTTATGTCTCAAGAAGAACTGATCAAATTGGGCAGAGTGTTCTGAAATTGGACGGCTTGGGCTTTGGGTTTCAGATAAGGATAATGATAAAATATCAATACGCGAAAATTGGCATTTGAATATTTTATACAAATTACTTAACAAAGTAGCCCAAGGATGAAAAGAACGGCAGCACAAAATGTGGGTCATCCATGATAACCAAAAATGCACAGGGCATTGGAAAGCTTCAAAATAACTCAATTTCCGATACAAAAATGATAAAATAGCTACAACTATGCATTCAAATATTGAGCTACCACTGCTTTTATGCAGACAGCACTGGTAAAATATTCTAACAGAAATTTCCAATGAATTTCCTAAACAAAAGCTGTGCCTTGCCAAGATTCAGGGCAAGTTCTGCAATATGCTACCACGTGATATTGCTGCTGGGTGCACCGAAAAGCGAGCGTTTGGAGCAGTAAAATGGGTAAAGTATTCTAGCTTGAACTATAAACGTGGTGAAAAATAATCAAACCGTACTTTAGAGTACTGTGAAATAACTTACGCTGAAGGTTGTGTTATTTTCTAGGCACTAGACAGTAGAGATATGTTCAAAATGGGTTGTCAGTTTTCACCCACACTACCTGCCTGGTTTTTAAATGTGAGAAAACCTGTTATCTGGTATTATGGATTACTTAAGCGCGCTGCAATTAATGTGAGAATGTCCCGACAGAGCCGTTTGATAGACGTCGCCAGAGGTAGCTTCCTAGTATGTACTTTGCAAACCTTTCGTTTAGATCTTTGGCCATTTCCTGGTAAGAACAGATCCATTTTTTCGGTAGTATTAAATGAAATCTAAATGGTGGTTACTTTATCCAGCATGGCGTACTTTGCTTACTCCTACGTCTATGAAGCATAATGTATTTTTTGCAATGATTATCTTTCACTGCCATTGTGTGAAAAGTTAAATCCTAAATCAAACTGCATGCATATCGTGATCATCTTCTTTTCTCTTGTGCCCAAGTTCATTGCTGTTTCGAAAATAAAATTGGATGGAGACAAAACGTTCTGATTCGTACGTCTTCAGTTATCTTGGTTGTGCGGTTTTCTGGACGCTATAGCACCAGTTGAGCAGGAAATTAGACGTCATTTTATTCAGCATATTCTACCGATGCTACAAAAACATATATACAGAATTGCAGCCCAGCCGTATTATGACAGCCACCTGGTCTTCTGCGATCTGTCTCCCTTCCGTTCCTACATCCTGGTCTACGGCATCCTGTTCTGCTGCTTCTGCTATGTGGGTCTGCGGGACACGCTATCCAGCCAGGCGTCCATCGTCGGCCCGAATCCTCCAGGTTTGGGCAGAGTCGTGGGACCTGACCTGAGTGGCGTCCTGACCGATACCGCTGGAGTTCCAGGGGTTGTATCTGTATTGCTTTTATGTGGACTCTGGTCATTCAGGCGAGAAACACCAACTGCTGGCTGGTGGCTAGTTCTCAGTAGAGAAGCAAACGGCTAGTGTACGACGCATATTGCATTGGGAGATTAAAATCTTGACTGACAATTTTCCATCATCAGATATTAAGAAGAATTTTAAAGATGCTAATGCCGTTGAACCCGAACGTTCTGGGATTGTGGAATTTACAAATTCCAGTGTGAAGTGGGCTCCTCTGGTAGATTCTTGCCTAGTGAGAACTTATTAAGTTCAATGTCGCTTAGAATGCCGTCGGCAAGAAACTTGTTTTTTGTAGACTGTGGGCATGTTTTTTTACTCATAGTTACCTCCATAAACAAAAGATAAATAGCAGTAACATCAGAATATAAATTACACTTGATGATCAGAATCACCCGAGCTTTCCATCTGTTTGCCTTCTTCTCATGTTCTAGAGGACACAATTGGCATTCATATGTACTGCATTTATGTAACAAAGTGACGCATATGAGATTCTTAGGTATAATGAATACACGCTCTTTTTTAGTAAGTTCGAATCCATACGATTATTGTGTCGCATTTTGTAGCAGAAGAACTGGGTTTTAGAATAGGGAGCAAAAAACAAGATAATTGTTAAACTCGCAATCCAACCATAAAATGATCTGGTGTTAGATGTCATTATAAAATTATTGTACGGACTCCGAGGAAATAGCCTTGTACTTGAACATAAGACAAGGTTAATATGCATTCAACCAGTGTATTTTATCCACTTGACATCAACGCATTTTTTATTTTCCGAAGATTATGAGCTAAGTTCGACATCACAACAACCCTCACCACAATGCCAAAACACGCACCCAGTCCAATGATTAGAGAGCGGAACATTTCCATCCGTACGAGTCGACCTCCTGAAGGAAATCCATCGTTGCCCGTAGATCACAGACAGCTGTGCATGTTATTGACCGGTCGACAAATCAGTTCCTGAGTTCCCTGTTCATCCAAGGTAGGCACCGTAGGGATAGCCGGCGTAGGCCAGAGGCCTATGGAGCCCGTAGTCGTAAGGTGCCGCATAGCCGTGCACGTAGCCTGCGTAGCCGTGGGGATGCGCTGCGTAGGTGGAGTAGTGGAAGGCCTCCTCAGCCTCCTGGTCTTCGGCATCGGCAGTGTTCCGCTTCTTCAGCGAGTGGACCACGGTGCTGTAGCCATGGCTGAACGCGTAGGGGGACGCGTAGCCGCCATACACCGATGGGTAGGAGTAGCCATAGCCGCTGTAGGCGCGCGGGTATGCTGCGTAGGCGCCGCCGTAGGCGTAAGGGTGAGCCGAGTAGGTGGAGACGATGGCGGTGTCCTCAGCCTTCTGGTCCCCGCAGCCATGCAGGCGCCGAACAGAGCAAGTACAACCTGTGGAGAGTGAGGTGGTGTTTTACAGTAATGCCTTTGTTTCGTATGAATAACGCTCGTCGCTTACTAAAAGATCTACAGATAAATATTCATAATATCACACCATTTCATCCCTAAATGGCAGTGACTACTCAAACTGCTTCAGTTTCAAGTAATCTACCCCTCATATTTGAAATGCCACACCAATCGGTGCAGGGTGGCATTTCGTAAATTCTACGTTTAACCACTCTAAAGTGTTCAAAGTTGTTGCTCACCAGGAACTTCATATTGCTGTGTTGGGAGTGTTTGTGAGTCGAACTGTGTTCACCTACTCAACATGGGCCTTCTTATATGTACGCTGATGCCCTCAGGCAAATAACTGCAGAGCGGATGTGTATTGCCCTGTACCAGGCCTGGTCCTGGGACCCGTGGTTTTTAGGGAACAGCCATGCATGGAGGGTGGCATCGAGGTCGTCTGGATGAATGCAACGTGCTTTTTTTTTGCATGACTTAGTGGGAAAACATAAAACTAAAGCTCTGACACAATACTTTTCCGGCGGGAATCCCAGCTAATCACATCGATTTGCTACCGTCAGTAACTTGGTGGCTTCCACAGTCGTAGAAGAAAAAGAAGAGGCCTCAAAATTCATAATCAGAAAAGCCAGCTTCCTCGTATAGTTCCGCGGGACTTATTGAATACGCAGGCCAAAGGTTCGGAACTTAGGCGGCACTGAGAGAGCAAATCAATCGAGCACTTATCATGACAGATCCAAGTAAAAGCACCAATACGCAGCATGCGCGCGTAATGGAAAATTCTACTCAGTTATGTCTGAAGAAGAACTGATCAAATTGGGCAGAGTGTTCTGAAATTGGACGGCTTGGGCCTTGGGTCTCAGATAAGGGTAATGATAAAATATCAATACGCGGAAATTGACGGTTGAATATTCTATACAGGTTTCTTAACAAAGAAGCCCAGGGATGAAAAGAACGGCAGCACAAAATATGGGTCATCCATTATAGCCCCAAAAAATTCACACGTCACTGGACATGCAATTAGATCTTCAGAATGACTCAATTTCCGATAAAAAATGATGAAATAGCTACAACTATGCATTCAAATATTGAGCTACCGCTGCTTTTATGCAAACAGCACTGGTAAAATATTCTAACAGAAATATCAAATGAATTTCCTGAACAAAAGCTGAGCCTTGACAAGATTCAGGGCCAGTTCCGAAAAATGCTACCACGTGATATTGCTGCTGGGTGCACCGAAAAGCGAGCGTTTGGAGCAGTAAAATGGGCAAAGTATTCGAGCTTGAACTATAAACGTGGTGAAAAATATTCGAACCGTACTTTATAGGTACCGTGAAACAACTTCCGCTGAAGGTTGTGTTATTTTCTGGGCACTAGACAGAAGAGATATATTCATAATGGGGTGTCAGTTTTCACCCACACCACCTAGATGGTTTTAAATGTGAGAAAATCCGTTACCTGGTACTGTTGATTATTTAAGCGCGCTGAAATTCGTGTGAGAAAATTTCTCGACAGAACTGCTTGATAGACGTTGCTTGACGTATCATCCTATTACGTACTTTGCATACCTTTCTTTTATATATTTGGCTATTTCCTGGTAAGAACAGATCCATTTTTTCGATAGTATTAAATGAAAACTAATTGGTGGTTACTTTATCCAGCATGGTTTACTTTGCTTGTTCCTACGTCTATGAAGCATAATGTATTTTTGCAATGATTATCTTTCACGGCCATTGTGTGAACAGTTAAATCCTAAATCAAACTGCATGCATATCGTGATCATCTTCTTTTCTCTTGTGCCCAAATCCATTGCTGTTTCGAAAATAAAATTGGATGGAGACAAAACGTTCTGATTCATACGTCTTCAGTTTTCTTGGTTGTGCGGTTTTCTGGACGCTATAGCACCAGTTGAGCAGGAAATTAGACGTCATTTTATTCAGCATATTCTTGTCGTGAAAACGTTTCACTCGGCTGTGATTAAGTTGAAGTGGTAAGACCTCGTCGCGCCATTATATGATGAAAAGATGTTGGTTCCTCTTTCTTCTGTATTGCCTCGCGTTGTGTAAAGGCAGGTTATAGCAACGATGAATATAAGTCCAACAGGTATTAAAGCAGTCGGTCTTCACTCGGAATGACAGCGCCAATTAATATACGTAGAGGTGTCGAATAAGAATACGCGTCGCTACAGATCACTCACTCTCTGTCAACCTATCTTCTACAAGCGTGATTAACGGTGACCTAGCCTAATCCAGCGTGACCTGGCGTGGTCTGATGCTGTCTGACGCGATGCCGACCGTCGCCGGCGCCTGACTGCAGAGGTCCGCTGGTGAAGACGGTTCTAAGCGCACTCCCCCGAGACAACAGCGGGTAGCCAGTTACATATGTCCATCTCACCGAAACAACAGGGCAGTGGACGCCCACCACACACGCCAATGAAATGACTGGATTTGTGAAAAAGATAGACGTCACAGCAACGTCAGAAACTGATGAAAGTTTTCATCAGGCAACTGTAGAAGCACCGGGTTACAGAAGTCATACGCATGACATCACCTGCCTGGGCCGTCGCTCGCTGTGCCAGAGCACTGGACACCGGATGCAAAGTCATCAAAACGCGGCGCGGCCGACGTCTCGGGCCAGCTCTGGGCCGTGGCAGCAGGGGTGGCTCGCCACACCATGCATTCATGACTACATGCTATGAATATTGAAGTAACTGAGTTAGAACTGTAACAGGTGAAATATGTTGTGGAAATTAGCATAATTAGGTGTCATTATTAATTTTTGTTACAATTCTACCGATGCTACAACCGCGTATAGACGGAAAATGCAGCCCAGCCGCGTTCTGCTGGCAGCCGCCTGGTCTTCTGCGATCTGTCTCTCTTCGGCTCCTTTATCCTGGTCTACGGCATCCTGTTCTGCTGCTTCTGCTACGTGGGTCTGCGGGACACGCTATCCAGCCAGGCGTCCATCGTCGGCCTCGAATCCTCCAGGTCTGGGCACAGTCGTGGGACCTCACCTGGGTAGCGTCCTGACCGATGCCGCTGGAGTTCCAGGAGTTGTATCTGTCTGAATTGCTTTTATGTGGACTCTTGTCATTCTAGCAAGATACACCAATTGCTGGCTGGTGGCTAGTAGCATTGGGAGACTGAAATACTGCCTGGCAGTTTTTAAGTATCAGATTTTAAGAGGAATGGTGGAAGTACTAATGACTTTGAACCCAAACGCTTTGGGAGTGTGGGATTTGCAATGCTCAATATTGAGCGGTGCCCTCTTTCACATGCTTGCATGGAGAGGTTGTTAGGTCCTTTCCCGCTTTGAGCAATGCTTGCTGCAATAAGCTGGTTATTAAGTGTTTTTGGCTTTTGCTCATGTTCTAGAGGGTATAAATGACATTTATACTTATTATATTTATGTCAGGTAGTGACGTGTTTGAGATTCTTACGTCACCGACTGGAAAATAAATACACGCTCTTTTGCAGTGAGTTCGAATCCTGATGTTATTGCGTCGCTATTCGGAGAAGAAAAAATCGGATCGATGGCAGTTTCATGTGGATTGTTTTTGGCAGATTTGTACAAAGAACCTACTTCCTTTATTTTTTAATTTGAAAATTAATCTTGAATATGAAATATTGATTTCTGATAAGCAAGCAAGGCTGGTCACTAAAATTATCACAAAGTTACGAAACTTTGAAGTGAAACATTAGTGATAGTTGTCTTAAATTTGTGCATAACGCGACAGAATTGTTGACGAAAATACTTGAAACTAATTTATCGTACAAAACTCTTCATTTTAGTCAGATTGGGCATAAATGTCTTAATTATTCGACAAATCAGCGCAGAAGCAAGCAGTACACCCAAATCTAGTGAGTCTTTGGTTCTAGAGGAGATCGTTTCCAGTTGGCAGCAGGTTAAAGGTGTACTGGCCCCCTCACCTTTTTGCTGGTTGCAATGCTTACGATTAGTACCATTGATTCAGTGCTAGTGTTGTCTAGTCGGCCAATTTGAGGGTAACACTACACGAGGAAATTGGTAAACTTGCAATCGGACCGTAACTTGACCGGGCACTAGATATCATTATGAAAATATTTCACGAACTCCGAGGGATAAACATTGTGCTTGAGCATAGACTATGTTAGTATGCATTGAATCTGTTTATTTTATCAACATATTATCAATGCATTTTTCATTTTGCGAAGATTATGAGCTAAGTTCCACATCACAACAACCCTCACCACAACGCCAAAATACGCACCCAGTCCAATGATTAGAGAGCGAAACATTTCCATCCGTACGAGCCGACCTCCTGAAGGAAATCCATCGTTGCCCGTAGATCACAGACAGCTGTGCATGTTATTGACCGGTCGACAATTCAGTTCCTGAGTTCCCTGTTCATCCAAGGTAGGCACCGTAAGGATAGCCGGTGTAGGCCAGAGGCCTATGGAGCCCGTAGGCGTAAGGTGCCGCATAGCCGTGCACGTAGCCTGCGTAGCCGTGGGGATGCGCCGCGTAGGTGGAGTAATGGAAGGCCTCTTCAGCCTCCTGGTCTTCGGCATTGGCAGTGTCCCGCTTCTTCAGCGAGTGGACCACGGTGCTGTAGCCATGGCTGTAGGCGTAGGGGGACGCGTAGCCGCCGTACACCGATGGGTAGGAGTAGCCATAGCCGCTGTAGGCGCGCGGGTATGCTGCGTAGGCGCTACCGTAGGCGTAAGGGTGAGCCGAGTAGGTGGAGACGATGGCGGTGTCCTCAGCCTTCTGGTCCTCCGCAGCCATGCAGGCGCCGAACAGAGCAAGAACAATCTGGGGAGAGTGAGGTGGTGTTTTACAGGAATGCCTTTGTTTCGTATGAATAACGCTCGTCTCTTACTAAAAGATCTACAGATAAATATTCATAATATCACACCATTTCATCCCTAAATGGCAGTGACTACTCAAACTGCTTCAGTTTCAGTATTCCACCCCTCATATTTGAAATGCCACACCAATTGGTGCAGGGTGGCATTTCGTAAATTCTACGTTTAACTACTCTAAAATGTTCAAAGTTGTTGCTCACCAGGAACTTCATATTGCTGTGTTGGGAGTGTCAGTGAGTCGAAATGTGTCCACCGACTCAACATGGGCCTTCTTATATGTACGCTGATGCCCTCAGGCAATTAACCGCAGAGCGGATGTGTATTGCCCTGCACCAGGGCTGGTCCTGGGACCCGTGGTTTTTAGGGAACAGTCATGCATGGAGGGTGGCATCGAGGTCGTCTGGATGAATGCAACGTGCTGTTTTTTTGCATGAATTAGTGGGAAAACATAAAACTAAAGCTCTGACACAATACTTTTCCGGCTGGAATCCCAGCTAATCAAATCGATTTGCTACCGTTAGTAAGTTGGTGGCTCCCACAGTCGTAGAAGAAAAAGAAGAGGCCTCAAAATTCATAATCAGAAAAGCAAGCTTCCTCGTATAGTTCCACGGGACTTATTGAATACGCAGGCCAAAGGTTCGGAACTTAGGCGGCACTGAGAGAGCAAATCAATCGAGCACTTATCATGACAGATCCAAGTAAAAGCACCAAAACGCAGCATGCGCGCGTAATGGAAAATTCTACTCAGTTATGTCTCAAGAAGAACTGATCAAATTGGGCAGAGTGTTCTGAAATTGGACGGCTTGGGCTTTGAGTTTCAGATAAGGATAATGATAAAATATCAATACGCGAAAATTGACGTTTGAATATTCTATACAAATTACTTAACAAAGTAGCCCAAGGATGAAAAGAACGGCAGCACAAAATGTGGGTCATCCATGATAGCCAAAAAAATGCACAGGGCATTGGAGCTTCAAAATAACTCAATTTCCGATAAAAAATGATAAAATAGCTACAACTATGCATTCAAATATTGAGCTACCACTGCTTTTATGCAGACAGCATCGGTAAAATATTCTAACAGAAATTTCAAATGAATTTCCTAAAGAAAAGCTGTGCGTCGCCAAGATTCAGGGCCAGTTCTACAATATGCTACCACGTGATATTGCTGCTGGGTGCACTGAAAAGCGAGCGTTTGGAGCAGTAAAATGGGTAAACTATTCTAGCTTGAACTATAAACGTGGTGAAAATAATCGAACCGTACTTTAGAGTACTGTGAAATAACTTACGCTGAAGGTTGTGTTATTTTCTAGGCACTAGGCAGTAGAGATATGTTCAAAATGGGGTGTCAGTTTTCACCCACACTACGTGCCTGGTTTTTAAATGTGAGAAAACCTGTTATCTGGTATTATGGATTACTTAAGCGCGCTGCAATTAATGTGACATGTCCCGACAGAGCCGTTTGATAGACGTCGCCAGAGGTAGCTTCCTAGTATGTACTTTGCAAACCTTTCGTTTAGATCTTTGGCCATTTCCTGGTAAGAACAGATCCATTTTTCGCTAGTATTAAATGAAATCTAAATGGTGGTTATTTTATCCAGCATGGCGTACTTTGCTTACTCCTACGTCTAAGAAGCATAATGTATTTTGTATAATGATTATCTTGCACGGCCATTTTGTGAAAAGTTAAATCCTAAATCAAACTGTATTCATATTGTGATCATCCTCTTTTCTCTTGTGCCCAAGTTCATTGCTGTTTCAAAAATAAAATTGGATGAAGATAAAACGTTCTGATTCATACGTCTTCAGTTTTCTTGGTTGTGCAGTTTTCTGGACGCTATAGCACCAGTTGAGCAGGAAATTAGACGTCATTTTATTCAGCATATTCTACCCATGCTACAAAAACATATATACAGAAATGCAGCCCAGCCGTATTATGACAGCCACCTGGTCTTCTGCGATCTGTCTCCCTTCCGTTCCTACATCCTGGTCTATGGCATCCTGTTCTGCTGCTTCTGCTATGTGGGTCTGCGGGACACGCTATCCAGCCAGGCGTCCATCGTCGGCCCGAATCCTCCAGGTCTGGGCAGAGTCGTTTGACCTCACCTGGGTAGCGTCCTGGCCGATACCGCTGGAGTTCCAGGGGTTGTATCTGTATTGCTTTTATGTGGACTCTGGTCATTCTGGCGAGAAACACCAACTGCTGGCTGGTGGCTAGTTCTCAGTAGAGAAGCAAAGGGCTGGTGTACAACGCTTATATCATTGGGAGACTGAAATACTGCCTGGCAGTTTTTAAGTATCAGATTTTAAGAGGAATGGTGGAAGTACTAATGACTTTGGACTCAAACGCTTTGGGAGTGTGGGATTTGCAATGCTCAATATTGAGCGGTGCCCTCTTTCACATGCTTGCCTGGAGAAGTTGTTAGGTCCTTTCCCGCTTTGAGCAATGCCTGCTGCAATAAGCTGGTTATTAAGTGTTTTTGGCTTTTGCTCATGTTCTAGAGGGTATAAATGACATTTGTACTTATTATATTTATGTCAGGTAGTGACGTGTTTGAGATTCTTACGTCACCGACTGGAAAATAAATACACGCTCTTTTGCAGTGAGTTCGAATCCTGATGTTATTGCGTCCTGATGTTATTCGGAGAAGAAAAAATCGGATCGATAGCAGTTTCATGTGGATTGTTTTTGGCAGATTTATACAAAGAACCTACCTCCTTTATTTTTTAATTTGAAAATTAATCTTGAATATGAAATATTGATTTCTGATAAGCAAGCAAGGCTGGTCACTAAAATTATCACAAAGTTACGAAACTTTGAAGTGAAACATTAGTGATAGTTGTCTTAAATTTGTGCATAACGCGACAGAATTGTGGGCGAAAAGACTTGAAACTAATTTATCATACAAAACTCTTCATTTTAGTCAGATTGGGCATAAATGTCTTAATTATTCGACAAATCAGCGCAGAAGCAAGCAGTACACCCAAATCTAGTGAGTCTTTGGTTCTAGAGAAGATCGTTTCCAGTTGGCAGCAGGTTAAAGGTTTACTGGCCCCCTCACCTTTTTGCTGGTGGCAATGCTTACGATTAGTACCATTGATTCACTGCTAGTGTTGTCTAGTCGGCCAATTTGAGGGCAACACTACACGATGAAATTGGTAAACTTGCAATCGGACCGTAACTTGACCGGGCACTAGATATCATTATGAAAATATTTCACGAACTCCGAGGGATAAACATTGTACTTGAGCATATACTATGTTAGTATGCATTGAATCTGTTTATTTTATCAACATATTATCAATGCATTTTTCATTTTCCGAAGATTATGAGCTAAGTTCGACATCACAACAACCCTCACCACAATGCCAAAACACGCACCCAGTCCAATGATTAGAGAGCGAAACATTTCCATCCGTACGAGTCGATCTCCTGAAGGAAATCCATCGTTGCCCGTAGATCACAGACAGCTGTGCATGTTATTGACCGGTCGACAATTCAGTTCCTGAGTTCCCTGTTCATCCAAGGTAGGCACCGTAGGGATAGCCGGTGTAGGCCAGAGGCCTATGGAGCCCGTAGGCGTAAGGTGCCGCATAGCCGTGCACGTAGCCTGCGTAGCCGTGGGGATGCGCCGCGTAGGTGGAGTAGTGGAAGGCCTCCTCAGCCTCCTGGTCTTCGGCATCGGCAGTGTCCCGCTTCTTCAGCGAGTGGACCACGGTGCTGTAGCCATGGCTGAACGCGTAGGGGGACGCGTAGCCGCCATACACCGATGGGTAGGAGTAGCCATAGCCGCTGTAGGCGCGCGGGTATGCTGCGTAGGCGCCGCCGTAGGCGTAAGGGTGAGCCGAGTAGGTGGAGACGATGGCGGTGTCCTCAGCCTTCTGGTCCTCCGCAGCCATGCAGGCGCCGAACAGAGCAAGCACAATCTGGGGAGAGTGAGGTGGTGTTTTACAGAAATGCCTTTGTTTCGTATGAATAACGCTCGTCTCTTACTAAAAGATCTACAGATAAATATTCATAATATCACACCATTTCATCCCTAAATGGCAGTGACTACTCAAACTGCTTCAGTTTCAGTAATCTACCCCTCATATTTGAAATGCCACACCAATCGGTGCAGGGTGGCATTTCGTAAATTCTACGTTTAACTACTCTAGAATGTTCAAAGTTGTTGCTCACCAGGAACTTCATATTGCTGTGTTGGGAGTGTCAGTGAGTCGAACTGTGTCCACAGACTCAACATGGGCCTTCTTATATGTACGCTGATGCCCTCAGGCAATTAACCGCAGAGCGGATGTGTATTGCCCTGCACCAGGGCTGGTCCTGGGACCCGTGGTTTTTAGGGAACAGCCATGCATGGAGGGTGGCATTGAGATCGTCTGGATGAATGCAACGTGCTGTTTTTTTGCATGAATTAGTGGGAAAACATAAAACTAAAGCTCTGACACAATAATTTTCCGGCTGGAATCCCAGCTAATCAAATCTCTTTGCTACCGTTAGGAAGTTAGTGTTTTCCCCAGTCGTAGAAAAAATGAAGAGGTATCGAAAAAAGAATCAGAAAAGCCACTTTCATCTGACCGTCCCGCGGGACTTTTTGAAAACGCAGGCCAAAGGTTCACAACTTAGGCGGCACTAAGAAAGCAAAACAAACGAGCACTTTTCATGACATATCCAAGAAAAACACTAATACTCAGCATGCGTGCGTAATGGAAAATTCTACTCGGTTATGTCTCAAGAAGAACTGATCAAATTGGGCAGTGTTCTGAAATTGGACTGCTTGGGTTTTGGGTCTCAGATAAGGATAATGATAAAATATCAATACGCGGAAATTGAGGGTTGAATATTCTATACAGGTTTCTTAACAAAGAAGCCCAAGGATGAAAAGAACGGCAGCACAAAATATGGGTCATCCATTATAGCCCCAAAAAATTCACACGTCACTGGACGTGTAATTAGAGCTTCAGAATGACTTAATTTCCGATAAAAAATGATAAAATAGCTACAACTATTTATTCAAATATTGAGCTGCCGCTGCTTTTATGCAGACAGCACTGGTAAAATATTCTAACAGAAATTTCAAATGAACTTCCTGAACAAAAGCTGAGCCTTGACAAGATTCAGGGCCAGTTCCGCAAAATGCTTCCACGTGATATTACTGCTAGGTGCACCGAAAAGCGAGCGTTTGGAGCAGTAAAATGGGCAAAGTATTCGAGCTTGAACTATAAACGTGCTGAAAAATATTCAAACCGTACTTTATAGGTACCGTGAAACAACTTCCGCTGAAGGTTGTGTTATTTTCTGGGCACTAGACAGTAGAGATATATTCATAATGGGGTGTCAGTTTTCACCCACACTACCTAGATGGTTTTAAATGTGAGAAAATCCTTTATCTGGCACTGTTGATTATTTAAGCGCGCTGAAATTCGTGTGAGAAAATTTCTCGACAGAACTGCTTGATATACGTTGTTTGACGTATCATCCTATTACGTACTTTGCATACCTTTCGCTTAGATATTTGGCTATTTCCTGGTAAGAACAGATCCATTTTTTCGATAGTATTAAATGAAAACTAATTGGTGGTTTCTTTATCCAGCATGGTTTACTTTGCTTGCTCCTACGTCTATGAAGCATTGTTTATTGTTTATTGTTTATTGTGACATCATCCAACCATTCCACACAGATTGGGCTATTCTATGGTTGTTGTCATACAGGTATGCACATTCATCGCTCTTTCACTCTACCGAGATCGTCATTTTCTGTACAATATGTCAACGAAACGTAAGCAACACACTATCCGTCAACACACTAAGATATACAATATTATAAAAGAGACAATGGATAAAAGATATTAAAATACTATCCTGGCTGGTCATCAAGTGTTCTTAGCTATATCCCTGGCTATTGTTTTAAACATCTTCCATGGAATGTCAAGGAGGTCATTAAAACGACCAGTGTGATGATTATATAATTGAGACGCTCGATAACAAAACGTTCTTTTTCCATGGTTTGTTCTAGGCCTAGTCACAGCAAGATGATTTGACTGTCGAGTCGAGTCGAATGTATTTTGTGCAATGATTATCTTTCACGGCCATTGTGTGAAAAGTTAAATCCTAAATCAAACTGCATGCATATCGTGATCATCTTCTTTTCTTTTGTGCCCAAGTTCATTGCTGATTCCAAAATAAAATTGGATGGAGACAAAACGTTCTGATTCATACGTCTTCAGTTTTCTTGGTTGTGCAGTTTTCTGGACGCTATTGCGCCGGTTGAACAGGAAACCAGGGGTGCTTTTATTCAGCATATTCTACCGATGCTACAAAAACATATATACAGAAATGCAGCCCAGCCGTATTATGACAGCCACCTGGTCTTCTGCGATCTGTCTCCCTTCTGTTCCTACATCCTGGTCTACGGCATCCTGTTCTGCTGCTTCTGCTATGTGGGTCTGCGGGACACACTATCCAGCCAGGCGTCCATCGTCGGCCCGAATCCTCCAGGTCTGGGCAGAGTCGTTTGACCTCACCTGAGTGGCGTCCTGACCGATACCGCTGGAGTTCCAGGAGTTGTATCTGTATCTGTTTGCTTTTATGTGGACTCTGGTCATTCTGGCGAGAAACACCAACTGCTGGCTGGTAGCTAGTTCTCAGTAGAGAAGCAAACGGCTAGTGTACGACGCATATAGCATTGGGAGATTAAAATCTTGGCTGACAATTTTCCATCATCAGATATTAAGAAGAATTGTAAAGATGCTAATGCCGTTGGACCCGAACGTTCTGGGATTGTGGAATTTACAAATTCCAGTATGAAGTGGGTTCCTCTGGTAGATTCTTGCCTAGTGAGAACTTATTAAGTCCAATGTCGCTTAGAATGCCGTCGGCAAGAAACTTGTTTTTTGTAGACTGTGGGCATGTTTTTTTACTCATAGTTACCTCCATAAACAAAAGATAAATAGCAGTAACATCAGAATATAAATTACACTTGATGATCAGAATCACCCGAGCTTTCCATCTGTTTGCCTTCTTCTCATGTTCTAGAGGACACAATTGGCATTCATATGTACTGCATTTATGTAACAAAGTGACGCATATGAGATTCTTAGGTATAATGAATACACGCTCTTTTTTTAGTAAGTTCGAATCCATACGATTATTGTGTCGCATTTTGTAGCAGAAGAACTGGGTTTTAGAATAGGGAGCAAAACACAAGATAATTGTTAAACTCGCAATCCAACCATAAAATGATCTGGTGTCAGATATCATTATAAAATTATTTTACGGACTCCGAGGAAATAGCCTTGTACTTGAACATAAAACAAGGTTAATATGCATTCAACCAGTGTATTTTATCCACTTGACATCAACGCATTTTTTATTTTCCGAAGGTTAAGAGCTAAGTTCGACATCACAACAACCCTCACCACAATGCCAAAACACACACCCAGTCCAATGATTAGAGAGCGAAACATTTCCGTCCGTACGAGTCAATCTCCTGAAGGAAATCCATCGCTGCCCGTAGATCACAGACAGCTGTGCATGTTATTGACCGGTCGACAATTCAGTTCCTGAGTTCCCTGTTCATCCAAGGTAGGCACCGTAAGGATAGCCGGTGTAGGCCAGAGGCCTATGGAGCCCGTATGCGTAAGGTGCCGCATAGCCGTGCGCGTAGCCTGCGTAGCCGTGGGGATGCGCCGCGTAGGTGGAGTAGTGGAAGGCCTCCTCAGCCTCCTGGTCTTCGGCATCGGCAGTGTCCCGCTTCTTCAGCGAGTGGACCACGGTGCTGTAGCCATGGCTGAACGCGTAGGGGGACGCGTAGCCGCCATACACCGATGGGTAGGAGTAGCCATAGCCGCTGTAGGCGCGCGGGTATGCTGCGTAGGCGCTGCCGTAGGCGTAAGGGTGAGCCGAGTAGGTGGAGACGATGGCGGTGTCCTCAGCCTTCTGGTCCTCCGCAGCCATGGAGGCGCCGAACAGAGCAAGTACAACCTGTGGAGAGTGAGGTGATGTTTTAACTGAATTACTTTGTTTCGACTGAATAACATTGGTCTTTTATTATAAAATCTACAGATAAATATTAATAATATCATATCATTACCTTATCCTAAATGGCAGTGACTACTCAAGTCACTTTAGTGTCAGTAATCTACCCCGCTCATATTCGAAATACCAAACTAGTCGGTGCAGGGTGACATATCGTAAACATTTTACGTTTGATCACCGTAAAATGTTCAAAGCTGTTGCTCACCAGGAACTTCATATTGCTGTGTTGGGAGTGTCAGTGAGTCGAACTGTGTCCACCGACTCAACATGGGCCTTCTTATATGAACGCTGATGCCCTCAGGCAAATAACCGCAGAGCGGATGTGTATTGCCCTGCACCAGGGCTGGTCCTGGGACCCGTGGTTTTTAGGGAACAGCCATGCATGGAGGGTGGCATCGAGGTCGTCTGGATGAATGCATCGAGCTGTAATTTTTGTCTTGCCTGCGGTAATGGGATGGACATAAAACTAAAGTTCTGACACAAAACTTTTCCGGCTGGAATCCCAACTAACTTAATATGGATTTGGTACTGTTAGTAAGTTGGTGCTTTCCACAGGCGTAGAACAAAAAAGCCTCAAAATATATCAAAAAGCAGACCTGGCAAACTCAGCTTCCTCCAGTAGTTCCAAGGTGCTTATTGAATACGTCAGGCCAAAGGTTCACAGCTTTGGAGGCACTGGCCGAGCAAATCAATCGAGCACTTATAATAAGAGATCCGAAGTAGAAACATAGATACACTACGTGCGTGTGTAATGACAACAGTCTACTCGGTTATGTTTCAAGAAGAACTGATCAAGTTGGGACAGACTGTTTTGAAAATGGGCGAGTTGAGCTTTGGGTTTCGTAGACAAAAATGATAATAGAATATAAATACGCCGAAATAGGCTGTCCGTGAAATTCTATTCAGCGATCTTAACAAAGCAACTGAAGGCTGAAAAGAATATCAGCACAAAGTGAGGGTCATCTTTCATAGCGATCCAAATCTCACAAGTCATTGGGAATAGAATTAGAGCTTCAGAATAACTGTATTGCCGATGAAAAAAGATCAAAATAGCTAAAAATAAGCATTTAAATATTTAGTCACCGGTGTTTTTATGCAGACAGCACTGGTAAAATATTCTAACAGAAATTTCAAATGAATTTCCTAAACAAAAGCTGTGCCTCGCCAAGATTCAGGGCCAGTTCCAAAATATGCTACCACGTGATATTGCTGCTGGGTGCACCGAAAAGCGAGCGTTTGGAGCAGTAAAATGGGTAAAGTATTCTAGCTTGAACTATAAACGCGGTGAAAAATATTCGAACCGTACTTTAGAGTACTGTGAAATAACTTACGCTGAAGGTTGTGTTATTTTCTGGGCACTAGACAGTAGAGATATATTCAAAATGGGGTGTCAGTTTTCACCCACACTACCTACGTGGTTTTTAAATGTGAGAAAACCTGTTATCTGGTATTATGGATTACTTAAGCACGCTGCAATTAATGTGACATTTCCCGACAGAGCCGTTTGATAGACGTCGCCAGAGGTAGCATCCTAGTATGTACTTTGCAAACCTTTCGTTTAGATCTTTGGCCATTTCCTGGTAAGAACAGATCCATTTTTCGGTAGTATTAAATGAAAACTAAATGGTGGTTACTTTATCCAGCATGGCGTACTTTGCTTACTCCTACATCTAAGAAGCATAATGTATTTTGTATAATGATTATCTTGCACGGCCATTTTGGGAAAAGTTAAATCCTAAATCAAACTGTATTCATATTGTGATCATCCTCTTTTCTCTTGTGCCCAAGTTCATTGCTGTTTCGAAAATAAAATTGGATGAAGATAAAACGTTCTGATTCATACGTCTTCAGTTTTCTTGGTTGTGCAGTTTTCTGGACGCTATAGCACCAGTTGAGCAGGAAATTAGACGTCATTTTATTCAGCATATTCTACCGATGCTACAAAAACATATATACAGAAATGCAGCCCAACTGCGTTCTGCTGGCAGCCGCCTGGTCTTCTGCCACCTGTATCTCTTCGGTTCCTACATCCTGGTCTACGGCATCCTGTTCTGCTGCTTCTGCTATGTGGGTCTGCGGGACACGCTATCCAGCCAGGCGTCCATCGTCGGCCCGAATCCTCCAGGTCTGGGCAGAGTCGTTTGACCTCACCTGGGTGGCGTCCTGGCCGATACCGCTGGAGTTCCAGGGGGTCTGTATCTGTATTGCTTTTATGTGGACTCTGGTCATTCAGGCGAGAAACACCAACTGCTGGCTGGTGGCTAGTTCTCAGTAGAGAAGCAAACGGCTAGTGTACGACGGATATCGCATTGGGAGATTAAAATCTTGACTGACAATTTTCCATCATCAGATATTAAGAAGAATTGTAAAGATGCTAATGCCGTTGGACCCGAACGTTCTGGGATTGTGGAATTTACAAATTCCAGTATGAAGTGGGCTCTTCTGGTAGATTCTTGCCTAGTGAGAACTTATTAAGTCCAATGTCGCTTAGAATGCCGTCGGCAAGAAACTTGTTTTTTGTAGACTGTGGGCATGTTTGTTTTACTCATAGTTACCTCCATAAACAAAAGATAAATAGCAGTAACATCAGAATATAAATTACACTTGATGATCAGAATCACCCGAGCTTTCCATCTGTTTGCCTTCTTCTCATGTTCTAGAGGACACAATTGGCATTCATATGTACTGCATTTATGTAACAAAGTGACGCATATGAGATTCTTAGGTATAATGAATACACGCTCTTTTTTAGTAAGTTCGAATCCATACGATTATTGTGTCGCATTTTGTAGCAGAAGAACTGGGTTTTAGAATAGGGAGCAAAGCACAAGATAATTGTTAAACTCGCAATCCAACCATAAAATGATCTGGTGTTAGATGTCATTATAAAATTATTGTACGGACTCCGAGGAAATAGCCTTGTACTTAAACATAAAACAAGGTTAATATGCATTCAACCAGTGTATTTTATCCACTTGACATCAAGGCATTTTTTATTTTCCGAAGATTATGAGCTAAGTTCGACATCACAACAACCCTCACCACAATGCCAAAACACGCACCCAGTCCAATGATTAGAGAGCGGAACATTTCCATCCGTACGAGTCAATCTCCTGAAGGAAATCCATCGTTGCCCGTAGATCACAGACAGCTGTGCATGTTATTGACCGGTCGACAATTCAGTTCCTGAGTTCCCTGTTCATCCAAGGTAGGCACCGTAAGGATAGCCGGTGTAGGCCAGAGGCCTATGGAGCCCGTAGGCGTAAGGTGCCGCATAGCCGTGCACGTAGCCTGCGTAGCCGTGGGGATGCGCCGCGTAGGTGGAGTAGTGGAAGGCCTCCTCAGCCTCCTGGTCTTCGGCATCGGCAGTGTCCCGCTTCTTCAGCGAGTGGACCACGGTGCTGTAGCCATGGCTGTAGGCGTAGGGGGACGCGTAGCCGCCATACACCGCTGGGTAGGAGTAGCCATAGCCGCTGTAGGCGCGCGGGTATGCTGCGTAGGCGCTGCCGTAGGCGTAAGGGAGAGCCGAGTAGGTAGAGACGATGGCGGTGTCCTCAGCCTTCTGGTCCTCCGCAGCCATGCAGGCGCCGAACAGAGCAAGAACAATCTGGGGAGAGTGAGGTGGTGTTTTACAGAAGTGCCCTTGTTTCGTATGAATAACGCTCGTCTCTTACTAAAAGATCTACAGATAAATATTCATAATATAACACCATTTCATCCCTAAATGGCAGTGACTACTCAACCTGCTTCAGTTTCAGTAATCTACCCCTCATATTTGAAATGCCACACCAATCGGTGCAGAGTGGCATTTCGTAAATTCTACGTTTAACTACTCTAAAATGTTCAAAGTTGTTGCTCACCAGGAACTTCATATTGCTGTGTTGGGAGTGTCAGTGAGTCGAACTGTGTCCACCGACTCAATATGGGCCTTCTTATATGTACGCTGATGCCCTCAGGCAAATAACCGCAGAGCGGATGTATATTGCCCTGCACCAGGGCTGGTCCTGGGACCCGTGGTTTTTAGGGAACAGCCATGCATGGAGGGTGGCATCGAGGTCGTCTGGATGAATGCAACGTGCTGTTTTTTTGCATGAATTAGTGGGAAAACATAAAACTAAAGCTCTGACACAATACTTTTCCGGCTGGAATCCCAGCTAATCAAATCGATTTGCTACCGTTAGTAAGTTGGTGGCTTCCACAGTCGTAGAAGAAAAAGAAGAGGCCTCAAAATTCATAATCAGAAAAGCCAGCTTCCTCGTATAGTTCCACGGGACTTATTGAATACGCAGGCCAAAGGTTCGGAACTTAGGCGGCACTGAGAGAGCAAATCAATCGAGCGCTTATCATGACAGATCCAAGTAAAAGCACCAATACGCAGCATGCGCGCGTAATAGAAAATTCTACTCGGTTATGTCTCAAGAAGAACTGATCAAATTGGGCAGAGTGTTCTGAAATTGGACGACTTGGGCTTTGGGTTTCAGATAAGGATAATGATAAAATATCAATACGCGAAAATTGACATTTGAATATTCTATACAAATTACTTAACAAAGTAGCCCAAGGATGAAAAGAACGGCAGCACAAAATGTGGGTCATCCATGATAGCCAAAAAAATGTACAGGGCATTGGAGCTTCAAAATAACTCAATTTCCGATAAAAATGATAAAATAGCTACAACTATGCATTCAAATATTGAGCTACCACTGCTTTTATGCAGATAGCATCGGTAAAATATTCTAACAGAAATTTCAAATGAATTTCCTAAACAAAAGCTGTGCCTCGCCAAGATTCAGGGCCAGTTCCACAATATGCTACCACGTGATATTGCTGCTGGGTGCACCGAAAAGCGAGCGTTTGGAGCAGTAAAATGGGTAAAGTATTCTAGCTTGAACTATAAACGTGATGAAAAATATTCGAACCGTACTTTAGAGTACTGTGAAATAACTTACGCTGAAGGTTGTGTTATTTTCTGGGCACTAGACAGTAGAGATATATTCAAAATGGGGTGTCAGTTTTCACCCACACTACCTACGTGGTTTTTAAATGTGAGAAAACCTGTTATCTGGTATTATGGATTACTTAAGCACGCTGCAATTAATGTGACATTTCCCGACAGAGCCGTTTGATAGACGTCGCCAGAGGTAGCATCCTAGTATGTACTTTGCAAACCTTTCGTTTAGATCTTTGGCCATTTCCTGGTAAGAACAGATCCATTTTTCGGTAGTATTAAATGAAAACTAAATGGTGGTTACTTTATCCAGCATGGCGTACTTTGCTTACTCCTACATCTAAGAAGCATAATGTATTTTGTATAATGATTATCTTGCACGGCCATTTTGGGAAAAGTTAAATCCTAAATCAAACTGTATTCATATTGTGATCATCCTCTTTTCTCTTGTGCCCAAGTTCATTGCTGTTTCGAAAATACAATTGGATGAAGATAAAACGTTCTAATTCATACGTCTTCAGTTTTCTTGGTTGTGCAGTGTTCTGGACGCTATAGCACCAGTTGAGCAGGAAATTAGACGTCATTTTATTCAGCATATTCTACCGATGCTACAAAAGCGTATATATGGAAATGCAGCCCAACCGCGTTCTGCTGGCAGCCGCCTGGTCTTCTGCGATCTGTATCTCTTCGGCTCCTACATCCTGGTCTACGGCATCCTGTTCTGCTGCTTCTGCTACGTGGGTCTGCGGGACACGCTATCCAGCCAGGCGTCCATCGTCGGCCCGAATCCTCCAGGTCTGGGCAGAGTCGTGGGACCTCACCTGAGTGGCGTCCTGACCGATACCGCTGGAGTTCCAGATGTTGTATCTGTCTGAATTGCTTTTATGTGGACTCTGGTCATTCTAGCAAGATACACCAATTGCTGGCTGGTGGCTAGTTCTCAGTAGAGAAGCAAAGGGCTAGTGTACGACGCTTATAGCATTGGGAGACTGAAATACTGCCTGGCAGTTTTTAAGTATCAGATTTTAAGAAGAATGGTGGAAAGTACTAATGACTTTGGACCCAAACGCTTTGGGAGTGTGGGATTTGCAATGCTCAATATTGAGCGGTGCCCTCTTTCACATGCTTGCCTGGAGAGGTTGTTAGGTCACTTTCCCGCTTCGAGCAATGCCTGCTGCAATAAGCTGGTTATTAAGTGTTTTTGGCTTTTGCTCATGTTCTAGAGGGTATAAATGACATTTATACTCATTATATTTATGTTAGGTAGTGACGTGTTTGAGATTTTTACGTCACCGACTGGAAAATAAATACACGCTCTTTTGCAGTGAGTTCGAATCCTGATGTTATTGCGTCGCTATTCGGAGAAGAAAAAATCGGATCGATGGCAGTTTCATGTGGATTGTTTTTGCCAGATTTGTACAAAGAACCTACTTCCTTTATTTTTTAATTTGAAAATTAATCTTGAATATGAAATATTGATTTCTGATAAGCAAGCAAGGCTGGTCACTAAAATTATCACAAAGTTCCGAAACTTTGAAGTGAAACATTAGTGATAGTTGTCTTAAATTTGTGCATAACGCGACAGAATTGTGGACGAAAAGACTTGAAACTAATTTATCATACAAAACCCTTCATTTTAGTCAGATTGGGCATAAATGTCTTAATTATTCGACAAATCAGCGCAGAAGCAAGCAGTACACCCAAATCTAGTGAGTCTTTGGTTCTAGAGGAGATCGTTTCCAGTTGGCAGCAGGTTAAAGGTTTACTGGCCCCTCACCTTTTTGCTGGTGGCAATGCTTACGATTAGTACCATTGATTCAGTGCTAGTGTTGTCTAGTCGGCCAATTTGAGGGCAACACTACACGAGGAAATTGGTAAACTTGCAATCGGACCGTAACTTGACCGGGCACTAGATATCATTATGAAAATATTTCACGAACTCCGAGGGATAAGCATTGTACGTGAGCATAGACTATGTTAGTATGCATTGAATCTGTTTATTTTATCAACATATTATCAATGCATTTTTCATTTGGCGAAGATTATGAGCTAAGTTCGACATCACAACAACCCTCACCACAATGCCAAAACACGCACCCAGTCCAATGATTAGAGAGCGAAACATTTCCATCCGTACGAGCCGACCTCCTGAAGGAAATCCATCGCTGCCCGTAGATCACAGACAGCTGTGCATGTTATTGACCGCTCGACAATTCAGTTCCTGAGTTCCCTGTTCATCCAAGGTAGGCACCGTAAGGATAGCCGGTGTAGGCCAGAGGCCTATGGAGCCCGTAGGCGTAAGGTGCCGCATAGCCGTGCACGTAGCCTGCGTAGCCGTGGGGATGCGCCGCGTAGGTGGAGTAGTGGAAGGCCTCCTCAGCCTCCTGGTCTTCGGCATCGGCAGTGTCCCGCTTCTTTAGCGAGTGGACCACGGTGCTGTAGCCATGGCTGAACGCGTAGGGGACGCGTAGCCGCCATACACCGATGGGTAGGAGTAGCCATAGCCGCTGTAGGCGCGCGGGTATGCTGCGTAGGCGCTGCCGTAGGCGTAAGGGTGAGCCGAGTAGGTGGAGACGATGGCGGTGTCCTCAGCCTTCTGGTCCTCCGCAGCCATGCAGGCGCCGAACAGAGCAAGTACAACCTGTGGAGAGTGAGGTGATGTTTTACACTGAATTACTTTGTATCGATTGGATAACATTGGTCTTTTACTATAAAATCTTCAAATACAAATAAATCATATCATATCAACATTACATTACTAAATGGCAGTGACTACTCGAGTCACTTTAGTGTCAGTAATACCCCGCTCATATTCGAAATACTAAACTAGTCGGTGCAGTGTGACATATCGTAAACATTATGTTTAATCACCGTAAAATGTACAAAGTTATTGCTCACCAGGAACTTCATATTGCTGTGTTGGGAGTGTCTGTGAGTCGAACTGTGTCCATCGACTCAACATGGGCCTTCTTATATGTACGCTGATGCCCTCAGGCAAATAACCGCAGAGCGGATGTGTATTGCCCTGCACCAGGGCTGGTCCTGGGACCCGTGGTTTTTAGGGAACAGTCATGCATGGAGGATGGCATCGAGGTCGTCTGGATGAATGCATCCAGCTGTAATTTTTGTCTTGCCTGCGGTAATGGGATGGACTAAAACTATAGTTCAGGCACAAAACTTTTCCAGCTGAAATCCCAACTAACTTAATATGTATTTGGTGCCGTTGGGAAGTTGGTGATTTCCACAGTCGTAGAACAAAAACAAAATATATCAAAAAGCAGACCTGGCAAAGCCAGCTTCCTCCAGCAGTTCCAAGGTGCTTTTGAAATGTCAGGCCAAAGGTTCACAGCTTTGGAGGCACTGGCCGAGCAAATCAATCGAGCAGTTATAATGAGAGCTCCAAGTAGAAACACCGATACACTACGTGCATGCGTAATGGCAACAGTCTACTCGGTTATGTCTCAAGAAGAACTGATCAGATTGGGGACAGACTGTTCTGAAAATGGGCGAGTTGGGCTTTGTTTCGTAGATAAAAATGATAATAGAATATAAATACGCCGAAATAGGGTGTCCTGAATATTCTATTCAGCGATCTTAACAAAGCAACCGAAGGCTGAAAAGAATACGCAGCACAAAATGAGGGTCATCCTTCATAGCGATCCAAATCTCACAAGTCATTGGGAATAGAATTAGAGCTTCAGAATAACTCTATTGCCGATAAAAAAAGAACAAAATAGCTAAAAATAAGCATTCAAATGTTGAACCTACCGCGGTTTTTATACAGACAGCACTGGTAAATATATTCTAACAGAAATTTCAAATGAATTTCCTAAACAAAAGCTGTGCCTCGCCAAGATTCAGGGCCAGTTCTGCAAAATAGCTACCACGTGATATTGCTGCTGGGTGCACCGAAAAGCGAGCGTTTGGAGCTGTAAAATGGGTAAAGTATTCTAGCTTGAACTATAAACATGGTGAAAATATTCGAACCGTACTTTATAGGTACTGTGAAATAACTTCCGCTGAAGGTTGTGTTATTTTCTGGGCACTAGACAGTAGAGATATATTCAAAATGGGGTGTCAGTTTTCACCCACACTACCTGCCTGGTTTTTAAATGTGAGCAAACCTGTTATCTGGTATTATGGATTACTTAAGCGCGCTGCAATTAATGTGACAAATGTCCTGACAGAGCCGTTTGATAGACGTCGCCAGAGGTAGCTTCCTAGTATGTACTTTGCAAACCTTTCGTTTAGATCTTTGGCCATTTCCTGGTAAGAACAGATCCATTTTTCGGTAGTATTAAATGAAATCTAAATGGTGGTTACTTTATCCAGCATGGCGTACTTTGCTTACTCCTACGTCTATGAAGCATAATGTATTTTTGCAATGATTATCTTTCACGGCCATTGTGTGAAAAGTTAAATCCTAAATCAAACTGCATGCATATCATGATCATCTTCTTTTCTCTTGTGCCCAAGTTCATTGCTGTTTCGAAAATAAAATTGGATGGAGATAAAACGTTCTAATTCATACGTCTTCAGTTTTCTTGGTTGTGCGGTTTTCTGGACGCTATAGCACCAGTTGAGCAGGAAATTAGACGTCATTTTATTCAGCATATTCTACCGATGCTACAAAAACATATATACAGAAATGCAGCCCAGCCGTATTATGACAGCCACCTGGTCTTCTGCGATCTGTCTCCCTTCCGTTCCTACATCCTGGTCTACGGCATCCTGTTCTGCTGCTTCTGCTATGTGGGTCTGCGGGACACGCTATCCAGCCAGGCGTCCATCGTCGGCCCGAATCCTCCAGGTCTGGGCAGAGTCGTTTGACCTCACCTGGGTGGCGTCCTGACCGATACCGCTGGAGTTCCAGGGGTTGTATCTGTATTGCTTTTATGTGGACTCTGGTCATTCTGGCGAGAAACACCAACTGCTGGCTGGTGGCTAGTTCTCAGTAGAGAAGCAAAGGGCTAGTGTACGACGCTTATAGCATTGGGAGACTGAAATACTGCCTGGCAGTTATCCAGTATCAGATTTTAAGAAGAATGGTGGAAGTACTAATGACTTTGGACCCAAACGCTTTGGGAGTGTGGGATTTGCAAATGCTCAATATTGAGCGGTGCCCTCTTTCAGATGCTTGCCTAGGAGAGGTTGTTAGGTCCTTTCCCGCTTTGAGCAATGCCTGCTGCAATAAGCTGGTTATTAAGTGTTTTTGGCTTTTGCTCATGTTCTAGAGGGTATAAATGACATTTGTACTTATTATATTTATGTCAGGTAGTGACGTGTTTGAGATTTTTACGTCACCGACTGGAAAATAAATACACGCTCTTTTGCAGTGAGTTCGAATCCTGATGTTATTGCGTCCTGATGTTATTCGGAGAAGAAAATATCGGATCGATGGCAGTTTCATGTGGATTGTTTTTGGCAGATTTATACAAAGAACCTACCTCCTTTATTTTTTAATTTGAAAATTAATCTTGAATATGAAATATTGATTTCTGATAAGCAAGCAAGGCTGGTCACTAAAATTATCACAAAGTTACGAAACTTTGAAGTGAAACATTAGTGATAGTTGTCTTAAATTTGTGCATAACGCGACAGAATTGTGGGCGAAAAGACTTGAAACTAATTTATCATACAAAACTCTTCATTTTAGTCAGATTGGGCATAAATGTCTTAATTATTCGACAAATCAGCGCAGAAGCAAGCAGTACACCCAAATCTAGTGAGTCTTTGGTTCTAGAGAAGATCGTTTCCAGTTGGCAGCAGGTTAAAGGTTTACTGGCCCCCTCACCTTTTGCTGGTGGCAATGCTTACGATTGGTACCATTGATTCAGTGCTAGTGTTGTCTAGTCGGCCAATTTGAGGGCAACACTACACGATGAAATTGGTAAACCTGCAATCGGACCGTAACTTGACCGGGCACTAGATATCATTATGAAAATATTTCACGGACTCCGAGGGATAAACATTGTACTTGAGCATAAAACTATGTTAGTATGCATTGAACCTGTGTATTTTATCAACATATTATCAATGCATTTTTCATTTTGCGAAGATTATGAGCTAAGTTCGACATCACAACAACCCTCACCACAATGCCAAAACACGCACCCAGTCCAATGATTAGAGAGCGAAACATTTCCATCCGTACGAGCCGACCTCCTGAAGGAAATCCATCGTTGCCCGTAGATCACAGACAGCTGTGCATGTTATTGACCGGTCGACAATTCAGTTCCTGAGTTCCCTGTTCATCCAAGGTAGGCACCGTAAGGATAGCCGGTGTAGGCCAGAGGCCTATGGAGCCCGTAGGCGTAAGGTGCCGCATAGCCGTGCACGTAGCCTGCGTAGCCGTGGGGATGCGCCGCGTAGGTGGAGTAGTGGAAGGCCTCCTCAGCCTCCTGGTCTTCGGCATCGGCAGTGTCCCGCTTCTTCAGCGAGTGGACCACGGTGCTGTAGCCATGGCTGAACGCGTAGGGGGACGCGTAGCCGCCATACACCGATGGGTAGGAGTAGCCATAGCCGCTGTAGGCGCGTGGGTATGCTGCGTAGGCGCTGCCGTAGGCGTAAGGGAGAGCGGAGTAGGTAGAGACGATGGCGGTGTCCTCAGCCTTCTGGTCCTCCGCAGCCATGCAGGCGCCGAACAGAGCAAGTACAATCTGTGATGGAAAGAGAGGCAATGTTTTCCTTAATATTTGAAGTGAAACAAATAGCACCAGCATCTTACTATAGCATACAACACAGCCGGGCTGTCCACTACTTACGTCCTCTGCTCCGTGTATCCGCTATTTGAGGTTTCTCTCGATGGCATTGGGGGAACAGAAGCCTTTTTATAACCGAAAATTAGCGCAGTAGCGGGTAGCGAACTCCTAGGAATTCCAAAGCGCTTTCATTACTGACAGGCGGTTGAGGGGTAGGCACCCTCCCCCTTAAAAAGAGAGATGGAAATTAAGAAAGGTGGTTTCTTCCATCGGGAAAACAAAATGAAATTGGCTGAATGCCGTAGTTGATTAATTTTGTTTAGTTTGGAAAAGTACCTCTGGCAGCGGTAGTGGTTTCAAATAGTCAGGGTAGCGGAACTAGCGATAGCGATTTCAAAGTGTTGCCCATCTCTGACATACACGATTAAGTAGTTGCCATATAGTCATATAATTAGATGGCTAAATGACTTTTAACGTACTTGATTACATTAAGTTGGAATAACCGACAGCTAAGGTTCGAGTTACAGCACCAATCAGTGCATTGTGGCATGCCGCAGTAATTTGACGATATATATCATACATGTTCTAACACTACAAGGTGTGCAAAGCTTCCACTCACCAGGAACTTCATGTTGTTGTTGTTGTGGGAGTGTTTGTGACTCGAACTGTGTCCGTCAGTTGAACATGAACCGTTTTATACGAACGCTGGTGCCCTGGGGCAATTCACCACATGGCGGATGTGTAGGTGGCTAGTTGCCGGCCTGCAACAGGGCGGGTCCTGGGACCCGCGGTTTTCGGGTGACACTTATGCACGAAAGGTGGCATCGAGGCATGACACTCTGCTGATATTGAATGTGTTATGGCCCCGGTTTGAGGTCGACTCGTGGAGAAGTGGTGCCATTAGCATGAGTTCGGCCAACAGGAGCTTACGACGGAGGACCCCTCCTCCATGGGCGTGGTTCTGTGGGTGGTAGTGTGGAACATGTTCTAACCTCAGCTGCTTCTACACCAGGGTCAAACGACCACTGGAGGACGCTTCACTAAGTGCCGTGGATAAAGGTTTACTGCAGCTCTTTATGGTCGTTTTGCCATTCTCAACTGCCAAGAGACGGTGTGTTATTGGTCAAAATGACTATTTTTGTTTACTTCTGAAGCATTGTGCATGTGCTAAGCGAATTCGTGTTATCGCTCCTACCATTTTTACAGGAATAATGTCTCCAGTAAATGAGAACATGGGCGGAGGAAAAAAGGAACCATTCAGAATAAATCACGCGCAGTGGAAGGGTCCTAAAGTGCCCCCAACCCACTATTATTTCAAGGTGGCTGGGTAGCCGTTCATTTCCGGGAGACGCTACTTAGCCACATTTCAGAGAATTTATCAGCGCATCAATTTGCGTTTTTTGAAAACGGAATAACTTTGACTAATAGCCTGTCAAAGCAACTATATTTGAGAAGTCGCAAATCGCGCGGTGCACCAATTCGCATACACTGTAGACCGAGTGGTGACGTTAAAAGTCATTTAATCAGGTTATATGTCAAGGTCAACCAAGAAGGGCAAGGTCAATGTCAAAGGTCACAGGTCAAGGTCATGACCCATTATTCCGGTCAAATGGCATTATTCAGGATGACATATGTTATGCTATCACTTCGTAGGTAAGGCTACCAAGGTCAAGTTCAAGACACAGGTCAAGGTCAAAGGTCTTTTCAAGGAAAAACCTATTTACTGCTTAAAGGCAACTATTTAAGTGCAACTTATATTTTACATTATTGGGAATATGTGATATTGTTACGTCATAGGTCATTGATTTTTAACGACCCTGACCTCAGAATTTCATAGAGCATTGTGTGGGACCTCCCTCTATGACCTTATTCCGCTTTTACCAGATTCCCAGCTTTTTTCGCATAATCACGGCATTTCCCGATAGGTCTCCAGCACGGCCCAGATTTGACCTTTACGACCTCGTGACCTCGTTCGACCTTGAACATATGGATGTAGGTCAATGCAACTTTGTCATAAGGTAGATCAACACTGCCTCCACTCACCCCCTCAACGTGCAGTTTTTTTAGCTATCTTGGTGTTTGATGTCTCAGGAGGGGATGGCGACACTATATGAGCCCCTCCATTGCGTGTTGACACCAGACCCGTCTCTACCGCGCGTGTTATTGGTAAAGAAACATGATTCTTGATAAAAAACTATGTGAAGGAGTCACTTGTGCAATATTCAGCAGCAGGAGTAGAAAAAGAAAAGCCTTACATTGGTCGTGAGTTTTATACCATAACCTTATAGGTAACAAGAATGTTTTATCTGTCCTACTTCAGAAGCCATTTAAAGCCAGGTGAACCCTAATGGTACCGTTTAAACCTGAGCTGTATGCGTCGCTACACAGGAATATATCATTTCCCGAATCATATTCATCTGTAATTTTTTCCTTTGTCTCATTATTGGGAAAGCTACTGCGCAGAGCAGAATTGGTAAATAACTCGCAGAAAGTCGGAGTTGTGGCATGCAGCCGGCTTGGAACCAGTTCTCTGTTGAACGCCGCTTGCCTTAGTCACTGGAATTTCCGTCCGGGTACTATTAACCGTGGTCAAGAAAGTCGCCTAGTCATCTAACAGGCATGCGAAATTAACCCCTATGGAGACAGCATACATCAGACAGCGTCCGAAAGTACAGACATAAGTACTATGAATGGTGAATGTACTTGGAATTTGATGTATCAGACTGTGTGAATGTGATCTTGACATGTCAGTATGATAAGGTTTATTTTTCGGCATTGGGCTTTGAAGCATAAACTATTGGAGGGAAAAGCTGAGTTGGTATGCAATGACGTAAGAAGAAACTGGTTCACATTTGAAGCACCAAATGTTTTTTTTAGCTGCAACGTTTTGTCTGCTTAATCTGAGCTCGCAATGATTGAAAAATAATTAAAGTATGTTAGAATGTTTAGACTGATAAGGCCACTTGATCCCTAATTGTCACAACGTTTTGGTTTTATAAATTCATATGGGGCTCATATATTCAAAATGTGATTAAGTATACAATTCAAATGAGATAGAAAAACACGCAACAGATATAATAATATAACAAATTTAATGTACCTTCCCCCAAATAGACTGAAAAAATCTTAATTTATAGCAACGCTATTTGTATTAGTTAATGATGCTAACATATAATTTCAACTTTTGTTCTATTGTCTGATAGCAATGCAAAACATGGCATTTATTCATGCTCAATAATTAATAAGGAACCCTGAAAATACAATACTGAAACAATATCAGGGCCAATAGCAATGATCAAAAAGATCATAAGCTCTCAGATCCTCCTTCACTTCCCCTTCTTGCGGTTCTATTTTTTCATCGAATGGGCAGGCACCTTATCAATTTTGAAGAAAAAAGCGTTTTGCTAGTTAGTCTAGTTCGTCGATATATCCTGCCTGTATTGCTCGCCTCTGTGACTTTGCCAGGTCCTCGTGACGTATAAATTCTCTCTCTCTCTCTCTCTCGCTCTCTCGCTCTCGCTCTCTCGCTCTCTCGCTCTCGCTCTCTCGCTCTCTCGCTCTCTCGCTCTCACTTTCTCTCTCTCATTTTCTCTCTCTCACTTTCTCTCTCTCACTTTCTCTCTCTCGCTATGTATATATACAAAGCATTGGAGAAATTATGCTCTGTGTGATCGTACTGGTTCCCCCGTATTATTTCCTCGATATTTCTACCAGTTTTTCCATCTTATTTTTCAGGGAACATAATCTGTCGAATGCTTTGGTTATACATGCAGAGAAGGAGAGTAGTTACACTTAGTGAAAGCATGATACAGTCACAAAGGCGTGCAATAGAGGGGGCACATATGTCGACTAATACAGGCAAATGGTTTTTTCTTCAAAATTGATAAGGTTGTTGTTCATTATATCAAAAGCCTTAGCCGTGTGAAAGAGAAAAGAGGTGATCTGAGAGCTTATGGTCTTCTTCATCACTGCTTTTGTTCCTAACATTGTTATGAGCATTGCATTTCAGGATTCCTTATTCATGATTGAGTGTGAATAAATTTTCATGCCAATGCTCTTTTAGGCTTAGATTATATTTCAGAATCATCAACTAATGCAAGCATGTTTTTATGCTATGCAATGCTGTTTTTCCAGTCACGTTCAACGGAGGCGTTCTTTCTTGCTTTCGTATGACATCATAAAAATACGTTATTATGTAGTTCAAAAATTTTAAAGGGAATACGACACTTTGATGCCATTCTAGACAGTAATGGTTTCAGAAGAAATTTACCAGTGCGTTGAAAATAATGGATTTTACCTTATTTCTGCTGAAAATTGGCTATATTTAGTTTTATTTTACTTATCTCTGTTAGCAATAAAAAGTATACAAACCAGCGTGACGTCAAATGGGCGTACCTATCAGCTGGTGAACCTGTTCTTTTTCCGTCGATAATGAATACGAATACAAATGATACGTCTTTAATAAAAAAGGCTAACATTAGGAACAAAAGTGATGTTTATTCTTTTTTCTTTTTCTTGATATATTGCAACACTTTTTACGCTTTAAACTAGACAATAAATGAAGTTAAACACAAAGGTGCCACCACGTAATTTTTACAGGGGGACGGACCCGGGCTGGTACTGACCGGGGAAGACAAATTTCGAGCATATTCGGTACCTAACTCAATTAATGACGATGTATTGAAACATTTAGGGGACGTACCCCTGGTTAGCCAACAGGGGGTACACGTCCCACCCTCCCCCCACTTTTGGCGCCCATGGTTACACACATGTCTAATCGACGGTACCAAAGCCATGTTTAGCACGTGGCTTCTTAAGAGGCCCGCGTGACACGCGCTTTAGAGCTTGAGAATGATGTAACTTTTCTGACGCATAACACACATGACGTCACATCCGGAGAGGACGGGGTCGGTTTGGGTTGTTTTTTTATATTTTTTCTCCGCGAACAGAAAGTTCTGGGAAAATGGTTCAAGCAGCTTCTCAGCAGGTCCTATCACATGCCTATCCCACTTCAAATTCCATTATGAAGTTGCCACATTCCCTTTAACTAAGATCTAGAAGATCCAGTTTGTGTTCGCAGTGTGATTTGGTTAGATGTGTTATTTGCCTAGTTCCGTTGTGTGCGCTTGAATTGTATTTGAATTCTGTTTTTTTCTGTGCATGCTTTATATTTGAGCACCTGCTGAAGCCAAAAAAGCGAAACGTAAGGCTTATTATTTATTAAGTGGTTGAAGTAATCTCACAATTCTGGCATAATTTGGCATTCACTGGCGCATTCATCAGTTAAAAAGTATTGAAGCAGTCTCTGTGGGTGACGAGATTGTACTCAACGGGGTGTGTGGACTCAACGCTCAGTCCTTCGATACGCTTTTTTATATTCAAAACACATTTAGGGCATTCCAATTAGTACCTTATCTTCCCCATATGTCATCATTGTTGGTTTTTCTGTATATTTTCCGTGAATGGGCAACAGGTAACATGTAAATTACAGCTCAACTATCAAAGCTAAAATGCACATATTTAACAAACACACTGAAATATATAAAGGTAAAATTTAAGGTTTTAACAACAGTGTACATATAGCCTATAACAATAACAAATAACAAAGAGAATAACAATATCACAGTATACATGAGGTTAGAAATGATCCATAATAAAGTAATATTGCATACCAGATGGATACAGATGTATGAGGCTCCAATAAGTGAGCGTGGTCTGAATATGTGACGCAGCCATAGAACCGCCAATAGAAACATCGTAAATCACGCAAATTTGAAACTAAAAGCTAAAAGCATGCATAACTCATCAAGACATCAGTTTAGCACATGAACGTCCCTGAAACCTAAGCTGGCTATATGTACATCTCAAAGGGCCTGCGTGTTGGCACGCAGTAAGATAAGAATTTATCACATACGCAGCGCGTCAGAGTAGTCCCGTTTTAATCGTCACGATCCTGGCGTATGGTGTCTGTAGGAATTTCCCGTTTCCCGTACCCGTGTTTTCTCCAGGGACACGGAGAGGGAGCTCCCGAGCAAGAGGGCAGAAAAAAAAAATCCACATCGCTAGTAATTATTTTGCAAACGAAAAGAGCATTGCACTGCGTGTCTTCTCTGTGTGTGACCAGTGACTGAAAAATTGTAAAAGGTCTATAGATCTTTTGAAATTGTTCAGTCATGACTAGAGTCATGCAAAATATGGTGAGAAACCCTATAGGGTTTTCCAAATGACTTCCAAGGAACTGATTTTGGCTGCATACTCTGCCCAAAATATAAGAGTTGGGCACATAAACACTTGAAGGGGAGCTTCGATTCATGCAAATTGATGATTGGAGTATCAAAGTACTAAAAACAAAAGGGTTCTAATTTTTCAAGGTGTCGCCAGTTCGGTTTTTGGACTCGGAACCTCACCTTGACAAGTCATCAATGGACTTGTCACGGAGACCCCGACCACACCACCGGAACGAGCAACTCCCACAATGAAGGGGTGATTTAGGAGCCAAAGTTTAACGTCCCACAAAGCACGGGGATGGCTGCCCTGCTCAGGTCATCCTTTCACCAACCAGTTGCCAGCCGACCTGCGTTGGGCAACTATTGAGCGCCGGAGCGTCTCAGGAGAACCGATACCAGGCCTGGACATGCACTGCCACTGCATGCTTCTGAGCAGCGGGCCGCAGCCCAACGCTCTACTAACTGAGCTACCGGGGCAGCTCTGGGTTGATACGCTCTCTTCAGACCGGATAAATTAGAGAAGACTGATAAGCAAGCCAGCAGCTTATTTTGGTATCGTCAGGACTTTGCAGGAATTTATTCGGTAACTTTGCGAAAAGCTGTAAAAACTGACTTTTGATGACTTCAAATATTTAAATATAAATTGATTAACACCCGCCCCGCAGGGGTCCCTCCCATGACACGCCCCGCTGGGAGGGGGCGTATTTCGCCCCCCTCCATATCTCATTTCCCAGGAAAGCTAAAGAAAACTAGCGAACAGCGTTCGAAAGCACTTGACTAGACAAAGAGAAATTATACAAAGTATTTTTGTGTCAGGTCAATTTTGAGGTAGCATAGGTCAAAGAAGGTTCCATAGGCTTGCAACAGGGAAGTGTACGTTTCCCCCTCTAGATTTCTTCTCAGCGGAGCTGGAGCAAAAATGCATGCATCATTGGATTCCTTTCATCAGGCAAATCGAATTATGTATAATATGACCTTGCTAGGTAAAATTGTGAAAATGACCTGACCTTGAGCTAGACCAGGGTCACATGGTGAGCTTGTATGCTCATGTTGCATATAAATCGACTCCCCGTGACAATATAAGCACAATGAAAGCAAAATAGGAGCTTTATCTCAATTCAGTGAGAAGTTATTGACAAAACAATCACTATATGCTCCAGTGACCCTGACATGACCTTTGAGAGGTCAGATGGTCAAAGACTCAACTTGATGGTCAATATAATGGTAAGAATACATGGTTTGAGGGTTTTCAGCTTTGTGTATCCGGTGTTTACTGAAAACGAGCCCTTTCAATTTTCACCCTAGACTTATATTAGGGTGGCCAAGAAATTGACCCCACCTCAGGTCAACAATATCGAAATTTTAATAACAGGTCCTAATGATCTCATCATATTATGAAAGTTTCAAACTGATCGGTTGGCTGATGCTCCTTAGGCGCCGCTTCAAACTGGTGATTTTAGGTTTTGAGGTCGGGTCACTTGGCCTTGGATAGCTCCTTGACCTGACATGAACAGACCTAAAAAGATTGGTCACATGTGTAAAATTGATCAGGAATAAGGTACTGTAAGTTTCGTTGTTCTGCGTCTCTTTTTAGGCACCATTCACCATCATTTTTAGGCACCGTTCGTTCCCTCTTGTCACTGCGAATCGAATGATGATATGACCATATTAGGTCAAAACACAACAATTACCTGAACTCCGGTCAGATCAAGGTCACTGTTTAACCTAGCTTAGTCAATATGCATATCAATCAACTCGCAATAGCAATCCGAATGCAATGATATCCAAATAGGAGCTGCATATCATTTCATGCAGTTATTGACCTAAGTCTGAAAACTGCTTAAGTAGCCCCAGATGACCTCTCAGAGTGTCACAAATCAAAAATTGAAACATAAACCTGGTAAGGGGCCCAGGATACTACGATTTGGAGAATATGAAGGTTTTGTCAGCTGTATCTACACAAATACAGCTCAATTTCTGTTTTTCCCATGCATTTCTAATGAAAAGGTCATGGTCTGTACTTGACCTTGGATCATCGATATGAAAAATCCCAGAATACATGTTGTAGCACTCGGTGAGCCCATCATGTGGTATAAGCTTCAATCTGATAGATTCACCCATTTGTGTTACTTATGCCACCTTAAACATTTTAGAGGTGAGGTCACTTGACCTCCACTGGTGACCTGACCTGAGATGACCCAGCCTTGAAATTTTGGGGAAAGTTGTGGAATTGATCAAGAAGAAGGTTTGCCAAGTACGGTGGCGCTTTTAGCCACTGTTTTGTCGTGCCGCCGGAAAAACCCAAGAGGGGTGTTCAAACACCCCCTCCTCCACCGGGGGCGAGGGTTAACACGCGCATTGACGGGGGTCTGAGCCACCTTCGCATTGACGGGGGGCGGGTACCCGCCCCCCTTAAGATCTCGAGAATCACGGTAGGTAGCGAAAAACGGTAAACGGCGTTGGGCTGCCCATCCACTTTTCCATCGAAAACATTTGAGATATTTTTTGTCAGGTCACATTTAAGGTCACGAGAGGTCAAAACATGCCCTTCATAGGGATAACATGTAAATTCAGTTTTTCGGCCATTACATCTGAACAAGCTAAGATAGAGCAAAACGACTTAAACTATATGAATCCTCTCAGAGAGCCGAATCGAATGATATATAATTTGACCTTGCTAGGTCAAATCAAGGATTTGAAGTGACCTGAGGTCAGGTCAGGGTCAAATTATATAAAATGCATATCATTAGAGCCGCAAAGCCCAGGCGAGTCTAATGCAGCTAACATAAATACTCTATCACCATCCGTTACTGAGTTATTCCGTAAAAAAACATTTTTTCCATGTATTTCTAATGGAGAGGTCATGCCTCGTACCTGACCTTAGGTGATCGATATCAACAATACCGGAACATATTTTAGAGATTTCGGTGGGGCCATTATGTGATATGAGTTTCAATCAGATAAGTTTACCCTGCTCCGACTTATGCTATCTTAAACTTTTATTGAGGTCGGGTCACTTGAGCTGTACTGGTGACCTGGCCTGAGATGACCTACCCTTAAAATTTTCACAGAAGTTGTAAAAATGATGAGGGAAAAGGTATACCAAGTACGGCGGCCCTACGTGCCGCCGTTTTTCTACTATCTCCGAAAAACCCGAGGGGGCGGGTACCCGCCCCCGATCAATGCGCGTGTTAAAAGATCCTCCAGCAAGGTAGGTGCGTAAATATCCCAAAATGTATGTTAAATGAACGGCAGTAACTGATTTTCCTGTCATGCCTAGTTGCTGAGGGATAGCAATCATCCAGGCGCGTCAAGGTCATGCTGGTATCATCAGTCATGCTCAATAGTGGTGATAATGAACTCTACAAGGCATCGCTCCCCAACCAGAACATATAACACCCTCAAACAGACACTAACCACAGGATTCAAAAACCTGCAGCTTTCCTGGCGACGCCAAATTCCTGTCATTGCTATTCGAATCACGAACATCCCAGTCGCTGCTTCTGCCCGTGGTGCGACTGGTTGCACGCCTTTGGCCTTCGATAGGCTCTCCTCCACGCCTCCAGCTTTCGCGGCGCCGTCCCAGGCCGCGCGATGCCACCAGGCGCCCGGCTGGCATCGTGCCAAATTCGCCCGGGGCTGTCTTTAGAGCTGCAGGGCCGAACTCAGCACAGACACGGAGGTGGGCAGAAGAGGTTAGCACGGAACAATGTTTCAGCTTCCATTCCATTCAACCCTGTTTAAGTACGTTGTGTCTAATGAAATGTGTTTTAAGAAATGGCTAAATAATGTTCCGATTGAAAACTTGGGGAAAAAATTGTTTTATCTCGCTTTGCCCTGTTCCATTCTCTCAGAATTTTGTCCTTCATATCTTTGTTAAGAAACTTGCGTTATATTACCTCGTACTAGCATCAGCAAGCACCAACGTCAGATACTACGTTCAAGTTCACAGGCCCCAATGTAAAACCGTTAATGTAATAATTATCAGCCTGGCAAACAAGGCAAGTTTTTATGAGATCTGCTTGCAGCAGTCTGGAGGTAATTTGTTTAGGTTTAAGAAATTTTATTCGGAATTTAGGAGAATAGTAGGCGGGAAAAGAGCAGACACAGAAAGAAGGAGAGGATCATATTGAATGCGGTTTATTTTACTGGAAGGCATTCTGCTCCAGGTATTAAATTATGAGAGCAGGAACATTTATCAGAGGGAATAATTATCTTCAATTAAGAAATTCGCCCCCTCCCCACAAAAATGTGCATCCCCATTCGTGGCTGGCTTTGAGCTACGCCAACCATCCTGTCCAGATTCCTGTCATGTTTTACGGAATATCATATAGGACGCAGCACGTCAATGATTAGTGCAACTTTGAGGAGAAAGAAACAATAAACAATTTTTTTTTAAAAATGGCAAAACCGTTTCACGAGGAGGACAGCATCTTATTTGACAGAAATGAGAAGCTGGCATCAACTTTCAATTCTCTGTCGTCATTAGGTCCATCATGTTTTATTTACCTAACCACAGCTTGGCAAGAAAGGTTTTTGCTGTAAAATTTAAGGTATTTAAAAAGACATGTCTGGGGGATTCTTTCATTAATACTCTTTGGTTCTGAGCAGAACCTGGCAAATGTCATCCTGCTCTACGTCTGATTCGTCCCTTCCACCGATTCCTGCTTTCCATCTGATGCACTCCTTCCATTAATTTTCTATTTCCGTCCGATCCACTCCTTCCACCGATTCCTGCTTTCTGTCCGATCCGTTGCTCCGGTTGATCTTTGATTTCCAACCGATCCGTTCCTTCAGTTGATCTTGGCTTCTCATCCGATCCGTTCCTTCAGTTGATCTTGGCTTCTCATCCGATCCGTTCCTTCAGTTGATCTTGGCTTTCCGTCCGATCCGCTTCTTCCGTTGATTCCCACTTTCCGTGTGATTTGTGCAGACTGCTAGTGTACCTTATCCTTTCCGGAAAAAAAAACGTTCTGCTTGATCTGTTTTTGTACTAGCTCCTCGTGTACTGTCAATTACCATATTATAGAATATTACAAAATAGAAGAGTCTCATAAAGAGTGTAAATATAAATATTTTTAGGGGGACTAAAATAGTTATCCCTAGTTTCAGCATGATAAGCGCTTTTTCTTTACGAATAATGCACCTGTGTGAATTGAAGACAATTATATTGTTTTCACAGATATGATACGATTGAGGTGAGGTGATGCCTTGTCTGAGTTTGTCATTCTGAAAAGTATTCACGTAGAAGTTCACACAACTTTTCTACGTCAACAAGTTTAACAGCCCGGACCATAAACCCGACCCTATGAGTATCCTGAAGCTGCCATTGCACCCCAAAGTCATCGATTAAGCCCGTGGTGTCAAAAATATCCAACCAGTTGATATACCAGACCCTTGATCACTTTAAAAGCAAAAATAGATGTATTAATCTGTCTTTGATTCCCAAGCCCACACATTGCATTTATATACAAATTCCACTCTTCGACTTTATTCGCATGTGAGCCTTATTCGAAACTGGCCGATGCAGTCATTGTCCTCACTTTCTACCCACCGTGCCGTTTGGCTCAAGGTCGTACACGCCAGCTGCTGCGAGGAGGGGCGCTTGGAGACGAGAATCTGCAAATGCCGTCAGATACGGACCGCAGCCCAGAAAAGCACGCTGGGTCATGGGCCGATATCTCAACAGATTCGCGAAACTCCGGTAGATGGAATTAGATTGGCTAGCTGATTCGATTAGTTTTGGATGTGGCTGTATTTTTTAAACTCCCATTTGGTGTTGATTTTGCCGTATTTTTGGGGCAGATATAGGATTTTTTTATCGAAAATCATGATGAGTAAGCACGTTGGCCTAAATTTGTCAGGAATACTTCTGATGTCGTCAATTTTCCATTTGCCTTGGCCGTGACAAGTTCTAAGCAGCAACCACTGAAGATATTTGAGATTAACAAGTCGGTAAAAAAATGGCTGAAGCATTAACACGCGTATTGACGGAGGGAGTGGGCACCCGCCCACCCCCTCGGGTTTTTCGGGGATAGCATAGAAACGGCGGCGTGTAGCGCCGCCGTACTTGGTATACCTTTTCTCTTATCATTTTTACAGCTTTTGTCAAAATTTTAGGGTTGGGTCATCTCAGGTCAGGTCACCAGTACAGGTCAAGTAATCTGACCTCAAAAAAGTTTAAGATATCATAGGTCGGAACAGGGTGAACTTATTCGATTGAAACTCATATCACATAATGGGCCCACCAAATTCTATGAAATAACTTCCGGTATTTTTTATATCGATGACGTAAGGTCAGGTACGAGCCATGACCTCTCCATTGGAAATACATGGGAAAAATTGTTTTAACTGAATAACTTAATAACAGATGGTGATAGAGCGTTTATTTTGCATTAGATTAGCTGCATTAGATGCGCCTTGTCTTTGCAGTTCTAATGATATGCATTTTATCTAATTTGACCTTGACCTGACCTCAGGTTAGGTCAAATCCTTGATTTCACCTAGCAAGTTCATCTCATATATCATTCGTTTCGGCTTGCTGCAAGGATTCATACATTTCCAGAGTTATTTTGCTCTATCTATTCTTGTTCAGATGTAATGACCAATTGTTTTTTTAATACAACTAAAAAAGTATAAGATCATTTTTTCCTGGTCAATACGTTCATAATATATCAATTTAAGTTCTAACTGTCAATGAAAAAAACAGGAAATAAAGCGAGTTTTCTATAACATTAGCAATGTAATGACCAAAAGCCTTCATTTACCTGTTATCCCTATGACGGCATGTTTTGACCTCTATTGACCTTAAATGTGACCTGAAAGAAATGGTTCAAATATTTTCGATGGAGAAGTGGATTGGCTATCCAACACCGTTTACCGTTTTTCGCTACCTAGCATGGTTCTCGAGATCTTTGGAGGGGCGGGTACCCGCTACCCCGTCAAAGCGAAGGTGGCTCAGACTCCTGTCAATGTGCGTGTTAAGCAATGACATTTAGAGGTGTAAGGTCTGAAAATAGAGAAACATCAGTAGTGGGTAAACATATGTCCTGCACAGACCAGGTGAGTGGTATCAGTGTGCTCGGAGCACCTGCACAGCAGCTCAGCCCGATACATTTGTTTCAGGTAACTGCAACTCGGAATAGGAGCGTAACACTGACAGCGGGCCCCCAGGGACTGCGTTCCTGCGTAGGTAACTATCCACTTCGTGCCAGGAAAATGGTCAATGGATAACGAAAATATTTTTGGGCACAGGAGATGTTAAAACTGTCAAAACCTGGTCTGGCTCGACAGTTTTGAAAACTTGTTAAAACTGGTAAAAACAGGGTGGGTGGTAAAATCTGCCGCCCCTGTTGGTCATTTCATCCACAGGGCTCATGTAATGTAGGTGTTGTTTAAGCACCCCTTTGGGAATTTTTGACCATGCTGAATGACACCAAGACGAAGCGCCTTCGTATTTGGTATAGGGCTAAATACAGCTTGAAAGCTCCGAATATTTGTTTTTTTTCAATATTGATAAGTCCATTGAATAGAAAATTTAACCCAAAACTCCACTATGACTGTCTATAATAGATATGTGATGCATTATTCGATTTATCGTAGCAAGAGCAAGCGAATGGTGCCTAAACAATATATTTTAGATTAAGTCTGGCAGACGTTAGATCTGCCACTTTTCTGGAAACTTTTCTCTTGTCTGTCATCTTTTTTACGTGCTATGACCTCAACATTGAACTGAGCACAGAAGTGACTGGTGGTCACTATCTATCCACCAGAGTTCGCGCTTTTTTCGCTATCCTGCATAGGAGCCGAGATCGAGGAGAATGTTTGAACGCCCCCCCCCCACCAGGGCGTAGGTGGTTCGGAGACCCACCGGGATGAGTGTTAAGGTTAGCATGGGTCATAATGTATATGATTTGAACTGTAAAGACAAGTCAAATATAATGAATTCAAAACAAACGCTCTATGGCCATTTTTATAAAGTTATTGTGCTAATTTTTTTCCAGTGGTGAGCCTATGGCCCTTACCTAGGTCCTAGCCCCAATTCATTGATATAAAAAATCATGTGACTGCAAGCCATTTTACTGGCACGTGCCCTTTGTGCCCTCCTTGGCTGCGCCCCTGGCACCAAATTCAGTCATTCGAACTTTAGTCTGACAACCAGGGCCCTGATCGGCATCTAAGAATATTCTTAGGCTTAGACGCGTCATAATCGACGTCATGAACAGTGACGTCATCGGTTCAACGCCAGTCTTAGCACCAGGTGGCAGGCAAGTCGATTTGTTGATTCATATTCTTAGCACTAGAGGACAGCTGGCACGCCCTTGTGGTGTTTGCGCGTTCTTCTACCTTTAGACGATGAGTAAAAGGTATATACTTCGCTGTCCACGACTGAAAACCGCTCGCACTAGATTGCCGTACCGCAAAACGCAACTTGCCTTAATCATCCCATGTGCGCCAGATGTGCCGATATTTCAGTCTGCGCGCAGTCACTATTTTCTGTCTTAGCTGACAAGTAAGACAGTCTTAGTGCTGACGTCATACTTTAGTGACGTCATTGTACGAGCTAACGCCAGTCTTACCGCTAGGTGGCTGGCTGGGTGGCATGAGACGTACTGCGCATGCTCTGTCTTAGCTAAGACAGTCTTAGCTAACAATCTTACTTGCCGATCAGGGCCCAGGAAAACTGGCCAACTAATGCCACGCCGTGGCACTTGCCGGTACTAAAGCTACTGACAGCCACCGAGAGGGTGCTCAGGAAGCCTGCGGTGGCAGTGATGTTACTCGGGCAAAGGGGGCAACACACACACACACACACACACACACACACACACACACACGCACGCACGCACGCACGCACGCACGCACGCACGCACGCACGCACGCACGCACCAGGGACATAGCAGGACTTCACTCAGGGGCAGGAGTGGCACCGGAAGGAGCTCCCGCGATAGTGGCGAAAGGGCCCCTGTAGAAGCAAAAAAATCAGCGAGGAATACAAGTTGAGCGGCAGAGGTGGCCCCTGTCAAGACAACACTAATTTCGTAAATCGATTTTTCATATCGCCAAATCCCAAAATAGTATTTTAAGCCAGATCGCCATCAAATATCTCATCTGCACTTTGACGAAATATTTGTGCACTTGCCTCTTTACTTTACAAACTAATCGTGCTCGAAAAGTGAAGAAGGTTTCAAATATTTGTTTCCTGTTTAGGAACAACTTCTTTCAAATTTAAGTAGATTAAAAAGTGCTGCACCGAGGAGCATGATTGTAAGAACAACAATTTTTAATTGACTTATATCCTCGAATCCGGCTCACACCATAGTTTTTCCGATATATTTGGTTGATGAAGATTTTGAGGAAAGTTAACCCGCGCCCCACCGGGGGTCCGGCGCCACCTTCGCCCCACCGGGGGGGCATCGATGGCCCCCCTCTAACTCCGAAAATATGGGCGTTAGCGCAAATCTGCAGAGTGCAATAGAAAGCTCGCGTGAATTCAGTAAGAAATTACTTCGCATGTTTTAGTGCTCAGGTCAATGGTTTGACCTCCAGAGGTCAAATTAGGTCAAGATCGGCTATTTTCACTCAAATATGCAATGATTAAGCAAACTGGGCATACCTCTTATGTCATTAGAGCTATTGAGACCTGGTAAAGTACATTTGATAGCAAATTGCCAGTACTTTTTCCGCTATGTGGAACGTAAAGACCTCCCGCCAGTGGTTTGACCGCCAGAGGTCACCTCGTGACCTAATATGACCTGAGGTCACGAAAGGTCAAAAAGTGACCTTGCCGTATATCAAATGAAAGCTAGTGACAAGACAAACACGATGGTGTTTGTTTCACCGCTCTAGCTTAATTAGGTCAAAAGTTATTGTCAAAATACTGTTTTTGACCTCTGGTGACCTTGGATGACCTTGGAAAAGTCAAAGGGCAAATATGACCCCTGGGATCCGTGAAAGGGTGTCCAAAAACGTTGTTCTGAGCAGTCTGAGTATTTGCAATCATTTTTGTGGCTTTTATATCATGAAATAGCTTTTCCCCATGCTTTTCCAATGGGAGAGTTCGCCTCGTGACCTGACCTCAGGGCACGAAATCGAAAAATCCCGGATATACACCTTGTAGACCCTGGAAAGGTCATGAAGTGTAGGAAGTTTCAAATCGATCGACTTTGAAATGTAGCTCTTACAGAGCTCTAAAGGTGAAGTGAGGTGACCTTGGTTGACCTCGTCTGGTGACCTGACCTTGGGTGACCCGGGGTAAAAAATTTCAGGGATGATGGGAAAATGATGCAGTGAGAGGTAGAGCCCTCAACCGCGGTGCTGCGCCTCGTCGTTTTTCTGCTATCCCGGAAAAACCTTAGGGGGGCCATCGATGGCCCCCCCGGTGGGGCGAGGGTTAAAGCCCAAAAAAATAATCACTGTGTTTTCGCTGTATTGCTAACACGCACATTGATGGGGGTCTGAGCCACCTTCGCTTTGACAGGGGGGCGGGTAACCGACCCTCTAAGATCTCGAGAACCACGCTAGATAGCAAAAAGGTAGACGGCGTTGGGTAGCCCATCCACTTCTCTATCTAAAATATTTGAGCCCTTTTTCGGGTAGCGTTTAAGGTCACCAGAGATCAGAACGTGCCACCAAAGGGATAGCATGTAAATGAAGGTTTTCGGTCATTACATCTGAAAAAGTAAAGATAGAGCAAAACATTTTAGACTATTGGAATTCTCGCGGCAAGCCCAATCGAACGATATATAATATGACTTTATTAGGTCAAATCAAGGATTTGACCTGACCTAAGGTCAGCTCTATCTATGCAGATGAATCTAATGCAGTCAAAATAAGCGCTTAATAACCATACATTACTAAGTTATTCAGTTAAAACCATTTTTCCCATGCATTTCCAATGGAGAAGTCATGGCTCGTACGACCTTAGGTAATCGATATAAAATACCGGCACATATTTAGTAGAACTCGATGAGCCCATTATATGATGTGAATTTCAATCGGATACGTTCACCATGCTTTGACTTATGCTATCTTAAGCTTTTTTGAGGTCAGGTCACTTGACCTGTATTGGTGGTCTGACCTGAGATGACCTAACCTTAAAGTTTTGACAAAAGTTGTAAAAATGATGAGAGGAAATGTATGCTAAGTACGGCGGCACTACGCGTCACTGCCTTTATGCTATCTCTAAAAAAACAATCTCTAACAAAAACAATGCCGGTGCTATCTCAAAAAAAAACAATAGGGGTTGAGTACCCGCCCACCCCCGTCAATGCGCGTGTTAATTCAGGATTCGAGGACATGGGCAAATAAACAAATTTTCTATGAACTTTTCACGTCCAAAAGAGATTCTTTCAAACAAACAGAAACGCTTGCACGTGTTGTTTACTGGTGACCAAAGAGAGCTCGCCAGACCATGGAGTGCTCAGCGCTGGTCAGAGAGTCCTTTGATGGCGCAAGAGAGCCAAATGATCGCAAAATGTTCTGCTGGTTTGTGAGGGCCTCTGTTACCAGTTACAGAGAATCGTGCTGGATGCAGAGGGCCACCTAGCTCTTTCAAAGAATCCTTCAAGAATTACTTAAGAGTGACTACATCTGCTGACGATGTAGAGCTCTACAGGGAATAGTCAGTCTAACTCGTTCAAAGGCTCCTCTGTTAACGAGAGTCCTGATAGTCGGACTAATTCCTGCCGGCTAAAAACTTCCCTGTTTGCCACAACGACATCCTCACTAGAATAGGGCCCTGCTGTCTATAGTGGCTTTACGATTAACCCTCGCCCCGGTGGGGGTGTTTGAACACCCCTCGGGTTTTTCCGGTGCCACGAAAAACACCGGCGCGAAGCGCCGCCGTACTTATCACACCATATCCTTGATCGAATCCGCAACTTTCCCCAGAATTTTAAGTTTCGGTCATCTCAGGTCAGGTCACCAGTGCAGGTCATGTGACCTCACGTCAAAAAATGTTTAAGGTGGCATAAGCAAGAAATGTGTGAATCTATCGCATTGAAACTTATAACACATAATTGCCCCACCTAACTCTACAAAGTTTGCTCCGGGATTTCCAATATCGATGACCCAAGGTTAAGTACGGACCATGAGCTCTCCATTGGAAATGCATGGGAAAAACAGAAATTGGGCTGTATTTGTGTAGATAAAGCATATAATGACTTCATATTATCCAAATTGAAGTATCCTGGGCCCCTGTCCAGGTTCATGTTGCAATTTTTGACCTGTGACCTCTGAGAAGTCATCTGGAGCTACTTAAGCAGTTTTCGGACTTGGGTTGGGTCAATAACTTTGCATGATATGATGATACAGCTTTTATTTTAATATCATTGCATTTGGATTACTATTGCGAGTCGATTAATATGTATATTGACTATACTAGGTCTAAAAGTGGCCTTAACATGGCAAGAGAACAGGTCATTTTTGTGTTTTGACCTAAATAATAATTATTGGGGCTTATCGACGCACCAACTGCCAGGGTCATATGGCGTCGCCAAATCTTTCCCTGTTGGAAGGGTTTCTCGGGAGCCAGCTTGCTCCTTGTTCAGGGAAGCCGCCGGGCCTTGAACCCGGGTCGGCTGCGTGGCAGACAGCTACGCTGACCACTCCACTACCGCGCCCCCGTGTTTTGACCTAGTATAGTCATATTATACATCATTTACGTCCATACATGTATTCACAGAACAAGCAAAAATGACACACAACGGGAACGTGAAGATTAAAAACAGGCAAAAGGTAAAAACGATGATACAAAAAAGCGACCGTGGAGATTAAAAACGGGCGAGGGGTAGAACACAAGCTGGAAACACCACATCGGGCGCGGAGAAACAACTCCAGTCACGCTTCCAGGAGGGTGGCACCGAGAAAGCACCCTACATGGGGAAATGCTCATAAAAAAAGAAAAAAGACGGGATCAGGGAAAAAATAAAAAATAAAAATAAAATAAAATAAATTCAGGGGTTGGTGGTGAACGACATATCAAGGTCAACGCCCGGGCAACATCAAACAGCTCACAACTCTAGCAACATCGGAGCATCAGCGCCGCCCAGTGGCCACCACAGCGCCGCCAATCGGCCACCACAGCGCCGCCCAGCGGCCACCACAGTGCCACCCCGCGACTCCGCACCATCCGGAGCCGCTAGTCGGAGAGGGCCACGCACGGCTGGCGCAGCCCGCAGCACCACCGCAGCCTGACACGGCCCCTGCAGCGGCCAACGCGCAGCATTGGAGCAGGAGAGGACGCGGCAGTCGCGTCAAGAACACGCCGCTGAACCGCTCCCGCCCGCGGGAGATTCAGAGCAGCTGCCGGAAGCATTTAATTAGAAGAGGGAAGGAAGGTCGAAGTAAGCTGAGTGGTGCAGACAGAGCGAGAATGAATGTGCGGGGGGAGAGAGAGAGAGAGAGAGAGAGAGAGAGAGAGAGAGAGAGAGAGAGAGAGAGAGAGAGAGAGAGAGAGAGAGAGAGAGAGAGAGAGAGAGAGAGAGAGAGAGAGAGAGTTGTTGGTTGCGTGACTGGGAAAGATAACATAGGATTTTACATAGATGCGCGTTTACTTAAGATGAGACATGGGATGAGTTGGGCGCGCAAAACAAACCGGGGAGATCATGAAAGGGCAGGGAGGTGCCGGAGGCTGGCCTGTAAGAGCGCCCCAACTGCCTCACTTAGCGTTTCATTACGGCCAAGGTGCCTACAAAATTATTCTAACTCAACTCTGTCAGATGTTAGACCCAAAAACTTTGCTCAAAATGCTAACTTCTTTGACCTGTCATGATCTCAATATTGACCTAAGCCAAAAAGTTACTGATATAGTTTCGTCATGAATTTGTATGAGGTATCCACCAGCTTTCGCGTTTTTTCCCTAACCCGCATAGGGGCCGAGTTCGAGGGGGTGTTCAAACATCCCCACCAGAGCGAACACCCTCACCCGGTGGCTCGGAGGCCCACCGGGGCGGGGGTTAAAAGGGGCCCAGCTGACCAGATAGGATACTATTGTCTTTTGGCGGACCCTGGGTGCCACAGTGGTGCAGACTTGAGAGGACCCTGTCTGACATGAAGTTCCACCGCGGGCCACGGCGCGTTGTGCGGGTGAGTGGTGCCTCCTGCGGCCCGTGTATTTGAGGAGGCCACTCGAGCCCCTAAGGAGGGGCCGCCGCCTCTGTAGAGCCTCAGCAGCCGCTAATGACCAGAGCGGGCCCTGATTCAACAGGGGCCCGGGACCCAGTGGGTCAGAGGCTCGCTTTTTGAAGACGGTCCTGATAGGTAAAAAGGGTCCTGCCAGAAGGAAGTGCTGGAGAGGGCTTCACACGCCCAATGGGGAGAGGTCGGGCATCAACGTAGAGTGGAGGGCTTCCTAAGGTGCACCCCACCCTGAGATCTCCTAAACCAAGGAAAACGTCCGTTTGGAGGTAGGTGGGAATAATGGTGGTCTTCATTATGGCTAAGTTTCATTGACCTAGGTCAGTGATTTTAAGATCAGGCGAGGTCACAGATGCAAATCTGGAACTGCTGGGAACCTATTGGGAAATTTCATGACTATGCCGTAAAATGTCGGAAGAACGTTGAGGAGAGGTTTCAAATAATGCTCCTTGAAATTTCAGAGCCAAGGTCATTCAACGTCATTGACCTATGACGTCACAATATTATATTCCAAATACTGTGCTCAATAACCAGGCCTATAGCAACTGTTGCACGGGATATGAGTGTTTGGCCTCGACCTATGGCATTGGGAGTTGACCTTTGACATTGACCTTAACATTGAGCAGCCTTAACTAGGACATCATAGCATAATTGACGTTATACTGAGTTGTTTTCTTTTTCAAATTGTTTTGCTCTATCTTTACTTGTTCATATGTAATAACCGAAAACCTTCATCTACATGTTATCCCTATGACGGAATGTTTTGACCTCTAGTGACCTTGAATGTGACCTGAGAAAAAAATGGTTCAAATAATTTTGATGGAAAAGTGGATGGACTACCCAACGCCTTTAACGTTTTTCGCTACCTAGCATGGTTCTCGAGATCTTAGGGGGTACCCGCCCCTCCCCCGCCGTCAAAGCAAAGGTGGCTCAGACCCCCGTCATGGCGCGTGTTGAAAAGGCTGAATCTATCGAATTCAAACTCATACCACATAATTTGTTCACCGAGTATTACAAAATGTATTCCGATATTTTTTCATATCGATGACCTAGGGTTAGATACAGATTGGGAATGAATGTCATTGGAAATGCAAATCTGTCATTGGAAATGCACGGGAAAACAGGAGTTGCGCTGTATTTGTTTAGATACAGCTCAAAATACCTTCTTATTCTCCAACTCATAGTATCCTGGGCCCATTTCTAGGTTCATCTTGCAATTTTTACGTGTGACCTCTGAGAGGTTATCTTGGCTTCTTAAGCAGGTTTTCAGATTTGGGTCAATAACTTTGCAGAAAATGACGATAAAGCTTTTATTTTGATACCATTACGTTCGGACTGTTATTGCAAGTCGATTAATGTGCATATTGACTATGCTAGATCAGAAAGTGACCTTGACCTGACCTGAGGACAGGTCGTTTTTGTTTTGACCTAGGATAGTCATGCAGTACACCATTCGATTTGCCGCGACGAGAGAAATCGAATGGTGCCTACAAAATGATTTTAACTTAACTCTGTCAGACGCTAGAGTCCAAAAACTGCTCTAACATGCAACCTTCTTTGATCTGTCAGGATCTCAATAATGACCTGAGCCAAAAAATGACCAATGTTGTTTCTTTATGAAATTGTATGGACTATCCACCAGCGTTCACGTTCTTTTGCTATCCCGAACAGGAGCCGATTCCGAGGGGGTGTTTGGTTTGAACCCCCCCCCCACCATGGCAAAGGTGGTGTGGGTGTTGAAACATAGTTCTGTCTTTGAAAGCTGATGTACAAAATAAAATTGAATCAACTTTACATTTTTTACAAATTGTCACGCTCGTGAATTTTCTCAGATTTAGAATTCATTTGCATGAACAATCATCATAATCTACGACCACGGTCATAAATTCAAATCTACATATATATATATATATATATATATATATATATATATATATATATATATATATATATATATATATATATATATATATCGAGAGATTGAGTCCAAATCCATATTCAGGCCCAAGACTACCGAAATTCTCTAGACATTCCAATCCAATTTCAATACAATCCAAGCCATGAATCGGATTGGATCATAATCATCCAGCCCATGAAACTCTGGCGCTAGTGCTGCCATCCGACGGCGGAACATGAAAGCTTGTTTTCTCATTTGTATTTTCCAGCCGATAACGCAGGTATAAATACGCGGGTATCACACTTGGTACCACCGCCTGCCACAGCTCCACGGCCGGTCAGACATTGCAAATCAGACAGCTTGTCTCGCTTGCTACAACATCCTCGCAGCCAACATGCATGCACAAATTCACCCGCTGGGTTCCAAATATTCCCACATTTCTTTTGCAATGCTTTGACGGAGGCATCCAACCAACATAGTGAGGGATATACCTATACATAGAAAGCATCTGCAAAGTCATCATTATATTTTGTTAATTTCACGCTGTGAAGAACAAAGTTGGCTTCACGTGGCAGGATTGTTCACACCAAGAAACTAATAGTAGCATGCAACGATGGGAACAGACGGTTTGCCTCACCGTAGTTCTACCGAGCTATGCGTGCCTGCTTTGTTCCCATTTTACACGGACAGTGAGGGTAACTTAGTCAAATCACAAATTACTGTAGATGTATGCGTATATTCATAAATATCAATACACACATGTATGTTTAGTATGCATGGGTATGCTGAACTTGTGTTATGTTCAATATGGATACGAACACTGGTATACATACGTGGGAAAAAGCATTTAGCTTCTCGCTTCAGCTAGGTACCGTTTCGCCACCATTTCACACTGGTCTATAATGCCCATAGATCCCGTTTGAGGCTGTGTTCCAACACTCATTTCTACAAACTAACATTGCAGCAATACAGTTTCTGGTGACAGAGAGGGAGAGAGAGAGAGGGAGAGAGAGAGAGAGAGAGGGAGGGAGAGAAAGAGAGGAGAGAGAGAAAAATTCAATTTGGATGACACTTGTCAAAAGTTTAATGTTAGTGGTGCTATCAAAATATTATGTTCAAATACGACAAATTGGTGTGAACTAGGTGCAGAACAATTCCCACCCAGGAAGCATATTCGTACGGTTTGGTACGAGGTTAAACCGGAATAAAAATATGACGTTTAAAAATCGATGACAGGAAAATTGTTAAAATTTTGTGCATGCTGAATTTCATTGCTCAAAAATGAAAGTAAAACATATAAAGAAGACAACATAACACAAAATGCGACATATTCACACTACTGAGGCAGTTCCCATGGTAAAATGCGAAAAGTTTTATCATCACACTGCAGAATCATCACTGCTCACTAACTTGGCTGCAAGTAGCTCGCTCAACTGGTTTTATCGGGAATGATAATTTTCCCAGGCAGCAAACCACAATTAGCTCACATGTCAATAAAAACACAGACACTTTGGACACAAAACATATGAGAACAAAGCTCAAGCATTGGTTCCCCCGGCTTCGACTGCCGACACTGCACACACATCGATGCTTATAGGCGTATAGGAATAGCAAAACCTTCTATGCAAATCATATAGCGATGCCGTAGAAGCATGGAGATACCAAGATGCTCCCTCAGATCCATTGGCACCACCCTAAGCTACTTAATGAGACCATTCTCGAACAACTCGCAGCCGGGCCTCATCAGAAGAAGTAAGGTGTACCCCGACAAAGCCGAGTGGACAAAGCTCTGCGCTTTGTGGTCTTCGAACAGCGGCTTTGCGAAAGGACTCTCCAGTCTGGCTTTGAGAACTTCAGAAGACCAGCCGATGACTGCAGATGGCTCTGGGATCGCCTCCAGCGGCGCCGCAGGCGACTCCAGTTCCGACAGGTCAGGCAGCAAGACAGAGGCCTTAGTTGCCTCATCTGCCGCTGGTGTCGCTGTCGGCGCTTCCCGTGGTCACTGCGGAGAAAGTGGTCTTCGCTGGAAGTGCTGAGACTTTCTTAGCCGGAAAATCCTTCATGGCGCTGTGAGTGACCTTGGGACCAACCTTCTTGATCTTAGTCGGCTTTGTGACCAAGAGGGTCTCTGTAGCTGTTGACGGTGTAGTACCCAGTATGTCTTTATTGGCGTCGAGGTCAACAGAGCTTACTGTCTTAGCCGCTAGTGGCGCTGCGTCAAGCGCAGCCACTGCGCACAAGATCTGCAACACAGAACAAATCACAGCGAGGTCAGTCAATCAGGAAGTCAGCGACACCAGAAAACTGAGAAACTGTACGTTCATGAAATACTTTTAGCACGCAGACCAAGGCAGGGGCGGATCTAGACCGCTTGTTTGGGGTAGCAACGGAGGTGCAAAATCGTGACACAGAGTTGAAAACCGAAGCAAATCTGCGGTTCGGGGGAGGAAACTGACTTTTGGATCCCCTCCGGATCCACTAGTGGACCCAGGGGCGACATCACTCATCCTGAGGGCTAGATGGAATGACCTAGGACCAAAAAGATGATACAGATGACAGAAAAGCCAAAACGGCAGCCAAAACCAAAGTCCAGAAACTAAAACGTCTAAGCCCTAACAAGCCCAAAAGGCACGTCAAGGTAAAGATAAAAAAACGGATGAGGTATTTACCCAGTCTGCCAGTCTTTAGCCTTTACTGTCATCTGTATCATCTTTTAGGGTCCTAGGTCATTCCCACAACACTCTGCGGTTTATGGCACCCATCTTCAGCAGGCCTTCCGAGAACTTATTATCCTGAGGGCTATTAATATCGCAATTTATCCATATATGGTCAAGCTTCCAGAAAATCAGATCACTTGCGGATCCAGGAGCGGGACCGGGCCGTTGCACCCCGAAACCTTCCCCCTCCATTTCGCCGCCTTTCTGAAGAAAAATGAGTTTTTCCGATGGTGGAGCCCGTTGCCCCCCCTCCTAACCGTCGGTTTGGATCCGACCCTGGATCAGACAGTTTGTTCTCATGTGATTCCCCAAACCAGGCTACTTCTCCTCGGATTTTTGTCTTGTCTGTCAAGGGGTCGTCTTTTTTTAAATCACATAATAGGCTAAGACGTTCTTTCGTGTGCCCAGACTAGGACGACGATGGTGAACGATTATGAGATTTGCTATCTTCCTATCCGGGTGACCACAGGTCTTTATGTAAATGAGGTCGGGTAGTCTCAAGATAACCCGGAAACAGCTCTGTCCAACAAAGTTATATCAAAATTTAAATGAACTTTCACTAGGCATCTAATTAATAATATCCAAACTTTCTAACTGCTTTCAATATTGTTACGCACGGCTTTGCTGTACGAAGAACGCACCATACACGATAATAATCGGTTTGCGAATAGATCCTCCCAACATACCGACCCATAGCTCTGTCCCTGGTAAAGTTAGAATCTCAGATGTTAAGAGAATCTCTTTCGGTCTGAGACGATAAGTTGTTCACAAAGTTACGAGAATCTGCCCAATTTAGTTTTAGGAAATGTCAGAAAGTTTTGAGAGCTTTTGTGAACCGTTTGGGAGATATCCTGGAGAAACATGAATGTTGGGAGGAATCCGCCCTCTGCAGGAACAGTGTTAAAAAAACCATGGGTTTTGGGCACTGTAATCCATCAGATGTGAGGGAAGTTACCTAGTCTAGACAGGAAACCGCGGAGGGTGTCAAGATAATAACTTCCCCCTGGTAGGAATAGGGATAAAATCCTCTTCTTATGAAGGCACTTCGTTGGTCCCCTATCCCGCATTTTAATTCTGCATGAGGACCCAGCTGCCTTGATGTCCTTAGAAGCAGCGACTGGGCTCCTGTGCGAGTTATTGATAAGGTCTGAAGCAATAGAAAACAAGAAGAGTGAGTAGAGAACTAATCAACCTTTCACCCAATGTTTAAAGCGGTAAAAAGAGAGGACTTTTTAAAATAGTCCTCCTTTTTATCTTTTAAACTTTGGGGGAAAGCTAATTAACTATCTAGTTTAACGATATGAACCTCTTTAATGAGCTTAGACTCTTAAAAGCAAGAACGAGATTGGTAAATATCATCCAGCTATAATAATGTTCCTTGCTGCAGCATTACTGCAAAAAAATCCCCAAAATAGTGCAGGTCTTCTAGGAATATTTTAGTTTACGAGTAAATTGGCAGTTGAAGATTAGGTAGGTGCCCGTAGTCACCTGATGGCTAACCAGGATATAGAGGTTCAATAATTCCTTGATAAATGACAAAATTACCACTGACTTTTTACTTCACACCTTCAATGGATACGCGCGTGTAACTAAAGTAAGATTCATAATATTTTTCATATGCACCCAGGCGGTACTGACAACCTTCCTAAGGGAATTTTGCCATTTGACAAACAAAAGCGTTCATGATGACTTCAGGTCAACGATGAGAATAGCTTTAAACGGTTATACCAAAACTGGTATACTATTGCTTAATTTCTGGGAGATTGAACAATGGTCGATTCTAGCCACAAAATAACCAGTTCTGATCAGCCTCTCGTCAATGTCAGGTATTTCCTAACCTGTCTATTTGTTCGCAGCTTGACATAAGGATGTTTGCCTGCCCTCTTCTTCTCCAAATGAAGGGCGAAACACCGGACTGACAATGTTAAAATACAGGTCTGACGGGCTGGACTTGGGCGTGGTGTAGTGGTACCACATCGAAGGTGACCTCTTCTGTAAGCCGCGGCCGCATTAGCGACATTGTTCCAGCCTCCCGCGCTACAGAAAACAGCGCCAAAAGCCACCAGCTGTCAAACCCACAACCGGTTGTGCGGATGTGTGCACAGTTTGACGGTGTGGGAAAAAGTGCAGTGCTCTTAGTGGGAATTTAACCTTCATCCGGGTGTTAGGGGTGTTAGAGACGGGCTACCCTCACCACGGTGGAGGGAAAAGGATCCCATACTCTAACTAAAATACTTAGAGGTCTGGAAAGATGTGAAAATGGAATTCTGTCTGAAATATGATCGGCAATACTGTTGGTATTCTCGTCGGGTCAATATCGAGTTCACTGAGGCTAAAAGAGGTAAAAATAAATGCCGTGAGGTGTACCTCAGAGACTTTGTTTATATCAGGTACTCCATTAGCCAGAAAACTGTCTAAAGATCATATAAACGCCCTTGAATTACTCGTTCATTGCCATTCATCTAATGTTGCATGAGTTCAAAGACCAGTACACCACAAGTCGCTTAACTTCACGTATTTTATGAAATGCTTTCCGCCTGTAATATCATGCTGGTTTGATTTAGACGCTATCTGTCCTGTTTAAAAAGCAAAATAGAACAATTTTAAGCAGGTCATTCGAATGCTTTGGATACAGAATTGCTACAGTGCCAGTCATATTCAGGTTAGGTCTTCATTTAAGCTTAGTTTATACCTTTTTTAGGTGATGTCATTCAACCTAGGCTCGTGAACTGGCCGTGTGAGACTTTGAGATGGAATTTAGCGAAAAATACTAAAATGATCAAGAAATAACTATACCAAGCATGACAGCGCTGCGTGTCGATGTATCCGGCCACTGCGGAAAATCCCACAGGGTTGGGGTAAAAAGACCCACCACTGTGGTGGCTTAAGCAATACGAAGTGAGTTGTTGGCTTTCAATCTGGCATTGTAATATGCGCCCTAATTTCAAATTTTCCGATGTCACGAAGGTGACATGAGGGTGTGCAGATTGCGAGATGGTAAGCGGCCGAAAAGATTAGACTGGAAATGAATAATTGTTATATCTTTGGCTCAGCGCAGATTTTTTAGACTTTGTATTCATGTGAATGCCGAAATACAACTTCTTTTGATACAAAATAAATATTGAAAGTACCTGGCTAATAATTGGGGCAATGGGACAAAAATTGCAGAAAACATTTAGCTTAGTAACAGATAATTGAAACAAAATGTGTTTGGTATTGACACCTCACTCTAGCCCTGTGCTATCCCTGTTAGACTCTGTCAGCTCAGAACATCAGCAGCGATAGCTAAGGTAAACTTCGCTGATGAAATCCCAGGCAAACATTGGACACGGTTGTCTGAGAAACGAGAGATCATTTTACCAGATGCAAGCCCAAGCTTTTAAGCAAAAAGCAGCAGACGGCATGTACTTGTCACTGAATAAAGCCGCAGGGCTGTACTGGAGCTGCAACGTTAAAACACCAGATCAACACAGGACTACATGGGTCAGAAAAAAACCGTTCCAGACACAGTCCAGAGGAAAAGCACTCCCAAACAGCAGACCACATATAGGCAATGAGCGTATCAGATCACCCTTCCCTAATGCTTAAAAGAACTGACAGTGTACAAAGCAAAGTACTAAACGGAGATATCTAACCTAACAACAGAACGGATTCTAGTCCCATTTTCTCATCTGGTTGCAAGGCTAAGCCTGTACCTATCCGGGCTACTAGTGAAGCGAAATGAACTCAGCCAACAAGCTGAGACTGCACGGCCTTCCGTCAACAACAAAATGTTGGCATCCTCTCCGTTCCACCCCATTTACTTTTGACCCTTTCCAATCCGTCCAGAAACTTTTCAAACACTTCTAACGCAATTTGGCCTTCACTTATGTGTCTCGCAATATGTTCCAACCTAAACTCAATAGATACAAGATATCAGCAACGCGATAACATTTTATTCGAATTCCTTCTGACGATAAGCGAACGAAGATAAGCTTACAAAGAAAGGGCCACAATGAGTTCATTCCGGTACGAAAATAGATCCTGAAGTTACCAGAAGCCATTACACTGTCTAATTAATGCCTAGCCCGAATTCTAAATTTGGAACTAACCGAGGGGTAACAACATGTGCTTCCCGGCTACTCTTAGTCAATCGTGTAACCTTGAGAAAGGGTCGGAAATCCTGGGGCACTGACTGTTTCGAAAGTCGTCCACTTCACCGGAATCTGGGCCTGCAATCATTGCCCTGATGACAAAGTAAGGTTTTCTATGTGTGTGCAAATTTTGTGCATAAATGCATAGATGTGAAGATGGCTGGAATTATAATTCCAGAATATACAAATAGCTTGGCTTGGCTATACCAAAGAAATTGAATTTGAAACCTCTCCGTAGGAGTTTAGTGCAAGGGTGCCAAGAGTTTAATTTAGGAATCGGGAGCTACAATACAGGCCGAGCTTTGCGACCTGGAGTGGAGAGCTGATCATCGCAAGTCAGCAATCAAAGGCGCATGCCTCAGTCTGAAAATGAGAGAGAGAGAGAGAGAGAGAGAGAGAGAGAGAGAGAGAGAGAGAGAGAGAGAGAGAGAGAGAGAGAGAGAAGAGAGAGAGAGAAAGAGAGAGAGAGAGAGAGAGAGAGAGAGAGAGACAGAGAGAGAGAGAGAGAGACAGAGACAGAGACAGAGACAGAGACAGAGAGAGAGAGAGAGCCTGCTACGTTTCCACTTTTCCATACTCTAACCTTCGCCCAGTGGGGGTCTTTTACCAATTACGGTTTTTTAGTATGGGTGGACGCCGGTGGTGCATTACAACGCCGTTGCCCAGATTCTCTTACCTCATCCTTAATCCCACAGCGATATTTCTGACCTCGTTCTTGATCCCACATAGTAACTTCTGACGTGACGTTGTGGACAGCGTCGTGCAGCGCAGCCGTACCTAATATAGAGTTTTTTTCTTTAAATGTTCGTTGTCTCAAATCGTGGTCATGCTTGACCGTGTCATGAGTCCGTGCTAGGTGACCTCACCTAAAAAGTTTAAGCTTGTACGGATCCTGCAAAATTTCACCAAATTATGTGAAACTAATGGTATGTCATGAGGAAACTTGGAGCCATAGGCAGATCCAGGATTGCTAATCGGGGGAGGGGCACCTTCCGGGGGGGGGGCGCTATCCGGTTCGGGGTAGCGTGACTTTTGACTGGCAAAACCTCAGGTGGGTGCAAAATCTTATTGGTAGGCGCAGATTTTCGCATCGGGGGCGGGGGATAGAAAGCGACATTTCAGGGGGAACCATCGACCTTTCAGGGGGCGCCGTGACCATTTCAGGGGGTGCCGAGGGTCGATGGGGGCACATCTCCCCTTTGCCCCCCCCTGAATCTGCCTATGCTTGAAGCTGAAATTATACTATTACATTGAGGTCGGAACAGAGTAATGACCTAATTATAAGTCGTGGGGAGTGGGGGGCGGGTACGCACCCCCACACCCCCTCCTTGGGTTTTTCGGAGAGAGCACAAAAACGGTGGCGCATAGTGCCGCTGTACTTGGTATACCTTTTTATCCTCATTTTTACAACTTCCATCAAATTTTTAAGGTTAGGTCATCCCAGGTCAGGTCACTAGTACAGTTCAAGTGACCTGACCTCAAAAAAGTTTAAGATAGCATAAGTCGGAACAGGTTGAACTTATCGAATTGAAACTCATATCACATAACGGACCTACCGAGTTCTCTTAAATAGGTTCTGGTATTTTTGATATCAATGACCTAAGGTCAGGTACGAGCCATGGCCTCTCCATTGGAAATACATGGGAAAAATTGTATTAACTGAATAGCCTAGTAACGGATGCTGATAGAGCGTTTATGTTGATTGCATTAGATTTGCCTTGTCTTTGCGATTCTAATGATATATATTTTATCTAATTTGATCTTGAGCTGACCTCAGGTCAGGTCAAATCCTTGATTTGATCCAGGAAGGTCATATTATATATCATTTGATCCGGCTTGCGGCGAGGATTCATAAAGTTTAAATCGTTTTGCTCTATCTTTACTTGTTCAGATGTAATGACCGAAACCCTTCATTTACATGTTATCCCTGTGACGGCATGTTTTGACCTCTAGTGTCCTTAAATGTGACCTGACAAAAAATGGTTCAAATATTTTCGATGGAGAAGTGGATGGGCAGCCCAACGCCGTTTAGCGTTTTTCGCTACCTACCGTGGTTCTCGAGATCTTAGGGGGCCGATACCCGCCACCCCCTGTCAAAGCGAAAGTGGCTCAGACTCCCGTCAATGCGCGTGTTAAAGAATACATTATTTGCATTGCTTAAATATATGCATTATTTACAATTATCTCAGATCAACTTCAAGTTTCCAGTGCCATGATTTGGGGACAAATTCATGAGGTTCAAATTAATGACATTGATATGCCATATTTGGCTGGTCATCTTAGGTCAAGCAAGCGATTTACAACATTTTTGTCAATACATTTTGACTGAATGAAGGTGGAGGTTTTCATTTTATGGTAATCATGTGTGACTTATCATATGCAGTCAATTGATATGCATTATGATCTCACAGCGCCACTTTGTAATCAAGCATTGAATTTGACTTGATTTTTCAATACAACGTGCCATTAGAGTTATATTTATCAAAGAGATTACAGTGATGTCTCAATAATTATGTTGTTTTTTCTGGTTGGAAAGTTATTAGTGAACTTAATACACTACACAATACTGGTACCGTATCGTCTTCGACTTCAGTTGACCTCAATGCTCATATATTCAGTGAACCTTCCTACATATAGTACCCACTGCATCGACTTTTTTTCTCACATCTTTCGAATTTCCCTAAACACTGCTCTATCTTGCGTTTCAAATGGGAACAGATATCGTCAAAATTTACCGCAGCCTGAAACTATTTTCTAAAACCCGTGATTTTCAGTGACCTTTACTGCCCCAGCTATCGACTGACACAACACGCAATGGAATAAGTCTGAAAGAAAAATTACAGTGCTTTGAAGTGACATCAAAAATATGTTTCTAGTTATACTGGTGCGCGAGATGATTTTTTCTCAGTACATATCGATGCAGCAATTGTGAGCACTTGGTCTAAAGTGACCTCAATTCTTGGTCTAAAGTGACCTTAGTATTAGTCTGACAAAAAAGCTCAAGTAAAGTTGATTGCATTTCGAGCCATATTCCTATTCACTTTTCTGCATCTTTCGACTCCGTTTATTCTTCGAGTTCGAAAAGTCTTTTTTGACCACTTACAATGGCAAAGGTGGTTCGCAAAGCCATCCATATTGATGCTAAGAACTTCGCAGAAAGTGAGTAAGAAGAATGACAGGCTTTTATTACTGAAGTACGAAGTACAAAGGCTTCACTGTAAAGGAAGGCAAGAGAGCAAAAACGTTCTTTTCGAGATTTTGTTCGCTCTAAATTGTTGATTTGTCAATTAACTTTACCTGGGTCGACTGCAAAATGAATCAAAATGGCACCAACAGACCCATGTTGTATAAGAATGCCACGTAATGGGGCTAAATTCGAAATTTGCTGGCGTTCATCTGCCAGAAAGCCCACAGATTATATTCATAACATCTATTATACCGGAGGGGTGAGGTGGCTTAGTAGATAACATCATTGTCTTCTAAGTCACTGGTCCTGGGTTCAAGTCCCAGTGGAGTCTCTGAATAATTTGATCTGATCTCCCAAAATCCCTTTGAACAGGGTGAGAGCTGGTAACGCCGTAGGACCTTGGCAGTTCGTGAATCGCTAAACCCCAATAATTATTATTAATTATTATACCTTTTATGTAAAACAGTTTTTATCTATATATAGCATTTCATTATTTTAAAAGTTTTCTTTAAGACAGAGCAGAGCTGCACCTAGTGGCATCCGTTTTATTGCATATTCATACCTTGCCATGGGCGGATACAGGTAGAAAAAGATGGGTTGAAATTTAATGCGATTCATAATGAAGATGTAATAAAAAACTGTTAAAACTAAAAACATCAGACCCTAGATAAATTCGATTGAACTAACCAAATTTTCAAGTCATGAAACTGTTTTATCATTGAATCAGGGTCTAACTTTCGTTTAGCTTCTCTGCAGGAGTTCTAAACGTTTGTGGACTGAGAAAATTGAATGTCATTCTTGTTGCATTACCCGAATCTTCTGTGGATCGGACTCTGCCACTCAGTATGGAATGTGTAAATTGATACTAAAGAAATACATCAAAAGGATCTCATTGGCTCAAAATGACCCATCGACTCGTTCGACAACACAAATTATGATGATTTCATCGAAATAATATAAATGCAAAAGTAGGTTCTTTATGGCAGAAAACAAAAATATGTGGAGACGCCTTTCGTCTCACTATCTAATATCTACCGCAAATATCGCTACCGGCAATAACTCGAGTTTGTGTTCAAATCGTACAATTCAATCTGAAATAAACTGAAAGTACATACTTTTATTTTTACCGCCTGGAAACTCGACCAAAATACCCCTTAAATGTTAAGACTGGTGTTGCCCATGGGTAAGTGGAGCTTAACCTCAGCGTCACAACACGTGAAATAGTTCAGAAGTGCAGCAAGTGATGGAGCTTTCTTTCTAGCACATTCTGAGCAATAGTGATGATTTTTCCGGAGCTGCTCGGATAATTTTTGTTCATTATTTCATACAGGCTGCTTATGCCATGTACTCATGTTATTATCGAACACACCAAAACACTGCAAGCGGTTCATAAGCAGCACACGATTTAGCGAACGTGTCGTCAGTTTAGGACTTGATTTCAAGCGGGGCGTGGCATCGCATTCCTTCAATAGCATAGGTATGGATTAGCCTTTGGTCTAGACTGAATAATTCCGAGTAATATGTGACCGGCATTCAAATATTCAGAAAAATTAATGTGTAAATAATGTACGTATAGTCTTTCTTCCTATGTTGGACAAAAACATATTTGATAGGTTTTGGAGTGCTGCGGCGAGGAGTATGATCAAATTTGATAAGGTGTAGACGGGCCTGCCTCCTCGAATCCGGATGTGAAACAAAACACTTAGATTGTATATTTGGGCACAGCCCTTCGTCAAAATAATGTAGGTAATGTCTCAAATTATCAGTCATAGTGTAGCCAGACCTCGAATGCCGAATTTTCCAATGCTGAATTTAAATGCTAAGTCTGGCTACACTATGACTGAGAATTTGTGACATTACCTACATGATTCTGATGAAAAGCTCTGCCCAAATATGCAATCTAAGTGTGTTTATTTACATCGGGTTCCGAGGGGACAGGCCAGTCTACACCTTATTAACAACACATATTCGCCAAAAACAAATCCAATTGACTTTCATTCTTTTCTAAACAGTACAAATGTATGCTATCACTGTGAAAGTGACCAAACACATCGGAAAGAAGCAAAGACATCTCACCAGTATTGCTGAGAGCATGGTGGCACGCCGCCTGAGAGGAGAAGAGAGTTCCCTCCACTGCCGCTGCACCCTCGCGAATGCAGGCGCGCGCGACCGTGCAGCCAAGGATGGCCCCGGAAGGCCACGCTTCCGCCTGGTCGCTCCGACTAGAGGACAATGTCGCCGCCCGCCACACTGCTGGCTGGTCTTTCAAGCAGATGCTGGGTTTTTGGGGAAATAGGCATGTTTTCGTGTTTCAAAATCCTACCGCTTCTTGCCGAATGAAATTTTCTGTGACTAGTTTGCGATCACATAATAAGGTGATATTTTTTTTCTCGGGTGAAATAAGCACGCCAAAGAAAACAGAAATTGAGATCCACCTTTGTCCGTTTTTGGATAAAGGCACTCAGCAGTGCCATGTACTCTCTGGCGTCAGCTGGTGGGAGGGGGTCCGTTTCCTCGGCTGCGGGCTAAGCCCTGACCTTGCCGGATCTGGCTCAGTGATCGAGTTCTGCTTCACCGCAGCCGCTGGCCCCCAGACAGCTACCGGCTCCTGCCGAGGCTGGCCTGTACCTCAGCCGAGTTGTAGCGTACCTAGGCCTGAACGTACACACTCCTGTGGTTTTTCATGGCAGGCAATGGCGCAGCTAGGGGGGAGATGCTAATTCACGTCCCTGGAATTCTAGTATTTTGATGTAAAGGTATCGGATGGTCTGCAGCCATCTACGGGTCGTCATGTTTTACCCCCCCCAGCCCCCTCCTCGACGCTCCTCCCCCCGGAGTTTCTGACTGCGATGTCAATTGCCACAGCTGCAAACAAATTCCCGAGGCGCAAGGACCCTTAGCATTGATTTGCCCTGAATTTGCTGCGTGTAAGGAATGATGACATGTTCCGGTATTTGAACACTGTAGCTCCCAGAGGTAGGAAAATATTCCACATGGCCAACTTTGCTGGTGATAATTATTGGGGGCCAGGAGGTCAAAGGCATGTATCGATAACGTTTGACTGGTGGTGGTGAACAGAAGTGCAAATATATTTTAAATGCATATTGTTTCAATATTCCACCGTGGTATGGGTTTGTGTCTGTTTGTCGCTTCGCCTTTTATCCGTTTTCCCAAATCTATAATTTTTGGGGAGAACTATTTTTTGTAGCAAATTGATTGAACTTCCCCATGATGAATTTGATACTATATTTTCTGTTGTCTAGTTTCTTTCCGGACCGCCACATTACTACTTAGCAATATGGTGTGGTCAACGACATCGCCATGCATTTTCGAGTAAGTACAGCGCTAGAAACTTTCGTCTACGGTTTAATAAGTTTATTTGGTCGCAGAGGAGAGTTCATGACCTTTCTTGCACAACGAAAGGCTGTGAGAACACAGCTACATATCAAACAGAAACGGCTGTGTCATCAAGATAGGCACTCCTTGCCGATTTTCGCAGAAACAATAGTTTGTTTACGTTTATTGGGCGACTTTCACCATTGACAAACCATTCCACTTCACTAGAGCAGGGTCCAGATTCCTCGCAGACCGCGTGGTGGTTATGTTTGTTCGTTTGCTTGTTTTGGCAAGTGTGCATGGTGTTTCGCTCAACCCGTCTGCAGTTCTATCAATATTTTCAGCCAAAGCTACGGTCGAGGTAAAAAAAGAACTTGCCGATAAATCGAGCAGTGAAATAACAGCAGCGGTGGAAGTTTGGAAATACTGCCTGTGGTAAATGGCTGGTTAAGTGCATTTTAAAAATTCGAGACATCGGCGTGGAGGAAGCTAAGCTCCTGGGGCTCATTTACATATTTTCCTCGTATGAGAAATGAACCCTTGGCAAATGAGAAACTGAAATAGGGCCTCCAGTTTGTCACGTTGATATACTTTATATATCTATGACTCGCTGCAGTATACAATGGAACCATCACGTCAAATTCAAGCTTAACTAAAATAATAGCATGCAAGATAAAAAATTGAACAAAAAATTAATACATTTATAAAAAAACTATCCAACATAGGAAACCTATGCGCACATAAAATCAAAAAGGCAAAAGGATAAAATCTTAGCCTGTGAACAGATAACGACCCGAATACACAGACGACAGCTGAAAAACAATTCAAATCAACCACCTGTACTTATTACCTTATCAGAAGCAGGTGTAATTTAAACTGAATTCGGTACAGGAACCTGTCAACCAATGGAAACAAACTATGCGTATTCTGAAGTAAAAACTTTGCCACCACGGATCAGTCGGTGATGCACGAGCTGGCAGTCCGAACCACGCTGTTAGCGCGACAATGAGCCAGCAGATTGGCGAGTTTGTCCAGCGTGCTCAGTAGCCAGTGGAGTACCCCGGCTAACCTAACTGCCAGCAGCGAGCCAAATGATGCTCAGTCTGACTGCACACTTGCATTTCAAAAGCCCTTTGATTTTGGCCTCTCCCCCCTCAAAGTACCTCTTCGCTACACCCCTGGCAAAGTGCTCACATATACCGGAAATCTTCCAAGGTGAATGTCTCGGACGCCACGCGGTCAGCTCCAGCGTGAGCCCAGCAGCTGATTGCCTCATCACCTGGCGGTCTTGGCGACTGCTTGACCTTGGCCCACCGCGTCGGCCAACCAGGGGCGACTCCTGCGCGAGGCGGCCACGCGGCAAGTAGGAGGGGGGCGCCAGGAAGTGGGATTGCATGGGTAGGACCGAGTGCTTTAGAACGAGTACCTGGAAACAAGTACTTCTCTCCTCATTCATGGGTTAGGCACGTTTTGTTGCGATCAATATCCTCAGTTCACTTCAGAGTTGTGTTAGTTGGGGTGGGACAGTTAGGTGTCAGATGCGTTAGGTGGGAAATGGGATACCACTGATCGATTTTTTTAAATACATGTCTTCCATTGATTTGTGGACAATAGCGCTGTGATTATGTATCAGCAAAAATAGCATTCATATTGGCAGAGGCAAGGAGGATATTTGTTCATCAACTTCTACCCAAAGATAAGGATTTTTTAAACAAAAAAGCCTTCGGAGTTGTGTGAGACGACAAATGAATATCCCCAATGCAAAAATTAGTAGGGTAGGCACCATATTATGATATCCTGCCATATGGAATTTTTTAACATGTCCAGTGCTCTGGTTCGCCAAAAAGTTCCTCAGCTAAATTGAAAACAAATAATACTTCTGATAATAGCCTTCAGGGCTTCGGCGTCGTTTTGAGATATAATAATCTGCTTGATATCCAAAACACAAATGCAAAAGCGGGCTAATTTGTATTTAATTCGTGTGGTTTCCCGAGTTTTTTCACGTTTTCCTACTCTCACGTGTTTTTGCTAAGCAGATCAACGAAAGAAACAAAGTATAGGACGTTTTGGAGTTTTCTGTTGCTGCTGATTTTGAGCAGCTCGCAAAATTCGTAAGATCTGGTCATCTTAGGCCAGTACATAGCTGTCCAATGCAACGTGATCCTAGCTCAAAACCTAAAATCAAGGTCTCAAAGTGATGTCACGGTGACATCTTAAGATCAATCATTCCCGAGCTGGCACCATATGTTGTCATTGTGGCGTACAAATCTGCATATATTCGTACAAAGTTCCTGAAAATCACGCTGAAGGTTTCGACCTCTGAGCTCTCAAAGATTATCTGACGTTTCCAAAGCAGTCACTGGTTCTTCCAACAATACAACAATAAAGCGAGGTAAATATTTGGTTTTGACACCGTATTGGTATTTGTCTTGTCATTGAGATTCGATGGATAGTAGCTATGGCTATAGTAGGTTAAAATAATCTGACGACTTGAACCTGACATAAAGTCAGGCTAATTTTTAATTTTACTCCTTATCTAGCAGGTCCACGTGATATTGTCTATTTTGCCTTGACGAAATAACTCCAGTAATGGCTTATGCATCTTGTACAGCACCACTCAGCAACAATATTTGGAATACAGAGTATCGGAGTATATTTTCGGATTCCTCCTCTTATTTTTGAGGCTTTTCAGCTTCCACGTCTTTATAAGCACAGGGTAAACAGATGACTCTCGGATCCAGAAGTCATCATCACATTCACTGCAGTACACACACACAAAAGTAGCTATGTTCAACCCCTGAATATATCACTAGGAGTGTACCTAAAACAAGACACAAGGCAGTCTAGTTAATGTAAAATAAGCAAAAGCGCTTAGTAAAAATTAAAAACAATGGATCGGTACAATGTGACAATAATGAGCTCTAAGTTGATGCGCTAAGAAATCAAAGGGTGAGAGTTGATTGCATGATCGACTAGTCTTTTGTTCCTTAGTAGTTCTGTCAAACCGTGTTTAAAACTGGTGATGGTGTAATTACTTGTCAGGTGCAAGCCGGTTGTATGGTCAGGGGCGTAGTCAAGGGGGGCGGCAGGGACAGCCGCCCCTCCCTGAGGGCCCGAAGGGCCCCCTGAGGACACGAGCCGTGCGAAGCGCGGCTCGCCCGCACTATGCTATGTGGCCAAATTTGGCATTTTATACCAGACAGGGCCCTCTTAAGCCCTCTTCGGCACTCTATTCTGTAACAAGGAGGGTCCTTTTTACCCATCAGGGCCCTTTTGGCGCTGTCGCAGGGGCCCTTTTTGGGGCGCCGCCCCTCCCTGAGCGAAATCCTGGCTACGCCCCTGTGTATGGTGCCGCTAATACAGAGGCCAATCTCGGCAGATACGACATATCATAATACTAAAATTCAAACATATTTGTTTATTGGTTTATTGAGCATAATCAGCAACAGGTATGCACTCAATTATAGCTGAAGTCGAAGTCAACATCGGATGAATGACAGTAAACATGAGACACGTGAAGATAATAAGACTGTAAAATTGTACAGGTGAAAATTTTTAAAATGAACAGGAAAAACACGGCACTTCACCTCACGAAAATAAATAAATCTACCGCCCTTTAACCACCTTCTCTTAAGTATCAAATCAGAATTATATATATAGCATTACACATATTATATATTTTATGATCATATATAAACCATATTTACGCTTAATTTATGTATCATACCCTAACTAATTACATTAGGGAGGTATCCCCCCGTCTTTGCCGCCACCTAAAAATTCAAAGTGGATGGTTTCGCTATGTTCCTTGACACTCGATTTAAAAGCTGCTAATGTTGAATTGAAAGGGTCAGCTTCCGGATATCGCGTAACATGACTGTTAAAACACAGCGCCAAATTAAGACAACATGCAAATAAAATGATCATAGAAAATATTCCCATAGCAGAAATTGGGTAAGTCGTTTTCAAATCCAGCTTAAGCTTTGGCGGATATTTTGGGTTTCAGCATTGCACCGTAGGCGGCGGAATGGGGTGAGCACCGGGGCACCGTGCCCCCTTGGATGGACAAGGGGGGCACTACCATTGAGGTGCCTCCCCTAAATCTTTCTAGATGATGGTGAAGCGGTGCTTGGTCAGGGCTTTTGAATAAAACGACTTTGAAATATTTTTCACAGACCTGCAGAGTGTGACAGAAGATCCAGGCTGTTGGTTTTCCTCAAATATAATATGTCTTGCACATGGAATTCTCAATCTCATCGCGTAGACTCTCCCATGATCTAAGGTGGACCGGGACGTGATCACTAAAAAATGATAGGCATTCAAATTTGGCCGCCGTTGACGAGACCTGTAGGCTTAGATGGTTGTAGAATAGTAGATTCTACGGATGATAGAAGATAACAATCTGGTGTAAAAATATCGGAGGCACTAATTTAAACTGCTTTAATTTATGGCTACAGCAAAAGGTGTGGTGCAAACACTAATCTCATGGAAGCAAAAAAGTTTGTTTGGCTTTAAAGAAGAGCGACAAATAATACGCTAAAATAGGCGGATCTTTTCCAAAGCCACAGTTTCCACTGTAAAATATTCAGAGTTCAGGTCGGGCGAGTGCGCAACCCAATGTGTGAAGCACCTCCGACTGATCAGATGGTCCCCAAAGCGCTCATTTAACCACTGGAGAGTGATGTTTGGGGTATGAGAGGGGGTGGGGGTAGCACCGTCTTGCTGGAACTTCAGAAGTAATAATACTTCATTGCTGGTTTCTTCAGAAGTATTTTCGTTGACCCAGCTAATTCCAGAATTGCACCATGACGCCCAGATAATGCTCAGAGTTGATGATGATCGAACTTCCTGCTTGGTCCTCGAACCAGTATGGACCAATCATGCCGTGCCTGGAGATTGCAACCCACTCTGTACACTTTTGGGAGTTAAATTATCCCAGCCTTGTGTCCAATCAAGTTTTCTCCCTGGGTCCAAAAGTACAGGTTGATTCCTAATGTATATTTGGTTTTATTGGAAGATTTGTGGGTGACATTTTTTGGCCACTCCGTAGTTTGGCCTTGGCAGTCGTCGCCTCCACTGCTCAACGTTTTTTTCTCTTGGCATTATTTTTTGCTTTCAGAGAGGCCCTTTTGACACTATCGTAAGGAACCCTTCCGGTGCCACCCTCCTCCTGAGGGAAATCCTGGTTACGCCCCTGGCCCCAGCCGGAGGGCGGCCGGCGGATTCAGCCACGTGGGACGACCGCAGTCAGCTGAGTGCCGTCAGGGGCGTGCTGCTGAGACGCAGCGTTCTCCTCGGCCGAGAGGTGACGCTGACTCCCGGATGAGGACAACGACAGCGGGTGGAGGGACTTCGCAAAGTGAAGCTGGGCAGCTGATCGGGACTCAGAGCAGCGCCACTTCTCCCATCCTTACTGCCGTGACGAGAGGCTGCTTGACCCCTTCATCTTCGTACGCTGGCGACACCGCTGAGTCGGGTGACCGGGTGGTGACGTCACGCGAGAGCAGTGGGACAGCGGCTCTGCGCTCACAACTGTCGTGAGTGGCCAGAAGGTCAGATGCGTGAACGGGTCACAGGTGGTACAGCGAATTCTCTAGTGCGCGTTATTACCTGGGTGTGATTAGCTCGGTGATTACATCGGAGTGTGTTTATGTGAGAGTGATGATACCGTTAACTCAGTGGCTCCCGCTTTTTCGCTGCTGGCTTAGTTCAAGCCATCATCAGTCGTGGGTGGAGTCAAATCTTCATGGCTGGTTGAGCGCTTGTCGGTATACTGGATTCTTTACAAAAGGTACTGTACTGGAAATAGCATATGTACTGTCTTACGTTAGCTCCCAGCTACGGTCAAATTTTATTGTGCTTTGTGCGCTTGGTTAGGTATTTGTCTAGTGTTAATCTGGCGCACCACAGGATGCTTCAGGTGTACAGCATAATTCAGGACTTTTTGTGTATGTGTTTTTTTTTACTCTTCAAATTGCCAAGTGGCGGTGCACCCATATTGCTACTGCGGTCCCTAACCGACACAGGGTCTTTTATGAGCTTTGCGTATTTTTTTAGCTCCAGTTGTCTTTAATTTTGTTCTCATGTTTACCTCTTTCATTGAGTACCAGATTTTATCGTGTAACTCAGCTATTACCAGATATGTGACAACTCTTTTTAGAAAATAATATTATAACACATTTTGAAAGTGCAGAGCAGTGGCCGTTCTGACGATGAATAAATTGAGTTACTCCTGAAACAAAAATGTACGTATCCAAGAAATATCCAGTAAAACCATGTCCCAGTCTAACTTAGACTCCAAGGCACGCTGGTGAAACTTAGCGGTAGTAGGAAACAAACATTTTCATATTAAAGGGACTTTTTTATGGGACAAATAAAGAAAGCCAGGGGAAAAATATATTACATTGTTACTGGCTTAGTTTCCATAGGCGAGAGACAGTCAGGAGAGAGCTGAGAATCAAGATACAGCGATCCCGATTTCCATGACATTTTAGCTTGGATGAGGATAAAGCTGTAATGAATCTAGAATGTTAAAATGTCAATTTTGTCTACATTTCTCGCGCACCAGTGGCGTTTCCCTTCACTCCTCGACCTTCATTTTTCTTTCACCTAAATTTGCAAAGAAATGTTTTACCCCTGCAATTCACTCTCCTTTACCCTCTGAACTGTATAAGGAGAACATTTACCAACACGCTGCCAAATACTGGCAGACCATGTTAGAAATGAACCGAAGATGACCTGATTGAACCCTGGTTTTCAATTTCCTAAAGCTCTATCAGGATCGTAATTGTTTCCGGATACATCATCCGATTGCAACTGAACTTGTACATGTAAATTAGGTCACTGATGACATGCTTAAAAGCGCATTAACGGGGGTCTGAGCCACCTCCGCTTTGTTGGGGGAGGGTACCCACCCCCCTAAGATCTAAAAAAATCACGTTAGGTAGCGAAAAATAGTAAATTGCGTTAGATAGCCTATCCAGTTCTCTAAAGAAAATATTTGAACCGTTTTTGGCATGACACATTTAAGGCCACTAGGGGTCAAGGCAAGCTAACATAGCGATAACATGTAGATGAAGGTTTTCAGTCATTACGTCTGAACTAGAAATGAAAGAGCAAACGATCTAGACCATTGGAATTCTCGCAGCAATTCAAATTAAAATGATGTATAACATAACATTGCTAGGTCAAATCAAGTCAAATCCAGGATTTGACCTGACTTGAGGTCAGGTCAAGTTTAAATTAGCTCAAAATGGATATCATAAGAACTACAGGGATGGGGCAAATATAATGCTGTTAAAATAAATGTTCTACGATCATCTATTACTAAGTTATTAAATTTAATCCATTTCCCCATGTATTTCCAATGGAGGGATCGTTATTTACACTAGACCATCAATATAAAATATATCGGAATATAATTGTAGAACTAGGTGGGCCCATTATTTGATAAGTTTCAATAGGATACGTTCACACAGTTCTGACTTATGCTTTCTTAAACTTTTTTTTGAGGTCAGGTCACTTGACCTGCACTGGTGAGGTGACCTGACCTGAGATGACACAACCTTAAAATGGTTGTTTAACACTATTTCCAACGGGCTCCCGGCTACCCCTGTTTCCAACAGGGGGCAGATTCTGCCCCTAAGATCTCGAAATCTACCCGGCCGATTTTTAAAATTCAAACTGCAGTCAATTCCTCTCACGCCAAACTCCATTTTGAAAAAAGAAAACTCCAAAATTTGGAAAATTGAGGGTAGGGATTAAAAATATACAAAATTGCCACCTTTTTTGAGATTATTCGTAACTCTTGTCTCTTAGGCTTGATTTTCATGAACTGGTATGGATTGACAGGAAATCGTTTGGAAATGGTCATATTTCTCATTTAGGGGAAATTCAAGATTCAAGGGCCGTTCTAGGGCCAGAAATTTGTGTGTAATTAAATGAATTTTTTCATATCTTTTTGCAGAAATACACACACCAGGAACCGTGTGATATCTCTGATGTCAAGCAAAGTGCTCAAATGTAAAAAATATGTCAGAGGCAGATTCAGGGAGGCGATATAGTGGGTTAAGGCATCAGTTTCCCCGCCTTTCAGGTATGGCTACTTTTCAAATTACCCCGCCTTTATCCACCCCTGCCCGACCCGGGGAACACTCCTGGATCCGCCTATGGATGAATTGTGTCCATTTTGTGTTCGGACTAAATGCATATCTACGATGCTTTGCCCTATTCAATGCAGACACAACACTTAAATACGTTTGAAAGTTAGTGAACCTCCTAATTACGGTACCTGAGCACACCTATGCTATCCTCTATCATAAAATACAGGAATGGGGTACAATACGATACATAACATAATACAATACAATGCATCCTCATTTTTATCCCTCCCGTCCATTCTGTAGGCAGTTTATTCATTTTGGAACAGTTTGAATGGATAACATTGTAGACCCTATGTTGAGCTCCTGGACCCACCTGAAGAATTGTTGTGTTTTCTGTTAGCATTTTTCATGTGATGTCTGTGTCATGGTGTTCTTTCATATGCCGCTTGGGGGATCAGAAAACAATGCTATGGGGGATCAGAAAAAATGGGGGATGGGATCAGAAAAAAATGCTAACAGAAAACGATGGGGATCAGAAAAATGCTAACAGAAAACACAACAGTTCTCACACAGTGCAACGATCATCGCAGACTGCAAACACTAGAAACACTATTCATTAGGGACACATCGCCTCTAATCAACATACATACCAAACAGCTCACACAGCTCCCGCTCTACGATAGAAGTATCCTGTTTTAGCGTGCTTACTTGTGTGTTTTTGTGATAGGTGTGTTGACTTGCCTTTAGTATGGTGAGACTGTACGTTTTGTCGCAACGAAGGTTTAGTACTATATTATGTGTGTGCTCGCTGTTGAGATTAAAAAAGACTGTAATTTGAAGTGTTAACGGGTGCCAATGCCACACTGTATGTGATCATGCTTAAAGTTAGGCCAAATATTATATCTTATATCTGTAGCTGAGTTCAGAAAATATTTTAGCACGTCTATTGATGTGCTTTATGATATGGGCCCATAATTTACAGTCCCCCGAGGGTGTAGATTAACTCGAGCCCCGGTGGGCCTCTGACCCACCTTCGCCCAGGTGGGGGGGTGTTTGAACACCCTCCTCGAACTCGCCCCTATGCAGGATAGCGAAAAATGCGAACGCTGGTGGATAGCTCATACAAATTCATAATGAAACTATATCAGCTATTTTTGGGGTCAAGTCAATATTGAGGTCATAACAGGTCAAAGAAGGTGAATTTTGTTTTAACCCACTACCCATTGATTAGGTAGGCAGGAGTGCCCTTCCTTACCCGTGCGACCCAATAACTAAGGCTCCATAGGATTAGACAGTTAGGTATTATTACATTGTTAACGGATCGCACCACTCCCCGCTCCAACATTTTTTATATTTTCCAAGCCTAGGTTACATACATTGTTGAGAATATTTCCCCGTGCACCCCCGAAAAGAACAGTAACACTAGTAACATTCAGGGAGTGCACGGGTACTACCGAGAGGGTATTAGTGGGTTAGTTATTAAAAGGTCAAAACCTCTAGTGTGTTTTTAAGAGAAGAAGGTAAAAGTGAAAATTATTTGGAGAAAAAAGTTAGTGATACCAACGGCCCATGCGTGCAATCTCAAACTTGATATCAGATTTCCTGCAATGTTTTATAGGCATCAATGAAGTAATTTCATGAACATTTTTTTAACTGAATCTTTTCTAAAGGTGCATCATTAATATCTGGAAAGATAGAACAAATTACTTGGTTCCAAGCCTTTGGCGCCGAACATGAAAGTATTTTGTATTTTGAGCATAATTTTTGGGTTTTAGCATCTGACAGAGTTGAGTTAGAATAATTTTAGGTACTATTCGCATCAAAACGCAATACTACAATACAATCGCAATCAAAACGCAATTATATCAAAATAAAAGCTGTATCAACATTACATGCAAAGTTATTGACATCAGTCTGACAACTGCTTAAGTAACCCCAGATGACCTCTCACAGGTCAGAGGTACAAATTGCAACATGAACCTGAAAATTGGCCCAGGATAATACTATTTCGAGAATATGAAGGTATTATCACTGATACACAAATACAGCCCAATTTCTGTTTTTCCCATGTATTTCCAATGGATAGGTCATGGTCCGTACTTGAACTTAGGCCATTGATATGAAAAATCGCGAAATATATGTTGTAGCGCTCGGTGGGCCCATTATGTAGCATAAGTTTTAATCCAATGGATTGACCAATTTCTTACTTATGTCACCTTAAACATTTTTTGGAGGCGAGGTCACTTGGCCTGAAATGACCCTATTTTTGATGACCCAAATACCAAATGACCCAACCTTAAAATTTTGAGGAATGGTGCGGAAATGATCAACGAAAAGGTGTGCCAAGTACGGCGGTGCCTCCGGCCGCCGTTTCTCTGTGCCACCGGAAAAAAACTGAGGGGGTGTTCAAACACCCCCCACCGGTGTGAGGGTTAATGTGAGACTATCGCACGATTATAAAATGGACTAGGGCCTTAGGCAGGCCTGCCCATTAAGAAATGGCTCGACCTGCCCGATCTAAAAAAGGTCTTTGTCCTTGAACTCAACATCGAGTAACTTCAACTTAGACGTCATAGCATAACACACATCATAATGAGCAACGTCGTAAGATTCAAAACGCTAGGCTCAACGACATTGGAAATGCTGGTATGACCTTGGCGTGCGACCTTTGATCTTCGCCTCAACCTTCATGTGACGTGACCTTGACTATTACCCCGATTATATGGCGTTATCGCGTCACCACCTGGTCTAAAATTCCAAGAAAATGGTGCAACCGTGCGATTGTGGTGATCTCAAAATACAGGCTAACTTTGAAGGTATTTGAGTCAAAACACTATTGACCGATTCTCAAGATTCTTTCACCAAACGACGCGTTCATAAATTATCCCAAATTTGTGTGTGTGTGTTTTTTTTACTGCGAACCGTTCTCCGGCCCTCTTCTGAGAAATAGCTGTGGAGGGTACTTTACAATCCCCTTCACAGCGGATGATGATCATCTTGGGGCCCTCCTGGAGCCGATTCGAAGGTGTGAGGTTAACACCCGCACTGGTGGAGATCTGGCACTAACGCGCACTGGAGAGCGGGCTGGTAGGCCTCCTGAGATCTCGGGAATTGAAGAGGCCTAGGAAAACGCTGGTTGGTTGGGTGGCTGGGGGCTATGATGATCTACATCATAGCCAGTTTTTGTTGACCTAGGTCAATATATTCAAGGTCAAACAAGGTCATAAATGTCAAATTTTGACTATGCTGGGGACCTATTGGGAGATGCCGTGATTATGAGGGATAAAGATGGGAATAAGCTGAAGGCGGACCAGGGTCCTAGAGGGAAGGTCGCAAATAATCTTTCTTACAATTTTGGGGTCAAGGTCATTGGTCTATGGGGTCACAATATGGTATACTACCTATATAATCTACTTTATAACTAGCAACAAAGAAACTGTTTGACGGGGAATGAGAATTGACCTTCACCCATGAGCTTTGACCTTGAAGCTTGACCTTGATCTTTACATTGAGTTATTTTAACTATGACGTCATATCATATTCTACGTCAAACTGGGCAACGCCATTTGACCGGAAGCACTGAGGTCAATGACCTTGAAAGTGCTGATATGGCATTGACCTGTAACCTTGACCTTCATGCGAGGTGCCCTCGACATATAATCCCGTTTATATGGCGTTATGACCTCACCACTCAGTCTCCGACGCAAGTGACCTGGTCCGACCGCGCGATTGCGGCGATCTCAAAATGCAGGTCTGACTTTGAAAGCCTATAAGCCAAAACATTTTCGACCGATTTTCAAAATTGTTGCACCAATCGACGTGCTGTTAAATACAGTCAAATGGTACTGAGTATCGATTTTGGGTCACGAGCGGTTCTCCGGCCACTTTAGAATAATAGAAGGAGGACCTCCGAGGCTCTCCTTCCAGTGCGCGTGTTAAAAGAGGACCCCTTCCAGTGCGCGTGTTAAAAGAGGGTTTGATATAGATTAGGGCGTCATTAACAAATCACATATCAGGGGTCAATGCACCGCCCCCTCCCCAATGAAATATGGTACTCGCCCCAGGCTTTTCGCATTCCCTGCCTGTTATTACCTGAATGAAGCTATCCATATGTGTTAAAGTGCATCGCCGTTAGCATTTTCAAAGAGGCAGTAAAATTCGCCTCCTACCCCGTCCGTCATTGCCAGTTCTTTGCCCTACCAGAGAAGTTTCCTGACGACGCTCCTACCATCATCTCAAATTGTCTGAAATCACAAAAATGCAAAGGCTGACGCTTTGGTTTTTTAAGGTTGGCACATTATTATCCGATGTTTACGCTTAACACGCGCAGTGAAGGGGGAGTCCTATGTTTCCCCATCTATGTTTCCTAGGAGAACTATTTCTCGCCAGAAAACGTTACTTGATTAGATTTGAAAAAATTATGAGTGCGTTCATTGGCGAAATAATTTTTGAAATTGAGCTATCATTTCTTTTTACTTATAGGCTTTGCAAGTCAGACCTATATTTTGAGACCGTCGCAATCGCGCGGTCGCACCATTTCGCATGCACTGAAGACCGAGTGCTGACGTAATAACGTCTTATAATCGGGTTATATGTCAGTAATTCCACATGATCACGGTCAAGGTCATTAACCCCACTGTTCCGGTCCGATGACATTATTCAGTATGATATATGTTTGTGCTATGTCATGTCATTGTTAAGGCGACTTATTGTCAAGGTCTAGGTCATAGGTTGAAATTAAAGGTTTTTTTCAAGGTCAAACCCTCGTTTGCGGCCAAAGGCTGCTGGAGTGCCTGTTATATTGTACATTATTGGGAATGTCATATTGTCACGTCATAGATCAGGGACCTTGAACGACCTTGACCTCAAGCTTTCAAAGAACATTGTGTGGGACCCTCATTTTAGAAACTTAGTCCACTTATGGCGTTTTCCCGGCCTTTTTGCATAATCGCGGCATTTCCCAATAGGTCTCCAGTATGGCCGAAATTGTTCTGCATTATCTCGTTCGGCCTTGAAGTTATTGACCTAGGTCAACGACAATTGGCTATAATCTGGATTAACAACGCCCACAGACACCAAAAAACGTGCGTTTTTCTAACCATCTTGGTGTTTTAGATTTCAGGGGGAGGTGCTTTAGGACAGTGTTAAACAAACTTATCTCGTAGACGTAAATTAGTTGCGATGTTTCTTCACATACCGTGCCTTTGTGATTGTTCCGAAACAAAAGTTGAGTAGCCTGGCCACCCAGGATAACTAGTTAGTTTCCCCTAGAGGGTTTAGTGGGGTTTTATACTCATCATGCTGCTATAATGTTCTACGCGTGAGGAGCGCGATTTCTCACGGCGTCCCTGTTGACTGTCGATTGTGTGCCCTTCATTTTTGAAGATTGGGCCTGGTGGCCACCGTCATCAATAAGTTGAATTACCATGGGGATCAGGCCTCGTGGCCACACTCATCATTAACCCTCACTCCGGTGGGAGGGAGGTGTTTGAACACCCCCTCGGGTTTTTCCCGTGGCACGAAAAAATGGCAGCGCGAAGCTCCGCCGTGCTTGACACACCTTATCCTTGATCAATTCCGCAATTTTCTCCAAAATTGTAAGGTTGGGTTATCTCAGGTCAGGTCACCAATTCAGGTCAAGTGACCTCACCTCCAGAAATGTTTAAGGTAGCGTAAGTAAGAAATGGGTGAATCCATCGGATTGATATTTATACCACATAATGGGCCCACCAAATGCTACAACATATATTCCGGGATTTTTTCATATCGATGACCTAAGGTCAAGTACGGACTATGACCTCTTCATTAGAAATGCATGGGAAAAACAGAAATTGAGCTGTATTTGTATAGATACAGCTGACAATACCTTCATATTCTCCAAATCGTAGTATCCTGGGCCCCTTTCCAGGTTTATGTTTCAATTGTTGACCTGTGACCTCTGAGAGGTCATCTGGGGCTACTTAAGCAGTTTTCAGACTTAAGTCAATAGCTTTGCCTGAAATGATACGGCTTTTACTTCATTGTGTTTGGATTGCTATTGCAAGTCAATTGATATGCATATTGACTATGCTAGGGTAAAAAGTGACCTTGACCTGATCTGAGGTCAGGTCATTTTTTTTACTTGGTATGGCCATATTATACATTATTCGATCCGCCGTAACGAGAGGAAGCGAGTGATGCCTAAAATATTGTTCGTACTCAACTCTGTCAGATGCTAGAGTTAAAAAACTTTTCGTCAAAATGCCACCTTCTTTTACCTGTCATGACCTCAATATTGACCTGAGCCTAAAAGTGACTGATATAGTCTCTTCATGAATTTGGATGAGCTATTTCGTGTTTTTTTCGCTATCCCGCATAGAGGCCGAGTTCGAGGGGGGTAAGTGTTCAAACACCTCCCCCCCCCCACCAGGGCGAAGGTGGGTCGGAGGCCCACTGGGGCGCGGGTGAAGTTGAATTATCGTGGTCACCCTCATTATTAAGCTGAATTATCGCGGGGATCGGGCCTTGTGATCAGTTCTGTTTCCACCTATTTTTTCCTGGCTTTTCTCCAAGAGTGTTGTGGGAATGACCTTGGACCCTAAAAAGATGATACAACAGAAGGCAGTAAAACCGCTAAAAGGTTCAAAACCCACCCAAACGACCCATCCGTCGGCAAAAAGGGCTAAAAAGCTCAACTATGGTACGAAGACAGCCCCAAAAGTCCAGAATCTTAAACACCTAAACCCTAAAAAAGCCAAAAACGTATAAGTCACGGTAAGAGAAAACGTAAATGTAAAGAGCGTGGGATGAGGCAAACGCAAATTTTCAATCCTTGATCGTCATCAGGCGAGGAGTGCACGATGAAGGTGGCTAGAGGCCTGAGGTGAACTTTTCCAAACAACGAATGACTGAAGGCCTAAGGTAAACTTTTGGTTGAGGCAAAAAAGGCTGACAGTGCTTCTTCGGTAAGAGGGTGCTGGGACTGTATGTGGTGTAATTGTATGTCTGTGTGTGTGTGTGTGGCGTATGTAAACTTTACCTCAGGAGTGGCCAGGATGATGTTTGAGTGTTGAGAGTTGGTCTATATTACCGAACGAGGAATTATTCCGCGGTTTTTCTGTCTGGGCCATCCCTGGCGTATTTGAGAATTTTGATGCTCATGCTGTCTGCTCAAAATAATCACTGTGTGCTCATGTGACCTCGCATGACCTCTAAGAGGTCAGATGATAAAAAATTCAGAATTACTGTCAAGATTGTGGCAAAAATACATGGTTTGAGGATTTTCAAGTTGATTTAGCCAGCATTTACTGAAAACGTTACGTTGTTCTGCGTCTCTTCGTTGCCGCGTTATCCGGGGAAAATCAGGAGGGCAAATTTCGCCCTCCCCCAGCGGGGCGCATGTTAATTCTCGTGATTTGGGACAATTTGAGTAAGGGAAGTAAAGGTAATTTGGAAAAATAAATAAATATACAATGTAGTATATATTTGAACTTGTCTTGGTCAATAAGACCATACTTGTCCCGGCACTCCATCGGGGTAGCTGGGAGCTCTGTGCTGGTAGCTCCGCACCGCTGAAATGGTGACGAGGTGCTGCATTATTGTTTTTCTTTTAATGTTGCAGGCTGTGTCGAGTTTCTTTCTTTAACCCGCGCTCCACCGGGGCCATCGATGGCCCCCTCTAACTCCGAAAATATGGGGGTTAGCGCAAGTCTGCAAAGTGCATTGGATTGCTCGCGTGAATTCAGTAAGAAATTACTTTGCATGTTTAAGCGCTCAGGTCAATGGTTTGACCTCCAGAGGTCAAGTTAGGTCACGATGGGCTATTTTCACTCAAATATGCAAGGCTTAAGCAAGCCGGGCATAACTCTTATGCCAGTAGAGCTACTGAGATCTGGTAAAGTACATTTGATAGGAAAATGTCAGACCTTTTCCCGCTATGTGGAACGTAATGACCTCCCGCCAGTTGTTTGACATCCAGAGGTCACATCGTGACCAAGTATGACCCAAGGTCATGAAAGATCAGAAAGTGACCTTGCCGTATATCAAATGAAAACCAGTGACGAGACATAGACGATGATGCTTGATTCAGCGCTCTAGCTTAATTAGGTCAACAGTTATGATCAAAATACTTTTTTACCCCTGGTGACCTTTGATGACCTTAGAGAGGTCAAAAGGCAAATATGACCTCTGGGATCCATAAAAGGGTGCCCAGGAACGCTTTTCTGAGCAAGCTGAGTATTTGCAATCGTTTTTGTGACTTTCAGATCATAAGACAGCTTTTTCCCATGATTTTTAATGGGAGAGGCCACCTCGTGACCTGAGCTCAGGTCACGAAATCGAAAAAATCCTAGATATACACCTTGTACACCCTGGAGAGGTCATGAGTTGTAGGAATTTTCAAATTGATCGACTAGGAAATTTAACTCTTATACAGCTCAAAATTTGAAGTGAGGTGACTTTGGTTGACCTCGTCTGGTGACCTGACCTTGGATGAACTGGGGAAAAACATTTCAGGGATAGTAGGAAAATGATGGGATGAGAGATAAAATCCTCAACCGCGGTGTTGCGTCCCATCTTTTTCTGCTATCCTGAACAAACCTTAGGGGCATCGATGGCCCCCGGTGGGGCGAGGGTTAAAATTAGGATGACATCTCCTATAAATATGTAACCTCCCTCCTCCCCCTTCAGCTGTCGCGGCGACTGATGAAACTCCCGGGCCGCCTCAACAGCGCTGCTGGCACCCCCACCTCGGACCAGGGCCGGGCCCCGACTTCAGCTTCAGCTTCAGCGACCTCCTGCGCCCGCCGTCCCTCCACCACCGCCCACACGCGGGACACCATCCGCTCTGGCTACTCAGCAATGTCTGCAGGAGGCGTTATAGGTCGCACACCAGTCTGTGGCTCTCGCCCGACTTCTACTAGTCAGGCCAGCTCATCTACAGCTACACAAGGCGCAGAATCTGACTCGGGAGCCTCGGCGGTCTTCAGAGACAGGAGGGAGCGTTGGTTGGTGCCCCGCAGTCGTCTGTGCCGCACCTCGAGGCCTGTCAGCAGAAGAAGCTCGGCAGAAGAGGTGGTCCCCGCGCAGAGCCATGATCTGGAGCTGATGACTGGGATGATGCTCCAACTGCCAGCGGCTGCTACGCAAGTGGCCGGAAAGGACCGCTGCGACGTCGCGGCTCCAACTATGTCGAGGTGAGGGGAAATTGTGGAGAAAAGGGGTGTCGTGGATGGTTGTGTGTTGTGTAGCCGTGTCGTTTAGAACCGAGTTTAGGGCGGAAAGCTTCTGAGACCTCTGTCTGTCTGTCTGTCTCTCCAAGCGTGTGTTATCCACTGACCCTGAATATGTTTCCCTCACTCTCTCACAAATGTATATTGGTTGTAACTGGTCAGTATTTTTATTTATTTGTCTGTCCTATTGTATGTCAGTGTTCTTTACACCGTTCCGCTCGTATAACACCAACGATTTTTTTGCGATGTATTGCTCTCATTACCCTTCAACAAAATACAATGAAACTAATGCACTATTAACTCTTTAAGGATATATGACTCAACACATTGTTCTGTCTGCTTTCTTCCAGGTTCTGTCACCCTTCCACCAATTCAGCAGCGTCGATGATTCAGAGGTCGGGGTTGGCGCTGAAGGCGGGCGCTACAGACACCCAGATCTGGCACCGAAGTCACTGCAGGTAGAGAGACAGCGTTAGAGCATGACTCAGGAACTGTTTCCCTCCCCTCTATGCGAGGGAGAGGGACAAAGTTCTTCTCTTCTACACTGGGAGAGGAGAAGTCCCGTCCCCGAGTAGGGAAGAAAGACTATGTCCCGTTCCCCAGACGGGGGGTGGGACATAGTCATCCCCCACACGGGGAGAGGAACAGTCCCCTCCCCAGTGGGGGAGAAAGACTGTCCCGCTCCCCAGACGGGGGAGGGACATAGTCCTCCCCCCCACACGGGGAGAAGAACAGTCCCCTCCCCGAGTAGGGGAGAAAGACTATGTCCCACTCCCCAGACGAGGGGGTGGGACATAGTCCTACCCCCACACGGGGAGAGGAACAGTCCGCTCCCCAGACGGGGGTGGGACATAGTCCTCCCCCACACGGGGAGAGGAACAGTCCCCTCCCCAGACGGGGGGGTGGGACATAGTCCCTCCCCCACACGGGGAGAGGAACAGTCCCCTCCCCGAGTGGGGAGAAGAACTGTCCCGCTTCCCCAGACGGGGGTGGGACATAGTCCTTCCCCCGACGACGGGCAGAAGAACAGTTCCCTCCCCGAGTAGGGGAGAAAGACTATGTCCCACACCCCAGACTGGGGAGCGGACATAGTCCTCTCCCCACGGGGGGAGGGAACTATGTCCCACCCCTCGTCTGGGGAGAATGGACATAGTCTTTCTCCCCTACTCAGGGAGGGAACTAGTTCTTCTCCCTGATGAAGGGGAGGAACTATGTCCCCTCCCCAGACTGGGGAGCGGGACATAGTCTTTCTCCCCCACTGGGAGAGGAGACTGTCCTCTCCCCGTGTGGGAGGAGGACTATGTCCCGCTCCCCAGTCTGGGGAGGGGACTGTTCCTCTCCCACTGTGGGGAGAAGACTATGTCCCACCCCCGTCTGGGGAGCGGGACAGTCTTTCTCCCCCGACTCGGGAGGGGGACAGTAGTCCTCTCCCCGTGTGGGGGAAGTAACTGTGTCCCACCCCCCGACTGGGGAGTGGGACTGCTCCTCTCCCCGTGTGGGGGGAGGGACTATGTCTCTCCCCGTCTGGGGAGCGAGACAGTCTTTCTCCCCGTCTGGGTAGCGGACTGTTCCTCTCCCCGAGTGGGGAGAAGACTACTGTCCCACTTCCCAGTCTGGGGAGCGGGACATGTCTTTCTCCCCCACTCGAGGGAGGGGAACTGTTCCTCTCCCCTGAGTCGGGAAGAAGGACTATGTCCCACCCCCAGTCTGGGAAGCGGGACATAGTCTTTCTCCCCCACTCGAGGAGAGGAACTGTTCTTCTCCCCGTGTGGGGGAGAATGACTATGTCCCACTCCCCCGTCTGGGGAGCGGACTGTTCCTCTCCCCTGTGGGGGAGAGGGACTATGTCCCACTCCCCAGTCGGGGGGTGCGGACATGTCTTTCTACCCCCACTCGGGGGAGGGGACAGTTCCTCTCCCCGTGTGGGGGGAAGAACTGTGTCCCACCCCCGACTGGGGAGTGGGACTGCTCCTCTCCCCGTGTGGGGGGAGGACTATGTCTCTCCCCGTCTGGGGAGCGAGACAGTCTTTCTCCCCGTCTGGGTAGCGGACTGTTCCTCTCCCCTAGTGGGGGGAGAAAGACTATGTCCCACCCCCAGTCTGGGGAGCGGGACAAGTCTTTCTCCCCACTCGGGGAGGGGAACTGTTCCCTCTCCCTTGATCGGGGAGAAGGACTATGTCCCACCCCCAGTCTGGGGAGCGGGACAGTCTTTCTCCCCCACTCGGGGAGAGGACAGTTCCTCTCCCCAGTGTGGGGAAGAACTGTGTCCCACCCCCCGACTGGGGAGTGGGACTGCTCCTCTCCCCGTGTGGGGGGAGGACTATGTCTCTCCCCCGTCTGGGGAGCGAGACAGTCTTTCTCCCCTTCTCGGGGAGGGGAACTGTTCTTCTCCCCGTGTGGGGGGAGAAGACTATGTCCCACCCCCCGTCTGGGGAGCGGGACAGTCTTTCTCCCCCACTGGGGGAGGGGACTGTTCCTCTCCCCGTGTGGGGGGAGGACTATGTCCCACCCCCAGTCTGGGGAGCGGACTGTTCCTCTCCCCCTGTGGGGGAGGACTATGTCCCACCCCCGTCTGGGGAGCGGGACAGTCTTTCTCCCCCACTCGGGGAGGGGACTGCTCCTCTCCCCGTGTGGGGGAGGACTATGTCCCTCCCCAGTCTGGGGGAGCGGGACAGTCTTTCTCCCCCACTGGGGGAGGGGACTGTTCCTCTCCCCGTGTGGGGGAGGGACTATGTCCCACCCCCCGTCTGGGGGAGCGGACTGTTCCTCTCCCCTGTGGGGGAGAAGACTATGTCCTACCCCCCGTCTGGGGGAGCGGGACAGTCTTTCTCCCCCACTCGGGGAGGGGACAGTTCCTCTCCCCGTGTGGGGGGAAGAACTGTGTCCCACCCCCAGACTGGGGAGTGGGACTGCTCCTCTCCCCGTGTGGGGAGGAGGACTATGTCTCTCCCCGTCTGGGGAGCGAGACAGTCTTTCTCCCCTTCTCGGGGAGAGGACTGTTCTTCTCCCCGTGTGGGGGGAGGACTATGTCCCACCCCCCAGTCTGGGGTGCGGGACAGTCTTTCTCCCCACTCGGGGAGGGGAACTGTTCCTCTCCCTTGATCGGGGAGAAGGGACTATGTCCCACCCCCAGTCTGGGGAGCGGGACAGTCTTTCTCCCCCACTGGGGAGGGGACTGTTCCTCTCCCCGTGTGGGGAGCGGACTGTTCCTCTCCCCGTGTGGGGGGCAGGACTATGTCCCACCCCCCGACTGGGGAGTGAGACATAGTCTTTCTCCCCACTCGGGGAGAGGAACTGTTCTTCTCCCCTTGTGGGGAGAAGACTATGTCCCACCCCCCGACTGGGGAGTGGGACATAGTCTTTCTCCCCTACTCGGAGAGGGGACTGTTCTTCTCCCCGTGTGGGGAGAAGGACTATGTCCCACCCCCCCGTCTGGGGAGCGGGACAGTCATTCTCCCCTACTCGGGGAGGAGACTGTTCCTCTCCCCGTCTGGGGAGCGAGACAGTCTTTCTCCCCCACTCGGGGGGGGGACTGTTCCTCTCCCCTTCATCGGGGAGAAGGACTATGTCCCACCCCCGTCTGGGGGAGTGGGACATAGTCTTTCTCCCCCACTCGGGGGAGGGGACTGTTCTTCTCCCCTTGTGGGGAGGACTATGTCACACCCCCCGTTTGGGGAGCGAGACAGTCTTTCTCCCCTACTCGGGGGAGGGAATGTTCTTCTTTCCGTCTGGGTCCGCTCCCCAGACGGGGGTGGGACATAGTCCTGCCCCCCACACGGGGAGAGGAACAGTCCGCTCCCCAGACGGAAAGAGGAACAGTCCCCTCCCCGAGTTGGGGAGAAAGACTGTCTCACTCCCCAGTCGGGGGTGGGACATAGTCCTCCCCCCACACGGGGAGAGGAACAGTCCCCTCCCCAGTGGGGGAGAAAGACTGTCCCGCTCCCCAGACGGGGGAGGGACATAGTCCTCCCCACACGGGGAGAGGAGCAGTCCCCTCCCCGAGTGGGGGAGAAAGACTGTCCCGCTCCCCAGACGGGGGTGGGACATAGTCCTTCTCCCCGATCAAGGGGAGAGGAACAGTCCCCTCCCCGAGTGGGGAGAAAGACTGTCCCGCTCCCCAGACGGGGGGTGGGACATAGTCCTCCCCCCACACGGGGAGAAGAACAGTCCTCTCCCCGAGAAGGGGAGAAAGACTGTCTCGCTCCCCAGACGGGGGAGAGACATAGTCCTCCCCCCCACACGGGGAGAGGAGCAGTCCCACTCCCCAGTCGGGGGTGGGACACAGTTCTTCCCCCACACGGGGAGAGGAACTGTCCCCTCCCCGAGTGGGGGAGAAAGACTGTCCCGCTCCCCAGACGGGGGTGGGACATAGTCCCCCCCCCCCCACAGGGGGAGAGGAACAGTCCGCTCCCCAGACGGGGGGTGGGACATAGTCCTCCCCACACGGGGAGAGGAGCAGTCCCCTCCCCGAGTGGGGAGAAAGACTGTCCCGCTCCCCAGGCGGGGGGTGGGACATAGTCCTTCTCCCCGATCAAGGGGAGAGGAACAGTCCCCTCCCCGAGTGGGGGAGAAAGACTGTCCCGCTCCCCAGACGGGGGGTGGGACATAGTCCTCCCCCACACGGGGAGAAGAACAGTCCCCTCCCCGAGAAGGGGAGAAAGACTGTCTCGCTCCCCAGACGGGGAGAGACATAGTCCTCCCCCCACACGGGGAGAGGAGCAGTCCCACTCCCCAGTCGGGGGTGGGACACAGTTCTTCCCCCACACGGGGAGAGGAACTGTCCCCTCCCCGAGTGGGGGAGAAAGACTGTCCCGCTCCCCAGACGGGGGTGGGACATAGTCCTCCCCCACAGGGGGAGAGGAACAGTCCGGTCCCCAGACGGGGGTGGGACATAGTCCTCCCCCCACACGGGGAGAGGAACAGTCCCCTCCCCCAGTGGGGGAGAAAGACTGTCCCGCTCCCCAGACGGGGGAGGGACATAGTCCTCCCCCACACGGGGAGAGGAGCAGTCCCCTCCCCGAGTGGGGGAGAAAGACTGTCCCGCTCCCCAGACGGGGGTGGGACATAGTCCTCCCCCCACAGGGGGAGAGGAACAGTCCGCTCCCCAGACGGGGGGTGGGACATAGTCCTCCCCCACACGGGGAGAGGAACAGTCCCCTCCCCGAGTGGGGGAGAAAGACTGTCCCGCTCCCCAGACGGGGGTGGGACATAGTCTTCCCCCCACACGGGGAGAAGAACAGTCCCCTCCCCGAGAAGGGGAGAAAGACTGTCTCGCTCCCCAGACGGGGGAGAGACATAGTCCCTCCCCCACACGGGGAGAGGAGCAGTCCCACTCCCCAGTCGGGGGTGGGACACAGTTCTTCCCCACACGGGGAGAGGAACTGTCCCCTCCCCGAGCGGGGGAGAAAGACTGTCCCGCTCCCCAGACGGGGGTGGGACATAGTCCTCCCCCCACAGGGGGAGAGGAACAGTCCGCTCCCCAGACGGGGGGTGGGACATAGTCCTCCCCCACACGGGGAGAGGAACAGTCCCCTCCCCCAGTGGGGGAGAAAGACTGTCCCGCTCCCCAGACGGGGGGTGGGACATAGTCCTTCTCCCCGATCAAGGGAGAGGAACAGTCCCCTCCCCGAGTGGGGGAGAAAGACTGTCCCGCTCCCCAGACGGGGGGTGGGACATAGTCCTTCTCCCCGGTCAAGGGGAGAGGAACAGTCCCCTCCCCGAGTGGGGGAGAAAGACTGTCCCGCTCCCCAGACGGGGGTGGGACATAGTCCTCCCCCCACACGGGGAGAAGAACAGTCCTCTCCCCGAGAAGGGGAGAAAGACTGTCTCGCTCCCCAGACGGGGAGAGACATAGTCCTCCCCCCACACGGGGAGAGGAGCAGTCCTACTCCCCAGTCGGGGGTGGGACACAGTTCTTCCCCACACGGGGAGAGGAACTGTCCCCTCCCCGAGTGGGGGAGAAAGACTGTCCCGCTCCCCAGACGGGGGGTGGGACATAGTCCTCCCCCCCACAGGGGAGAGGAACAGTCCGCTCCCCAGACGGGGTGGGACATAGTCCTCCCCCACACGGGGAGAGGAGCAGTCCCACTCCCCAGTCGGGGGGTGGGACACAGTTCTTCCCCCACACGGGGAGAGGAACTGTCCCCTCCCCGAGTGGGGGAGAAAGACTGTCCCGCTTCCCAGACGGGGGGTGGGACATAGTCCTTCTCCCCGATCAAGGGGAGAGGAACAGTCCCCTCCCCGAGTGGGGGAGAAAGACTGTCCCGCTCCCCAGACGGGGGGTGGGACATAGTCATCCCCCACAGGGGAGAGGAACAGTCCGCTCCCCAGACGGGGGTGGGACATAGTCCTTCCCCACACGGGGAGAGGAACAGTCCCCTCCCCCAGTGGGGGAGAAAGACTGTCCCGATCCCCAGGCGGGGAGGGACATAGTCCTCCCCACACGGGGAGAGGAGCAGTCCCACTCCCCAGTCGGGGGTGGGACATAGTCCTCCCCCACAAGGGGAGAAGAACAGTCCCCTCCTCGAGTGGGGGAGAAAGTCTATGTCCCACTCCCCAGTCGGGGGTGGGACGTAGTCCTCCCCCCACACGGGGAGAAGAACAGTCCCCTCCCCGAGTGGGGAGAAAGACTATGTCCCTTTCCCCAGACGGGGGGTGGGACATAGTCCTTCTCCCCGGACGGGCAGAGGCGCAGTCCCCTCCCCGAGTGGGGGAGAAAGACTATGTCCCGCTCCCCAGACGGGGGGTGGGACATAGTCCTTCTCCCCGTTGAAGGGGAGAAGAACAGTCCCCTCCCCGAGTGGGGGAGAAAGACTATGTCCCACTCCCCAGTCGGGGGGTGGGACATAGTCCTCCCCTACACGGGGAGAGAACAGTCCCCTCCCCGAGTAGGGGAGAATGACTATGTCCCACTCCCCAAAACGGGGGGTGGGACATAGTCCTACCCCCACACGGGGAGAGGAACAGTCCGCTCCCCAGACGGGGGGTGGGACATAGTCTTCCCCCCACACGGGGAGAGGAACAGTCCGCTCCCCAGACGGGGGGTGGGACATAGTCCTTCTCCCCGATGAAGGGGAGAGGGGCAGAGTCCTCCTCCCCAGACGGGAATAGGAACAGTCCCCTCCCCGAGTTGGGGAGAAAGATAATGTCCCGCTCCCCAGGCGGGGGTGGGACATAGTCCTCCCCCACACGGGGAGAAGAACAGTCCCCTCCCCGAGTGGGGGAGAAAAACTATGTCCCGCTCCCCAGACGGGGATGGGGCATAGTCCTCCCCTACACGGGGAGAGAACAGTCTTCTCCCGAGCAGGGGAGAATGACTATGTCCCACTCCCCAAACGGGGGTGGGACATAGTCCTTCTCCCCGATGAAGGGGAGAGGGGCAGAGTCCCCCCTTCCCAGACGGAAAGAGGAACAGTCCCCTCCCCCGAGTTGGGGAGAAAGACAATGTCCCGCTCCCCAGGCGGGGGTGGGACATAGTCCTTCTCCCCGTTGAAGGGGAGAAGAACAGTCCCCTCCCCGAGTGGGGGAGAAAGACTGTGTCCCGCCCTCCAGACGGGGGATGGGACATAGTCCTCCCCACACACGGGGAGAGGAACAGTACAGAACAGACAGGAAAGACTGTGTGCCCCTCCTGCAATGGAATCAACTTCCCCCTTCTCCCCCACAGAGTTCGGAGGAGAGGAATTGTTGGAGTGTTGGATGGACGTTATGATTGGAGTCCCGGAGGGCCGGTGTGTCTGACAACCGCAGGCCCGGAGTGTTCGGAGAGCCGGCCACGGGACTACCAAGTTGCGAGTGCTCGCCTTTTCTACATTCTGATAATCTGGCACGTGTTCTGAAAATATGTGTGCTTGCTTGAATAAATGTCATACGAGTTCAAAATGTGTTTACGCGTGTTATATTTCTTAAGAGCCTCACCACCATATAAAGAGCTATAAAAAAGGTGTTTTGTTAGGATGTTTGGGTTACCAACATGGAGGAAGAAGTTCATAAAACGAGCGATGTATCGGGCAGAATGTCTACTGCTTTTACAAAACTGCAGGCTCCATCTCAAGCACCACAGGACGGAGGGAGCTGAGAATGTTGCAAGGAAACGACATCAGCGATAGATACTCGGACGTCAATGACTGGCGTGGAAGACTCTCCCGAGTTTTGCTTCGAGACCAGAAAAACTGTAACTGTTATGACAGAGACGGAAAATAAGAATGGTAATAAAACCTGAACTCAAAACCATAACTTTGTTCATTAGAGAAACTGAAAACAATTTTCTCAGAAATTATTTCAACAGTTCCTCAAAAACACATCAAAACTCATTCATCGTAAGTTGGAAAATTCAAACGAAAAATAATGGAAAATTAACATGACTTATTCACTGCACTGGCTTGTTTTTACACTTATCATGTACAAATGAAATCAGCGCTGGGGCCTCGGACCCCCTTATTTCATCTTAACCAAGGCTGGCTGACTTGAATTTCCGCACAAATGTAGTGAGAATAAAGGGCACTATAACTAGGGCCTTAGTGCTATTTATTTCAAATTTATTTATTTTCAAATCGACCTTTATTTAATCTAAACCATTAAATAATTCATTTTCGAAAACGATTGCAACAATTTGATACTTTTCAAACAAATATATACTTCCGGTTAAAAAAATGAACCAAATTATCTTGTCTTATCCTTACCCTTGCTTGAGAATTTCGAAAGACAATTTGGCATTGAACATGGATAGTGCACTGTATTTAACTCCCGGTCAGGTGAGTTTGGGCCTGTGTTCAAGGTTATTATTCGGCAAACTCAGGTAACTACCATTTTGATGGCTTGATATATTTTTGGCCCCAGCAATTCAAGGCAAAAAGAAAGTGGGGTTTCCTGATTTTCAAACCCGTTTTTAATACACAGCCCATTTCAGATTTCTGAAAAAGTGACATATCTCCTTTAAACATACATATATGTGAAGTACCAACGAATTCCAATAAAAGCATTCTTATTTCATGTCCTTCGATGAAAGATTTTAATATTTTTCCTGGCTTAAAATGCCTTTTGGACCGACTGAACTGACTTGCTTAAGATACTTGCTTGTTTTATTCGACGAAAAGTTAACCTGAAATGTCATTTCTATGGAGAACCCTACGCCCAAATACTTCTTTGACGTTTTTTAATAGATATCGAGAGCCGTCAGATAATCCACATCAAGAGTAACGTGACAAAGAAGGAAAACAATAAATCCACCTAATATTTATATTTCCTGGATTTAGAGGAACAGGCTTTACACTCACCCAAGTAAGCAAATGTTTTCATTTCAAAATTTTACTGTTTTAATCCTGAAACCGGCAGGGAACTTGAATCTTATCAAAATATAGAATAAGTACAAAGTTGAAGAACAGGGATCAGCTTGATCTTCAACGCGTCGAAACCAGTGGATTTTAAAGATTTTAAACTAATTCTTGAGGAAAATCATCAGTGCAACGCCTGAACAGACAAATGTCATACTCAAAACGTGTGCAAGTTTTCGGTTCCTAATGAACAAAGTTATGGTTTTGAGTCCAGCTTTATTCTTATTATTATCTTCCATCTCTATCATAACTGTTTCAATTCAAGTTGCAACATTAATCTTGCAGATTATTTAGTGCTGCCAAATATACCTACCAATTATTGGAGGGAGTTTTCCCCAAATGCGTTAATAACATAGGCGAGGCGGAAAAAACATCGGCAAACAGGGAGCAAACGCATGAGAGCACGTTATTAGTATTAGTACAATTCGTGCTATTAGTTACAAAAGCTGTTGAATTTAGAGATTTAGGGAGGCTTGCTGATGTGAACAATACGTTTAAACCCCAATGTGTGTGCCACTCATGCTTACGAAGCACTGTGAGGTACAAAATATTCCCTTTTGTTTTCCCGCAGCAAAACCGAAATTGGGCTCAGAAATCTCTTTATGGAGAACCGCTTTTCGCTAATACACTTTAACTTTCGCCAGGATTGGGGTCCTTTTAACTCTCCTCTACGTTTTCTCCGAGACGGCCGGAAAACAGCGGCGCGTAGTGCGGCTATGATAAGCGCAACTGTTCCCTGATCCTTTTCACATTTTTCCTGTGAGTTCCAGGTTATATCAAAATCATGTCTCCCGATCAGGTCAAGTGACCTTACCTCCAATGATGCTCCTAGTGGCAGCAGTGGGAGTATGTTCCATCTGGGATTCATGTACAGCCGGTTCTAAACTGATTGGTAGGTATTAGTCCGCGGTCGTTTTTGCGAAATATCTTTCAAGTGATGGTTTCCTGCCGACACCGTTGTTGCCCCACCTACTGCGTTTTAACTGGATACATGAACTGACGTGCAGAAAACTACATTAGGTCCAAAATTCGGAAGGAATTGAGAAATGACACAGAAAATCATCGGGATCGGCGAAAACAGTTTTTTGCCCATAATATTCTATATTGAAGTCTCACCCAGTTCGCAGGGTCCCAAATTTAAAGAACTCGTCAAAATACATTACTAGAGACGCAACCTTTTGTGAGAAGTTTAAACATTTTTTAAAGATATTCCTTAAAAAACTGAGACTAATACCTACCAATCAGTGTGGAAACGGCTGTACATGTTTATTAGGGCACTGAGAACCCAAATATGTAGTACGGAGATTTTGTATTCTGATGACCTAGAATCAAGCAGGGCCATGACCTCTCCAATGGAAGTCTAAAGAAAACTAAACGATGATAAAACTTTCGTTTCACCACCATTGTTTATATTACCGCCCGGAATCGATTGATGTACATTACGGTTATATCAGGCTACTCCGTGCCAATTCGTTCCCGTGAGGCCAGGTGTCAAACTTTGAATTTGACCGAGCATAGCAGAACTATATATCGTCTGGCTCGCGCTGATGAGAGTAGTACACCAAGGGGCAAAAAATGCCGTATCTTGTTCGGTTCGGGAAGGATGAGTGAAAAAGCAAACACCCAACAATACTGGTTACGCATCGTACTCGACCTCGATCGACCAAAGGCCTTATAGAGAAATACCTAAATGTATATGTAACATTGAATTTACTATATGAATTATAATACTTTTTAGGATAGGTCAAAGAATAAATGTTGGATTTCTATCCTTTTATTCTTTCAAAATATTTCTTTTTCAGTCCTATCAACAATTTTTTGAGGATGAAAATCGAATAGGATATCCAAGGCCTTATACAGATAAAAACAAAAACAATAATGCAACTTCGAATTTGTTACATGAATTAAAATATATATAAGAAATTATATATCTATACAGATATGCATATTTTTCATTGAGGTCTATAACAGTAAGATGTCATAGGTATATATAAGTACGATGCGTTCCCAGTATTGCAAGATGCCTACCTTTTCTCCATACTCTCCGAATAAAACAGGATACGACATTTTTGCGACACCATTGTAGCTCTCCCATCAGGATGAACAGTTCCATATATGGCTCTGCCATGGTAGGTCAAATGCAGCGTTTGTCCTGACCTCATCTCAACGAATTGACCAGGAATGACCCAGTATAACCATGATAAACACCAATCGACTCCGAGCGATAATATTAACCCCGGGGGAAATTTACCCCCTGCAATTTTCGATATTAAAAGCGCCAGCAAATTAGTACCTTTTGCATAAATTTTACACTTTCGCCAAATAAAAATAAAATCGGTTGAAAACTTTTGAAAATAAGCAAAAATGTGACGTCACTACAGGCGATTTTGTACCAAAATCGCGCAATGTTTAAAGAGCTGCGAAGCTACAGTTCGAACCGATTTCCAATTTTTGCATCAAACGATAGGCATTATTGTGGTCTTCAAAATAGCTGTCTCGGATTTTCAAAATTTTGGTTTTGGAAAAAATTGGAAAAAGTTACAAAATTTCTAAAATTTTCCAGATTTTCAAAAACCGGAATTTATTTGGTAAAACACCATACAGTGCATATGCAGACAAATTTTTAATCTCTAGCTTTATATCTTTAGCCGGAGAGCTGCGAAAGCTCAGCGACCACGCCGATTTTAGGGCTGATCAATACTGTCTTTATTTAGTGAATCATAGGACCCAGGATGACCCAGGATGACCTCGTACACGCTTTACGCTACTTTTATAGTGTTCCTGAGATAAAACAGGTCCAAAATCATGTCTCATTTGCAAAAAGTATGAACTTAAAAATGACCTCTATTTACCTTGACCCCGGCTGTGCAAGTGAGACCAGAGTATTTCAGATATGATTCTCGAACATCATAGCGAATTCTGTATGCAAAATGGCTCAAAAACATATATCCAGACCACATTTGATACAAAAATATGGTGACCTTATGACCCATCTTGACCACCCGGTAATGCCACCAGCCTAATGGTCTCAAAGCACCTTGCTGCATTCAAGTGAAGGCTTTCCATGAAGTATGAAGCTCATAGCTTCCATTGCCTGACCTCCGAGCATTGCAACCTCAAAAACCACGCTTACAGCGACCTCAGTTTGACCTGACCGACCCAAACTTAAATTAAGTACATGTTTTTAGTTGTCGTGATGAGATCTTTCCATTAGAGTTTGAATTTTCCAAATAGGACCATTAGTTCGGAGATAACAGGGGGTAAAATTACACCCCAGCCCCGCGCGTTCGGCTGGAGACCCCAGCCCCGCGCGGGTTAACACAGTGACGGTAAGACGAAAGCTTTATTATATAACAGTATAGGATCGACCTCCATGTAGATTTAACCTAAATACGGTAGGCACTATCGATTTTTGCTTTCATTAGCTTACTCATGGGTGTACAAACCCTGTTCCGCCTGGCCTGTCAGGCGGGATGAATCGAGTCCAAAGTGAGTCTTCGTCATGTTTCAGCCTGAATAGGTACACTACAATTCGCGATATGAGTGGCCAAAAGTGCCGTAACTCTTGAACTGACTCGAATTTGGAATGCTTAGCAATGAAAGACCAGTTCAAACGCTTTCGAATGGAGTCAATACAATTTTTCTAACAATTCTAGTTCCTGAGATTAGCTAGAAATCGTGAGTACACCTTATTTAAGCAATTTGGACATCGGTTGACCCCAAAACTGGTCTGATGAAGAATGACTAAAATAGCTCTGGTTGCATTCGGGAAAAATATTCTATTTTTTGGCGTCTTTCTAGCCCCTTAGTTTCCGAGTGAGAGGTGGTCTTCGTGACCTCCCTTCGTCACAGTGTGACCATGCCCTCAATCCTGGCGAAGGTTAATAAGTGAGCCCCACACCGCCTCCGCTGTTTCTGTACACACTATAGCTTAGGTTACATCGGACCCCCTAACTCCGAGTGTGAATTGTGATTCCTGAAAAATCGAACAGACCCTAAAGCCGCCGTGTGCTGCTGTGCCATCTGATTACGTTCGGGCGACATGGCCAGCGGCACGATGCGCCCGAACTGTCAGAATGTAGACTATAAAGGTGACATGACAAAATATCGACCCAGTGAAACCGGAGAGCCGTCATCAGGTACCAGGGTGCAGGAGAACCGGAGAGCCGGGGGGGGGACGGAGGGACCAGGAACGGAATCACGGTCAAGCAGTTATGTATAGGTAGATGTAGGGGCGCCGCCACAGAATTTTCGGGGGGGACGGACCCGGGCTGGTGCTGAACGGGGGAGGCAAATTTTGAGCATATTCGGTACCTGACAGCATTAATGACGATTGACCCAAAAATTTTGGGGGGATGTCCCCCTGGTTGGTCAACAGGGAGGACGCGTCCCCCCGTCCCCCCCTTCCCGCTTTTGGCGCCCATGGGTAGATGGATCGACATGGAGTGTGCCCTTAAACCCCCAATACACACTAGATAGACAAATGTTAACTACTGACCCACAATTTCTCCCCCTCCCCGCGAGCGAGGCTATGCAACAGTACGTTAAGTACGGCGTATCCACTCACGTCTTTGCAGGTCTCCCTCAGACGAAATCGCTGGACGACGGTGGCGCCTCTAGCGGTGGCGATGCGTAGCTGGACCTCCAGCGGCGGCCGACTCGCACCCGAGCCATCTCGAAAGCCATGCAGAATCGCATGAGGCACGGCATCCGAGAACTCTGCAAACATTCAGAGAAGCAGAGTTCAGAGGCGGGGTAGGCGCGTCAGCAGCACATGCTTATTCTGACTGGTCACCCACGGTTCACACGGGGAGCGGTACTATACACTGTCCAGTTTGTGCGTTAAAGGGAATGTGGCACCTTCACAACGTGATTTTAACTGAGATAGCCAAGTTGTAAAGCAAGTCGGAAAACCCGGTACTCCATATTTCATTTGTCTTAGAACTCGATATTTCCGTAGAAAAAAAAACTAAAATGTACCTGACACCAGTCCCCCATCAGCCCGTCGCCCGGCGGCCATTGTTGTGAGCTGCTGATGTGACGACATATGCTGACGTCACGATGAGCATCAGCCAATCGAAGCCCTTGAAGCGTTTCAAGTATGGTAGTGGTTGCCAGATCGTGACATCATCCACAGGCTGATATTTATTCTTTTTCTAGAGGAGTATTTTTAAAAACAAAATATTGGGCCGATTGTACATATTTCAGAGAAATCATGAGTGGTTTCATTATTTTTGGCTAAAAGTACGTCTAATTTCACTAAATTCCAGGATTCCACCAAGGTGCCACATTCCCTTTAATGTTCATGCGCCGCTGCCGTCAGTCTGGCGGGTGATAGTGTGATGTGGCCGGAGAGTCCAGCACTGATGACGTTGATGTGGGAGAGGGGGAGAATGTGTTGGATGGGGCCGGGATCCGATTTGAAAAGAGGTCGTCCCTGTGTTCTGTTCGAGTATACCGTCTCTGTAGAGTCCTCTTATCTGCATCACACGTACGTGCATTGTCGTGACGACAGCTAGCTTGGTTCGACGAATTAGCTGACTGAATACACAATTAGGCGGCATAGGTGGCAGCACCAGTGGCGGATCCAAGGGGGAAGGCATTTGCCCCCCCCAAACGGAAAAGCTCGGGGCAAAACTATGTTTTTGCCCCCCCCTAAGAGTGATCGACCTCCTTTTTTCCCCCGACTCCTTTTTAGTTTATAAGCAAGATTCTGGTGCTTTAACTCTCAACTTCAAAGAGAACCAGTTAAGTTGAGTGTAAATATTGGGCCTCGGACCGGAAAAAGTATCTCTAGCCCATTTTATTCAGCACGTGACGCTTTTTTATACTTTTCGACTCAAATACCCAACAGTCTAAAATTCTACCGGCAAGTGATATTGTAGCGCAGCTTTCACGGCGTGACGTTTTTTTTTTGCTTATCGACTTTTGACTTTGGTTTGCCCCTCCCAAACCGACCGGCTAGATCCGCCACTGGGCAGCACCGTGCCCTCAGACTTCAGAAGTGTCAGTCTGAGGGATTAAAGGGAATGTGGCACCTTGGTCGAATCCTGGAATTTAGTGTAATTAGGGGAACTCTTAGCCGAAAATCACGGAGGCGTCCAGGATTTCTCTGAAAAATGTACAATAAGCTCAATATTTTGATTTTTAAAATTCTCCTCTTGGGAAAGAAAGAAATATATGCCTGTGGATGATGTCATGATCTGGCAACCACTACCATATGCAATACGCTTCAAGGGCTTCGATTGGCTGATACTCACTGTGACGTCAGCATATGTCGTCACACCAACAGCCATGAGAACTGTGACGTACTGCTATGGGTACATGGAGGGGTACATTCAGGGGCGCAGCCAGAGCTTTGGTATGGGGGGCACACCAACTTTGAGGGGCACCCCGGGGAAAAAGGGCACTTTTTAACGTAACCTAAAAAACTTACTATATCTTTGTTTATATAATTTTTTGGGCATCTTTGGTTCAATAAAAATGCAAATAAATCATTGACGGAGAAAGAAAACTCGATTAAAACCGAAAACAGGGAAAAATATCAACAAAATGTCTTGGAAGTAGCCAAAATACGACTGTTTTGGATAGATTTAAGGACAAATCAACCAACTCATGCAAGTACTTAACATCAGAGAAATCAGCGAAGCATGTGCTATCTGTTATAATGTACAGGTTAAGGCATATTGGAGACAAAAATTCATTTGTTATGCCCACTGGTTTTGTCGTGACGAGTGAGCCCTGGCTGAACGCGGATTAAGTTCCTTGCCTCCCACAATCGCCGTGGGACGAGGAGTAGCATAGTGTCTTTGGAAGAACACATTTTTGCTGCCGGAAAAATTTGGGAGATACCTTTTGAACGCGTTTATTAAGTTCCATATTCTCAAGAATCGGTCCCAGTTAAGAGTAAATAAAAGGTGAATAGGCCGGTTGATTGGATGGGGATGGTGTGACAGGGCTGAAAATTGTGAAAACTAGTTCTTCATTTAAATCAATTAGTAGAAATCCTGGTTTAGGGGACTGTCCTCTGAGCTCAGGGGCACAAGCCTTTTTATCATCCCTTCCCAGAATCCACCAGTATAATAAGCAATTTATATAACCAGGGGTGCCTAGGTATCACAAGCCGTTTTAGAGATTCCTCATTCCTCGTTAGCTCCGTTTTACAAGGGGAGTTTCCATTATGTTCTTATTCCCCATCTATTCAAGACCAGCTCTGGGGCCCCCAAGTGTGGATCAGAGGCCTCCAGAGCAGCTTCCCCCCATCTCCCCAGTTTTGCCTCCAGGGACTAGACTAGCTCAGTGACCCCGCCCCGAGATGATGGGAGTTGGCCTTGTGTTCTTAGTGTCTGTCTATTCAAGACCACCTCAGGGGCCCCTGATGTAGATCAGGGCTACAGAGCAGCTTATGCATCACCCAGGGACTAGACTAGCTCATTGGTCCCAGAGATGAGGTCATCAGACTAGCTCAATGGGCCACAGATAGGCTCATAGGGCCTTAAACCAGTTCAAGAAGCCCCAGAACAGTTTAAGGCGCCAGATCACCTCAGGGGGCCTCAACCCAACTTAAGGGGCTCTCACAAGCTCAGCGCCCAGACCAGCTCAGGGTACCCTCAAAACCTAGATCCGCTCTTGGGCCACAGATCAGCTCTTGGGGCCCCAGATCAGTTCAGGGGCCTCAAGTCAGGTAAGGGGGGGAAGATCAAGTCAGGGGCACTAATTCAGCTCAGGAATCTCTCACCAGCTCGGGGCCCAAGCAGTTCAAAAGCCCCAGGGCTGCTCAAGGGACACCAGATCGGCCCATAGGGCACTAGATCAGCCTCGGGGACAAGCAATCAGATCAGTGGTCCCCGACCAGCTCGGGAATACCAGATCAAGTCAGGAGGCACTTAATAAGCTCAGGGGCACCATACCATCTCAGGAGCCCTCATCAGCCTCTGTGGCCCCACCTCAGCTCAGGGCCTTAGAGCTGCTCATGAAATCACGTAAGGAGGCCCAGATAAGCTTAAAGGGCACCAGATTAGCTCAAGGGGCACCAGACTAGCTCAGAGGGCATCAGATGGGCTCAGGAGGCACCAGATCGACTCAGGGGCATTAGTGCAGCTCAGGTGGCACCAGATCGATCCGCTCGGGGGCCAGATCAGCTCCCAGCCCCCCAGACTATGGCAGGAGCCTAAATCAGCTCAGGGAGCAACATAACAGCTCAGGGGACACAAGGTGGGCTCAGGGCCCGCCAAACCAGCTTAGGGGGCACCAGGCCATCTAAGGAGATATCAATAATCAGCTGAGGGGGCACCTAATCAGCTGAAGAGGTACCATATTGACTTAGGAGACAGAATCAACTTGGGGAGGCATGAGATCAGCTCGGGGGCCCGAATCAGCCCAAGGGGCACTAAATCAGCTATTAGGGCACGAAGCAGGCTCGGAGGCATTATACTAACCCAGAGGGCATTATATACGTTCAGGAGGCCCAATTATTTGCTCAGTGGGGCACTCGATTGACTCAGGGGCACCAGATCAGCTTAGAGGGCAAGTAATCAGCTCAAGGGGCCAAGACCAGCTGAGAGGCCACGAGATGAGCTCAAGGAGCACCAGATTAGCTTCACCCATACGATTATTGGCGACGATAGGCATTAGGTGGACACATACTAGGTGCCCATACTCTTCCCGGGTGCATGGAAAGGCGACAGAATGCCCTAGCTGACCGAAAAAGGTATTAAGTTGTCCAACAATAGTTCCAATCGTTACATGCAGTCCAGTTACATCTAGGTTCAACGGCGTAGGGCACTAAATTTGGAGCGGCACGGTCCAAATTGGGTACATCACCTGGCAATCAAAAGGGCACCCCGGCAGTGATGGGGGCACGTGCCTCCTGTGCCCCCTGGCTGCATCCCTGGACAGTAGATCAACTCCGGGAGGCATTAAATAAGCTCAGGGGGCCCGGATCAGCTCAAGGGGCACTAAAACAGCTAAAAGGACACCAGACAAGCTCGGAGGCATCAAACTAACTCAGAGAGTTTATATAGGTTCAGAAGGCACACTTATTTTCTCAGAGGGGCACCAAATTGACTACGAGGGCACCAGATCAGCTCAGAGGGCACATGATCAGCTCCAGGGGGCACCAGATGAGCTCCGCCCGTACGATTATTGGCGACGAAGAGGCATTATCTGGAAACGGATTACGTGCCTATACTCTTCACGTGTGCTTGGAAAGGCGACAGAATGCCCTAGCTGACCAAAAAGGCACTTAATTGTCAAACAATAGTTGAAATCGCTAAATGCAGTCTAGTTCCATCTAGGTTCAACGACGTAGGGCACTAAATTTCGAGCGGCACGGCCCAAAGGGGGTACACCACCTGGAAATCAAAAGGGCACCCGGCACCGATGGGGGCACGTGCCCCTGTGCCCCCTGGACAGTAGATAAACTATGGGAGGCATTAAATAAGTTCAGGGGGCCCGGATCAGCTCAAGGGGCACTGAAACAGCTAATAGGGCACCAGGCAAGCTCGGAGGTATCAGAATAACTTAGAGAGCATTATATAGGTTGAGAAGTCACAATTATTTTCTCAGGGAGGGGGGCACCAGTTTGACTTCGAGGGCATCAGATCAGCTCAGAAGGCATATGATCAGCTCCAGGAGGCACCAGATGAGCTCCACCCGTGTGATTATTGGCGACGATGAGGCATTATCTGGAAACGGATTACGTGCCTATACTCTTCCCGGGTGCTTGGAAAGGCGGCAGAATGTTTTAGCTGACCAAAAAGGCACTAAAGTGTCAAAAAATAGTTGAAATCGCTAAATGCGGTCTAGTTCCATCTAGGTTTAACGGCGTAGGGCACTAAATTTCGAGCGGCACGGCCCAAAGGGGGTACACCACCTGGCAATCAAAAGGGCACCCGGCACCGATGGGGGCACGTGCCCCCTGTGCCCCCTGGCTGCGGCCCTGGACAGTAGATAAACTACGGGAGACATTAAATAAGTTCAGGGGCCCCGGATCAGCTCAAGGGGCACTAAAACAGCTAATAGGGCACCAGGCAAGCTCGGAGGCATCAGACTAACTCAGAGAGCATTATATAGGTTCAGAAGGCACAATTACTTTCTCAGGGGGGCACCAGATTGACTACGAGGGCATCAGATCAGCTCAGGGGCACATGATCAGCTCCAGGGGCCATGACCAGCGCTCAGGGGGTACCAGAGTAGCTCTGCCCGTACGATTATTGGCAACGATCAGGCTTTATCTGGAAACGGATTACGTACCTATACTATTCCCGGGTACTTGGAAAGGCGACAGAATGCCCCAACTGACCAAAAAGGCACTTAATTGTCAAACAATAGTTTAAATCGCTAAATACAGTCTAGTTCCATCTAGGCTCAACGGCGTAGGGCACTAAATTTCGAGCGGCAGGGCCCAAAGAGGGTACACCACCTGGCAATCAAAAGGGCACCCCGGCACCGATGGGGGGGGCACGTGTCCCCTGTGCCCCCCCTGGCTGCGCCCCTGGGTACATTTCAGGTAGGTTTTAGCTTTACGGAAATCTCGAGTTCTAAGACAAATGATACATTGAGTACCGGGTTTTCTGACTTGCTTTACAACTTGGCTATCTCAGTTAAAATCACGTTATGAAGGTGCCACATTCCCTTTAAGCTTGAATGCACGGTTTGAATAGACATCGCCTCCCCTGCACTCGTGCTAATGTGTGGACCGGGTCAGTTTCTGTATGCCTGAGTTACAAGTCCCTGGGATTGTGTCAGGATTAGAGTCGGCCACCAGAGTGCATCACTGTATCAATAGATTTCGTACATTTTTTAAGGGAAAATCACCAAATACAAGAATATCACCTGCAACAATGAAGTAGTTGCTTTTTAAACGAAACAGGTTACGGAAGATTGTAAATTTACGATTCAAAAGTAATGTCTGAACCAAAAAGAGATGCGCTTTATAACGAAGTTTAGGACTTATCAGGCGGCTAAGTGCTACTGAGGTAGAGTCGACATGCATTGCAGGTATTTACAACAGGTCATTTCGCGCCGAGCATTCGACACACAACACACGAATACAACTGCACAAATTCCATTGGAACGAGCATACCACTTCAGGGTAGTGTTAGGGGTCGGCACATTATACAGAACCGGGAGCACTGAAGACTTGTCACGGTGCAAAGATTTCGAACCACTTTGATTGAGTTAATCTAAGTTGTACTAAATCAGGATATGAGGGCAAATTACGGGTGGCTGTATGAATTGGCCCTTCACTGGGAGAAGAGGAGTCTGGCACCAAACCTCCAAAAACATGCAACAATCATATTAATCAAACATTCCAGTGTCCAAGCAGGTTGAACGAAATTAGGGTAAGTTTGTGCCCAGCTTGGTGAGCCACAACACCCACGACCCCCTGACATTCCGCGAGCATCGGGGGGGGGACTGACCCGATGACAGACGAAACCCGGTGAAGTACGAAAAGGTTCGACTGCGCTCGGTAAGCTCTCGGGAAGTGTTTCCATAGGAAAACCAGACAATCCGCCTGTTCTCTTTCGATGCTAAGATGCACGTACAGTGCTACCACTCGGTGTTGACATTCCACCTCGGACAGTGACGTTGATAGTGAATATTTATCAACATGAGAGTCTTCAATTAAACTAAAAACAGTACTGTATATACCAGACTTGGCTATTCACACATGCAGCTGGGTCATTCCACCATAAATCGACCAAGGCATAACGCCCTACTATTTTCAATTTCCTCCAAAATTGGTATATGGGGACTCACAAGGGCGTAGAATCCACCCATGTCAGGCGAAAAAATTATTTAAAAATTGGTTTAAGAGAAATGGCCTCCGGCAATTTCTGAAGGTCACTATACAGGCATTGATTAGAATGCCTATAGCTCCAAAAGTTTGCGATGGAATGCCGGGGTCGGTGGTCCGTTTTCAGTTCGTGGCTGCAGGCACTGACGAGTGTGACATCCCGGGGCCGGGTGAGTCCTGGATTGAGTGACGGTGGCAGAGTCACCTTTCCTTTAAGGGATTCGTTCGGCTCCCGGGGGCCAAGCCACGTCAATGGCTTGATGGGATCCGAGTCTCGCCCACAGTCTTGGAACGTGGTGTGCCGGGTCTCCTTTGACTATTCCAGGACGCGGGCGGGGCCAGACCGTAAGACACGGGCAGAGTACTAGACCTTAAGGTCGCTCCCCGTGCACGGTCCCGCCGGGTGAGATTCAAATTCGAAACTGGCAGATGGAATAAAAAGGAAAATCCGATGCGGGAGTGAAACCACGAGTAAACCTCAACAGCTGGGGGCGTGGCTTTTACATTGGCTATTCACACATGCAGCTTATAATCCTTTCCCACATCAATTTATATTTGATAATAGGGTCACCATCCACCACACGGGTTCATGCCATCGAATCACTGGCACGCGCCCGCTGTGACAGCCCGCCCCCTCCCCCATCCAAAGTTTTTCACGTGGAATCGCTCATTTGGTGGTCGGACAGACGTTGACGAAACAAATAATAACCAGTAAAACGTTAATGTTGGGGAAAATCGAGCCGGCACCTGATATAGAAAATTTGGAGGTAAAATTACTATAGACGAAGCTTTCATGCGGGGGACCCCTAAGAATGTCGTATTTTCATGTTCTGCATGCCTTTGACAACGCTGAAGCTGTTTCGCATCAACCCCCCCCACCTCCAAGAGCAAGGGTCGGTCCGTGGTGTGACGTCACGAGCTCACCCTCCAAGGCTGTATGAAGGGTGTATCAATACTATCTAGAATGTTCATATAGACAACCATATTCAACAACAGAATGTTTTATTTCTACATTTGGAACACAATTGAATTACTTGTGTTCTCTTGCATTTGCAAATGAGCATCACAAAATTTGGAATATTTTCAGCAGATTCAGCGGTAGAAAAATCCTTCTACGCCTATGCGACGTCACTCAGGCGAGAAGGAATCCCTCTTGAACATACCTTTAAGTAAAAGTATTCCACTATAAATAATTTTTTCTCATTAACGCTGCAGTGATCTAAATGTGCAAACAACTTCACCCTACTCACCTCCATTTCCTCCTCTTCTCTTCTACATGACGCTCCACACGGCTCTTCAGCTTGTCTTATCGACTCGACGCTCTAGGACACGCAGTAGCTTTTCGGGGCGCGTTCAAGCGTGGCTCCTCGTGTGGACGGATGGAGTGGCCGCGGTCGGGCCGGAGGCACACTGGAAAAGAGGATGAACACAGTCAGAATGCGCCAGTGCCCCCGAAATTGGTTTTGCGCTTTTGTACGGGATGTAAAATTCCTATTAAAAAATATAGCAGGCGAGTGGTAAATGCATGTTAGAATATTGTGGAGGTCAATTGTGGCAACCTGTATCAATCAGCCTAGACAACCTCAACCAACGCCCCCGAGCGCGCACTGCCACTCCCCTCCAGTCCGGCCCGTCCGGTCACACAGTCGCCCGGGGAGGGCGGCAGCGCAGAGGCGGCCTCAGCGCCGCCCCACGGCGGGCACGGGGCTGGCTACACAAGTAAACCAATGAAACAAAACCACATAAGGTGCTTACAATGGGACTCTTGTATTACGTTTACGTTTAAAAAAGTTACAATTTAACATGTGTATGTTTCGGCTATTCCGCTTTGATCACAGCATTGAAATAAATTAAAATACAGATTAAATACATGAAAGAAACAGGCTCGTACATTGGATCGTAAATATTGTCTCTACCATTTAAATACTTTTTGAATTTGTCCAAACTTGGCATAGAGCAGGCATGCTAACACTTGAATACACCGTAACTATCTAACACATTGTTCAATTATTAGTTTGGCCACATCACATAGCTTAATTGTCCCCATATTCCCGTGGATCGTTGATGTGTTTATGTAGGCCACTTTTGCTGCTAATATATCTTGTTTTTCTTTTTCCGAGTATAGTATGACTAATTTGTCATAGGTTGAGAATTTAGATTTATGACTAACTTGTCATACAACTGAGGCTCTGTGGTGATAATTACATGAAAGGGAGATACGCGAAAAAATTATTGGCTAGATCAAAAGCTCACAAAAAGTTGTTTCAGAAGTCCTATTCTCATGTTTGCGAATTCGGCCTGCAAATGCCTTAAAATTGCTCTCAAAGTCAACATTTCTAGACGACTTTACCAGTACACCTCATATCGATGTATATGACGTACACACAGCTAAGGCTATCAATTTCTCTAAGAATTAGGTCATATCTATCCTAAACAGTGATGTAGAACTTTGGACTACTACAGAAAAAAATACTTTAGAAAAACAACATTCCAAAACTCTTTTGAAACAGAAATATAGGGCTTAAAAGAAATCACAATTAACCAATCAGAAGCCTAGGAATTCTCATACCGGGGTCACGTGACCTATCTGAGGCAAAAGTTTTGTCATCCTCGGGCTGAAGCAGAAAATGTCTCAAGACCCGAGGTACGAAACGGCTGAAGACTCGAGTAATTATGTTTTTTCCATTTCTAGGACAAACTAATTCATTTTGTAGTTTTTAAAAGCTTTTAAAATTAATTCAAATACAAATACAGAAGAACAGACATTCGTATTACAAAAAAACATTGCTTTTCAACTTTAAATAGTTTTCGAAAAGTAAGTGATGGGTGAAGGTTTCAGCATTTTATCGGAACTGTTAACCTATTTCGATAATAAGTGAGCGGCCTCCCAAAATTTTGCCAAAGATACAAAAATAATTGATAGGTTCGTAATCAGGATTTTTCAAAAGCACCAAATTTTCGACACGCACCCCCCCGCCTCACACGCGCGAGCGTAGGCAAGATTTTGGTGCTTCAACTCTCAACTTCAAAACAGAACCAGTTAAGTTTAGTGTTGATATTGGGCTTTCGACTGGAAAAAGGATCTCGAGCCCATATTTTTATCCCCATTCATTAATCCAAATATGACTGTCTGTATCGGACGAGAGGGTTTCTTGCAACAAAATCACATCAAATTTAAGGTGCCTTAGCCAGGTGAATGTTTTGCGTCGTTTTGGTAACCCACATACAAATTGTGCACGGAGACCATTAAAATTAATCGAGACTAATGTGAGCGTTGAATTGTTAGGAGCCGGAAAACTGATCAGGACGAAGTTTTAATTAAGTCAACCATAGTAATTGTGAACATCTGAGTTGAGCCCCTAAGGACTTTCAAAGGATCTGCACTTGTTCTATTGTGATTAAGTGACTTTTGGCTACTGCAACTGTGGCCCATGTGTCTGAAGCGTTTCGTGTCTGTTACGGACCGTGCTGCGCAACAAAGGCTGATATCAAACATAAGAGACAAAGTATACAAGAAAATAAAGAGCAAAAACCGCTGGTGCACGAAATGAAGCCAACACACATAAGAGGCCCTGACACGGCTAGGGTGCGCAGCCGCAATATAATAACACTAACTCTTTTCATTCCACTGTTGTCACAATAAAAATGAGCCTGCGCAAAAATTTCCTCAAGTTACCTACGTTTGTTTAACACACTAATCCAGAAATACATTTGATTCAAAAAGCACGCAAAACAACATATGAAACGGCTCGATTACACACCTATAACAACTGAAGGCTAATCCAATTCTCATTTTAGACAATACCTTTGGAGAAGTTCCGTATTTGGCGATCATCCAATTGGCAGCGAAGAGTTCGGTTGCACTCAGGTGGAGATTCCTTTGGCTGAGTTTGGCCACGGATACTAAAGAGAAAATATATATCACGCACAAGCACACGGAAGATGGCATCCAATTCCGCACTAATGACCACTGGCGAAAGACTGCCACACCCGGCACACCCGCCTCCGCGACCTCGGGGTCACTCACTGCCTGCGCCGGCACGGGCTCGCTCCCCGCAGCGGTCACACTGCACACGCGTGATGTCACCACTCGGTTGCCAGCGGCAGTCGCGCCGCCAGCAGGAGAAGGTGAGGGGGCCAGACTGTTGTCCGACACACCAGTAGAAACGAGGGAAGCGGCGCCACCTCTGCTAGCTGTCGGTTGCTGTGTTCCATTTCGCGAAGCTACTTCGCCCATGGTCGATGATCCTGCGCGGGATACGCCGCTGTCCGCCAACTGAGGATTACCCCGCGACTGAGGCCGCCTCTGTCCGTGGTCAGCTGATCGAGGTCGTGCCCGGCGCCTTCAAATACCTGGACCCTCGGGGGTGTCATGGCGCTGACGTCCTGTGGCGAGCGAAATCAGCAGCATCATTCGAGATCTGGAACTTATCAAGAACTATAGAAAGCATTTGATAGGCTGTCATATAGAGTTGAAGCTTCTGTAATGAAGGGAGTGAAGATATTATAAGTGATAAAAATAATTTTGATCGTACCTTTCCTGCAGTTTTTTAAACTTTATTCCTATACTTTAGGTTAATTGCAGGTTTTTTGGTGAAAAAGGTGTCGTCTGAGCCATATTCATATCCCATACATTTGATATGTAAAGGTACGAATAAAGGAAATCACTCAAGGGACCAGGAAGATCGCGCATGCGCAATGGATCGGACCGGTACCCTCCATGTACCGGTGTAAAGATGCAGTTTTGAAATCCAGTGACTATTGAATTTGCTTGCACTGTGTTTTTGTAAGAAAATAGGATATCTCGCAAATTTTCATTCGCAGACAAACAATGCACCGGCAAAAGCTACCCTTATTACCACGGAACTCATCACAACAGTGATTTCCCCCTTTCGGAGACAAATAAGCAGATGAGGGAAATAAAGACGCTGAATTCCCACACTTCAAGTCCAGATCTAGATGCTACAGAGCAGTGAGGGAGCAAGGAGGGTATGGGTAAACATTCATTGTGGAGCTCACGGTCAGGTCGGGAAAAAGGTGAAAATGTTACATGCAGGGGTGCGGACACAAACATTTTCCTGGGGGAGGGGATGGGGGACTGTTGATAGCCGGAGAGCAGTGGAGTAGCTAACATGGGTCCTTGGGGTGGTACATTTCAGGTAGGTTTTAGCTTTTTTCTACAGAAATCTCGAGTTCCAAGACAAATGATATATTGAGTGCCGGGTTTTCCGACTTGCTTTACAACTTGGCTATCTCAGTTAAAATCACGTTATGAAGGTGCCACATTCCCTTTAAGCTTGAATGCACGGTTTGAATAGACATCGCCTCCCCTGCACCCGTGCTAATGTGTGGACCGCGTCAGTTTCCGTATGCCTGAGTTACAAGTCCTCCCGCTCGTGTGTGACGGGACGGCGCCCCGTCGGCTAACTGAGGTCCCTGGGATTGTGTCAGGATTAGAGTCGGCCACCATAGTGCATCACCGTATCATGCTGGCGCACTGCTGTTTTTTATGATCTTTACATTTCCAGATTTCGAGGAGTTTCAGAGTTTCTATTAAACCCTCCAGCACACGGAGGCAACGAGCGATACAACCACCCCATGATGTGGGTGGTTGCGACGACGGGAAAGCAGCACGGCTCGCAAAGCGAGACGACAGCAAGCATATCAAATCCTGAGGGAGTTATACGGAAGGGGCGGGGTGCAGTCCGAGTGGCTCCTTAACGCGAAATAAATCCATAAGCGTGGGATTAGGAAGGGGCTCCATTTTTAATCCAATTTCCAGATCTCAACAAAAGTGGGCATCACACAATTTTGCAACCAACCAGTGCATACGATAGAAATGAGCCCAAATCCCGTAAGTCTTTGGTCCTAGCAATGGCAATTTCCTGTTGGCAGCATGCCGGACATCGACTGGTCCCCCACTTCTTCGCTGTTAGCGACGCTAATGCAGAAATATTCACCTTCGTTGCCACGCCGCATTCAAAAGAGCAGCTCTGCTTTGAATGGGTGTATTGGCGTCACCGGGTCTCTGCTTATGAGGCGCGGCCGCCGCAACACTACAACATCGGCACTCCGCCGCCAACGGGTTACCAACGCGGCGGAGCGACGCCCAGCACAGCGGCGCGCCACACAAAACACAGCACTCGTGACACCTACATGCATAGAAAAATACCGGCCTGGCCGCGACCAACTGAGAATGTCGAGTAAGGAGAATGTGGCGGAGATACTGTGGCGATACACATTTGGCGCGAAACCCCGCGCCTGCGATCAAAATGGCGCGAGAGCCGGTGACAGCGCAACGCTGGCAAATCAAACAGGAAAGCATCACGAATATCTGTGTTACTTGCGGTAACCCATACAACACGACCAATATATTTCAGGTAAAGCTCTCGCGCACGGCTCCCCGCTACCTGCAGAAGCCGTGCGCCCCACACGCAGCGACTTCCCGCCTCTTTCACAGCACCACGCTGATCCACTGGCATTAGTGTTCACGGACACACCACCAGCAAAATGAGCTGTCAGACAGGCTCTTGAAACGAGCGCATTCGGTGTAACATTCAGCAGGAAATCAGACCTTGGATATTTATCAATTATTTAGACTATGGGTAGATTTTTGCAGGGTATATTGCTCACGCACATTTAATAGTGATGTGTGTTGCGATGTAAACTGCTGCTTTGTGGCGGACTTAATGTAAGCTCAAGACTGTTCCAGGATTAAATTGAATCAAAACATAACCCGGATGGAAGCCGCGAAAAAAACAACGGGAGAAAAGACTGGTCATTTGGAGCAAGTCCCAAACACATTCCGACGAAACAGCTGCGTTAAAAAAACACATCATCCTCACATCACAACTGGACGAGAGCTGCTCTGGCACGGCTGCCCGTTAGCATTAGCTGCTTCTGTCCCTCTCCGTTACATTATCACACGCCCAACATGCACAGACGGCTGTGACTCGCCCCAGCTCGCGCGGGGCGACTCGACTTCGATGTTAGAACATTGCACTCCGCGCTTCTCTGACTACATATGCTCCTTTTGAGGCCGGGGCAGCGTTCAGTTCTGGCTGTCGCTACTGCCTTTCCTAGCACAATCCACCGGCTGTGGATGCGGCCTACACAGCCAGCGTGTGCTACGGACATCGGTGCGGCTCAGCAGGCGGGCGGCGAGCACGTGCAGCACGTGCACACCTCCCGGGGCGGGACGCAGCGACTGCGCGTGCTCGGCAAGACAACAGCCACCTTCTAACTGCTGACTCACCCGCAAACCAGCAACACGCCCGGTCACAACCTGCACTGACCCGGCGGCTGCCGCCGGGGCCTGAGATTCAAGTTAGCGGAACGGCGCCGGTTCGATTCCCACCAGTGTCACTTTTGCTTGTCCCGGCGTCGGCTCACAGCGGCGGCAGAGCCCACAGCGTGCAGGTTTTGTCGGCGCCGGTGGAGATGAAGCTGAACTCGTTGGGGTGCCAGCGACCGGTGATGACCTTGTCCTGGTGCTCGGCCACGATCACAGATGGCAGTGGCATCGTGAGGTCACCTGCGGGGTCGGGTTATCAGTTGGGCGGTCTGCCAATATCCCGACAGCTATCTCCAAGGAAGATAACTATTTGAACTAGGAAAATATTGTTTTATAAAAAAAAATGCGGTGCAAGAACACCTTTCCAACAGTCTTCTCTGAAGTAGAATAAATTTCACCGCTCGTGGAAGCCGTGCAGACGAGGCATGCACGGTAACTGTATCAAGTCAAACAAATTATGTGGGCTCAATAACAGTCACCTCGCGTTCTCACCTAAAACATGAATCAAATATATTTTCCTCGCGATTCTATTTACTTGCGCTCCTACATCGCTATGCGTATATGGCTTCAGACCACCTAGACAGAATTAAAACATAGCCTTTACCATGTTTTATCATGCAACAAAGCATGACTCAGAGCGGGCTCGAACCCACGACCCCTCCCACCAAGCTCCCTTCTTCCCACCCAGACTCGACCCTAACCTTGCAGGTCGGTGAGGACGGTCCTGCTGTCGTAGCCGCCGGTCAGCAGGTAGTAGGCGCTGGGGGAGAAGCGGACGCTGCGGATGTCGCCGCTGTGCGGCTGGAAACTCTGGATGTTGCGGCCGCCCCGGATATCGTACAGGTTACAGCTGCGGAAGAGAGTGAGACTAGGTTACACTGATGACACTCAGACAGCGGGAGGGGCTTCAACTGATTAAGAAATGAAATAGGAGCTTTAATGCAAAACCTAGCTATTTAAAGCTCCTATTTAAAATAGGAGCTTTAAATAGGAGCTTTAATGGCGACCACGTCGCTGCGGGGCCGACTCTGGACATCTGTTGTTGTTGTTGTTGTTATTTCCTCCTGCCTCCTGGCGGAGGAGTAGCCAGATGGCTCTGGAGCCACCTGTATGCGTCCGCCAGGGCCGCGATGACGTCATCACGCCGAGACTCCTCCGTGTCGATAGATAAGCTGCCCGTCAGGCGATGCTAGCGCCATCAGGGCGGGGCACCGCAGCAGCACGTGGGCTGGGGTGTCGTTTTCCTCCCGGCAGGCCGTGCACCGACCCGCCGGGCAGCGGGGGTCGTCACACTGGGGGGCACTGCCGGGAGGGGTTCCGTCCGATGCGGTGGAGGTATAGGGCGGAGCCGGACCAATGACCGGCGCGGAGTTGGTGGATGTCAACGGCCTCCGCCCTAGACACTCCTGATACCGACGGTGGCAGATGGGAGTTCATCAATGTTCTGTACCATCCCGGGGGGCGCTGAGACACGGTGCGTTTCCTTGCCGCCCTGGCCACTGCCTTCTGGACGGTCCTTGCGTCCACCGCAACGGTGTCCTGGGCCATCGCTGAGGCTTCGCGAGCGAGGCGGTCGGCGCGTTCGTTCCCGCGGATGTCGCAGTGCGACGGGACCCATTGGACATATATAAGGCGATCATCCTGAGTGAGTTCGAGGAGAAGCTGCCATATCTCTGCACCCAGCGTGGTGGACTGCAGCGCCGGGCCGGACCGGAGACACGCCAAAGCCGCCTGCGAATCGGTACAGGCGACGATGGGTCCGCCCGGTGAGCTCGGCGGTCCCGTACGGAGGTGAGGAGGCCTGAGAGCAACCATCTCCGCTCGGAAGCTGGAACACAGCATGCCAGCTGGGCGGCGGACTTCTTGCTCCTCTCCGTCCGGGTACTGATGTATGCCCCCGCTCCCCGTGCGAGACGCCACCCTCCGCCGATCCGTCTGTCCACAGCTATGGGCACACTGGGGTAGTCCGGCTAGGTGTAGGGTCGCTGCTGCTTTCTTCTGGGTGGGAGTGGCATCTGGGCGGAGGTCCTCACCCACGTGCAGTGTGAATTTGATATTGTTTGTTGGTGTCCAGGGTGGGGGCGCAGAGGCGGCACCAGTTCCACTGGGTAGGTCATCCCGGCGAGGCGCCAGGCTTCCTCCCCCACGTCTTTCCATCCCGTAATGGAGGGAGTCGTCGCCTGACCTGCTTGTCCGCCACCGCACGGAGAGGGTCCGTGGGAGGAAGTGACTTCGCCTTGGCCAGGAAGCGACCGGCCGGCGTGATTCGGCGGTCCTCCACCGGGGCCAGGCCCGCCTCTGCCATCACCGCGTGAGGGGGTGGAAGGGGCACCCAGTAATCACCCGGGCGGCTGCTCTCAGCTCCCGTTCCAGCAGTTCCACGTGGGAGGGTGGGGTTGCAGGGAGCCAGGCGGCAGCGGCATGCCCAACGCGCCGCGCACATAGCCATTGGCTACTACCCGCAACGTGTGCTCGTCCAAGCCCCAGTCCCGTCCGGTGAGCTGTCTGAGCTGGGCGATTCTGGGTCTTGTTTTACGTTTCATGTCCCGACAGTGAGGGCCGAAATGAAGGAGCCGGTCCATGGTCACTCCTAGAAGCTTGAGGGTGGGGGCGGCTGCTACTGACTTTCCTGCCACTTTGATGGAGCAATCAGTTTCGTCATGTGCCCATTGGGACAAAACCAGCATCTGGGTCTTCTCAGCGGCGACGGTCATCTTGGACTGTCGGGCCCAGGCCACCAGGGGTCTGCCGCCACCTGGGCTCTGCTCCTGGCTGCCGCGATTGTGTTGCCGGCACACAGGGTGGCCGTGTCGTCGGCATACATGAAGGGTGTAACGCCGGGTAGACTTCGGAGGGTGGACGCGAGCGGGGCCGCCCAGAGCAGGAAGAGGGTGGGCGACAGGACGCTGCCCTGTGGTAGGCCTGCCCGAAAAACTCGTTCGTGACTAAGTGACCCGTTGACATCTACTCTTGCCCTTCGGTCCCGGAGGAACTGCCAGACCCACTGAACAAGACATCTGGGCAGTCCGGCTTCCATTAGTCTGGTACGGAGGAGGCAGTGGTCGGCAGTGTCGTCGGCTCGCGCAAAATCATACACGAGCAGCACATACTTCTGTGCGGTTTTTCCGTCCTCCGCCTTCCCCCCCCTTGGCCTGGGGAGTTGCCAGCCATCTTGAACCTGTTGTACCAGGCGCCCGATATTATCCTCAACCGCTCTGCCCTCGCGGAAGCCGACCTGTTCCGGCGGGATTAGATCTCGCTGGATTGCGGCGTAGTTAAGGCGAGACAGCACCAATCGTTCAGCCAGTTTGGCTACGTGACTGGTCAGTGCTATTGGCCTGTAACTGGCAACTTTACGCTTGTCTTTGCCCGCTTTCGGAATGGGCACTATCGTCGCTCTTCGCCATTCTTGCGGGACTACACACTCGGTCCATGAACGGTTGATGAGTTGTAGGAGGGCCTCACGAGCGCGATTTCCAAGGTGCTTTAGCATTTCGTTGCTGACATCGTCCGGTCCAGGCGACTTCTTAAGCTTAAGCGCATTTAACTCGCGGGTTAGTTCGCACATGGAGAAGGGTTGGCAGCAGCCGTCCTCCCTATCGTCTCTGCACTCCTGGCAATGGCGCCAGGCCGGGTTTGACATCTTGTGCTTTGCATCCATGTCGAGCTTGCGGTTTCTTACTTGTCGTGATACCCAGGCGTATGTGCGGCAGAAGGCGTTGGCTTTTTCTTCATCGCAGACGAGGAGGCGACCACCGTCCTCCATCGCCTGTTCGTTGCGGTGCTCATCGTCGGTAGACCGTTCCCACTTCTTCAGTGTCTTACAGACTCTACCTACACTTTCTGGCTTGTTGAGAGTGGTGGAGACGAAGTTACGGAAGCATGCGCGTGACACTTGTTTCTCCACCTCCGCCGCACGTTTTTTCGCCGCAACCCAGCGATCGCGAGACCCTGGGTCGTCGTCCCGGAGGAGACTGCGGGCTCGTCTTCGTTCCTCCACCGCTTCTAGTAGTTCTGGGTCCAGCGCCCAGGGCTTGGCGTCAGCTCTAGCGCCGCGTGGAATGAACCTCAGGCTGGCCCTGTTGAGCGTTTCCGTGAAGTGGGTGGATAATGCCTGGACGAAGGTCAGCTGAGGCATCGCTTCTGGGAAGGCAGCCTCGCAAGCTTGCTGCCAGTCGTGCCACTCTGCTTTCTTGTACGCCCACTTCGGCTTGCGGATGCGGTGGGGGGGCGGTATTGGAGGTGTTGATCGAGACGAGCATCGGGAGGTGATCACTTCCCATGTCAGGGCCGACGTCCCAGGTGGCTCGAAGCGCCAGGTTTCTACTGCAAGCGGCAATATCTGGCGTTGGCTGACTGCCTGTCCGATAACTGGCGAAGGTTGCTGCCCCAGAGTTGAGCACTGTCCAGTTGGCTTGTTCTAACCATGTCGCGACGCGGTTACCGACCTCGTCCGCATCACTGCAGCTGCTGTCCCACATGGGGTGATGGGCGTTTATGTCTCCCAGGACAATGACATTGTCTCGGGCGGGGAGTCTCGTTGGATCGAAGTTGTCTTCCCGCTGGTCTTCCGCCGTGACTCGGATGGGAGGGCGATATATATTGATAACATCTACAGGCGATTGACCGAGGATGCGCACTCCGCATACCTCTGTGGTGTCATCGGTTGGTGCCAGAATTGGTTCTTCAAGGGGCTGGAAGTGGACCCCAGCTCTGACGTAGAGAGCTACGTCACCTCCCTTGGCGGGTGCACCATGTTGTCTTCCTCGCGCCCTTCGGGTGACCAGCGGGGGTTGATACCCCGGGAGGCGCACGGCGGACTTCGAGAATTGACCTTCTTGGATCGCTACGACGGCCGGTTGCTCCGTAGAAAGCCAACGTTGGAGTTCCGGTACCTTAGTACGGAGCCCCTCCGTGTTCCAGCAGAGAATTTGCAGGAGACTTCGCTGATTTCGGTTCCGGCGGTAGCGTCTGTTTCGGGCCCTCCGTCTGCCACGTCCTCCGGGGCGTCCCCGGTGGACTCCCCACCGTCGGTGCCATCGGCGGGGAGGGCGCAACTTGTGATTCACTCATTTAGCGGGTCGGGGGCGCAGCATGCGCTCCCCGGACCCGCAGTGGGCATACGCAGCCCCAGAGCGTGAAGTAGAGAAGAGGTGATGGAGAGAGGGATGTAGAGCGTAGATACAGGTGTAGGAGGAGGAGAACGGGCGTGAGCCCGTCAGCGCAGCCGGAGGGCCGCTAACAGGTGCCTCTCGGAGAGGGCACAGTTGGAGCCCGTTTGGTTTTCCGCTGTTGTAGTCGTCCAGCAGCGGCGGACCCGGAGGTCCACACCCCCACCACTTGAAGGTGGGCTCCGTCCAGGGGGCACTCTGGACATCACGAGGGGCGGCGCTGCTCCTGCTACCCACGGGGCGGTGAAACCGTTGTGCTCGGTCCCGTGGAGCGGAGCGCGTCGCCAAACCAAGAGGCGCGGTATGGACGGGATGGCGCTGCGGCAGCGGGCTGTGTCGTGGCCCGTGCTTGCGAACGGACTGAGGGCGCATTTCGACCGGTGTGCCCTGGCAGCTGCGCGGGCTGGCGCCTGCAGCGCTACTGGGCGCATGAGAGCGTTTCTGTGCGGCGCAGTGGTGCGGGCTCGGCGGTTGCGAGTGCGGTGCGGGCGGGCTGGCGTGTGAGCTGCGATTTGCCGATCTTGCTGGTCCCTGTCAAATCTAACGGAGTGTCGTATTGTATGTGAACTGCTTTTTATGTGTATGACTGCTCTGTTTTATGTCTGTGTATGTCATCCCGTTTTATGTCTCATCACTACCGACATTTGCGGGCTCCCCCAGCGTAATTTAGGCGCGCCGCGTCGGGGGTGGCCGTGTGATATATTGCTCGGCCTGTCTGTCCTCCGGGACATGCCTCATGCTGTTGTGTGCTGCTTCAATACATGTGTATGGATCTAATGATTGATACACATCAGCTATTAAGGCTATGCAGTTCCCACAGCAGCGGAGCTGAGGAGTATGTGCTGAGAGTGCTGGACTTCCGGGTATCACCGGCACGTCAACATTAAGGAATGGTAGTTTGCTAATTTCCGAATCGCGTGAGACGTGGAGGTGCCATCCACAGAGCAGCGCGAGCTCAAGCCACGTGAACTTCAGCTGCCTCCGCACCACTTAGTATGGAACGCGGAGCAATACAGTTTTTGGAATACTACAATGAAATTGCTTCTCTAAGATTTCACCATATATGTGACGTAGGACTACGTTTGCCATTGTACAAACATACATATCCCTCCTCTCTCTCTCTCTCTCTCTCTCTCTCTCTCTCTCTCTCTCTCTCTCTCTCTCTCTCTCTCTCTCTCTCTCTCTCTCTCTCTCTCTCTCTCTCTCTCTCTCTCTCTCTCTCCCTCCCTCCCTCCCTCTCTCCCTCCCTCCCTCTCACCTGGCGTCCTCGTGTCCCGACACCAGCAGCCTGCCGCTGGGGTCCACCGCTACCGAGGCCACAGGGGACCCCTTGCTGGAGGCGTGGACGGACGGCGGGTGGAACATGTTGACACAGCCCCGAGAGCGCAGGTCCCAGAACCGCACCGTCCTGTCCTGGCTACCCGACACGAACATGGCGCCGCCCCACGTGTACAGGGAGAGAATGTGACCTGCGGACAGTGGATAGTCGTAAACAACGACAGAGTCGGCGCGAGTGCACAAATAGACCCTACAATATCCAGGGGCTGCGCTCCTGGATACTCTGGCCACCGACCTATCTCTGCACGCACAATGGAAACGCTCGGCAACAGCCACTAGCAAAAATGTACACGGACCTCACGTAACATACACACCAATTCCAGGACACTGGCCCGGGTTCAAACACGGTGACCTCGGGCCTAGCCCATACAGATGCTTTCAGATTCAGGTTCTCTCACAATAAACGAGCCAACGGCATATTAAAAGGTCGAAACAAGTCTTAGCTAATGTCTGACCATTTCATGAAGACAGTAAAAACACAGCTCGAAGTGTCGGCCTCTAGATAACTTGAAGAATGTTGAAACAGAAGCCACTAACTTTTAACAGCCTGTTTGACCTTGACACAGTACCAGCTTGAGCCATGAATAAAACCGCGAAATATTCTAAACTGAAGCCGGGCGACGCCATGCCCCAGCCGCCTGTCGCCGCATGACACCCTATCCACTGACATCGAAAGATGGGGAGGGATGGGTTCTACCAATTGAGGAGCCATGAGGGACGTCCCCCATAAATAAGGGATTCGAGCTAGACTTCAAGCCTCTCCTATCTCCTCACATGGCGAGCCTGCGTAAGCGCAAGCTATTTAGATGTTGCTAAACTGCCTCTGTAGCACTGTCCACGGAAACAAGACATTTCGCTTCGTCCTCGTCTCCTACACCCCCCACCCCGTGATCACCAGGTCGATGATGATAAGTGAAGTTTTAGGGCACTGCAGCCACAAGGTGTATATGCCCGTACACCGCCCGGCATCGCCGGGTCGCAGTTCATCTCCTTCCCCCAGAGTAAATCTCCAAAGTGACGCCCCTGCTGCCCACCCACCTCACCTGAGTGACCAGATAGCGCCTGGAAGGGCGTGCCGGTGACACAGTCGGTGACGTAGATCTTGCAGTCGCCGGCACCGCCGCTGATGAGGAGAGAGGACTTGTTGGACATGTCCTCGATGAAGCAGACGTCCCTCACCGTGCCGTCGTGCATCGTCAGGTCAATCTCCTGACCTGAGGCGCCCACCGGATACATAGTCAGTGTTGCTAGCATTGTGGCCGGTAAAAACTCGGATCTATATGATTGAGAACAAAGTATACGCATCACTTCCATCTGAGGACCTGACAAAGCCCATGGAAAAGCATGCAACAAAGCTCCAGCAGGTTTGTTATATGACCATTATTGAATAGTTCACCACGTTGAACCAAACCTCAGCGTAGCATGGCTCTGGCGGAAGAAGAATTCGCTAAGGCAGTAGCATGCCAAACAAATATCCATACAATAGAGTTTGCTAAGACGATTTCGAAAACCGGGGACTCCAAATTCACAATGGCGACTCATTGATTAACTTTTCAAAGGCTTAGCACCAGAACACCCAGTCAGCCAGTGGGCCCAACCACCCGGACTGACAACTGCACAGCACACGCCGCTGCCAGCCGAAACTTACACAAATATAAAGGACTTCTCCACTAGTGCAAATGAAAAACGTTCGGAGCTTTCGGCTATATTTTATTAGCCTTCGTCAGCGGGTGGTCGGATCGCTCGGTGGACATCGGAAGACAAGACACGTTACAAAAATTATATAGCAAGTGCAAAAAGGATTCCTGCTCCGACCGTTTTCATTTTCACAAGTGGAGAAGTCCTTTATATTTGTTTTATTCATTCACATCCACTTATCATGTCATTTCGAACCGAAACTTACTTTCTTAAAATTATATTTGACGACCGGATAATAAGAAAGAACTACTCTCTGTAGCCATTTTTGGGTACTATAAGACTAAAAAGATTGGCTTGCTAACTACCAACCAGCCAACCAACAAGTTTTCTCCTTCACCCACCTTCGATGTTGCACGTCTCGGCGTTGAAGCGCATCAGTTTGATTGTTTTGTCGTTGCTGCCTGTAGCTATGAGATCGCCCACGGGAGACCACGCCAGGCAGTAGATGGAGCCCTTGTGGTGCTTCGTCCTCTTGAACAACACCGACGGCTGATATGTGACATGGTCTTCTCTGTGGACAACCAAAACGATTTAGGATTGGCGTCGAGGAGAGTTGGATATCGTCCAACCAACAATGGGACCGGTAAACAAGACACAATTATTAATGCCTTCTTGAGTTAGTATGACTTTGGCTTATCTTCATAGCATCTGCGAGAAGTGGATCGTCATTAGACGTAGAGCCAGAGAACCCCTTTCCCCGTTTCTGCTATCAAACAGTCCCTTCAATCTACTATTTATGTCCTGGTGGTTTATTGGCGATTTCCATGCCTCATTTTCGGAAGCTTGAAGCAAAGACGCGTGGCGATAAGATCCCTAATTATTTCTAATTGTATATGCTGTTGCTACTTGCTGTGATTCATGTGTTGCGCCAAATGTGTCTCAGATGCTGACGAACGGTCCATGGAGGGGGCGACACAGGCTATTATTGATTTGGCGCTCTCAAGAGCATCTTCCTGAACGCAGATTCCCGCCTTTTAACCTAGCAGAAATATAGGACTACATTTCAAAATACAAATATATTTGCTGCCAATGCCTCATCATTCTTTTGTCCGTCACCGCATTTCTGGAGGTAGAGGAGGAAAGGGAAAGGGTACTGAAACAAGACGGAAATAGCTGAAGACAAGTATACCGCTCACCATCGTCTCATGATTTGAGAACCGATCGAGGGTTCGTTCGGCTACAAGTAACAAGACACCTGTAACCAGGATCACAGTGATACAAGTGAAGCGATATTAATTGAATAGGGCGCACACCTTGATCTAATGCAGCCTGAGGTTTCATATCTACGGCAATACAAGATGCTCATTGTTCTTAAAAAAATACAGAAAAGAATACTACAAAAAGACATCATGTGGGCGTATCAAGACAACACACTCCTCATGCCAAAAACCGTCGAACTCTTCGTAGAAAAAACAATAATTCAGTTGAATGAACACAAAATTTCGTAGCCAGCAAGTGTGGAGGGTAACAATGAGCCCAAATCAGAGGAGTTTTCTTATTACAGAGGGAAAAGCTCTAGTCAGCAGCAGGTTGAATATTGACTGGCCCCCCACCTTATTTGTCGGTGGCAACGCTTATGACTCAGCACACCAATCGCAAAAACGTATATGGGCATACCACGTTTAAGTAGCACAATGGTAAAAAAACTTAATGTCCGACTGTTGCACTGAACAAATGAGGAGGCGTTGTCAACACGTTTATGGGGCTCGGTAAAACTGTGCCGGAGACAATAATCGTCAAACAATGGCCATTCCGTGCTTTGGCATTTGCCGTTAATGACCCAAGCTAATGGATATGACCATGCGGTTTCACACAAAACAGACTGCCCGTTTAACAAGGGCGGACAGTTTTTCGTTAGAGTAGCGATAAAACACAATAGTTCTGCACTCTCTGCAGCAATTTGCAACTCCTCTAACCGTGCCAACAAGCGGACTTGACGGTCACCACGGTTCTGGCCGCATTTCCCACGCATTTGCTCAAAGTGCGGCCGCCACAATCGCGGCTCTGGTCAGATATTCACAGTACAGCGGCCATTTTACTTTAGAAGACAGCTCAGACGCGGAGTTCTGCTCGAGATAAATCGCGGGTGGTTTCTCCTTTTTCTGTCGGAGCCCATGTTGATCACAACAACTTGAAACGGCGCCAGCCTATTACCACCCACTTCACGTGTGTTGGACTATAACCACCCACCTCACGTGCGTTAGACAACCACCACCCACGTGCGTTATATCATAACCACCCATCTCACGTATGTAAAATGAAAGCTAGAGATGGGGGTAAGGAATAATGGAACCTCACACACATTCCGCCGCAAATACGAAAATGCAGGCTGTCGCAGTTTCAGCAATGCAACTAAAACGCTGAAAGGACTCTCAGCAGCTTGATATCAAATCAGCAATGTCGTTAACAATCCGTTCACTTCCAATGGAGACTTGTTTAGTTCCTATTGGAACACTACCAAATAGTTCCCGTACTGGAAACTAGTCGACTTCTGCCAATACCGACCTTCGAGCCTACAGCCCACCACTCTGACGTTTCCAGGAGAATGTGCGTTGGTATGTGACCCAGGGTATTTCAGCTTGTAAGGCTGTAGCGTGCCCACGACGCCTCCATACCGTGCAGGACAATTATTATTGTATTCTACCCGACATATGTGCAGTGGAGATGATACGGATAATTAAAAACAGCCGCATTTCTGCTCGTTCAAACCATACGGTAGACGTCTACAAAGTAATATTGAGCATCTTCTACATCACCATTGCACAAGCCACAGCGAGACTCGAGCCCATAGAACATCCCGCAGTACTTGAGACATAAATGATGGAAAACATAAGCCGTAAATGACGAAAAACAATCAATTTTACTTGTGACAAAATTATGACGAAGATGACGCAAAAAGTGAAACGTGCCATCTGCGATGAGCACCAGACTACACCAAATGAGCCCGGCATCTGCTCCCCTGCTAGACAGGCCGTTTGTCTTCCGCGATTTCTGACCAGAGCCCTGTACTTTCGCTCTTAATGGAAACTCCAGTTCGTCGATCATACACGGTAAGGCACCGTCCACGAGTTACGCAACCCAAAAGGCGGAGGGGGAGACAGCCAAACGTTTTTGTCAAACGTTACACATGAACATTAAAAAGCGCTACCTGGGGGAGGGGGAATGGGGTCAAAAGCCACAAAATATGCGGTACATACTTTATGGACGGTGCCTCATTAACCCAACGCCACAGAGGGGTGCATGGAGTGCACCCACAACTCACGGCGTGACGGACCATCGGACATGAGCATTGCACAGAGGAGGAGCAAGGCTTAAGGGTGTACTGAGTCCGCGGAAGACTATTTCATTCACCAAACTCTGACAATCAGGACTGCATCAAACGCAACGGAAATAAAAATTATTTTAACATGATGCAAACAGTTTTGAATCTGAAAAAGAACTGAGCATATTTATGGTGCTAAGTTTTGCTGCGCTCAGTTTTGAAGGAACTGACCGTCATTCCATATTTTTCATGGAACTTATCTTAGCCTAAAACACATGTTTGGAACCACTGATGAGTGGTGATGTTTTTGCACTGAAATGGATCATAAGTACACGGTTTTCTTCAGAATTCCTAGCATCATCGTGTATTTCAGGCCAGTGACGGGTCCGAAATTTCGCTAAGCGGGGATGAGGGGGAGTGGCGGGCGAAGCCAACGATAGCAGTCCACCACATCGCGGGAGCTCTGGACATCACGGCAGGCAACCTCCCGGAGCTAGTTTGGTGTGAATTTCTCAAAGTATGGATGCAAAAAGTCTCACTGGGTTGTAGGGGACCAAATCTACTCCGAGAGGCGCTTTTATCGGCAGAGTGACGGTCAAATGGTTGAATGGGGTTTGCCGCTGACAGTGAACGGTCGGCCAACAATGGAAGGGGCCGTAAGATAGCGTGTCCTGTCAGAGTCACCCTCCAAACACGGTCGGCCGCGCGGCGCAACCTTAGCACTTTACACGCGTTTGGCTGTATTTGAGGGGCGCCTTAAAGGGAAGGTGGTACCTTCATAACGTGATTTTAACTGAGATAGCCAAGTTGTAAAGCAAGTCGGAAGACCCGGTACTCAATATATCATTTGCCTTGGAACTCGATATTTCCGTAGAAAAAAGCTAAAACCTACCTGCAATGTACCCTTCATGTACCCCTAGCAGCAGGCCACAGTTAGTTGTCATGGTTGTTGGTGTGACGACATATGCTGACGTCACGATGAGCATCAGCCAATTGAAGCCCTTGATGCGTTTCGATTATGGTAGTGGTTGCCAGACCATGACATCATCCACAGGCAGATATCTATTTATTTTCCTAGATGAGCATTTTAAAAATCAAAATATTGAGCTTATTGTATATTTTTTCAGAAAAATCATGAGTGGTTTCATTATTTTCCGGCTAAAAGTACGCCTAATTACACTAAATTCCCGGATTCGACCAAGGTGCCACATTCCCTTTAAACATCAGAAAGTGTTGACCGAGTCAACAAAGAATGCTTCGCTATTCAAATTCGCCCTTCTCTGACGGTTCCGTTTATAACATTCAGATACGATCACGATATTTCCCATCCAAACTAATAAACCGCGGCATCATACAGCAGCCTGGGTGGCTCTCTCAACGGCGTCACGATATAACAGTCGTAAATACGATTTCAATAGTCGTGACAGTCGTGATCATGTAAGATTGAGCGGGCGGCGAACGTGCTGAGAGGGGAGATACAGACATGGCCTGACCATTATGCCCTACCCGAATTACACCAGTCAACAATTTTTTTGTCAACGGAATTTTTTGCGTGCAAACCGGCACTATCTTTGGTTCCCAGCCCCTTCCAATGCTCCCCAAGGATTCGTATTTTCTTCAACTGGAGACAAGCGCCCTTAAAGCAGCAAGTAATTGGAGACCCGTTCTCTGATCGGCAAGAGCTAGAGGACATCGAGGTCTTCTAATTATAGCTTCATGGTGCAAAGCAGAAAACAGAACAGCACGACAAAGAAAACAAGAGTGTTATCTCGACTATCCGTGCTATCATTTTTAAACCCCCAATGGTTTCCTTTTCCTTCTTCGGTCCCGCGTACAAATTCTCAGACACACTGTGCCACCCATTTCGCTCAATATACCGCCCGCATTCTCGCGTGTGACAAGCGTGCCGCGGCCCCCACACGGTGGACTGTCTGACCTGAGGTCGGTGAGCTTCGGGTAGGAGCAGATGCGCAGTGTTTTGGAGTTGGAGCCGACGGCGTAGAGCTTGCCGTAGGGGTGGAACTCGGCGCACCTGATGGCCTGCACATCTTCCAGCGAGGTGACGGCTATGAACCGCGGACGGCCTCCGCCCTCCGTCTGCCGGCAAAGGGGGAGGGGGTCAGCTGCGGTGGTAGACGTCAACAACGTCCGCGAATAGGACGACTGACGACACAACACGCATACACTGATTAATTGAAAATAACAGACGAGAAATGAGATGACATGAGGATTGAAAGAGGATTGAAAGAGATGACATATTGAAACGGGAGCGGGGAGCTCTTTAAGGAAAGTGGCGGAGCGATGGGCAGCGGGGCATTCCGTTTGCTGACAGGGAAGTATAGTCAGAATAAAATATATTGTCAGAATAAGTATATGTGTGAATAAAATATATGTGTCTGACATCACACCTGGCTCACTGAGTGACAGTTCCATAAAGAGGTGACCGTTGGACCATGACTCAACAGGACCACTGACACAGGAAAATAGAAGCTCACGACAAATAGCTTCCTAAAAAAACCTGGCGAAACGACGCCATCGGCTTTGAAACTTTGTTTCTACTTTCCCAAACGCTTAGTGCAAATTGCCATGGCGGGCCGATCGACATTCCCGACACTAGTTCATGAGTCCGTCGCCCGTTCCTCCAGCCGTAGACGCCTCATCGACATGCAGTAACACCGGTCGCGAATCGTACACAAATTGTCCAGTGCACGCACCATTAAACATGCATGCCCGGCGGTTCTCAGCTCTCTCCACAGTCTGCAGACGAAAACTAGCTGGACACAGGAAACTCGCAGTTTCTACCTCCAGCCGAGCGCGACAACTTTCGACAGGTCGGCTGTAGCCTTTGGGCGCGAACTGTCGCCAGGAACGCCACCCCGCAGCGACGTCTTCGACTGGAACGCGACGCTTCAGTACGGAGCAGGTCGGGAGGGTATTGGGATCCCTGCAGTCAGTGATGTCACTAGATGACGTCACAGCGGCCTGATCTAATGACGTCATGACCAGGGAGGCGTAACAAGTTCCCGACAATAGGGATAAGTCTCGGTGCGACAAGCGCTGTGACATGTTCAGGATCTGTGAGATATGCTCTGATGATATAAGGATCTGATCCATGAGATTATCTGATGAAGCATCGTAGAGTCGGGTTGTGAATCGTTTAAATCATATAAATCGTATGAACGACACGCCGCAATAGCATCATAATAAATCGTATATATCACACAAATAGTGTTACACGTTCATGTGTAAGTACAGGGATGCTGTCTCTTGCTAACCCTTTCCGGCTAACTTTAGGGTACTTGTCCCGCTTCTCAGTTACCAACCTTAAAGGGAATGGATCACTTTGTCGAAATTCTACAAAGAACATTTTAAGAACGAGAGAGATCTGAAAATGAGAAAATAACATTTTTCCCCACTTCCATAGGCTAAAAAACAGAAATATCTCCTCTTTTCTAACAATAAGTGACGTCATCAAAATGACGGTTTTAATGATCAGTGAGATCCCCAAATCTTAATCATAGACTCGCTTTAAAAGCACATTCACAGTCTTTCCCCATGACACAATTTGTGTGCAGTACAAGAAGTACTAGTGCAAAACCGAACATTGGATGGCGCTGCGGCAGCCATGTGTATTGAGTGGTCCAACGTTAATGCACATTTCTGATGTAAATTACACAATTTCAGAGTTCAATTTTGACAAAAAACAGTTCACCCATGCCAAAAAGTCCGGTAGAGGAACAATGTGATGTGTGGTACAGCCATTGGGCGCAATTTGGCCCAAATGCGCATTGACTGGACGCTAACTCGCCCGATGCTTTCGGTCCACACGCAGCTAGATGCTGGCTCACTAGATAGCATGGTATTTTCACTGAGTGGGTGAGGCTCAGGGCTTACGACCAATCAGATTACTGCTACCATATGGAAGTTATTCCTTCAGGGTTTGAAATAAGCCAATAGGCCCCTTTACTTTGAGCTTTAAAGCTGGCGGAAATTTTATATCGAAAGCTTTGGGTGAAAATAAATATGTCAGTAGTCGTTTCTCAGCACGCTCTACAAAACTGCTATCTCAGTTCAAAACCCATTATAAAAGTGGGACAGTCCCTTTAATTGTTATTTATCTGTACCTGCAAATTTCCTCCAGTTATCTCTCGCTCCAGGCACATGGGCGGGCAAAAACCCCCCAAACAAAACGGGCAAAACATGTTTGCCCCCCAAAGCACGACCTCCTTTTTCCCCGACTCATTTTAAGTTTATAGGCAACATTTGTGCTTTAACTCCAACTTCTAACGGAACCAATAAAGTTCAGTAAAATATCGGGCCTTGATAGAAAAGGATCTTGAGCCATATTTTCAGCCCGTACGTTTTTGCTCTTGCCTGAAACACCCGTACCGGAAGTCATATTTAGCGCAATTTTGCGTGTGCGACGTTTTTTTTGCTTTTCGACTTTGGTTTGCCCCTCCCAAACCGACCGGCCGATCCGCCACTGTCCAGACATATGTCAGTAGTCAGCTCGTCAACTTGTCTACCCAGCCTCTTATGAATCCCAATCAGCATGCCTGCTAAGATGTCAGCATGACAATTGAGACTAGCAAAGCCAGAACAAAATAATCTGGGTTTGCAGATAATTGTAGAGTTAGTGGTCGAGACTTCTAAAAACATGTGCACAAGTCTGCTATAAGCAAATTGGTCTGAAATAATAATAAATAGCATATTGACCAAACCCATACTTTTTCAACTTTATTTAATTTCCTAATATCTTATGTTCCTATCGTTAAGATATAAGAGAGCTGTTGCCGGGATCGCTTTGGGGACACGCCTGGCTGCCTTTTCAGATGAGGTGGCGGATCTTGTTTTACATGAATAAGCAGTTGATGTGATTACGTTGAGCAACATAATCAGATTTGCGACACAGGCGACCTGGCCCGTCATTGACTTCTGCAATGATCGCATTCTCATGACGTCTCACCAAGAACTTTATAGATTTTATCATTGCCATCCCCCTTCATGAAATACGACGTTGTTTCGGGATCATGAACAAACCCTACAGGGCCGACCGAAACGGAAAACACGAGAGTAAAAATATGCTCCCAGACTCCTAAACAGGTTCCTATCAAGGCAGAAAAGAGCCGAAAATAAGCCAGCTACAAGTCGAAAATAACCCGAACTATACAGAGGTTTAAAACTCCTATTCCAAACAGAAAAATTTCCCCCACTGGCAAAGCCCCAGCAGTTAGTTATTTGGCCTGCAAGGATCCCCAGCCTGCTGAGATTGTAAAGCGCCCAGCGACGCCTCAGCACAAGCTCAAATAAGCTAAAGCAGAGATCCACGCGGAGCCCGGAGCCCGACCAGGTTGCAGGCCGGAGCCTGACACCGGATCCAGCGGAAAGGGCGGTACCGGAGAGGGTTGCCATGGCATCAATTCATCAACAACACGACATCAACCAAACAGGAGCCGGGTCGATTTCTCGGCCGGGGGCCGGGTTCGTGACCGGGTCGTGACACGTATCCGTGCCCGTTGGTGGTGGCGGTGGGCGGCCATGCGTGACCTCACGACCGCCGATCTGGGTCAGGCTCGTCCGGGCGCGGCGGCTGCGCGCGCGCCGGCATCAGCAGCGGATGCAGGTGCCACAGTTCGGGCAGCTCTTTGGGGAAGGGTAGGAGGCAAAATACAAAAAAGGAGAATACATCCTCGTTTGTTTTCTAAACCAGCATAGATAAGCATAGGCAGTTTCTTGTTTCACGGTATCCTGGGGCCGCCACTGACGATCACAGCCACCGCGTGGTTAACGCGTGTCTAGACGGGTCACAACGACAGAGCAAGGTTTCCAGACCGGTTGGGAAAGGACAGGTTCCCGAAGACGATAAGTTGCCAGGTCTGATAGCTTTCTGATGGAAATCTTCGGCCGCTTATCGTTAAATGTGGAGACATGTTTGGAACGCGTGGAGAAAGCTGTTTCGGGGGAAGCTGAGTCTTAGTCGACCCGTCGTTATTTAGAACATGTGTCAGGAACTCACTGATTTGATACATGTGGTGTCCATCAGGTACGCTAAAAAAACCGATGAAACCGAAATTTGTAACGTGCAGTTCGTTAAACAGAGAACTACAGCCCAATTATGACAACTCAGCAGTGAACAGGCAGTTCTGAGCGCACATTCTTAGCCAACATTCAATTCATGTCACAGACTGTACCAGCCCCGATAAATCTGTCTAGAGACCTCTTTGTGGGTCACGAACTGCCTGGACAGTAGAGGAAACAAGCTCTCCATGCTCACACCGGTTACCAAAACTCAACACTTCCCCATATTGCAATTGCACCCGGTCTCAAGAGAATGCTGGGGTGGGGCTGATGAAGCAATACGGCAGAAAATTCTCACGACACCTCACGGTACAGAAACAGGCTCCGGTCAACCGGAAACTCCATTGTCGGCTGTGAGGCAAGAGTTGAGGCTGCTTTCTGTTCACTATTTTAGAAAGGCCAATCACCTTTCTTAGGTGCATATTTTTAGGTTCATAATGATTAGAAACGTGGTGAGATGGCAGCTTCTGCATTTGAAATGCAGCAGCTTGTAGCATGCAACGTACGAAACGAAGGCTCAATAAGGAGCGAAAGCGGAGAGCCTCATCACTAAATCGGTGCAAATTCTGCCGGCAGTTGTACATGATGAACCGGACGACGGCTGGTGAAAATGCCACCTCCACTCATTGTATTGGGGGTCAACAGCCTGAGGCCATCCTCGGCTCCCCTCTCAGCACGCGCCAGAGGCCGCCAGCGGACGGACGCTCTCGTAATAGGAGCGGTGACTCAATGGTACAGCGGAAAAGGAAGCGGTTTCTTTCCTTCGCATAATGAATACCCAATTTTCCAATGAGAGGACCACTTTCTCCATTCGCACGTGCCGTCAGTCGCGAAGTCTCCGCTTCTCTTACATCATGGTGCTTCGTTCCATATCCTGCTAGAGCGTACAGGCTACATTCCACAACTGAATCATGACCACAATAGAAGCAAATTAATTCTGAAAGTACAGGGGAAATTAGCAAGAAGCCGTACACATCGAGCGCCCGCGACCCATGACTCATTAGTTCGATCTATCTATCATTAATTACTGTTATCATTATCTATCATTACTACTCTCTTTATTACTACTTTTATCTATTATCATCTATCGTATCATCTATAACTAATATCATCTGTCATATCTATTATCCTAACCTGATGAACTTCTTCAGCACGCATTTGCCCCAAGCCTCGGCCCATGTGCTGGTCCAAATCGATATTCAACAAACAGAAAACAGCAGAGACGCTGGGACCAAGCCTGCCCCCAACTCAGACTGCAATCAACCTCATTCCCCTCCGGGCAAGAGCAGCCAAACACGCACTCAGTGAAGAGCGCTAAAAACGCCGTCGGTCGTGCACTGGTAGCTCGTTACCGCGCCGACTACAACGGTGCCCGGTTCACGTCTGCGCCGAGCCGGCCGAAAAACAACACCGCAGCGGCGTTCTGCACGGCGCCAGGCCGGCCCGCTCACCGTTACCTACCCGCAGGCGGCTCGGCTGCAGCGCCGTCGGAAGCCTGCCCCGAGGCGGCGTCACGGCGGCGGCCTGTGGGAGGGCGCGCTCTGGAGCTGTCACAGCAGACGGCAGCCCGCAGTCGCACAACCCGCAGGTCACCCGCACCCGCTCACTGGAGCTGTCACAGCAGACGGCAACCCGCAGCCGCACAACCCGCAGGTCCCCGGGTCCGCGCACGGTCAGATAGGTAGGGCTCAGTACCAGTCATTCACTGATGTCCCCTCTCCTTGGTAAAGGAGGTCAACACGTTACCCTCCTAGTAGGAATGAGGCAGGAGGTCAACGGGCTTATCTCCAAGGGTTAACACCATTGCAACATGCACATGTCAGAACCGGTTCGGTCGTCAGCTAAGGAAGCTGGACGACGCCAGGCAGCGAACTCATGCATACGATCTTCCTGATTCCCAATATATATATTATATATATATATATATATATATATATAAATATATATATATATATATTTAATAGTGTGCGGGATGGTGATGCAATGCGACTTCAGAAATTTATTTATTTATGTCGACCGCCATGACCGACAGGAGCTTACACCCTGTAAATGCTCAAGAAAGAGATAGCATCAGATTTCCTAAAATGACATACACTATATCGGTGTTAAACAAGCACGGCATTGAAATCATACCGTCATACACGAATCACTTGCCCGGTATAAGTCCTATGTCAGGGACAAGCCATGGCTACCTCAGACGATCTTTTCAGAAAAGCCCCCTCATTAGGATCATAAATACAAGTACTGCATAAACCGATCTACATCAAAAGACTTGAGACAACACCTCTAAAATAAACAAAAAGAACATCTATACAAGGCAATAATACATGGATGATAGGTACCTACTGCCAGACATGTTTCCGAACCTGGGATTTAAACTGAGCTGGTGAAATTCTGAATGGATTAATAAATAGACACGCAAGCGTGAAATAACTAACATATTTAAGCAGTCCACAGAACGCAAACCGCCTCACAGATACCTTTGTACATAGTGGTACACTCAGCAAAGTTTCTGCCCTTGCACACGTTTTCTTTACAGTAGGTGAGGCGGGAAGCAACCAAGCAGGAAGGCGGAATCGATCTGGGCCGTCTGATTTTTCTTTACAAAAAGAACGCCTCACTGAGGCTTTCTCTTGGCTAGACTTGGGATTTAAAAAGCGCCGGAGGTTAACCATAACCTAGATTTTCCGATGATTGAGTAGAAATGGATGCTAGGTAGATAGAAAGTTATGCGAATTTCTTCATTGTCTTTCCAAATGTACTTTGCAGCACCAGCCCAAATTATACATACAAACCCAAGAATTGAACACACATTGGACAAATATGTTATCCAAGTTGTAGCGGGTTTAACACGCGCATTGACGGGGGTGGGTACCCGCCCCCTCGGGATTTTCGGAGATAGTAGAAAAACGGCGGCGCGTAGCGCCGCCGTACTTGGTATACCTTTTCCCTCATCATTTTTACAACTTCTGTGAACATTTTAAGGTTCGGTCATCTCAGGTCAGGTCACCAGTACAGGTCAAGTGACCCGACCTCAAAAAAAGTTTAAGATAGCATAAGTTGGAGCAGGGTGAACTTATCCGATTGAAACTCATATCACATAATGGCCCCACCGAGTTCTCTAAAATATGTCCCGGTATTTTTGATATCGATGACCTAAGGTCAGGTACGAGACATGACCTCTCCATTGGAAATGGGAAAAATGTTTTTTACGGAATAATTCAGTAACGGATGGTGATAGAGCATTTATTTTAGCTGCATTAGACTCGCCTGGGCTTTGCAGTCCTAATCCTAATATCCATTTCATATAATTTGACCCTGACCTGACCTCAGGTCAGGTCAAATCCTTGATTTGACCTAGCAAGGTCAAATTATGTATCATTCGATTCGGCTTGCTAAGAGGATTCATGCAGTTCAAGTCGTTTTGCTCTATCTTTACTTGTTCAGATGTAATGGCCGAAAAACTGAATTTACATGTTATCCCTATGACGGGCATGTTTTGACCTCTCGTGACCTTAAATGTGAGCCTGACAAAAAAATGGTTCAAATGTTTTCGATGGAGAAGTGGATGGGCAGCCCAACGCCGTTTACCATTTTTCGCTACCTACCGTGGTTCTTGAGATCTTAGGGGTGGCGGGTACCCGCCCCCCCCGTCAATGCGAAGGTGGCTCAGACCCCTGTCAATGCGCGTGTTAAATTTCTGCCTCACTCCCCGCCCCCTACTGGATGGCCAGTCTGGAGAGACCGAACCATACCACCTAATATGCTGGTAGCTCGAGTTCAAATTTTATCCACATGCTCTGTAAATGTCAGTTTCGAATCCAATCAAACGTCGAGGTTGGTGCAGCGTCGCTTTCTCCTCCACAGAACTTGTCAATGATTTGCATTTGGACAGGTGGAGCTGAAGTTTCCAAAGATACGATCAACCAGCCAAACGTGTCAAGTCAGCCTGAAGCAGCTCAGAGTTCGCAGGAGAACGATTTTACGACACAATTTCACATCGTCAGCAAAAAGAAGACAGTTCGTTTTAATTTCCTCCGAAAGGTCGTTAATGAGAGAGCAAACAGGACCGGTGAGATGATCCCACCCTCCGGCGTTCCAGAGCCCACAGGTGTCCGCTCAGAAAATTTCCCTCTAACGACCCCGCGTTGCTTTCGATAAGTCAGGCAGGAAAATAGTCAATCGAGGCCGGCACCTGATATTTGTTGCAAGTTTTGCGGGCTGTGAAACGGTTGTTTGTGGTTAACCGTCTGAGTCACAGAAGCGTAACCTATGTACATATATAACGTCGCTTTGGTGGTCGGATAAGATTGTATCCCGCGCCGTTTTTAGCACACAAGCTAAATTTGTATCACATGATCGGCGTGGGACAAAGCCGTGTTGATTTGGGGCCAGGACCGGTTGAACATGAGAGACTAGTACGTCAAGCACACGGTGCTCCAGTCTCTTTCCAAACAGCCCACTGTACAGTGGTCGGAAACGGCCTCACGGATGGCCACCGAAGTTTTTGTTCCTGTTCATTTTGCTACAGCGCTGAAACGGCTGAACCGATTCACCCCAAATTTTCAGCAGATCATGCTAAATCAATTGCAATGAGAAAAATATACTTAAGTTGATTCACCTAACAGCCGCACTGGAGAGGGGTCTGGCACTAACGCGAACTGTAGGGGGCTTGGTAGACCCCCTCTAAGATCTCGGAAACTAAGAGACGCAGAAAAACTCTGTTTGGAGGGTGGGTGGAGGGTAAGGTGATGTACATTATGGCCAATTTTCATTGAACTAGGTCAATATCTTCAAGGTCAAACAATGTCATAAACGTCAAATATTGGCCATGCTGGGTACCTATTGAGAAATACCGTTATTAAGCAGGAAAATGACGGGAATAAGCTAAAGACAGACCAGGGTCATACAAGAAAGGTCGCAAAGAAGCTTTGCTACAATTTTGGGGTCAAGGTCATCCAAGGTCATTGACCTATGAGGTCAAAATATGGTATACTACCGATAATGTACACTTTGACTAACACTATTGCCAGTGTTTGGTGGAAAATGATGATTGACCTTTAAAAATGGCCTTTAACCTTGACCTTTGATCTTGATCTTTACGTTCAGGTACCTTAACTATGACTTCATAGCATAATACACGTCCGACCGGGTAACGTTATTTGACCGGAAGCGCTGGGGTCAATGATCTTTCAAATTCTCATATGACCTTGACATGTGACCTTTGACCTTAACCTATACATTCATGTGATGTGACCTTGACACATTATCCCGGTTATATGACTTTATGATATCACCACTCGGTATCCAATGCAAGCGAACTGGTCCTACCACGCGATTGTGACAATCTCAAAATGCAGGTCTGACTTTGAAAGCCAATACGTCACAACATATTCGGCCGATTTTTTAATATCTTCACCAATGGATGTGCCGTTAGATTCTCTCGAATGTGGCCAAATATCGTTTTTTGGCTCTACGAGCTGTTCTTCGCCACCTCGGAAACATACGTGAGGGCGCCTCCGGGGCCCCCTCCAGTGCGCGTGTTAAGCAAATGAATTGACCTAACCCGACCACTAACGACCTGGTCAGGTGTGCTGGCTCCACATGCAGAAGGGCATACTCAGCCTCTTCTCAGACTAATCGTCTAATCGGGCTAAAAAAATACATATTGCCATTCGGAGCCCCTGAGTGAAATAAGTTTTGTCAGCTGCTTACCATTTGCTACCCTCGTTAAAATTGATGTCCCCAGAAGTCACAAAAGGTCACGTTGAATGTTCGCATGATAATATGGGTTTCTTTCATATATTCAAACGGCAGGAAGATCAAGACAGTAGTTTGTATTAGTGTACCCCTCTCATCATAGCATGTCGAATCATGTGCAATATGAGCATGGTTTATGCTTGGGTGACCTTGACCAAGGGTAATTCTGGTTAAGGTTAAGAAAACCTATGAGCTTACAATGAAGATAATGTGCATAAAGGCGAGCAATACGACATGAGAAGCACCTGATAAGCGTCCCCAGCACCTCACAAGCGGCCGGCGGACAGCGGCGAGCCGCGGAGGCGCCGGGTGGCGGGCGGGCGGACGTCTCCGGGCGGCGGGCGGCCCGGTACAAATTACACTGTGGAAAATTTTGCGCACATTTGCGCACTTAGCTCTCTTCAGGCCATGACGGAGAATTACTTGACCTATGTTTCCACAAAAAAGCTTATTGGCAGAAACCTAATTTTTTTGTTTGCCTATTTAAAGTCAGCAACTAGTTTTTTTAAGGTGGATTTATGAAAGGGGTAATTAAAACGCAGATTATATACATTTATCAAAATTCAAATATACACATAACGCTTATCATCTAAAAGCTGACATTATGAGGAACATTTTGATCTAATTATTTTTAGCCTGACTCAGTTTTGGCGTTTATTATTCAAAGTTAAAAACTCGGATCTAACAGACGCATCGAGTGCCTTACTTCTGGATTTCGTCATCGCCTTACTTTGATGAGTAATAAGTGCATCTTTCAACCAAATTAGCTTGATAATAGTGGTCATTCAGAACGCTCTGGATAATTTTCTTCACATCAGCAACCATAAAACCCCTAAACTCCAAAATCGAAAAATGGCCCCGTGACCACCCACGACAGCGTTTCCGACCACAGTGCAGCAGGGTGAGTGAGATAGGGCGGTAATTGGAGTAGAATTTTTCGAGTTCTGTTTGTGCACCGGAACAATGCTCACTTCCCCCCGCCCGCTCGAAAAAGCTCTTCGCTGAACACTCATGTTGAACAGCTGGCGTGTAGCAAGGCCTCAAAACCTTCCAAAGACAAACACCACACTTGTTTTCTGCCTCACGCTTCATAAACCAAAGAACCCATCAGTCCATCACCGAGAAAGTATGGACGCGGCATCAGATGGACAGGTGTCGGAGTCCATTGCCTCCGGCTATGCTGACGTCATTCCACGTGCCACCTGGCAGCACGCGGGATACCCTCCCTCCGGCACAGCTGGGACACTGAGGCGAGCCGCTGCAGCCCACCCTGAGACAGAGGCAGCGGGAAACCCGGCGGTTCCAGCCGGAGTCCCAACAAACCCGACAGGAGGAGTGAATTCCAGCGGCGGCACTTAAGAGAGGCCGACGCCGTGTCGGGTGTTCGCAATATGGCGAAGAAAGAGGCGTTGGTGCATACGCAGCACACTTTCTTCTTGCGGAGGTGGGAAACAGTCTCTGGAGAAAGCGTGTGGCCTCTACAATTATACGGCGTGGGAGCGCTTCCCCATGAGCTTGCAGAAACAGATTCTCGACAAAAGACTACCGACTCAGAGCGTCCTCGTCAAACGCGATAAAAATCAGTCCAACAATGAAAGTGATGTAGACAAAAAGTCTCGAGAGGTCCGAGTAAAAAAAGCTGCACTCACAGCCACGAAAAGCATGGACTAAATGGGTCAGTTGTACCGCTTTCCCCGGGTTAAAAACAACTGAAAACGATCACACAAAAAGTAAGCCGCCTACTTAGAACTCAATACCAGAAGTGGGTAAAATATCTACCAAATCATCCGAAGCGTAAAGCAATCCCAAGCGTAAAGCATGAAAGTCACCCGAAAACTTTTGGGAATGCGGAACCAACAATCGCACGTGCAGCCAATCACGTAACGAGCCCGATGGACCTTGAAAAACTGCACCTGGGTCAAGTTACCTTCGGAGAGAAGAGTGGACACTTTTGTCCCAGGAACCCCTAATTACCATTTCAAGACTGTCAAGCTGTAACAGTCCTCACCACAAAATAGTTAAGCTACCTAGCTTGCATGCTTCCTTGTCTATCCCTTTAGCAAGGATCCAAAGATGTTAGTAAAATTTGGGGCTCTCAAATTTTGGCATTGAACTTTGGTGAACGTTTGGTTTGACGTTCACAGAACGATGTGGTCGCTCTACGTTCACTCCATGGCATTGAAGCCTTTTTGGCATTCATTAGGTTTTCGCGCACTGTATCTAAAATAAAGTTTGTGAGATCTTAACAAGAGTACTTTTTTAATACGAACTGATAAGAGAACTGACACTTTACCAATTTAACAAGAAAGGATGCGTCAAGTATTGCGATGCGTAACATTTGCAATGCTTTTCATTGACGAGTACCCTTTCAGCAACAGGAATATTCCCGCTCTAGCTAAGGACATCAGTCACCCATGGCCCTCATTGATTCTAACAACCAGCGCCCGGCCACTGGGCCAAGCCGACAGCCACCTCAGCCTCGGCGTCGCCTCACCACGTTCCTGAAGAGTCCGTCCGTCCTGACGACCGCCTTCTCGGCGGGTGGGGCGGCAGGTTCTCCTCCCTCGCCACCCTCCGACCTCTCAGTCTCCGTCGGCTCCGCCGCGGCCGCAGGACGGGCCGCGCCGGAGGAGGCCCGAGCCCGCACGTGACTGCAGGTGTTGGTAGCAGGCGGCGGAGGCGGTGGAGGAGGCGGCGGAGGAAGGGCCGCTGGTTCTGGGCAGCTCTGCGCTGGCAGCAGTGACGATCCCGTCGCCTCCGCAGCGGCCCTCAGCAAGCACGGGTTGCAGTAGATGGGTCGGAGCGGGGTCACCTTACCGAGACTGTGGTCCACCAGGACCAGACTGAGTCGCCCGGCCTCCGACCCGGGCACACTCCCCACGCCGTACCTCTCGCCGAACTTCTCCCGGAGAAACTTCTCAGCAGTGCCCTCCTGACCCAGCGGCGGCACGTTGTTGTTGTTGTTCTTGGCGTTGAGGTACTCGGCGCAGAAGGTGGAGTACTCCCCCAGAGCGGAGTGTACGCCGAAGTCGTAGTCGTGGAGGAAGGAGGAGTTTCCCGGCGGCGCGGTGGACAGCCGGGGCTCGGAGGACCCCCTGGTGGTGGACTGTCGCGGCGGGTCGGAGCCGGTGCGGCGGCGCGCCCGCTCCTGCCGCTCGTGCCTGTCGATCTTCATGAGGGCAGGCTGGCGACGCTCCAGGTGTCGCTGGTGCATCCCCCGCCGCCTCACGCGGTGGTAGTGTTTGGCCGCGGTGAGGGGAGAGTCGTCCACACTGAGCTAGTGGTACGACTGATCAAACCCCACTCGCTAACCCCCACTGACTCCTACACACCATCCCACGCCGTTCGGTTTGTTCAGATCCAGACCCTGTTACCCACCACTGACCTCTCTGCACCTGACACATCAGCCTCCTGCCCCGCACCTCAGTTCACCCCCGCCTCCACACAGACCCCGCCACCTCACACCCTGCCGCCGCAGCCTCCAGCGCGCGTCTACCGACACCGACACCGGCGTCGCTGGCCTCTGGCGTCGGCGGCGGCGCGGCGCTCTCTCCTGGTCGGCGGGACGCCCCCAGCGCGTGGCGGCCGACCCAGCCGCCGGCCAGCTGACCCATATACCTGCCCAAATGGAACTGCTGGCGGTACAGACGTGGAGGTGTCAGAAGCCGTCAACACGTCAACTCGGTTCCGTCGCACGCCACGCAACTAATGCACTTTTATTACGATAGTTTGCGCTTCACGAAACGTGAAATAAATGCAAAGTAAAAACAAGCGCGGCGCTGTTGGCTCGTTCGGGTCAACTTTTCACACGGAGGGTATGAAACGCACCGAAAGCATGACCACAGGTGCTATTTTTGGTTGCCAATTAGCACCGCACACTACGTGAGAGCGTCCGCAATTAGCAGACTGGCCACGGCAGTGTCGGAATTCAATTCACGGGGATTCCGTTGGCAGCTGCCGTCGGCACCAGAAAACGGCCGTGAAACTCCCATGGAGGTTGTTTTCCGGATTACCGAGGCTCGGTCTCAGCAGACTCGTCCTTCAGTCAGTAAACGGACCGACACGAGTCTATTGAGCAGACTGGAGACCACTCCTGTCTATTCGATGATGCAGCAAGTCACTATTGCGGCTCCTCGTCACTGAAGCGAAATATTGGACTGGAAAACGTGAACGGTTTTTGTGTTTGAACTATAAGAATTATGTTCACGCAATCATTTTTCACAGCCACGGAAACACTTCGCATACAGGAAAAAACTGAGCGTTGAAAAAAGTTTTGCACTGACAAAATGGTTCAATGGAGCGGGACTCCGGCGTCCGGCGGCGCCAGCGCAGGACCGACACCGTGCAGGGCAGGCAAGTCATCGACAACGTGGCCTGGAACTGCACAGTCACTCCACACGCTAAATGAAAAGCACACCTTCCATGAGAAGCAGTTGATTGGAGTTTTAGGGTAGATCGACTGTTAAGGCTATAAAGTGCTCACGAGAAGTAGTTGCGTCGAAGCTTTCACATAGCACACACCATGTCGTCAGTACGGTCGCTGTCAAAGGCGTTGGCCTGGTATTCGACATAGCTGTCAGTCATGTTGAACATTCGTTGTGAAGTGAGCAGAATAATGACACACACAAAGTATCACGGCCGCCCCAGAACTAGCACGATCCAATCTGCTCTCAAACGGATGGACTGGTATGTACCTGAAGCTGCTCTCCATCAATTCTCCCTACACCTGTATTTTCCATGGAGTGAATTCCATTTTCTGAAACAGCTGAATTGGTATGCACCATGAAGCTCGCTTTCCATCAATTCCCCTCACACCTGCATCTTCGCTGAAGTCGGCCGCACGTAAACAGCGAACTAATGAGCCAAGCCACAACTTTCACCAGGACCGCCAAAACATTCCCACGGTGTCCTGACGAGCAGTTATGTAAATTTCCAGGCGGTCACGTTATGACTGGACGGTAACAAAACAGCCACTATTGATGCTAGCGATTCCCAGCTATATTCCAAATCAACCAGCGGCTATTCAGTGCTGATATTGCATGTTTTCCACCGCTCATAATAGTAAAACGTCCCAAAACTCGCCACCAAATAAGCGGTAGGTAGAGAAGAAAAAGTTATATAACACAAAATCACAACTATCCATTTTAATACGTCATGCGCATTTTGATGAATTGTGTTCCTTGATTATATAACTATCACATTATATATATATATATATATATATATATATATATATATATATATATATATATATATATATATATATATATATATACCAGAAATTGATCTGACATGTATGAATGATGTACTGTGGAACCACAATATATAGAAGACCCACGTTCTTCTAAATTATTGTATGGTTATTCAATCATCACAGCGATTAAGATCCACCTCTACGAACTATATAGTGAATTGAAATAGTTAGCTGCGGCTGTACGCTTTATAAATGACCTGCTGTCCAATAGTCCGCAGGCCATCGTGCAACACAACGCTCCGGACACCAGCCATGGGCGGATCCAGGGAGGCGACATGGGGAGCTCGTGCCCCCTACCCCACCCCGATCGACATCGGCGCCCCTCTGAAACAGGCACCCCAGTGATAATATTTGGAGTCCCCTGAGAGGATGCGACATCTTAGTGACCCTTCTCTGGTGCGAATGACGCCTCTGCCCAAACTTCCCCCATCAGAATTTCTGGATCTGGGTATGGCTCCAGGAGCTAATTCCATAGCCACATGTCTCTGACCACGTCATCGAGAAGCGTTCATAAAACCTGGAGCCAGTAATGACATGCAAATCCCCCTGCTCCGCGGTCATGTTGAGGACCCTCACCTTCGTAAAAACTTCATCGATGGCTGCCAGTGTCCACGCTCAGATCGTTCGCCTCTGTGAGCTTCGAAAAAGGAAACGTGTTGATACAATTGAAGGTTATTTGGCAAATCAATCAACTGTTACGGAGATTACACATGCTTCAAATGTGCAACAAATCACGTTAACGCCTCGGACTTTTTCGGATTTCAAACGTTGATAGGTTTTGGAGTGCTGCGGCGAGGAGCAAGACTATGAGTTGACAAGGTGTAAGCTGGCCTGTCTCCTCGAATCCTGGATGTAAAATACACTAAGATTATATATTCGGGCACAGCCCTTCATCAGAATCATGTAGGTTATACCACAAATTCTCAGTCATAGTGTAGGTCTGGCTACACTATGACTGAGAATTTGTGATATATAATCTACATGATTCTGATGAAGGGTTGTGCCCGAATATATAATCTTAGTGTATTTTACATCCAGGATTCGAGGAGACAAGCCAGCCAATACCTTGTCAAATTTTTCGGATGTTCTTAAACTTCTAGGCGCGTCCAGACCGGACCAGACCGCGCTGTTCCTCAGTAGCATTCCAGACGTACCGAACCCGGCCACCCGTCCACACATCTATCTGCACGGACTCCGGCCATCCCAGCGGCGGAATCCGGCCATCTCAGCAGCGGAATCCGGCCATCCCAGCGGATCCCCATCGCGGCGGAATCGGCCATCTCAGCACGGAATCCAGCCATCCCAGCGGCGAAACTCCGGCCATCCCAGCAGCGGAACTCCGGCCATCTCAGCAGCGGAATACCGGCCATCTCAGCGACGAAACTCCGGCCATCCCAGCGACGAAACTCCAGCCATCCCAGCAGCGAAACTCCGGCCATCTCAGCAGCGGAATCCGGCCATCTCAGCAGCGGAACTCCACGAAGACTGTGGAACTCCGTGGGTACCTGACCATCCCAGCGGCACTCTGCGCGGACTCCGTCCACCTCAGCAGCGGAACTCCGCGTCCACCGATCCGGCATGCGCCGCCACGCGCGATTTCACCGGTACAGCGCCGTGGGAGCCGGGCCCGCCCCTGCCGCCGGCCCGTCGTCAGCGACGACCGCTGACGTAACCATGACAACGGCGACCGTGAGAGTGCCGCCGCACGGAAATCAACAATAACTTGCGAAATCAAGCATTAGCAGGAGCGGCGTTGCAGAGATAAAACGGTTTAGAGTCCAGTTTTGATACGGATGGCCGGTGCTATTAACACGGGCGGGTCCCCGCTCTCGGGCCGTTAAGCAATGTTTCTATCGAGCATGTCGCACTGAAAGGCACCGACGGTGATACGAAGTTTCCATTCTTTCCAGCTAAAACGAACTATGGTTTATAACAGAAACGGATAAAACACTTTATAAGCACATGGCTATTGTCGGAGCAGCCTGACATGCAAAATAAGGATAAAACCTACTTGATGATCACTTGTATCCTAATTCAGTATGATTCTGTGGGTGATTTACAACAATAAAAGAGAACGCAGGCATTTGTCGAAGATTGGCGTTGCAAAAAATAATCTAGTTTTATAGATGATTAAAAAGTGAAAATATACCTACCTGATGTGACCAAAAATTCGTCAACTGAGGGTGTGGGGGTAGTGCGACGATCCGAGGTCTCTGTGGATTGAACAGCATGTATCCGCATAACAAAGGTCTAACCTCTGTACGCCACCGGTTAAAACACGTTCTCTGGGATCCAAAATACCGTTCACGTCCGCGGCACGAGATCCTCCCCTGCGCAAACTGAGGCACGCCAACCTCGCCAAATCTGGCCAAAAAGGCGCGGGGCGGAACAGCTTACTGTACAGGTTCTGAGGCGGCTGCTCAGTGCTCAGGGAAACGGCGCTGGTCACGTGCCAAGAATGCTGCAGGGACCCCCATTTGGACAACTTCGTGACCCAACAATACTCAAGCTGCAGCCTTCGTACAAGCCAGATACGAATGATGGCGATGATACTGTCACATCGCAGGCAAACACATATGCATTCATTACAGATAAGAAAATAAATAATTCGGCGCGACAGCGGACGACTCGGATGTACCTGGATCACACATGTTCAGCCATTGGGATAAAGTGGGACGACATCTCTGCCAACCAAATTGCGAGGAGGGATGCCGATTCTTGATTCTAGGCAAGTTCCCGGCAAGTTCACGATATCTGCAAATAAACATAGCGGCCAGTCATGCCCTCCAGCTATAGATCCCTTCCCTTGTTACTAACAAAGCCGTACGTGTGTGGTTCAATACGAGCGTTCCATTCTCCGTGTTATCACATTGAAATTATTCTGAACATATGTGAGAGTCCCCACAAAAGTTGGTCACTGTGCTTGCAAACTAGTTAAAGATACCAGGCGAGCCGGGGTCTCTAACTAAAGCATTCAGCCCTGTCATTCGCAGCAAAAGTACGTTACAGATCCAGACTGGCAAGGTCTACCAGACCAAGGGCATAAAAGTTATAAAACCTGGGAAAAACAGACTCCAAAAAAACCAGAACCTCGAAAAGACCAAAACCGATACGTGGTCTTCAAGCAACAACTTTCAATCCAGCACTTCCACTATCAAAATACTGAAGATTCGCAAATCACTGAAGATTCTCAAGTGAATGTCTCCATGCTGCTACTACACGACTCACCAGATACTCCCAGGCCTTTTTGCCGATCTCCTGGTCCTGCGGCACCACACTGCCCGGGGGCGCTGTCCAGACGTGAGCCTCTGGGTTGTGGTGCCGCTGTGGGTGGGTGCGGGCCGGATTGAAGCTTGCCTCCGGCTTCGAACGCCCACCCGCCTGTGTCCGAGAAGTCTGACCCCGCGGCGACGGAGATGCCCTCGGGCTCGCGCCCTTCCGCGACGGAGACGCCCGGGGGCTCAGACCCTTCGGGGAGGGCGTGGCTCGCGGGCTCAGGCTTCTTGGTGAAGGTGAGCCTCGAGGACTGAGACCCTTCGACTTAGTGGGAGCCTTCAACTTCTGCGAGTCGCCTGTTTTTCGTTCATTGGGCGTGAGGTGGGAGAAAGCCTTCCCCAGATCGGACACAGGGTCGCGGCCGCTGCGGCCCGCCATTTCACTACCCTATGGTGGGGCACCACGTTCAACAGGCTCAGGTTCCTGCCCCTGCCGCACCTCGGCGTCCTACCCTACAGCGGGGCACCACGTTCAGCGGGCTCAGGCTCCTGCCCCTGCAGCACCTCGGCGTCCTACCCTACAGCGGGGCACCACGTTCAGCGGGCTCAAGCTCCTACCCTTCCAGCACCTCGGTGTCCTACGTCTACCTCTCACTCGTCCCACCTCAACTAGCGCACTGGCAGCTCAGAGACACACTCGGACACCGTGCGCGGCCTCCGTCAGCTACAGCCGTTGCTGGAGATGCAGCCGCCCCGGGCACCCAGCGTCAACTGCCTGCCAGGACTGCTGCAGGTTCTCCAGAATCGGCCTGAGCCGGGCCGGGGCGTGCGGCCCCGGTGGGCAGGCCGACACGCGACGATGGGATCATCGCCAGCACTGACATCCTACCCAACCTCCACCCACGGCGCAGCTGTCGCCTGCAGAGCGTCCTCCAACCGCTCCGACGGCACTAACTGCCGCCACGGGTAATAGCCGCTTCAATCACTTTCGATAGGTTTAGTGGCGCAGGCGGGCCTGGTATAAAGTAAGCGAAATCAGACGCAAGTGGCTTTGTGATATCATCTGTGTTAAGCGTTGAGTGACGACATATGTCCTTGCATGCAGCAGGGCGGTGATACCAGTCCGGTTCGACCGAGGCGCACTGATGTAACTGTCAGACTGGAATTATTCCGCGCGAGATTCTCATCGGATCGAGTCGCGAGGTGCGACAATGCCGCTTTTCCGCCACACAGAACCGCGTGCCTGTGTTTGGAAAATACTGAAGCGCTGTGAAACATGGCTAGGTACTGTTGTGAGGTTGTTATGAGAAATCACAGACACTACGCAGAGCTGGCTAATCACAACCGGAGCCTGCAAATGCGTGACTTCAGTTGGTTATCACCAATTAAATACCTTCTCTAGATGACGTAAGACGTTGACTCAGCACTTGCCCGAAGTGATCTCACGGCGGCTACAACGCAACACACTGCTAGTTTTATACCCCTGTCTATCATACTGAGTGTCTATACACTTGCAGAGAACATGAAAAGCCACTCTTCAGCTGTAATCTTCGATAGCTGAAAACTAGCTATCAGCTCACACAAATGCTCAAAACGTATGCACCGGTATGTCTGTTGAATCGGTCAGTGCCCATTGCACCAAATTCTATAGCCAACAGTATACAATAAAATTATATCAGGCTCTAAGGATAACAGCTTGAAATAAAGCAGCCATTTAAACGATTTCACTAGACAAAATCCAGCGGCCTCCCCAGTCTTAAGCATACCCCCGATCGACACCAGTACTGTTCCAACAGCTACAACTGTTCTTCGAACACTGCCTAAAAACAGCTCCTCATGTATCTTTTAGCGTCCTTCTCATCCCCTCAAACATCATCGTTATGTATCAGCCAATGAACACGACCACCAGAGTCCGATCGCCCTGACCTCTGGAGATCTGGGAGCCTCTTGGAACCACTCGTGTGATCAGAAGCTTTGATTGTATGCAGATACATCCGTGTGCATTACGTTTGGCCAATATATCATGAAAGGTCGTGCTGCGCCTTAATGGGGAGCTGATTTACTTGGCAAGATTTCATGTGTTTAGCTACAGCCTCCGCAAATTCTATCCGAAAAACATGCTGTGCCGTTGATGAATGCGTAGATGGAGATCTCTGGGAGCTTAGGGGTTCAGGGCCCCTCTCTCCCACACACAGTGGCGGATCCAGGGGAGGGTCAAACCGGGCAATCGCCCTCCCCAATTTTGCCAATTTTCTAAGAAAAAACATGTTTTACAGATCCCGCTGCCGCCTCCCCCACACCGTCGATCTGGATCCGACCCTGCCCACAGGAATTGTATGAACTTTGCATTATCGTGTGTTATCCCACCCAATGCCTCTTGGATCGAGAAGAAACTTCCGGTCTGGGATGAATAGGTACTGTGCCGGACTATAAATAGAACATAAAAAACCCTAAAATCACGCCCAATGGCTAAAAATTAATTATCGGGCTCATAGGCGGATCCTGAGGAGAGGAAAGAGGGCACCAATCGACCTTCGGCTACCTCTGAAATTGTTAGGCGACCCCTCCCCCGGAGGAATTTGGATGGCACCCCTGAAATTTCCCTTCCCACCCCCTTCCTCCAGATGTATCGACGCGCCACATTATGATTTCGCACCCTCCTGAAAGCTATTTCCGTCCATAAGTGGTACCCTCCTGGTCCGGATGCCCTTCTGCCCCCCCCGCTTCCAGGGTCCGCCTAGACTCGGGCTCGAATCCACATAAACAGGTGCACAAATGTTGCCGTGAGCCGGTGCAGGTATCTGATCGCCTCGAAACCGACCTGCCATGGACACACCAGGCTTGCGACGCAGCCCTGCCACCTACTGCCACAGTTGGTAACGACAGCTTCCAGCTCCAGCCACAGACAGGGACAGCGCTGCAGTAGGTGGCCGAGCAGGGCGCGGGACAGATGTCGCAGCGATCGCTAGAATGAAGTCACAACTTCCCACAGACAGCCAGAAGAAGGGACCAAATTCTGAGCTTATCTAACGCAAGGCATGTTCCTAACGGGACTAGAACGCACTGACGAGATGCTAAAAGAAGCATCTCTGATGTAGGGAGTGGCAAGAAGAATTCGACAAAGCCCCTCGAGGAAAATAAATCATGTCTGTTTGCTCTTGTGATTTGACGTTGGCTGGGCTTCAGAAGGCACCAACCAGTGCGGACATTCTACAACAATGACCCCTCTGCGTTTACTAGAAGACCGAAGGTAGAACGCTGGAAAACAATGTATGAGTCACGCGAACCATTAATTTTCTAAAGCTGGGGCGGATTACAATTTTGGACAGCCTAAAGACCCTCGGTGTGACGTCATTTATTTACAATTATTTTCACATAATTTGAAAACAAATAGAATGAGTGGGATAGGTGACCTCCAAAACCAATCTCCAGACCTGTGATAACTATCAAATGTTAAAATGTCAGCATCAAATCTGTTTAGTTAATAGTACGCGGCAGTTTGATTGATGCGAAACCAATGATCCCAGCCTACGCTCTGCGGGTAGAGCAAAATTAAATCTTTGGAACAAAAAACTCTGCAATGACATAACAGTATGCTTTTAGACATCAGTTTGGATTTCGCATAAACATTCTACAAATATGAAAATGTGTGCAGCAAGGAAAATTATTAATGAGTATATCCGTAACACCAGTTCTGTCTTTGAATGTTTCCTGGATGCCCGTTAAGTTTTTGAACGCGTAAACCACTTGAAATTTGTAAAAATGCCAATGAACAGAGGAATGGGCGCTTGTCTGGTCAAAATTCTCAAGAGTTAGTATGAATCTAAAAAAATTGTGTGCGCTTGGGTAGTTACATCCCAGAGAGGTTATCCGTCTCTAATGGCGTAAGGCAGGGAGGCATCCTGCCTCCGATCTGTCTAATGTGTACACTGACGAAATATCCTCCCAGCAAGCCAGATTTTGTCTGCAGTCAGCTATGAGCCACAAGAAAATGTTCAAAACATGTGAGAAGTATGCCAATGGCATATGTTATTCAACACAAAAAAAGAATATGCATGGCGGGTATCCCCACGATGTTCAAAAGATGGTGCTTCCAAATTTTACTCTAGGCAAAAGCGTAATATTCTAGCCTATGTGAAATCATATAGGTTTCAACTAGCGAATTTTTATGTCCGATCTGATGAGAGCGAGGTACAATATCAGTATCGGCACTTTTCTGCCGTGCCAATTCACTTATTCGAAAATTATGGATGTGTTTATATGCTGTCAAAATATTTTTGCACAATGCGTCAGGGGGGAGGGGTGACAACGCACTAACTGCCAAGGTTATACAGCGCCGCCAGCTCTCAACTTTTGAGGGAGTTGCAAGATCAGATAAGCTTAATCCGAGGCTCCGCCGGGACTTGAACCCGGGACCAGTGGCTTAGTAGTCAGGAATGCTATCCACTGAGCCACCCCGGATTTCCGATCGGCGGGGAGGGGAGCACATAGTCGGAATGGGGCGCCATCCGGGTCAGAGGGGGCGGACGCAAGACCTATCAGGTAGGAACCGAATTGGGGGCGCCGATACTCGCATCCAGGGGAGGGGCGGGTGAGGTGGGAAGCGACACTTCAGGGCGGAGGCCCCACCGACCTTTCTGGAGGCGTTGAACGGTCGAACGGTGGAAGGTGCCCCCACTTGCCCCCTGAATCCGCCCATGCGTTTGGCTTCTCCAAAAGATGAGCTTGGAAGAGGAGTGAAATCCGTGCCCACTTGAACGGCCCGAAAAAATCGGCACGAAAACACTCAGGAGCCATATATCTGCCTCTATTCCGTGAGTCGAACACAAGACACCATCAGAATGGAATCAATGCCTCCACGAGAATGTCACTCATACCAGCTAATACGGCCTACAAACACAAAAATTACGATAGCTAACCACCTACATGACACTTTTCCAATCATACTCGTAAACCACTTTCTCATCAAAATTCATGCACCTGGCGGGCCCGACTGGACTAGATCACACTCCACCCCTCGTTTGGGAGGAGACTGGAGGAGCAAGCTGGCACAGAGGGACCACACCCATAAGCTGAGACTCGAGCATAGGTGATTGAGGCTGATACCATAGTCGAGGACTACTCTCGAGGCATCGCACGTCATATTGAACATCGGTATCTCATCTTCAGGGTTAGTAACTCCGGTTTCTTCATCTATGTGGCGTGGCATATGTCATTGCACGGCCCAAGCCTTGTAGACTAGGCCGAGTTAAGACGACAGAAGGTCACAGATGAAAGGCAAAGGTAGAACCATATGTTGGTAAGTAATGATTCAAATTTAAAGACTTTGGCTCAAATGTAAATTAAAGGTAAACGCCAAGGCTATTATCATATTCTGAGGTCACCAACATCGAGATAAGGCTCCATCACGGGGGAACATTGACTTCTCCCCAGCGCCATCCCGATAATATTGACACCGAAGGGTGAAATGTTCTGGAGCAGCAACAGAACAGAGTTATTCTTAAAGTCATCGTTAATATTGCTTTTTGGAGAATTCCACCATGCAACTGCACTTTTGCACTTTAAGCCGTATCTCCCTAACCATTATCTCTCATTCTTCCTACACTGGAGGACCTACACGGGTGAGCTTTGACATGAATAATTCCTTTCCTTCTTTAAGTTTACTCTGGGAAAGAAAGAAGAAGCCCTCCACCACACAGGGTCCAGTTCCAAAATTCAGCTGTAGAATGTCAAATCGTGGTTAAAAAATGACCGCATAACATACGAATATAACGGCTCTACCGTCTGAGAGAATATCAGGCACTAGTGTTTTCAGACCTGGGCAGCGAGTATTTTAAGTACGTGCGAGAACCCCCAAATTAATATTTAGCACAATCAAATTGTGCAAGCGAGGTATTTTAATAATATCGGCTTATTTACAGATTCAATAATCTATGGGTCCAGACATGCTTTCCTGTGGAGGACGTCTCCACAATCTCTTTGCATAATTCTGGAGCATTTGGAACATGATACTATTTTGTCTTATCCGTCTTTCGCACAACTTTTTCAGCTAGGAGAGGCGCATGATACAAAACGCTATGGCTTGCTGGCAGGCATGCCAGCCCCAATCGCATATCCATGAACGTTGAAACAGGCCCATGCACACCGCAATGTCTCTGCAGAAAGTAATGGTGGATCTCCGGTCGACAACTGTAACTTGACGTCATTTTTTAACAATTTCATGTACATGCCGCAATTTAACCTATCGGCAGGGGGCTAATATTGCCCCCTAAGGTTTTTCAAGAATATCTCGAAACGGCTTGCGATAAAACTTTGAAACTTCCTGACTTTCTAAAACTAGTAAGGCAGGTTTTCTGAAATTGTCAATATTATATATTTACCAGGGCGGAGCTATGGCTGGGTTTTGGGGAGGTTCTATCCACAAACCAAGTATTATCGTATGCGATGGGTTCTTTGTAAAGGAAGCCGTCTCCTGATCCTGATACCAGTTATATGGTTTTATTATATCATTTTTATGTGAGATGATAGTGCATTCACAATTGTCACTATTTGTATTCATCAGGGCGGTTACAGCAGTTCAAAATGGGGGAATGTTATCAAGAAGGACTAAACGTTAGTAAGTGAGAAGATGCTTACAGCCGTGCCAGGGCGAATACAATTGGGTATATGAAAATTCAAGATAGTTATAACAAATTCTAGATTACCAGAGGCGTGTCCAGTCACTACACATTTTCAAAATGCATATTCCCAGCCAGTATCACCGCCGCGACTCAATATCGTTGTATATTAAAAATGTGTTTCAATCACCCCCACCCGCCCCGACGAGGTCTGATCCGCTATGTCACCCTTTCCCAGAGCTGCCATGGGAGGGTAAAATTATCAGAAATAAATTTCAACTAGTCGAGGACTAATATACTCATGCATACCACTCGCATATTGTTGGGATGTATTTTACCCCACTGTTTTACCTACTGCATCGCCCTGATGAGTTTTCACTTTTTCATTTATTTATGTGTCAAAGATGCCAAGCAGTATATCACGGCTTAATCCGCGTAACAAAACTTTTAGGTTGTATATATTTCCCCTCATAGTCCTGGTCCTGGAACTGCCTTGAATTTCGAATTTTTGCGTAACTCAGTATATGACAATTTTGGGTCAATTATTGTAAACCTGAACTAGTTTTGTGAAAATCGTACAACAGAGACAAGGGTTATGGAAAATCTAAAATACACAAAAATTGTATATTTTGCACGACTTCTCCTTAAAAATCAAAATTTTGAAATTTTCTTTTTCAAAATAAAGTTGAGCGTCAGGGGAATCTATAGCAATTTGAATTTTCAAAATCGGCCGGTTAGATTACGAGATCTTAGGGGCGATCTTGCCCCTGCGGAAATAGGGGGTAGCCGGAGCCGACGGAAATAGGGTTAAGACGTTACACCATACCTTATGCTTTGCAGATACATGGAAGGAAGCGGCAGCTTACGGTTGTGTCGCTCAGATTTAGTTGTTTAAAAGCGATGGGAAAGCTTTAGCTGTCGAGCCGACAATCACCATTGCTTTGCGCTATCACGGCACTTGTGAGAATCTTGCACCCACGCTAAGCCTGTTGGGCGCACGGTCCTTCAATTCCAAACATAAAGCTTTCAGGGCTCCCGTCCAGTAGGGACTTTCCACTTCACGAACCGACAAGATCAAGCCAGCCCATTCGTCAAAATCGCCGATAAATCCAGCGCGGATTGTGGGGAAAGCAAGCGTTGGAACCCACATGCTGTTGGATAGGTCCAGACTCCATTACACTTAATGACATATGACTTGACGGTCTAAAGGGTATCTGGTCTGGCGTTTACCTTCCACTTCCAGACTGCGGACAGCCTTTGTGAGACATTAATACTCCTTTCCCATACTACATTATTTACGCACGCATTATCCTCTACCATTTCACGGTATCGTAAGTTCCCTCATTTATATCTTGACAGGTAATCTATGGTGCGAAAACCCATGGTCGAAAATGGCCAAGGCAATCGTAGCACTACTCGACGTCAATCATAATGATGCGTTTGAATGAGCCCACAAGTCACCTTGGGCACACACACATACCTCTCAATTCAGCTGAACTGGCAAGGCTTAGTGTTTGTTTAAGGGTGATTTTGGTTCAGAACTCGAGGCGTGGAGAACGACGACAATATGATGCAAAAATTGAGCACTAGGAGATAGAAGGTAGGCAATCATGAAAATGGTTATGACTTCGATGACTACGGCGTGTCTGCGCACAATCTAATGGGATTTTATTGCAATGAGGGTCGAAAAGCCATCACACCATAGAGCCCTATGGCTACAACACCATGACCTCCCTGTTCGGTGAGACCTCGCCCGCCTACCTGGCACAGACTGCGTCTGCCACCGGGCCTCCGCAGCGCAGCCGCGAACACAGAGTCGTCACTGTAGGACGCTGAAGAGGTGGAGGGCTCCGGCGGGCTGGAGGAGGCGCGCCGGGCGGCAGCCGCGCGACAGTCGCCGCAGGCCAGCGCCGACGTCGGTACCGACGGGGCGCGGCGGCTACCAGAGGAGCGCCGCTGCCGGACGCGACCCCGGGACGGGGAGCGGTCGCAGGCGCGCGATGATGAGTCGTCGGCCGGAGCGGAGCGCGACGGAGTGCGGTGGCGACCCATAGCAAGGCGGGCGACGTCAGGGGCGCACCATTGTTGTTCCGCGGGGTTTTCAGAGTTGCACTTTGAGTGCTGCGGTGAAGCTTTAGGGCAATCGGCTCACGTGTCACGACAACTACCTATCCAAACGTCACCATACCACCAGTCACTTCTCAACGGCCGCCAAAAGCCGCCGATTCACCGATACAGCCGTTTCACCGATTTCAAATCGCCACTACCGCACACGAACCATCCACCTCTCCAGCAGCCGCACGCCCCCTCAGTGAGCACCCCCTCCTGCTGCACGTGCCGGCGCCGACGACCCACCGGCACAGACTGCCCGGCTCCAGCAGCGTCGCCAGCGACGGCAGGTGGCCGCCGTTAACCCACATGTGGCGGGCACCGCCGCCGCCGTCGGGCACCCGCCCGCGGGAGAGATCCGCCGCCGGCGCCCGCGGCGGCAGACGCGCCACCCCCGGGCGCCGGACGGAGAGCGGCGTCACCGCCCCCTGATGTCACGGTACTGGAGAAACATCCGGCGGAGAGTGCGTACTCTGGAAGAGAGACGGTGCACCGCGGCAAGATCAGCCACTGCCTCACGCTGAGCACTGTGTTCCGAACGGAGAACTCGTGACAAAATTAGGCAAACAGAGAGTCGAGGAGTGGCGCGGCCCCCGGCTGACTGGCCAAACTAGGCGCGTCCGAACTAGGCGAGTCTAACATGTGGGAACGGTTGAGGCCGGCGGGCGCTGGTTGGAGCCGAAGCAGTTAGGCGCGCCGGCAGCGTCCTCCGGTGGGCGGTGGAGAAACCCCGGCTCCAGTGACAAATGGTGGCAGCGGCACGCACCGGCCGCCCGAAACTGGGGCTCGCCACACGGCAGCGTGCACCGGCACCGACGCAGGCCTCAGCCGGCGCCGAGATGGATGGACTCATCCCGACCGGTGCGTCGGAGCCGATGAAAGGAGCACACGCACCCACGCGCACGGTCGCGCTCGGCCTCGGTTCCCACATAACGCTGGTGTCGCGTCTAGAGTGAGCCCATTGTTCTAGACCGAGCTGACGGTCTCAGGTAAGATCTTCAATTACAGAAATCGCCTGGAAAAACATATCCATGAGACGCTATGCAAAAATGCTGCAAGGTATAGTCAGCTCCAAAAGATCGAAAAATTCAACGGTGGTTATTGCTTCTACAATGTAGATATCATTCTGTAGTCATGTTTCATTCTCAACATGTTTTTCTCCGATAACTTTCTGTGCCGCAAAATTTGTCCTATCATCGCCTTCGACACCCGATTTAAGGCACATCAACAACAAATTTCCTGACCAACAATGCCGTACCAAGTAGGACAGCGGCGATTTTGTCGAGAGCAGAACCCCGGTCTTGGCGACTAACGGGTTGTCGTTTCCCCATTGTGCATGTAAAAGCGTGACATTCAGGCAGCACGTGCGGCTTACACGCCTGTCAACCGGGGCGCACGCCGCTAATAAGCTGCTTCTCATGATTTATGGGCCAAAAAGCGGGCGTAATTTGGCGTTTCAGTGTCGGTTTAGAGCCGGTGAAATCGCAGTGATCTGGACTGCAGTGAAATTTCGACACCAGGTGTCAACGTCAATCCTTCTTTTTGCAAATATAAAACCGGCACCGGCAGCTGACAGTCAGAAGCTGATCAATCACCATACACCAGCGCTCGCCGCTTGTCTATCTAAAGAAACGCCACTTGATAAGACTATTCGGAAACATTTGTTCACTATCATTTGTGAACTTTCATAAATGAGGCTTGTTGTTGTGGCTGAAGCTGTTGGCTGTAGATACTCTACTGCAATGTCAACGGCAAGTATCTTTAAGAGTGATAGTAAAAATAGTTTACACTTAAGCACGCAGCTTGTGCCCCCTGAGCATTACAGAACTCAATTGCAACATCCACCGAGAGACAAAACTTGAAATGGGTGAACTAATTCATTTGTGTTTTAGCGGCTTGGCTATGGACGCCAAAAACTACCAAGTTAGCCAAAAGCAAACACAATTGAACAGGCCGGACTACCACTGGAAACTTTGAAGGAAAAGGTATACAAAATAATGAAAATTGCAGCGATATCGCAAGATTGTTTACCTACAGGAAGCCATCGAAGGTCCAAATAAGCCACTAAGTCAACTCAACATATACATAGGTGGTCCCATTAAAAGCAAGACTCCAAACCAGTTTTCGAAGCCTATTTACTTCAAAATACTGGTTGATTGTTTATTTTTGTTTTGGATGGAACTGCCACAGATGAAAATAAACATTTGACACAGGGAAAGCGTTCCACCTACAGAAAAATAGGTTTCAGCTTTCACTAAACGAGTCTAGCACACTGTAGGGCATTCAGAATCCACAGCTAGGCCGTCGCAAGCACCGTTGGATCTGCGGGGGTCAAGGCCCACAAAGCTGAAAAGGGATCATTTATCTCTCTCCCAAACAGATCGCGCATAAATCGAATATGAGCTTAAAACTGCAAAAATATGACCAAATGTCACACCGGAGCCCCCCAGGGTCTAGCATAAAACTAAATTACATAGAGGAAGAAGATGACTAAACGTTTTTTTCATGATGACCTTAGCTTGCATTTCTCATCTCTCCCCGTTAGCAACGTTTTCCGTCGAAGGAACTTAATCGCGCTCCGTCCCCCCCCACCAGAACGGCGACCCAGCCCCCGACCAAACTCGCGTCCTGGATCCGCCACTGGCTTTGAGTTATGAATCATCGGCACTCCATGAGTCATCCGAGAAAAAAGTCACCGAAGCGCACCCCTCTCTCCAAGGTCGTCGCACCCGCACGCCAATGTCAAAAGGTGAGGAGACTGGCACGGCCCAAAACACTTCCACAGGCCCGGTGTACAAATGTAACAAACCCAGCCAAAAAACAGGAGACTGGTAAAATTTTCAACCAGGGCATCCTCACTATTAGCGTTTCAGGCCTCGTCGAAGGTCAAGGTCGCTGACGTGTATTTCAACCGGTCAGCTGTAGATGAATGATTCTGACACAACTAACAGGAAACGTTGCATGCTAGAACGCACGCGACCCCATAGCGATATCCAGATTATTCCCCGCGACAGAAAGCTCCCTCCACTGCTGAACACGGGCCCGAAACTCCGACGATTTCCATCAGTAAACCATGTTTCAGGCGGGCGCCTTTATTTTACGTTTACAAAAAAACTGACGCCGGCGGGTTTCGAACCGCCGGCGCCTCTATTGCAGTTATTAGGTGGACGGCCGACCGGGTGCTGGGCAGCGGCACTACCAATTAGCCCCACTGGCGGTGGGGTGGGCCGGACGTTTTCCGTTGAGAACGGAGCCGGCATCGGCGCCAGCTGCCTCCCCGCCGGGCCGTGTTTACCGGCTGTGCCCTGAGGCGGTCCGCCGACCGCTCACAGACAGCTTTCTCCTGCAGCTGGACATAGGAAATGTCTGCATACTGGAGACGGGCCAGGTACTGGGGCCGTCCGGCGGATCCCAGTCTGGTGGGACTCGTCGGGGGCAGCCCCGGCGGGGGCAGAAACACAGCGGACCTATCACAGCTCGGCCCAACCTCTCCTCGTCCGCTGGATCCGGCGAGCGTGGACGCCTGTCTTATGAGGTCCGCTTACCCGTCGCCCACACGTCTAGTCTCTCATCAGGAACACCGAGTTGCGGAAGTCAGAAATCAAGCTGTGCGGACTTTGAATGGATGCACCAAATAACACGAAAGATAGCTCTATGAATCAACAATAAAATGTCCATCACGCACAAAAAATAAACGCAAGATTTCGAACCACCATAACAAACTGTATAATTGTCCACAGAAAAACGTCGGAATTGGATAGGGAAGAGCTGCTGGATAAACAGGTATGATATTTCAATTGCGTGACAAATACTCTTCCATTTATCATGGAGAGAAGAGGGATCACTCCCGCTAAATCATCAGAGAAATTGAAAAGTGAGCCGCAGCCCGAGAGAATAGTTTGCAGCCAAACATGCAAGACCCCATTCCAAAGGCAGACACACCACTGGCAGACATATCTAGCAGCAGCTACGGACACACCCAACCGATGCTGATCCAAATGCCCACAGCTAAAACAACTCCGAGACTTAAAACACAACGGAGATTACAAACCCATTGGAATCGAAACTACTGTCCCACAAATCTAGCAAGATTCAGCCGTTCCATCTGTCTGTGAGCCCTCCTAATCCTCATCAACAACGGGTTTCCCCCAAAGTCACAATGGTGGTGATTAGAGATGAACCAGAACCATGTGCCCACGACGATTCACCGCCGCAAGATAGGAACAATACCTTTGGGACAGATTTTACCGGGTTTGGGGAATGCAATCGAAATCTAATGAGCTTCCTGCTCCGGCGCCGTCTCAGCTCATCTCTCCGGGCATCTCGTCCGGGTTTGGGTCACTGACCCCTTTGTTGGTGGGCGGTGCGTCGGTCTTGTCATACTTCCGCTGTCGGCGGCGGGGGTGCCTGTCGCAACAGCACCCACAGCGGACACAGCGGGCGACCCCAGCGCGTGGGACGCGAGGTCACGGACGAACCTTGACTGGAACCACTGACACCCACGCGGCCAGCAGGGCCACCAGTGGCGGAGCCAGCGGCGGGGAGAGGGGCGGCAGAGGCGGGAGAGGGGTAACAAACACGGGAGAAGAATCCGCGCTACACAGCACCCTGATGTACTTAACCTGTGACGACCAGCAGCCTCGGTTCTCGAAGTAGCCGCACACCTTTACCACCTGAACAGCCCACACTCCTTTCTTCCAATTCATATTTATTCCGCGGCACGTCCCACTTACTTGGCATCGCGTGATCTCATCGATGTAGATTTTGATTGGAGTGGTATCGATTCCCCGATCGAGGAGCAGCTCGTTAGATTGGCGCCATTATAAAACTCCCACTAGCCGCAGTCCTGAGCCGCCGCGACTTCGGCACGGACGCCTGGCAGCTCAGATATACCCTCCGTAACAATAGCGCAGAGTTTCACAGAAAATCCCGCCCTTTGAACTAAAGTGTCGCCGGACCGGGGTTCAGACGCTGAAACTATCAAAGAGCAGTCTAAGCGTCCGAGCTGGCTCAGTCTCTCAGTCTCTCAGTCTCTCAGTCTCTCAGTCTCTCCAGTCTCTCAGTCTCTCAGTCTCTCAGTCTCTCAGTCTCTCAGTCTCTCAGTCTCTCAGTCTCTCAGTCTCTCAGTCTCTCAGTCTCTCAGTCTCTCAGTCTCTCAGTCTCTCAGTCTCTCAGTCTCTCAGTCTCTCAGTCTCTCAGTCTCTCAGTCTCTCAGTCTCTCAGTCTCTCAGTCTCTCAGTCTCTCAGTCTCTCAGTCTCTCTCTCTCTCTCTCTCTCTCTCTCTCTCTCTCTCTCTCTCTCTCTCTCTCTCTCTCTCTCTCTCTCTCTCTCTCTCTCTCTCTCTCTCTCTCTCTCTCTCTCTCTCTCTCTCTCTCTCTCTCTCTCTCTCTCTCTCTCTCTCTCTCTCTCTCTCTCTCTCTCTCTCTATCTCTCTCTGTCATGGCAGCCAGTTGGTTGTTCTTTGTTCACTTTTTACACCCTTCCATGGAGTTTGTTAGTCTAACCATCACGCAACCATCAACCGAGAGGAAGCCACCATTGCAGCCAAACAATGTGAAATTACGTCCGCGTATTTGTGTCCGAGTTAGAAAACTAAGGCTGGGATCAGATTTACCACAAAGCCCACCCCCCCGCGCCCCACCAAACCCACCAGCAAAACACCGCGGCCCACCGGCCGCCCACGCAGCCGCATCCGGTCCCGGCACCTCCGGCCCGTCCGGACCAGGGGCGCCACTTTTGACCGGCAAAACCTATTAGGTGGGCGCCAAATCCTATCGGCGGGCGCCGATTTTCGCATCCTGGGGGAAGCGACACATTTCAAGGGGGCGCCATCGACCTTTCAGGAGGGCGCCGTGAACATTTCAGGGGGCGCCGAGGGTCGATCGGGGGGGGCGGCACGTGCCCCCTTCCCCCATGGATCCGCCTATGGTGCAGTATAGACTTGATGCATGGGTAGATTTGAAGGTGGGTCAAATTACCCTGCTGCGTTTCTGCTAACCTGAATTGGAACCCTCGCCTGTCGCCTTTTACGCCATTAAAATACAATTTAAAGCTGGCAATCTTAGTTCAGTTTTCGTTGACCTAAAATAGAATGTCGATTCTACGAGCTGCTTTTCGATCACATTCCGTTAAAAATCGGTAATTTAGATCACTGCCGTTAGCGGTAATCAAATCAAGGACTTCTAGGCAATATCTGTCCAAGTGCGAATCGGGTTACTCACACCAAAGACCAGGTCAAGCTGCTCAGCTATCGCAGAAGACCAACTCCTTAGCCAACCATACGATGTCACAGGGTGGCGTTTGGACGGCCCAAATAAAACAGCTGAGTGTGCTGAGCTAATTAGTGACGTGATTCCAACTCAGCACGCCCCTGATAACGACCGATAACCCATTTAGACCTGCCACATGTGAAAGCCAGGCTTACCTCCAGGGTGAACAATGACGACGAGCCCGCGGGACATACCTGTAACCACAGAAAACGGCGACGGTCAGCGAGACGTACAGTAAATCAGGGCAGAGGATATCGCGGGAGGGGCAGCAGTTCAAGTTATAAGCCAGATAAGTCAACACACGTCAGATACACGGACCATTTTCAGTGGGCGTCACTCATTCATATTCATTACTACTAATTGTTTAGTCATATCAGCGTTTACGAGCGTTATCGTTGTCTATCGTGTTTTAACGTCCGGTAAAGAGGTATGAATGCCGCAACAGATGAGGGTGTACATGGGTTGAACAAAACTTTAGGCCCTAGTGAAGGCGCTGGAAAGTCCCTTCGCCTGGCAGTGAAGGAGAGGCATCAAAGGTGCGACAGAGCTCGAACAAAGCCATTAGACTTGCCTAACATGAGCTGAATTCATTAAGCTTAATGCGCATTTGCGGTATTCAAAAGTATAAGGGGATGCAAATCACAGGTCTCCCAAATCAGCAAGTGCGGTAGACAAAAAACTGTACCACTGCGGCCGTCCAGTCACGCGTTGATTCCTCTGAACAGATGGAGAGAGCCCATTCGTCTGCTACCACGATAAACAAGTGGCAAACGTTGGTAACCAGTCTCCACATATGGAAAATACTTTTATTTTAGGTCGCCATTCGCATGCTTATCCTTTCCAACCACAAACATTATTTTGAATACTACACAGAAGAATCACTTTGCGCCATGACGAGTTGAAATAGTATTACTGTAGTTGTTGTTATTTGGGGTTTTAGGGCGCTTCAACTGCATGGTCATTTCGCGCCCCACTGTGGTTATGTTACAAACGAATGTCAGCATAGGGAGTTCGAAAACATAGAAACATTACTGTGTCAACAGAACAGTTGACTCCGACATAATACTCATTCTATGAAATACTTAACTACGTCTCCCAGCTTCTACCGTCAAACATCTCCGAGACGCACCAAGCTGTGCGAGCGTTCCACTCCGGCGGTGGTCTATCCATTCTCTCCGGATACCCAAGACCCTTTGGCGGAGAGCGGCGCAAGAATGTTGTGTCTTTATCCATGTATGCTTCCCGGACTCTTGGCCCGGGATGCCTCCCATCACTAGCGGGAGTGGGTCGCGGCCCATCCTGCCAAACATGCTGCACGTTTCCGATGCTCTCGGTGGAACCAGAGTGAAGCCTTGGCTGAAGAAGCTCTTTTTGGACCCTCGGCACCCAAATTCTTTTTCCCTTCGAGTCCCGGAATGCAAAGTCTGTGTTCTCTTTGCTCGTGTGTTGAGGGATTTTTCCTCATATCGTAAGCTTGGGGAGGAGAGCCTGCGTTTCCCATCGCGCGTCTTTGAGCCTGGGTATTCCCTGTTGGTTGTTTTCGCGGGCGGTGTGGGTGGAGGCGGAGGTGGTGGAAGGTATGGCGGCGGCATTAGCCCTGCATCACCGTGACCCGCAGGTGAGATGTCTCCAACCTGTTCTTTGCTCACGCCACGACCCTTTGGAGGTGCGGAGGAGGACCGCTCGGAGCCAAGCCTTTTGGTTGTATTCTTTGAGAGTGTTCTGGCTTTTGATTCTTTGGACGTCTGTTGTGCTGGGATTGTTACGGTTGTACGGGTGGGTAATGCACTTCCTGGTTTTTTGGGTGGGGGTCCTGAGGCCTGTGTCACAGCAGAGGGCATTTCTGTACTCAGAGAGCCGGTAACATCTGCTCGGTTGACCCGCGCACGCTTCGCTGCAGGAGGTTCCTGGGACCGTTCTGTGGCTTTTTCTGTCTGAGCTTCTGAATGTTGCCTATCGTGAACACCCGTCTGCACCCCTTTCTCAGTGGTGTCTCTACTCCGACCGTCAGGCTGCAGTGCTGGTACCATCGCGACCGAGGCCTCCGTTGGCTCTGTCTGGACACCCTTTTCAGAAGTGACAGGTTGGTTGTCAGGCTGTTGCACCTGACCACCGAGCAGACTCATAAACTCACGCACGGACAGGTGCATGATGTCCCGCATGGGTGAATCCATGCTCGCAGGGGACTTAACACGTTGCGTCTTTCCCACCAGCGCATCACGATAAGGAGAGGAACGAGCAGTAGTCCTCTGTTCTGTCGTCGGTTCGAACGATCTAGATGTTTTAGCCTGGCTGTCTTGTGGTACGACAGTTTTTGCGGGATTAGTCCCCAAGACCTTGGCCTTTAACCTCTCTCTCTCGGAGAGAAACTTAGGGCATGTACGTGACCACGCTTCATGGTCTCCACTGCATACCGCGCATTTCGAAACGCCAGTCTCGCAAGCAGCTGACCCGTGGCCCACCGTCGAACACTTCCCACATTGTTCCTGCCCTTTACATAACTTCGCTACGTGACCGTATTTTTGGCAGCGGTAACATCGTGTGGGGTCCGGCACGTACTTGCGAACACGTACGGAGAGCCAACCAACCCGGATATTCCTAGGGGCTCATTGCTGTCGAAAGTTACGACGAAGGTATTCGTCGGCACGAGTTCGCCATCCAGTCTCCTGCTCATTCTCCGTACTTTGGTTACGCCCTGCTCCTCCAGACCGATCAGAACATCTTCTTCCGTTGAATCAGCTAACTCCCGACAAGTAACAACGCCTACAGCGCTGTTCTTTGTCGGATGGGGAGCAACAGACACTGGTACACACATCACAGACTTACCCTCGCCTAAAAAGGAGAGGCTTTTGGTAGACAGGAGATCACGCGTTTCTACCTCCGAAGACATGGTCACTTCCAATTTCGTGCTCGAGTGGCGATAGACGTGGGCTGTGGTTCCAAATTTTGATAGGGCCTGAGCAACCTGAAAGGGGTTAAGCTTGTCACCCTCATCCAGTGTGAGAACCAGAACTCTGGGAGAGACTTTGTCTCCCGCAGGAGAAGAAGAACCAGTCCGGTCGGGGCTAGTTAACGCGGGGGCCTGTAATCTGTGGAGTCCATCGCAGCAGCGGTAGCAGAACATCCGCTCGGGGTTGTCCGGTTCGAAGCAGAGATCTGAGTCCGTAAGGTCTGTCCAGTAGAAGTTAATGATTGAGAGAACGCCATGAGAAAAGTATTTACCTTCGGCCCCCGGGTTGCCAGCTGTCAATAGCTGGGCCCGGGGGCTGGTACAGTGCCTATGGGGGCAGGTGTGCCCGTCTCAGAGGGGCGAGAGATACTCACACAACCCCTCCGATCAGAACGCACCCACCCCCTTGACGCCATCAGCCCAGTGGGCCGGCAGGGCCATGAGTCGGGAAGAAGCAAAACGCGGCAGCCCTCACGCAGCGGGGACTGCGGTCCACCAGGCGCGCCCAACAGGCCGGAGTCTCGCAAATCGACGGTTTCCAAGACCCCGGCCCACGTCGCGCCCGGCAAGAACTATCACAGCCCCCACCGCGAAGGGCGCCGCGCCGCACGCCCGAAACATAATCCCCCAGCCCAGCTGGACCGAGCGACAGTGCCCGTAAACACTGCCGCGTCGCTCGGCCGCCCGCGGCAGCCTACGGACGGCTTACCCCCGGTTAGATCGAGATATCTGGGCCAAAGGGGGCGTGTTGGAGCCCTCGGGACTGACCCGCCCGAGGGGGACCTCAACCCCCCAGGATCCCGTCAACCTCGTCGCCGGGGCTCGAGATAGGCCTCGAGTGGGCGCCTTACACCCATAAAATGCCGAAGAAGGCAAATAACTGTGGAACCAATAACTAAAGTGTAAAAAGAGGACAGGAACTAAAAATAATCAACAAAATAAGAAAACAAAAAACAAACAGGAGCTACATATTGGGAGGTGCAGGACAGAACTGACCCGATCCAATACGGATACCGACCAGGTAACAAAGGGCCCGTAAGGCAGCCATCAGCATCGCCGCGGACCTCATCACCAGAGCCACCGACGACAGACGCCGACTCTAACCGACCGAAGTCGGAAGAGGCGGCGGCCGTCGGAGGCTAGAAAAAGATGTATCCGCGGCGATGCGATAAAGTGCCTCCCAAGGCTGACTGGGGCCCCGGGCGCGTCACACCCCGTTGCTCCAATCTTTACTTGCCGGACGAATCCGGCAAGTGAAGATCGGTCCCCTGAGAGAGTTCCGTGCCTGAGATAAAGGAGATCATCATGCCCTAAAAGGTCACGGCACCAGAAAAGAGCACGATCGCTGATAGGAACATAATCCGTTCTTGACTTTTTGCTCACACTACATAAAACCGTACCTGACAGATAGTTCTCACTAATTATGACATCCCCGATAGAGAGAACTGCGTGCAGGCATTGTGATATCCCACCGGAGAGTCGAGAAGAAGTCGGAAGACATGACTGGGTGAAACAGCAGGAAGTCTACTAACTGGGATATCTAGCTCGAAAAGCTACGGAAATAGATATTAACAGGGTTCAAAGAGCTTGGCAGTCGTCCACTCTAACATAAAAGCTGCGGTAAACAGACCAGAAAGCTAGACTACAAGGTGTTAGGACCACTTGGTGTTAGAATTTAACAGCCGGTACCAGTTGAACAGGAGTAACGGTCAACAGATTCCTACGAAATGTGGGGCTCACAAAGCCACTGAAAAACTTGCCAGCTTTAAAGCTCCGAAGATTGCCGGTCCCTACAAACACCGAAACAAAATCTCCAGAATGGCATGCCAACTTATTGGGCGAAAACCTCTCGGTTCTTTATCCGTTTTAGCGTCCAAGAAGTTAGCCAGAAGTCCTAAGATTCACGAGGGGAGAGAGAGAGAGAGAGAGAGAGAGAGAGAGAGAGAGAGAGAGAGAGAGAGAGAGAGAGAGAGAGAGAGAGAGAGAGAGAGAGAGATCCGGCCGCCACGCTCTCACAGACTGCAGCGTACCAGGCCTCCAGCATGAGACCAAGCCCAGAAGGCCCAACCACCAGCCCCAAATACCACAGTTAACGCGTTTCCAAACAGCCACCAGAGAGCGAGAGATCATGCATGACTTACGAAACACGACCTAAATAAATTCACAGTGGGAGCGTTGTATTATAAAAGCGCAACCAATCAAGTGGTGTGCAAATGTTCTACAAGGGCATTCTTATATTCTGAAAGTTCTTCGGTAGCGTACAAGGGTAATGCAATCATCGTGTGGTGTTCAGTCCGAATATAGTGTTTCTGTATACTATGCTAAATAAACTTTGCTATTAGCTATGATATTATAGATACTGTGCTATATACTATAAGTACTGCTCCGTGCCGTAAAATATAAGCTCTCAGAAAACAAGCGTGTTCGTACCTGCTCGGTGTTGAAGAGACTCTTTCCTTGGTCACTGCTGGTGGGAAGCCTCGCATCGGATTTTCGGCGGGGCTCGATTTCAAATCCAGGAGTCGTGTCCTCTCTCTCCTCCAAAAGGTCCGACAAATGGTTGGACCCGTTGGATCCACCAGATCCAGCGCTGATCAAGCTGTCCCGTCGCCTGCCCCCGTCCAAAGAATCCAGCGACAAGCGTCTGCTATTGGGTGCAGAGGAAACACTTCCCGAACTTAGCGAGTCCTTTTGGTTTTTAAGTGAGTCTTTCTGGTTGTCAAGCGAGCTTCGGCGGGTATTCAGCGACCGGGTTCCGGTCAGAGAATCCTTGCGATTAGAAGTAATCGAATCCTTTCGTACTCCAAGCGAATCCTTCCGCACTCCAACTGAATCCTTCCGAGTGCCAAGAGAATCCTTCCGCACTCCAACCGAATCCTTCCGGGCCCCAAGCGAATCCTTCCGCATTCCAACTGGATCCTTCCCGGCCCCAAGCGAATCCTTCCGCATTCCAACTGAATCCTTGCGGGCGCCAAGCGAATCCTTCCTCAGGGAAAAGGACACGTTATTGCCCTGAGTGACCTTAGAGCCCTTGTCCGGCAATTTCATCAGCTGGGTGATCGGATCGTCCGGAACAGCATTTCCATTCCGACCAGCTGCTGCACGTCCAGCGCTGGACGACCTCCGTCCTTCAGTGGCGGATGCCGACTTCAGACCAGCTGCCGTCACGCTAGACCGTCTCTGTCCCTCCGGTGCTGCACTCGAGAGTCTGCGGCCCTCTCCCGTCGCATTCGAAGTCTTCCGTCCTTCTTTCGTCGCGATTGAAGGCCTCCGTGCCTCTCCCGTCGCGTTTGAAGTCTTCCGCCCTTCTGCAGTTACAGTCGAGGGTCTACGCCCGTCTGTGGCTGTAGTAGACGGTCTCCGTCCGTCCATCGTCGCAGTCGACGATCGTCGTCCGTCTATCGTCGCAGTCAAAGATCGTCGTCCGTCGGGGGTCGCCGCCACAGACCGTCGTCTTGTGTCCGCGGAGGGACGAGGGGCCCCAGGGATCGTCCCGGTGGGAGTCGAGTCCAGAGACGCTCTCCGCGGGGATACACTGCTTCTCGGTATATCGAGGGAGGTCCTCCTGCTGCCTGGATGATGGTGAGAGCCGACGCTGGAGTTCCGCCGGCTGTGAGGACACGAGTCCTCGTGTTTTATCTCTCTTTCAGGAGTGTCGGTTCGCTGCTCCCGAGCGTGTTTCTCGGCGGCAGCGATCCTAGCGTCGTGGAACATGGCCTGCAGAGTGTCTAGCACGCGGTCCGTGCCAGCGGGCGCCTCCATCATGATGAACCACGCTCAATAACAAATGTTCACGGCGATATTATATCGAACAGCCGTAAAACTAATTACGGAAAATATACTGTTGGATCTGAGTTCCCGAAATTTCCGGAGCCACCGTTTAAGACACTTGGTGGACGCTGCAGCGTCACGCTAACAACACACGTCAACCGATTCGGGCAGCCTCCGCACCCCGCCGCAGCGCTAGTACTCCGGTCAGCGGCGTGCTAGCGTGACGTATCAGCCGCTCACATCTGCCGTCCGCGTGGTGACGACCTGCCTGCTGACCGTGCCGCTCTGTACTGGAGCCGCCGCCTCTGAGGTCGCACCGCCGCCTCTCGCCGACCCGCGCCACGCAGGTGACGTCACCGGGGCCCCGCCGCCAGCTGCAGCCCAGCCGCCGGCCTCACCGCAGCCACCGCACAGAAATCACCCCAAAACGGCGTCACGTCATCTCCAAATCGCGAATAAAACGGCGTCCAGTCCGGCGGTGACTGGTTATGATACCTCGGCGGTCCATCGCGTGGTCTGACCAATCGCGTCGCGTCACGGACCGATCCATGACGTCATCTCTGTATCTGTGGCCTTAAAAGGCTGTCGGTAGCGGCGGGGCGGGCGGGCGGCCTCGGCGGCCATTCGTCACAGCTGGGGTCAGCCGTATGTCAACAGTGGGACACGTCGCGGTATGCGGCGCCAGTCAACACGGCCTGGCTGGGGCGGCCCGCAGCACGTGCACACTGCGGCCTGCTCACCACGGCTGAGGCGCTTTACTAATGTGAGTGGGCGGAGAAAATGGTCGGCGATCGATGGTGATAGATTGTCGGAGAAGGACAGATTGACATGTCATGGAGAGAGAAAAGATTTTAAATAGGACGTTGACAAATAACGATGATTTATCCAATGAAGCTTAAGGATTATTACCAGAATTTAAAAGAAGAAGAAAAACAAAGAGATAAAATGCGCACAACTTAGAGAAAAAACGACCGTCACCAATCAAAACATTGAAATCGCAGCCCACACTTGCCTTGGATTTTAATAATGCATGCTATATAATCCTACTAAGCCACATGGGCCCACATCTCATCGAACAAACCATGTCAAACAGGACAAGGAACATAATATGCTGGGAAGATCAGGAGAGCTTTCGCCCTGAGAGCCAGTGTGGGACCACCCACCCGTGGTCAGAGCTGGTGGTCGAGGCGCCCACGCAGGGTGGGCACGGATGGTGACGACGACGGTTGCGGCGGCGACAGTAGAGAATAACGGGAACTGACAGCGCCTGTTCAAGCTCAGCGGAAATTCCCGGCCGCCACTCTCGGTAGAGAACCCGGCCCGGTTTGGGACATAGATGCGGTATAATTCCCTCTCAGTAGAGAACCCGGCCTGGTTTGGAACACAGATGCGGTAGAATTTCCTCTCAGTAGAGAACCCAGCCTGGTTTGGAACACAGATGCGGTAGAATTTCCTTTCAGTAGAGAACCTAGCCTGGTTTGGGACACGGATGAGGTAGAATTTCCTTTCAGTAGAGAACCCAGCCTAGTTTGGAACACAGATGCGGTAGAATTTCCTTTCAGTAGAGAACCCAGCCTGGTTTGGGACACATATGCGGTAGAATTTCCTCTCAGTAGATAACCCGGTCTGGTTTGGGACACGGATGAGGTATAATTTCCTCTTAGTAGAGAACCCAGCCTGGTTTGCGACACGGATGAGGTAGAATTTCCTCTCAGTAGAGAACCCAGCCTGGTTTGGAACACAGATGCGGTAGAATTTACTTTCAGTAGAGAACCCAGCCTGGTTTGGAACACGGATGCGGTAGAATTTCCTCTCAGTAGAGAACCCGACCTGGTTTGGGACACATATGCGGTAGAATTTCCTCTCAGTAGAGAACCCGGCTTGGTTTGGGACACGGATGAGGTAGAATTTCCTCTCAGTAGAGAACCCGGCTTAGTTTGGGACACGGATGCGGTAGAATTTCCTCTCAGTAGATAACCAGGTCTGGTTTGGGACACGGATGCGGTAGAATTTCCTCTCAGTAGAGAACCCAGCCTGGTTTGGAGCACAGATGCGGTAGAATTTGCTCTCAGTAGAGAACCCAGCCTGGTTTGGAGCACAGATGCGGTAGAATTTCCTCTCAGTAGAGAACCCAGGTTTGGAACACAGATGGGGTAGAATTTCCTCTCAGTAGAGAACCCGACCTGGTTTGGGACAAGGATGCGGTAGAATTTCCCCTCAGTAGAGAACCCGGCCTGGTTTTGGGACACGGATGCGGTAGAATTTCTGGCTCGGTAAAACTCACGGTCGCACTGGGCTCTAGGGAGAAGTGAGGGGAGAGGGGAACGGCATTTGTTAAGCAGTCCGATTTTTTTTTTTTTTTAGAACATTGTTGGTAACGAATTTGAGCCTGGTACCTTCCCAAAACCATCGGCCCGTAGCCGCAACTGCTAGGCACTGTCCCGGCTCTGATCCCTTATATAACAGCTTTCTCGAATCTGAACTGAGACACCTTCCCTGCAGAGGCCGACCTGAACAACACCTTTTAGGACCACCCCTCCGGCCTCCATAGAGCCGAGATGAGTTTCAAACTGGCCTTAATTCCCACGTCTCATCGTCGCCTCACTGGGAGCCGCCCCGGCAGCAGCCGAGCCTCCCTGCAACGCCCTCTGCCGGCGGCGCCGCAACGGGTTAGGTAAGGCATGCTGCACGGACGGCAACAGTGAGTCAGCAGGCGGGAGCGCTCCGCTGGTGGAAAAGGGCCGGTCCAGTGATGTCACGACCGGCAGGTTTATGGCCATGCGCACGCGGTATGACGGGTGGGAGGTTTGGGGGCGAGGGGGAGAGACTTGGGGCTTTACGGAGCACCAACTGCTGAGGTCACGAGGCGTCGGTAACTCTGATCCTGCTGGAACGGTATGCGGTACGGTATGCTGGGGATCAGTACTTACGTAGTTCGCGGTCAGGATTTGAGCCCGGGTCGGCGGTGTGGAAGCCCGACGCCTTACCACTGTATTCCCCGTAGGAAGTTAATGTGACAAACCGAGGGGGTGTAAAAGAAAACTGGCAAACTGGCTACATCCTTCCTCGCCTTCTTCGATTTTATATTATGATTCAACTAAGGTAGACCTTACCGGCAGAATAGCGGTATACCGGTAGACATTATTCCCACAGAATATTTCTGACAAGAGGAGGCGAACAATGAAATCCCAGCCAACCAAGATAGCTTTACAAGTACAAGCCTTACGTTGTATTTTAAGCCGTAGATTAGGTGCTCCAGAAGAAATGTCATTGCCAGCGATTAAAGAGTATGTGCGATGAAGCTAAACAACTGGAAGCAAAATGAAGACTCAAAACACTTCCAGGGTATTCGGGACCAAAGAACATGCATTCGGCAGCGGCGGAAGACCCTCGGCACTACCCGCGCCGTGAATTTGCATGAACAGAACTCCGGGTCCGACTACAATCCGTCACCGGCGCCGCAGAGACGCGGAGCAGCAGCAGCAGGACTGGGGTGGGGAGGACGGAGGACGGCTGATCTACAGCAGCGCACCACAGGACGGCTACAGGACGGAGCAGCTGTACCTCAGTCTCTAGTGATCCCGACTCGGCACACCTCGCTTCCACGCTACCCGGCTCCGGCCGACGGTAACAGCTCGTATTCAGGAGTCCAGATCCGGGATGGGTCAGGATCCCGCTGTTGGGTCTCATAAGCTGTATAATATATTGATAATACATTTTTCTATTCAGGACTCCTCTCCCCCTGGAAAGAGATGCCTACAAAGATGTTGTACACAGAAATGCAACCGCTGACGTGATAATAAAGACCAGAGGGACTTTGATTGGGGGAATTAATAATGATCATTTATGAATTATTCTCGCACGTAATGAAAGTTGGAATAAAGTCTCATTAAATTTCTCAACCGACTTGTATCAAAGGCCCCGACCCTACCATCCGAACGAGCCATCCCTGCAATGACGGCTTAATTCCACATGCACTGTTTAAAGTTCCATAAAGCACAAGGACGGTATGCGTAGCTTCCCATTGGTCCGCTGAAAAAGCTGGTAGCCATGACAACGCCAGACCGAGCCTGACTCTCTCGCGGCAAGCCTCCTTACTACGTCGCTGCTGACTAATGAATAACCGCCCAGAGGGCGGGTGTGGGCCACCGTGAATGGACTCTGCAGCCGTCGCCGCCGGTCAGCCCAGGCCCCGCGCCGTCGCGTTGTCACGCGCGGAGGCGGAGCCGCTCCATTTGCGGAGTGGACGATGGGCAGATACGCTGTACTCCGCCCAGAGCTCGCGCCGTCCCCACTCACCGATGACCTCATGAAACCCACCGGACCGCAGATGTGTCCATCGCATGGCCTGTTTTATTATGTAAGTCACACGGGAGTGAATACTACAGGCGCTATGAAATGGACCGGGTGTCACCTGTGAGCGCTACGAGGAGAGACCGCGGCTTCTGATCATCGAGATAACTGATATGGTTCAGGACCGCTGAACTTCAGCCACCGGCTAGCCGGGACATCCGTCTGCGTGTATAATTCAGCACGAGCGTCGCCTGGTGGTGCGGCCTCAGATGAGGCTCCCACCAACCCGGTCAACTGTTTAGCGCAAGGCCTAAACGATGTCCCAGAACAACAGGAGCAGTAAACAGCCAACACCACTTGCAGATTTAAAATATTGGGGAGATGGGAGGAAGACGGGGGCAGGAAGGGATTGTGTCGCAACCGCTCATGTTGTGTCTCCTGTTGCAGATAATGTGTGAAGCTTAGGAAATGTGTCACCGACAAATCTCATGCATGCAATCATTTTGGCCCTTATCAGCTCGTCTCCGCCGCCGTGTCGGCCGGTCAGCCTTCCAGTGGCTGCTGGTGCTGGCCGGCGGACGCGATAGCCCCATTGTTGCGGAGGAAGGGGTGCGCGCTGTACCGGGGTTCTCAGGCTCTGAGCAGTCAGAGCCGCTGTTACCATGACAACCGGGCCACCCACGCTGATGGCGGCACCGGTTGAAATCCGTCGCCCTGCCGTGGCGTGTATGCCGAATTAGAAATGGCCCGTGAGGACACCGCCCTTCCGACTGTGCTGAAGTGAGGCGTCGCCGGCGCCCCCGCTGCGTCGGCCCGGCCAGGTAACGGCATCGCCCTGCCGCATGTTTGCCCCGGCTCCCCGTGGCTACCGCAGTACAGCCATGGGGCCGCGAGGAATGTGGTTAAGACCTGGCCGGAACTCCAGCAACAATGGGCGGCAGACAGAGTGCCGTCAGAGCTGGGTGACGGATGTGACGGCGGCGGCAGCGGAGCGAGCACCTGTATTTGCGGCCTGGGTGGGGGCATCCAACCCTTCGACATTAGCAATAGACTTTGGAATGCTGTTCTTTGTTGGAATAGCTGGTCTGTGGCCCGCCAGCGCTGAAACTGCGTGCGTGTGTCAGTGTGATATATGTGTGACCGACCGGCGGCGACGCGCCGGAAGGCTATTGTGTTTTGGGAGATGTCGCCGGAGGGCAAGGAGAGGTCCTCTGTGAGGCATGCCCCCGGCAGCATCAGTCTGCTCTGAGCTGTGGTGCCCGCTGGTTCTCTCTCTCGACCGCTCGGCGTGGGTACGCATTTTTAGAGACGACCAGCGGGCGACGCAGCTCGTGCGCTCAGAGGCAATACACTCAGAACACGGTGAAAGTGACTATACAGTGTAGTGACAGAAGGAGCGCGGAAACCTCCGAAAAGAACGGAGCCAGCACCACCGAGGATACCAGTTAGACATCCATCAGCCTCTTCACACCTGTACGCGTCAATTCTCGACACCTCAGCCGGTGGTCAGGTTTGGCGAAACCAGTGCTCTCGCCCCCCTCGCTCAGGGATTAAGCAGCGGGCGGTTGGAATTTAGTTGTGTCTTTGGTGCCGCGGCGCGGTTGGGGAATTAAGCCCGCCTCTTCGGCCGTGGTTAGTCACCGCGTGAGCGTACCTTTTCAACAATCTCAGCTGAGCTGTATCAGCGGCTTTGGAACCAAATTTGCTGGTACTAGCCTCATCTGGGGATGTCCGTGGCTGCTAGGCTAGCAGCAAATCCAATCGCCTGAGTCCTTTCCGCTCAAACCATACATCTGTGGGCTTCCTGTTATCCCTCCCCCAGTGCTGCTGCATTTGTGGCGCTGGTAACCCTGTCACTCTTCTCCCAGTGCAGCTGCATTTGCGCACTGGGCATCCTATCATCCCTCCCCCAGTGCTGCTGCATTTGTGGCTCTGGTAGCCCGTCACTTTTCTCCCAGTGCTGCTGCATTTGCGCACTGGGCATCCTATCATTCCTCCTCCAGTGCTGCTGCATTCGTGGCGCTGGTAACCCTCTCGCGTTTCTCCCAGTGCTGCTGCATTTGGCCACTGGGTATCCTTTTATCCGGACCCTAGTGCTACTACGTTTATGCGCACTGGGTTTTTCACCATCCTTGCTCGCGCTGTGCCTGCGTGTATGGCGTGAGCCCTTCGTGAACCCGGAGTTATAGTTCGGAAAGAGGCCGAGTCATTTTTCCCGCCGCGCTGTTGGTCAGACTGGTCTTCAAAGTGTCGTGTGTGCCGTCCTAGAACACAAATACAGTCCACTCGCACCCGAAACAGACGGTCACCGACAAAATGTATTGTGAATGCCAGAAGAAATGCTTTTGTTGATGCATGCTAGCTGAATGGCAATCAAGACTTAACGAGCGTGATTTGCAAGCTGCTGATCAATGCACTGCGCACCTGCCGGGCATGTGGAAACACTTTTGGTGGGTTTCAACTTAAATCATTCAGTTTGCTTCAATGCTGCACATTGCTTGTGTGAGTTGTGTGCCTTGTGCATGTTAAAACTCTGATTCTTTGCATTACAGCATGCAGCTTGGTTGAGTGTTTACTGCATGCGCGCATGGCTGCTTAATTGTCCGTCTTGGGAATCCATGCTAGTGGTGTAACAGCATGTTCGTTATGCTTTTTCAGAAACCACACCAGTACGTGTCACCAAGGTCACCAACAGCGTACTGGTACCAAGCGCTCTGGTTCCTTGGATCCTTCAAGCATCTGTAGGTCATGCTCCTAAATTCCTTTATGGCAAGCAGCAACAAATAAATGTTTTCAAGCTGATACTCTGTGCGTGTTCATAGGTTTACTCCGGCGGTAGCGACAGATTGGATGCCGTTTTTTGTCGCTCCGTCTGTTAAATTCAATCTTCGTTCCTCAAACAGAGGTTAACATTTTCACTCGCACAGGTTTTTCTCTCGCAGCAGGAACAGTCCATAGTCGCCAGACATCCCGTACTCTACTGGGGATAATTAATCTTTCACTAGGACCCCAACGGTATTTTTAGAGTTTTCTTTTGTCTCGGTTTCAAGCTACTGGGTGACCATTTGCTCTTTCAAGCAAGAAAAAACGCAAATTTTGAGGCTCTAGCCTCGGCATTGGTAAGTTGATGACAATCATTCCTCTGAAGCAGTAGCGGTGGAAGCTCAATGTTTTAATGGGGAGGGGAGGGGGTGGATAGGAGTTTAACCCATTTTTCCCAGTGGACAACATAGGGTTAGCGTTCACAGCTCTCGTTTCAGGGAGTGGGGTGGTTCACCCGCTGCCCCACGGTGGCGCCGCCCGTACCCTGAAGCCATTTCAGAGACCATATAGGGCTGCTCTTATGACGTCGGTGACCGGAGGGGAGGGGAGATCGGCGGATCATCACCAAAACATCCGCTTCTTCCCTCAACGAATCAATTTGTCCTTGTTTCAATAAAGTGGACGATTGAGCGGTATTTCCGGCCTGAGCGGAGGACAAACCATCGGCTGACCTGGCAACTGTTTTATTGGGCAAAAACTGTGCGTGTCTGACTAGGGTCCAGAGAGATGGGCTGATCCTTTCAATTATTTAGCAATGTTTTTTCTTTTCGTGTTATTAGTAAAGAAAAGTTGTTCTTTTGGAAGACTAGCGTTTCTTCCGACCCGCAGACATGCGTCAGAGCTTATTATTGTAGCAAGCAAAGTATCTGGTGCCGGATTCTGGCCGATGGTTTGGGAGAGGTGGCAAGAGACCTAAAATTGTGAAAAACATGTTTAATTTTTAGAAAATCAGCGAAAATCAGGGGGTTTCCTCCTGGTTGGGGCGGCAAAATCGGTTGACGGCAAATACCTGTTTTGCTCCGCCTCTTTGGTGACTTTCACTATTGCTTTTAAAGTGGAGGAAAGTTCTGCTGGGAAGGTGGTGGGTGCTGCACATCGCTTCAGCGATCAAACTGCTGACTATTGCTGACACGGGGAAAGTATAGCGCATCTGGCCACTAAGCCACCGGTCCCCGGTTCAAGTCCCGGCGGAGGCTCTGAATAAGTCGATCTGATCCCCCAAATCCCTCCCAACAGGGTGAGAGCTGGCGACACCGTGCATCCTTGGCAGTTGGTGCGTCGTTAACTATAACCGTAACCGTTGTCGTTAACCCCAACAACTATAAATTAAACGGGTGGAGGGGTCCGGACACCTCAAAATTTGGCTGACGTCATATGAGAACTGCCCCTAAACTAACACCGCGAGATATGACACAGTGGCGTGGACCAGCCGATCATCATCAGCTCACTCCTACCGCGGGGAGGGGCGGAGGGCGTGCCAACCGTCGGACCCCATTAACCCAGCTCAGAGCTGTCGGACCCCATTAACCCAGCTCAGAGCTGTCGGACCCCATTAACCCAGCTCAGAGCTGTCGGACCCCATTAACCCAGCTCAGAGCTGTCGGACCCCATTAACCCAGCTCAGAGCTGTCGGACCCCATTAACCCAGCTCAGAGCTGTCGGACCACATTAACCCAGCTCAGAGCTGTCGGACCCCATTAACCCAGCTCAGAGCTGTCGGATCCACTTACCCAGCTCAGAGCTGTCGGACCCCATTAACCCAGCTCAGAGCTGTCGGATCTCATCACCCCCGCTTAGAGCTGTCGGACCTATTAACTCAGCTCAGAGCTGTCGGACCCCATTAACCCAGCTCAGAGCTGTCGGATCCCATTGTCCCAGCTCAGAGCTGCCGGACCCCATTAACCCAGCTCAGAGCTGTCGGACCCCATTAACCCAGCTCAGAGCTGTCGGACCCCATTAACCCAGCTCAGAGCTGTCGGACCCCATTAACCAAGCTCAGAGATGTCGGACCCCATTAACCCAGCTCAGAGCTGTCGGACCCCATTAACCCAGCTCAGAGCTGTCGAACCCCATTAACCCAGCTCAGAACTGTCGGACCCCATTAACCCAGCTCAGAGCTGTCGGACCCCATTAACCCAGCTCAGAGCTGTCGGATCCCATTAACCCAGCTCAGAGCTGTCGGACCCCATTAACCCAGCTCAGAGCTGTCGGACCCCATTAACCCAGCTCAGAGCTGTCGGATCCCATTGTCCCAGCTCAGAGCTGCCGGACCCCATTAACCCAGCTCAGAGCTGTCGGACCCCATTAACCCAGCTCAGAGCTGTCGGACCCCATTAACCCAGCTCAGAGCTGTCCGACCTCATTACAGTTAGTTTCAGTTTCAGTTTCAGTTTATTATACATATTGTCGACGGGTGATCCCAATTATGGACAAAGTCGTACAGTAAAACATGTAAATATAGACGATAAAACATAAAATGGAACTTAAAAAATAGCTCAATAAGTGAGTACGATAAAACGGCGAATACGCCTAATCATAGTAAAAATAGTAAAAACAATGCATCATTGAGCTGACCACCGACCCGTACACACCAGACATAGGTATATTGGCATTCACATGATGGGATCTAAACTGGCTACATATGTGCTTACTGATGATTTGAACTGACTAAAAGAGTCATTAAAAACATCACTATCAGGAAACGCTACTAAAAACTTGTTCATGGCCACTGGTAGTCGACTGAACAATCCATTCTTAACAGTGTCAACACGAGAGTGCTGCACATGCATGAGCATTCGCTGACGCGTTACTCTGGCGGGTACTGATAGCGCGAATACTTCGAGCAGGCATGGGGAATCAATCCTACATCGCAGTACATTACGTGCGAATAAAATGTCATGCTGCACTCTACGAGACGAAATGGAAGTCATTCTAAAAGGCTCCGCGCATCTGTCCACAACACGTACCGAGACGAGAGTCTGACTGTTTTTCTCATCTCCCATTGCCACTTAAGAAAAGGAGGACTCTGTTTTGAAATAAATATAACGAAATATCGGAAAACTTGAAAACTGTCATTTACCAGTTTTTCCCAACAAAATGAGCGGGAAAGAATAGATCAATCCACACATGGCAGAGAACATCGGAATTGACACAGGTTTGTGCACAGCCCTGCGAGGAAGCCCCGTGGGACACCAGCTGCACCTGCTGCTTCATCAGAGTGCTTCATCAGCTTCTTAGTGTGAGCGCGGCTCCCGAGCGGCGATGGCTTATCCGCCGAGACGTCACTGAGGCTAACAGGCAGGTCCATCTGGCCTGATGGGTGCCTGAGAGCATCCTCCCACGCCACAACGCCAGCCTCGTCTCGTTACTGGGTGGAGGTGGCCTTGGTGGCTAACGCGACACCGCCCCTAGTACGCCTCCTCATGCCTGCAGTCATGTTGGACCCGCGCCGCAGAAGCACCCGCGGCTGCCAATCTCTCTCTTTCTCCTTCTCTCTCTCTCTCTCTCTCTCTCTCTCTCTCTCTCTCTCTCTCTCTCTCTCTCTCTCTCTCTCTCTCTCTCTCTCTCTCTCTCTCTCTCTCTCTCTCTCTCTCTCTCTCTCTCTCTCTCTCTCTCTCTCTCTCTCTCTCTCTCTCTCTCTCTCTCTCTCTCTCTCTCTCTCTCTCTCTCTCTCTCTCTCTCTCTCTCTCTCTCTCTCTCTCTCTCTCTCTCTCTCTCTCTCTCTCTCTCTCTCTCTCTCTCTCTCTCTCTCTCTCTCTCTCTCTCTCTCTCTCTCTCTCTCTCTCTCTCTCTCTCTCTCTCTCTCTCTCTCTCTCTCTCTCTCTCTCTCTCTCTCTCTCTCTCTCTCTCTCTCTCTCTCTCTCTCTCTCTCTCTCTCTCTCTCTCTCTCTCTCTCTCTCTCTCTCTCTCTCTCTCTCTCTCTCTCTCTCTCTCTCTCTCTCTCTCTCTCTCTCTCTCTCTCTCTCTCTCTCTCTCTCTCTCTCTCTCTCTCATGAAGTTTCCCTCGTACATCGAGCGTGCTTAGAGAGGTTTAATAGCAGCGAACAGGGACCCAATCAGATGGCTGAGAAATACCTCAATCTCCAGCTAGACTCCCTCGTAGTGAGTACTTTGCGGCGCCTGTTGTGATTTCATGCTTGAGGCAACACCAACAGACGAGCAGAAGGCACCATGGGAACGGGGTCAAATTTTCGAAAGGAAAATATGATTCGGCAACGCCCCTTGGTTGACCTCACCGACAAAGCCTTCCAGCACATGACCTCGACGCAAACCTAGTGGCACTGCTCGAGAACACTAAACCTGTTATCCTGAGACTGGGTGATAGCCTGACCAGTTCGTCAGGGACCAAAACAATATAATCGGCCTTGACGTTGCGGATGCTAGCAGCCCTTACAAACGATACATGAAAGCTGAAAAAGAGAGCCTTCAAGTACTGTTTCTGGAGTCTTCAACTTCACCCTCAGACTTTTGCCACCGCAGCGTGTGGAGATACTCCAGAGAGTGAGGCAGGTTGACCTTGCAGCCCACTGTGATGAAAGTCGGCAGTCGGAGCTGACCCGGTGTTGGTTTTTGTGCTGCCTACGCACGTACAGCGGAGCACGCCACCCGAGCGTGACCTGGAAACAGGCCGCTTGGTGCGGGGTCGCACGGAGCCGGTGCGGCCCCGGACAGATCCCCCCCCCTCCCCAGTCAACGCGGGACTACAAAAAGACAATGCTCACCCTCACTAAAACATAAACCAAAATTAACCTGGCAATGGTAAAGAGTGGACATCTTCGTTTTCAACATGAAAGTATAGGAGATTTGTCGGTCCCTTCCGCGTATTTCAGGTCATGGAAGACCATACCATTTCCGCGATAGACAGGAACTGTGTCACAGCCCGCATCTGACGTAAGTTCCGCCTTGTGACGGCGACAGCGGGCCTCCGCTGAGGCGGAGGTGTCGGCGGCGGCGCTGCGCCATATTTGGCCGCGTGGCGCCAGCGCCGGTGCCGCGTCGCATCCGACCCCGCCGCTGGTGCCGCAGCACGGCACCCACACCCGGCACTGTCCCGCTGCGCACCGAGCCCACACCGGCAGCTACGCACCTGTCCAGAACACCTGCACCCGGACTACCCCCGCGGCCAGATAACCCACGGCCGTGCCACAACCCGCGGTGCACTCGGAGACGGCGCCTGCCGGCGAGGTCACGGCAGAGTGAAGCGGGCCGCTAAACGCTACCGCAGAGAAACGAGGCACGGCTTAACTGTCTCCGCAGGCAGTGGCCGGTACAGGGATTCATTTGGGATGGGGGGCTGGGGTGCTAGGAGGCTCGAGTGTCCACCGTCATTGCCTCGGGGCAGCCTCCGGCTATGCATTAACTATAGGGGGGGCTTGAGTCCCCTAGCCCCCTTGTATCCGTCCGCCACTGTCCACGGGGAAACAGCGACAGGGCTCCATTCATGAAGGTTCTGCGCCGATCACCCTCCCTCTTAATCCTGTCTTCTGTTTGGCCATTCTCGTTTCTTATCAGTTACACAGACTACTCTTGTTCAGCACGCAACAGGAAGTATATGAGATCATTAATATCGCTAAGACGGGAAACACCTACAGCTTCTTACTTTTAAAGAGCCAGCAGATCACTCCAAAGGCCTTGAATCCTAGGGAAACAGCTCACAGCCTATCTATATTGAGTTATCAGCGGCATACATCGTCGCAAGCTAGTACAGACCATTAGCTAGTTCATTAGTTAGGTAGATACGCCCACCCCACCAAATATGACCAGGCCAGGGTAACGAGATATCTGGGCATCTCAAATCTGTCAGAACGATCGCCACGGAATACCAGCGTCTTATGAAAGCCGACATGGCACGTGCTGGAGTGTCACAGACGAAAAAACGACCACAGATTGTCAAAACTCCGGCAAGATACGTGCCGTTTGACGGTGAGGACTCCTGCCCTAAGCTAATATCCAGAGAGACGATAAAATCACGACGGGTGTCGACATTTTAATTCAGCACTAAAATAAAATGGTCAAATATCGCCACGAGGATAGCCTGAAGTCTGTGATAAAAGCTGGACTGGAACTTTAGATACAAAAGTAAAAGATCTACGTGATATCTACAGCATCCCCAGATATTCGTTGATTATTTGGGTTTAGGGGCCAACCTGGGAGGTCATATAGTACCCCCAGATATTCGTTGCAGCTGAACAACACACCAACTGAAGAGGATATACGACACCGCCAGCTCACACCCGGTTGGTATGTATTACAGGCGCCAGATCGCGCCTTATTCAGACTGTCTGCCTGACTAGAACCCCAGATGGTTGTCTCGGTAAGGAGGCGTCCGGTCCAATGAGCTGCACCTCTGCCTCTAGAATTACTGCACAGAGGCCCACCCGATAGGACCCGAACCACATTCCTCCGCACCACAGAAATCCGCACACTGAGCGACGGCTCCAGGCATCGTCGGCATCAGCGCATCAGCATACAGCCTCTTACCTAACTGGGAAAAGCTGAAGATTCGATTTCAATCATCTGGAAATACAACTCTTTGTTCTTCTAAGCCGGGACTATTGAAGCAATAACGAGCCAATTACATTTAATTTATCTGAGATATCCGTTAGAAACAATGCAGAAAACACTTCCGACGTTTCCAAACGTCAAAAGGGTTCATCATTATCACAAAATAAATGACCATTTGTAATCCAAATACACCATATGTGGCTCCACTTCTGCCTCACTAGCGCCATCCATCCGCAGCGATTCAAACTAAAGCTTACCTTGTTGGCGTCGTAGAGTCCGGCCTGCAGTCCGGCGGGATCGGGCAGGAGCTCTCCGGGATTGGGAGCCGCCGGGAGCCGAGGTCCCGCCGGGTGGGGAGGCACCGGAGCTGGACTCATCCCCCTGTCGACGAAACGGGGCGCTTACGAACGGGAGAAATACTGACGCAGCAAATTTCCAGACAGTTATCAATGGTTCGGTACAAAAGCATAAAACGTCCGAACTAGAGATCAAGGACCTCGGGGTGGATTAATATCAGCACTAAAGATAAGGAGATAGCGGATTGGAGTCAAACCTGAACTAAAGATTCCGAAACCTTCCGAAAGGATTCATACACCCTTCCGCCTCTGGGTCTGATACAAATATGTCGAGCGTTGGCTTCGCCACGTGAGCCCCAGCACCCTCAGCGTTGTGGGCCCAGACCGACCTCTCACAGCAGCTGAAGTCACACGGTACAGGCAGCACGGGCGTATTTACCACGAATCACAATAGGTGGCGGTGCAAACCCGACCAGGGCCCAAATTCATAGACGATGTAGAAAAGCAGCGTAGCATACAGGAATTGCCATTCCGTTTTGATCCCTACTAAATCTGGTACATTTCCTGTTATATGGTACCGAAGTCCACTTTGACACGTGTGAAAGTGGATCTCCGTACCAGAGGACAGGAAAATTTACCACATCTAGTGGAATTAAAACGGGGCGGAAGTTTATTTATGTTACGCAGCTTTTCTACACCTTTTACGAAATTGGTCAAGCACATATCCCCAAGTGTAATGATTGTTCGTCGTCTCAGCAAACTGTTACCAGTAGTCCGGACAAGGTCTGTCGGTGGAAGACTCAGGCGGTAACGAAGTCTGTGAGCGAGTAAGAGGACCCCGTGCAAATATCCGACAACGGCCAGCGTATTAGCAACCTTACAAACCGACCACGAGTGGTAAACCTGCTACAAAAGATCGTTATGTGCTGTCGGAGACCGAATACTCCAGAATGGCTGCGGACAATGCACCGGATCATGGAAAACAGGCCCTGGCTCTTGCTGGAGTCGCGGGAGTGAGGATAGCACGCCATAAAAATGTCGCCGGGAGACGGCTCTGCCCGTTTTACTGGCTCCAATTATCACACAGCGTCGCTGAACGCTGAGATATTGACGGTGGGGATAATCAGGGCCGGGCAGGCAGATCCTCCCGGCCCCCACCCCCGGAGGACAGGTCACAGGCGGACCCAGGAGAGGGGGCAGAGGAGTCAGGTACCCTCTACCACCGATCGAGCACCGACGGCCCAACACTGAGTCTGGTACCTCCGAAAAATTACTTCTCAGCCCGCAACCCCACGATAGCGTTCGGCGCTCCTCCCTCATAAATCACGCTGACAAATAGTAACAAACAGGTGATGAAGCGAAAGCAGCAATATACAGAAAAACGTACAGTGATTTGGTGGTCGCCTCCCAGTTACACACTACCCTGCCTGAGTGGATGTTTTATATGGTTTAATCACATGCCAGGTTCTAATTGATGCAATACAGTATCTACACACAGGCAAATACCACCATCACAAGCCACTATCTACCTGGGCCTCATTTCCGCCCAGTGCGTCCAAATCACATCTCACAGGGCGACATTTCTTACGACGCCTCTGAATAAATTCCACCAGATCGCTAATACCAAGCCAGCAGTGCGTTCACACAGTAAAACTCTCCTAAAAGCCTGTTTTCGGAATGCCCGTGAGCACTTACATGGTTATTTCCCGAGATCTGAAGCGTCATTCTCAGGAACAAGACCAAACAACCGCAGTCTAGCCCGGCGTTATCTAATCGATCACCAGAGACTGAGAGTTCAGGTGCACGTGCACTGATGGCAGTGGAGACCGAACATACAGCGGATGTGAATTGGACGGCTCACTGATAAACATGTGCAGGGAACTATCAAAACCCTGAGAAAACATGTGTAAGAACTCTAAAAAAAGCCGAGTCGACAATAAATAAATGGGTACCTATGCCTAGCATGTTTAAGAGCTGGTGAAAGCGGTGGGATAAGACACACTTGAATATAACACTACTAACATCATACGCATCTGATCAACGAGCTGAAAGGATGTGATTCATCCCATCCAAATCTCATTCCACACTGCGACAGAGGACGGTTGGTTTCCAGCGGTGGCATAATGCGACTGAACGAGCTTCGAGTTAGCTTCACTGAGCAGGGAGGAAAACACCGGAAGCTGCCAATTCATCTAAAGCGATGAGGGCCGCAGCGAGAGGACGAACCAATCCACGCGTACAGCAGAGGCGGGCGGGTGGGCCAGTGCACACGTACAGCAGAGGCGGGAGGGAGTACAGCAGAGTGCGAGACACAGGGTCACGCGTGAAAGGCGACAGAGATCACTATAGGAGATCAAAGTTAGAATTTCACGGTGCACTCATTGCAAAAGACAATGAACGGTTTGTTGTGAGGTATGACAGGTACGGTGTCATCAAAGCTCATACTGCGGGAGGGATTGAGTAGGAAGGGAGGGTCATATCACACTTGTTCTTAAAGCCTGCTTGGAATCGAACCCAGCACCTATTGTTTAGACGGTTAATGCTGCCACTCATCCATCCTTTTCCCCACAGCTATATCATGGCTAAGAACTGACAATATCCTACGAGTAAATCGTTCTCGGATCGATAGAGCAAAGAACACTAGCAACCGTCTGTACTCCCGTCCCGGCCTCCCCTCCCCTCACCGGTGGACGTCGGCTGCCTGGTACACGCCGTTGGAGGGCGGCGGGTGGCGGGCCGGGCCCGCCGGGTGTACACCGAGGTCACCGGGAGCGTGCCCCGGGGGCAGACCGGCCGGGTCGCCGCCGTTCTCGTGCCCGTACATCGGGTGGACTCTGGCAGTAGGCAGTATAAAATGAAAAAAGTGAACATTGTTCAGCATGGAGTGAAATTCACAAGTTTTTATATAATATTACTTGACTAGCTTCTGTTGTATACGTGATGTCCAGAATTTCGTGCCCTTTCGTCATTCATTTTTTTAAGTGAGCAATGTTCAATATGGAGGTAAGTCAATAAGTTTTGTATAGGACTTATTCCTTGATTGGATCCGGTCATCCATTTCTTCCCAGTGTTACACCACCATCAAGTTTATCAACGCACGGCAACCAGATAAATACCATCCAAACGCACTTCTACTTCTTTTTAATCGCCCTCCCACCGCTCTCTCTCTCTCTCTCTCTCTCTCTCTCTCTCTCTCTCTCTCTCTCTCTCTCTCTCTCTCTCTCTCTCTCTCTCTCTCTCTCTCTCTCTCTCTCTCTCTCTCTCTCTCTCTCTCTCTCTCTCTCTCTCTCTCTCTCTCTCTCTCTCTCTCTCTCTCTCTCTCTCTCTCTCTCTCTCTCTCTCTCTCTCTCTCTCTCTCTCTCTCTCTCTCCTCTCCCTCTCCCTCTCTCTCTCTCTCTCTCTCTCTCTCTCTCTCTCTCTCTCTCTCTCTCTCTCTCTCTCTCTCTCTCTCTCTCTCTCTCTCTCTCTCTCTCTCTCTCTCTCTCTCTCTCTCTCTCTCTCCACCTACCGGCTGTTTGAGAGGGCAGGCGATCCGTGCGGAGGGGCGGACCTCGTCCCTCCTCGGCGTACCGGTTGTCCGCCAGCTGTTGAACATAGAGGGCGCGTCGACGCTCAAAGTCGGCCAGCTGCTCCTGGAGGAGGAGCCCAACAGTCAGTGCCAGAACGCAGAACAATAGAGCGTACTCAGCGCGGCGGGACAGTTCCTCGGTACTGGAGAGCGCGGTACGCTGAGTAGGCCGGAGTGGGCGGCGCCGTCATGTCAGGGGAGGAGAGAGGGAGACAGGTAAGAGGGCTGGAGTCCGAGGTGCTTGAGACTGTTCGGGGTCATAAGAGTTCTGCCTACACTAGAGTCAACATCGAACAACTAGTGAAGCAGGCCTGCAATCTGTTAACCTTTGAACGATGGGAAATGATCCACTTATAACAAAAAAATCGTTTATGATTACCTTGGTATCATACAGCAAGCAAAACTCATTTATCCCAAAATAGGAAACAAAGCAATTTTTGGGTGAAGGGAGGAAGCTAACTAGGACTCCATCTCAACCGTCTACCATCCCTGTCAGCATGTCAGCCCGTGGCCAAAAACGGTTTTAACAAAATGAGGCGTTTCAGCAACCTAAAAAACTGACACAAAGACAACGGTGCTATTGCCTAGGAAAATTACAACGCCGAACGAAATATCGAGATCAGGAAAATATTCTGCAATAAAGTGATTAGAGTAATGAGGGAAAAACGGAGCAGCATCACTACAAATAAATCACGCAATTAATCACATTACAAACATTACGGTATTGAAGACAAGAAGCTATCGTCAAAACCAGCCACCTGGTGCCAATTCAGCGCTCGCTCTGTCCAGCTGCCTCTGACCTGGAACTGATGCCGGTTGCGCTGGAACTCCTGGTAGAGATCTCCACCTCCCATCTGCGCCGGTGCCGGAGGTCCGGGCGGGGGGGGCAGCTGAACCTGCGGGGGCGGGGGCGGGGGCGGCGCCGGCCGCGACCTCCGGCCCCGGCTGCGGAGATTCCACAGAAGCGTCCGACCCGGGCCGAGACCCCAGCTCCCCTGCGGTGGGCCGCATTGTGGTGCGGCTGCCCAGGGAGCTCTGGTCGCTGCCCGATGAGATCGTGCTGGCCTGGGAGGTGGCCGGCTTGGACGGCATCGGAGGAGGCGGCGGCGGCGGCGGCTCCTGCCTCTCGGCGATGGTGGCCAGCTCTCCGCCCGGCGCGGCGTCCGAGTCGAACAGCCGGTCCACCGAGGTGTTCATCGTCTTCCGGCCGGTCAGGTGAAAGCTGGCCAGACTCTGCGACATGGCGTCGGCGGCTGTGACGGAGAGCCGCTGCTGCGCCAGACCCAGCGGCAGGCCCTCCAGCTGCGGGTTCAGCGAGCGCGACATCACGTCCGCCGACTTGGGCCGCGCCTGCGGCATCACCGAGTGCGGGAACGTCTTGGGTTTGATGGGCGTGACCAGCATGTACTCCGTCCAGAACGCGTCCAGCTGCGGCCGCTCCAGACGCTCCACGTCCACGTTCAGCGTCCGCTGCTCGAACGGACACGCAAACGTTTCGGCGGGGATACTCTGCAGCCACGAGAGCAGCGAGAGGTCAGAGTCGCTGAAGCCGTTGCCGCTCAGCACCTTGCTGAACTGCATCTCGCCGCCGTTCTCGCTGCCGCCGGTGGTTGCCTTCTGCTGACAGTACTCCACGCAGCTCTCGTAGAGAATTCCCTTTATGAGCAGCTGGATCAACCGGTCGTTTTTGGCATACTCGTCTTGCCGTTCGCCGCCGCGTTTTCTGTCGTTGGGGAGGAATTTCTCTACCAGCGGAAGCACCGCTCTGAAGCACGCCACGCGCGCTGCACTGGGATTCCAGTCTCTATACTCGCTATGGTCCCCTAGCCGAGGAAGGGTCAGCAGAAGACACAGCGTTGAGTATTCCTCTTTACTATCACAATACTGTTCCAAGTGGTTCAGCACTTTGACTACCTCCTCGACCGCAGCGTCCATGTTGTCCTGTGCGCCCGCCTCGGATTTGATGCACAGCAGCTCGATGTACTTCACCTTGAGCACCTCGTAGTGGAAACGCTTCGAGTTGAAGCTCTCGACACTAGTGAGCGGCTGCACGAACTCGAGCGCGTCTTCCCATTGCCCGTCCAGGATGAGCTGGCGCAGGAACAGCAGGTCGTCGCTGAGGCTGGCGTTGATGATGCCGGCCTCCCGCTCGACGCTCAGCTGCGAGATGTGCAGCTGCCGGTTGTGGAGGAACTCCAGCATCAGCTTCACCACCTCCTCCTCCCGCAGGTAGAGGTGGGCAGACGGCATGATGTACTGGATACACAACCTGCGGGGGATAAGTACGTATAAGAGCACGATAAAGAGAGGGACATATGTATTATATATATATATATATATATATATATATATATATATATATATATAGCGGCGGGCGTAAATATATATATATAATATATATATATATATATATATATATATATATATATATATATATATATAAATTTGGCTAGAGTAGTATGCTTAAGAGAAGAGCACAATATACATCGGAAAAGTGAGTTAAGGTTTTAGGGCGCTGCTGCTGCTAGGGCCATATAGCGCGCCTAACTGTATAGTGCAATTAAAGCTCCAAAACAGCCCTGGTTACGGGTGCTATACTACAATCAGTAAGTAAAAAAGAAAAGAAAAAGAGCTACTCGGTGACTGCCTACTTAATCTCGTTGCGCCTGTGTCGCTCGGTTTGCGTCATACACTATATCAAATCCTATTTCTGTCAAGTACGATAAAACTCTACCGAACTCAACATCTGGCATGTCTCCTAATAAACTCGCAAGGGGCATGGGTGAGAAGAACCGTGCGCGGACTGCTCTCAGTTCACTACATCCCCTGTCAGATAGCACATGTTCAACGGTGAGCCTGCTTCTGCAACGTGGGCAGAGGTTTGGTTCTGAACCCGACAAATAGTGTCCGTGGGTCGCATATGTATGACCGATGCGGAGTCGTGTAAGTCGTGATATACATCGGAAGACAGCATGATTAACTACCCGGCGCCAGGAAAACAAACAAAACAAATCGGCAAAAGTAGGACATCTAATGGAGTAGGGGTAGAAGGTACAATTCACTGGATATGAAGCCGCCAACGAGCTGGGAATATCACAAGTCTAGATCTAAGACAGAGGTGAGTAAACAGCAAAAACATTATTCAATTACCTCAAGTAAATATGTCACATAAGATTGTTTCCCAGGACGGGCTGTATACCTGGACCCAAAACACAGTATTGGGTCACAGTATTGTATACTGTTCCAATACACAGCATAGATCATGTGGACGGATGCGTGTTTGTCGACCACATAAAGATAAAGCTTGGTCTACAGCACAATTTGCTGAAGGCACAGACATCAGATACGGAAAACGGACCGCGCCCTGGCTTTGGGAGGCGGGCACTGCCCGCCAGCTGACAGCTGACCCCGAATTTTCCAATTCGGAAACAAGCTTTCCAGCATTACTGAACCGTAAACTCAAGCGAAATCATATTGGTATGCTGTGCTTCAGTTCTGACTAAAAACAGCATTTCCCCAAGTATAAATTGCAAAGAATATGTGCGTAACAGGAAAGTTCACTTCCACTTCTTCGGTCGTTATTTTCAAGCATGAAACTTTTCAAGAATACACGATGAAATCACGCATTTTAACAGCAATATGATACTCATAGGAGTTTCAAAGTACCATTACAAAGATCCCCCGAAACACAAAAGCAGAGCCCACCGCAAATTTATCATGAACCAAAACCATGCCAGGTCTGACAACGCCCCCGATTTAGGAACCCGGGAGGATACAAACGGCCAAAATCGATACAATTTGGAATAAAAAGGAGGCTTAACTCCGATGTATGCCTACCCTCTTGGGACGGTGAGTGCATTCAGGCGGCGCCTTCATATGCAAAACTGAAACTTAAATACAGTCAAACCAGTCATAGAATAAATAATTGCCGGTGTCTACAATGGACGTGCCCTCATGCGTCATACGTCATACGCCTGCCTTTTGAATCAAACAACTTATAAAAATAAACATGCTGGCACTATCCACCTATACCGAGCTAGCATCCGACAGAGCTCCCGCACAACTAACTCGGCTGTACTCAGGGGCCGTACAGAGAACGGGGCATGGGAGGAGGAGGAGAAGCGAGAGAAAGTAGTTCCTCGCCGTCAAATATTGCAGCCAATTCATCTCGCTTGGCCGCATTTTAGCGGAAGAGGAGTTTCTCAATCATGAAAAGCAAGGGTGGAAACCCGATGCCAGCACGTTTCCACCGTATCAATAGCGGAGAAAGACAGGGATTGAATGGAAATTTAAAAAAATCAGAACCACGCACAGCACAAGTCAGACAGGCTTCTGGCCGTTTAGCACAGGGGAGCCTATCAGCTCTGTCCGCAATCAGGCCTCACAAACAGCTATTGTCAACACTGCAATACAGCAATGATCGTTAGATGACAAGCAAATTGGCCGCGTTACGTCATTTCGCTGAGTGCGAGGTATGTTTCTCCGTTATCCCGGAGGCCCCCGGCGGCGGCAGCAGAGGCGGCCGACCCAGCGGCCGACGCGCGTGCGCCGCGGCGCCTGGCCCGGCGCAGAGCCGTCACGCTCCACTGCAAACCTTCCAGCAGCGGCAGCCATCCCGGGCCCCACCTACCCGTCCAGCGGCAGCCGGGCATCCCCCACCTGGACACACAATCCACACCGGCCGACACCGCCGTTTGTAGCCGGGCGGACACGCCGTTTTTGCTGTCCCCGCAGACAAATCGCCGTGGTTCGGAATTTCCATTCCAACGGAGACGCCGATCGTTCCTCAGAGATATCATTACCCACGACTGGGTGGAAGGCGGGGTTGTTTGTTATCTCGCTGGGCATGCGCGGATCCAGGATTTCGGATCGGGGTGCGGGCGAGACCGCTTGGGCGGTGGGCATCACTTCGCACAGAAAGGCGCCACTTCAGCGTCTCAACCTATCAGGGCACCGAATCGCATCGCATAACAGCCGCTTCTCGAATTCGCAAGTTTCGCAAAAATTCAGGGGGCGTCAGGGTTCACCGTGTGGGGGCGTCGGCGTTCGATCAGGGGAGGGGAGGAACGGGGTCACCGGAATGGCTTTTGGAGCAAAAGTCTCACTGGAGGGAATTTGCGCCGATTTTCCGGGTGTGACCCTCATCGACGCCGCCATGCAGCTTTCTCACTTAAGATACAGATCAGGAGAGGCGGGGGCGACGGGGAGAACTGATCCCCCCCTGATCCTCCACCCCCAGTGAAAAGCAGCCAGAGATACCCATTGCAGGCCGACGAAGACCTCACAACAAGCAAGGCTCATATTGAGCAACGGTTAAATATGAACCATGTCGTCTGGTGCACAGTGAAGCCACTGTCAGAACACAACACAGGGACGGATGACGTCAACGGGGCTTGAGCCCCCCAGAGTCACCGTCAGCGCCGTATTTAGACCGCTGGATCAATGGGAAAGGCCACGCCAACGTCGTCATAATTTATAACTTAATGGTAACCCGGTGACCACGGGAAAAGGTAGATTAGCGACGACGTTCAAAAGAGTCAACGCGTGTGTTTGAAACCCATGTGCGATTGACTTGTCCAGCGCACTGTCACCTGCTCACGCGAATCAGATCCTTGGATGACACGTGTTCTCCACTGTGTCATCCCCAACACCGACACTTCGCGGCGTAAGTCATTACACATCTGAGCGACTCCCTGCCCGATTCCCAGCTTAAGAAGCCGCAGGCCAGTTTTACGAGCGGCGACGCCGCGGCCGCGGGGCCGCAGCTGTCTGACGGCGCGGCAATAGCACACCGGGCCTGCTCCCCGGCCCAGAGGCGTGGGGCGGGAGGCTGCCTCTCCCGCCGGGGGTGAACGACCCGCCGTCGGCGACGATGCGCAACAATGCGCACCCGTCACGCACCCTGAGGAACAGCCACCGGCGCAGCCAGGATTCGCGACGGGGAGGGTCTTCTTGGACAGGAGGCGCCAATTCGAGCTGAGGCGGTGTGGCCAATTCGACCTGAGAGATGCCATGTTGGCTGAGGAGCCGTCATTTCGGCCAGACGAGCGTCATTTCTTAAAAAAAGTGAACGCTCAGCTGGGCGCCAGATGACATCACAGGGGCGTCAGCTCACATCCTGAGAAATGCGGGGCGAGAATGAGAGGGAGAAGCGATGTTTCAAAATGGGCATGGGTGGTTTCAGTGCACACCTGGGCGCGGAACGTTCAGCTCAATCAAGGAAGGGGGTACCTGCCTCCCTCTCTGCTCCCTGGATCTGCCCGTGGGGGCAGTGTCGGAGGCGGGTGCGGGCGGCCGTGACCAGCCCTGGCTGATTTCTGCCGGCGATGCACCTCCGTGACGCGCTCGGAACGCTGCTGCATCTGCCTGCACCTCCCCGCTGCGAGGGGTGCCATATGCGGAATGTCGAGCAGGGGCTTCAACGCGAGAGGCGGCGCGCCGGGACCGCACAGCGGAGTAAATTGGGCTGCTCAATGGCCAAAACCGGGCAAAAACCATATCGCTCGGGATAGTAATCAGGGGAGCGTCTTCATGGGTGGCTTCGGATGTGAATTGAATTGATATGGATCGAATCTGACATAACCGGCCGAACAAGGGAGTAAAAGGAGTAAACTGACTTAGTATAAAGTACAGAGAACTCGTTGATTTCAGCCCAAGAAAGTTTCAACGAGAGTTTGAGCTCCATTTCATTGTCAATTCTCAAAGTTCCGGTGAGGCATCGCTATCAAAACGTTTTTTTTTTGGTGCACAGATGAGTTGTCTGTGCCCATACTTTACCTACAGAAGCATGTTCTTGCTTTCGTTTTTGTCACAACGCTTTCATCTAATCCCACACACTCCCCCACGTCCTTTCATATCTGACCTCGAACAAATCCCCCCACTATTAGGCAGACGTTGAATACTGAAGGTTGCAATAGGGGGCGGTATGACATGTTTAATTGCAACAGTAGGAATCCATTTAATTTTTCCCAAAAAGAGCAATACGAATCCGCTATTGGCACTCCTAAAAGGGGTCATCTAATAATAAAACCTAACATTAAATATAGACACGATTTCGCAGTTGCCATCCGAAATGTGAACACATTACCAAACCAATAACGAACACAAGTGCGAGCCATTCGCCCATGCGCGAGTCATTCGCTCCGAATCACCATTCCACGCTCACCCGCAGACAACGCGTCCGTACAAGAAACACCACAAAAAACCAGCAGCAGCAGCAGCAGCAGCTGCTGGAAGCTCACACTTCCGTCAGGGCGGCGACGACTGGGAGTCGACTTGGGTAGCAGGCAGGCTGACATGATCGCCGGCCGCAGACAGCCAGCCAGCAACAAAAACCGAGCTAGTGAGGGGTATGCATCACGGCCGCTCCCACCCATCACCACCCAACACCCTCATTACGCTCCGGCGAGATCCTCCGCTGGCAGACGACGATATCGCTTCGGCATCGCGCCTGTCCACACACGTGTGTTTAGCGGGTTGGTCGGAAAAGAGGAGGCTTCACCAATCGGCCGGCGCGCAGGCGGCGTTCCCAGTAATTAGCGCCGAAACTATCTAACCCGTGTGAGCCTAACCGCCGGGCGGCAGCTTCGTTAAAGTGGTACAGACAAGTTAATGAGACTCAACAATAGTCATGTGTTAACACAACATTTCAGCCGTGATGGCCTGACAGAACCAAAACCACAGCTTTTCAGCTCACCGCTTGAATCAAATGCGTTGGTAGTCGTAAAAACGCAGCAATGCTGAGGAACAAAAAGGGATTTCATAGAGACGGTGGGAAGGGTTTGTTCGTTTACACTAAACTTTTTTCTTCCGATAACGTACCCAACAGCAGATCCAGAAAAAGTGATTTCCGGTGATAAAGAGGAGGTGAAGTAGGTGGCAAAACAGCCGAACCGTGGGGAAAACGGCGTTTTTAACAATATCGGTGGATTTAGGAGGCAAGTGCGATTAAACTCTTCCCTGCACCCGCCAGTAAGCCAGTAATCATGCCCTCAGTCCCCAGCCTGCTGGAAGATGGTTAATCTGTGGCGCCACATCACATTCGAGAGCACGTCACGTAAGACGTACCAGACCACCACCGGGAAAGGACCCCACGGCTTCTTGCAATATTAACGATGCTATCAAAGTATAATTAAAGCGCAATTATTATGCAATAATAATGGTGCCCTGCTTATAATTGATCCAATTATAAGAGAGGTTCAGAGCGTGGCCTGCACACCAAGTACACCATCACTCCTGGCTCGACAGCCAGAGCAGAACTGGAGAACAACGCTCAACACGGGGTCGAACTCCACGTCACGATAACATTCACGAAACGCGGAAAACATTCATAAACCTAAAGGGCTTTCTAAATTCATCAACGAGCGAAAACTGCAGGCTTCAGGTGTCTGGCCAACGGAGGAGTTACGATACCGTGCCTTGCTTTGGAACTTATCACATTTCGGCCCCAGTTGTTTAGGATTGGTTCCGGTCAGCGAGAAGAAGCTTTCACCAGCACTCACACCCTCGCCGCTTTCAGCGCGCCTGACGCCCGGGGCTCACAGCACGTACAACTAGCTTTAACAGAGCACGACTGTGCCGAGACAACAGCTCTAAACAGCCGAGGTGTAGCATGAAGCAGACTCGACGCTGCAGACTGCAAGTGCCCCAGTGACGTCAAATGCAAAACACTGACGTCAACCGGGCGACCTAACTAAGGACACAAGACGGAAGCTTCTGCACGCCAAGGTGGCTCTCAGCGGGTGTAACAGGTTCCTGGGAGTCATAGCCCACAATGAGAACGCTGAAGTCAGAAAAAACACTCACCAACAAACGCTGCACACGAGGGAATGGACCAACATCCTTCTTATCTGACGGGGTGTGTAACCCCGTCCTTATTTAGAGATCAATGCACGTTCACATCAGCGTCGCCGACCGGAAAAAGTGCGGAGGCCAGTCAAACTTCAACCTGATGCTGACGACAAACTTTTCATATTATGACCAAAAACTGTGCGAATTTGGGCTTCTCGCTGCCTTCCGCACCGGCTGGTTATAAAATGCCCGTTTTTCTCTTATTCTGACTGATATTTAGGAATTGTTGGTAAAAAAGTGTGCGGGCAGGCCCTCCTCCTTTTTCCGACACTTATGCACATACAAATAGGCATATATGTATACCTATGGGGTAATAACTGTGATCAGAAATGATAATGATGACACCAAACCGATAAGTCAGGAGCAGGAGACGCCACAGGGGGTGTCTTAGTATGACACGCTTCAGTGCGCCCCTGCGGAGTCAGCCTTCCGGCCACGACATCGGCAACAACGCGGCCAGCTCACGCAGGGACGGTTCTCCCGTGTTTCGGCGGCCGCCAGGGGTCACCGGCCGCACCATCTGGCGCCAAAACTGGCGCCGGCGCGCCAAACCGCACCACCCGCCGCTGCCGCACGCAGGCGCCGCGGTAACTCACCGCCCGACGCGCGCCAACCGACAATGGCTGTCAGCGACAGCGGGATAGGGTTCAAATTAAACGGGTTTACACCTAGGCATAGACCCTGTCAGCAGTCGCTCACTTCGTTCATCACATTCCTTCTCAGCGAACGCGAATTAGAGCGTAAGAGTGGCAGCAATATAGAGATGTTAAAGATGTCCACTCAAGGGACTAAGGGGGAGAATTGCTCCAAAGGCGACAAACTATCTGGGTGAACTAGTATGACGGCAATTCTAGCTATTCTTTCCGTCCTCCAGAGTTTCTATCCAGGGTCGCTAGTAACATTAAACTTTTTCGGAACTACGAGCTCCGTAGAAAAAGGCTTCTTAGACATCTAAAGAAATGTTTGAATAGAGTTTGGCGAGCCGGCAATATGTGCAGTGTGCGATGTCACGCATCAGTGTATGCTGGCCTCCCCGGAGGCCTCCGAGCTAGCATCCAACGGAGTCGTAAAACCCTCATCAGTGTTTCCGGTGTAAACCCGCCCTTAAACAACAAAGGAGAGAGAGAGAGAGAGAGAGAGAGAGAGAGAGAGAGAGAGAGAGAGAGAGAGAGAGAGAGATAGAGAGAGAGAGAGATAGAGAGAGATAGAGAGAGATAGAGAGAGATAGAGAGAGATAGAGAGAGATAGAGAGAGATAGAGAGAGAGAGAGAGAGAGAGAGAGAGAGAGAGAGAGAGAGAGAGAGAGAGAGAGATATAGAGAGCTCAATGCGCAGCCTATCACAGAGGATAGATGAATGGGGCAAGCGAAAGAATGGGGCAGTGCAGAGTGAGAAAGGACAGATATAAAGAAGAAAAGGATACAAAGAAGGAATATGAGGACAATGTGGTACGAGCAAAGCCGAAATAAGAGAAGACCAAGATTGATAGGTGAATAGAAAAGGGAGAGAAGTTGGAGGAGTAGCAGAGGGAAGAGGGAGTTTTTGTTAGAGAGAAAACAAAGAAAATACCAGGACATACTATACTATTGCCAAAATCAGCAGCTTAACTGAGCAGAGGAACAACTCGAGCAACCGTTAATATACACTCCCAGTCTTAATGATAACGTCTGAATAGAAGGGGCTGTTTATATTTACATTCGACAGCAACCACTATCGCTGCAGATCAGACCACTTCAGCAGTACCGGACAGCTTCAAATCTCCCCGCCACTGGTCCGCTGGTGGCGAAGAGCTTCGTAGCGACATTGCCCGGTGACCTGTGACATTTCAGCGACAAACAATCTGACGGTATTTGCTCTGAGCCGTTTGTATTCCACTCTAGAAATCACTTCAAGCCTGCACGACACGGAGCCCGGCTTTCACTGGCATTGGTGGTCTCCGGCGTTCATCGGTTCTGATGGATCGATCATCGGACCGGCCGGCTCAGTGAATTGACTTCGTTTTCACTAATGCCGCCCGGTGCCCATCTGTCACACCGCCTCCCACGCGCCCCAAAACAGGACACTTTCGACGATGGCTCGCTGAGGAATTGCAAAATACAATAACGTTTGGAACTTTACCAGAACAGCTTTCTTCTTCAATCATCTTCACAAATGTAAATCAAGGCACTGGCGTATCTCACGGTACAATCCGACTTCCGGACTACTTTTCTTCTTCTAGTGTTCGTGTGCACACGAGACAGCATTGACGTAAATAGGCCCAGAGAGAGGCTCGGGCAATGGACCTGCAGTTCTACCGGTTTTCATGGTTGTTCGCAATCGGTCAGGACATCAGGCAACCAGGCGAAAACATCACCCTCATCATTGTTGGGGTTTAAAGACACGCCAACTTTCAAGGTCTCATGACGCCCGCCATCAACCCCTGTGAACCAACTGACCATACACAATTTTTAGCCAGTTCAACTGAATACCTAAAATCACCTCTCCACTTCCAATCGGCGGATGAGCCCAAAGTGAGGAATACTTCGGCCGGATTCTGCGCCGTCTACCAGCCCAAAGAACCAAACGCAGATCAAGGAGGGGTAAAGGCAGGCAGGTGTTCCTCCTCGCGATCGAGCTTCAGCGCCGTCTGAATGCTGTCGTCCGCCCGATGAAACGTTGCTTTCCATCCTCACCCCAAACATGCCGGCGCCCCTACGATAAAATCTGGCGACCCTTGACCTTTGACCTCACCCAAAAGTGGCGCTCCCGTCCGGGAGACCCACCCCTGCATCGGAAACCCTGGATCCGCCTATGGAGCATGGAGCACTCTCAGCCTGGCAGTCGGCGCCGTAATAAATGAACCCGGCATGGGGCTAATTTCGCGGCCGGCGGCCGGCTCCCGAGCCGGGCGAATGGCCATTAAGCTCCGGGTGCCGCCCCAGAGTGCGCCGTAGATCGGATATCGGGTATCCGAATAGTCGGAAGATTGGATGAGTTAAAGACAAAAGTTGGGGGTGGTTTTAGGATCCTATGGATTTTGGATCTTCTTATTTTCAACACAGTCATATTTTTCGGTTACGAGCTGGATTTGGATTGCTAATCCTGACAATGCCTCATAGAGTGCAAACGGACCGGCCTGGATATATTGTGTGGAACACATGGACCCGGCTTGATTGCGGGTCCTCGGAACTTCGGACACGGATGTGCGGAACTTCGGACACGGACCGGGTTGAATCGGAATTCTCCTGGCCATGACGGCCTCTGTGTCACCAGGAAGGCCGTCAGCGTGAGCTGGGATCGGGGGCCGAGGTCTCGGCCTCAGACACAGCACAACGACCTGTCGACGCGTGGCGCTGTCTGACAAATGGGCCGCTCACCCGACCTCCACTCAATGCCGCATAGACAGGGAGGTCGGTTTTTATGCCGAAGAGAGACAAACCTACTCCGAAACGAGCCAAATCATTTTCTACCTTACGCTTTAATAACGAATCTAGTTAGTCTTTTGTTGGCTGTTTCGGAGTTAATTTGACTTTTCTGAGCTCTTTTCAGCAAAACCAACAGACTATCGCAGCACTCCCTCCTCCTGACCCGATGGAGGACGATGGAGCAGCCCGGGAGATTGCAGCCGTGAGGGTGTGCCATCATGTCGGGAGGCCTGGGCAGTGAGGCTGCATGCTTGGCCGTGTCCGACAGGGCGAACACGCTGCGGTTTAGCCTCCAGCCGGGGGTGAAACCACCTCCAAGGTCCGTTTCCGCTGCAATGGTCGGGCCAAGGCATCTCTCCACAGACACAGAGCCCTCCGACAGATGCAGAAACACTGACAGTGTTGATGGAGTCCGCCAAGAAATGGGCACTTTCATACGACCTCGCAGGATGGTAAATTTTGAAGGCTGAAGACGGAGACGTCCCATTTCCGTCAAGTTGTCAGATATTGGATGTAAACACGAATTAGTGCTGGGAATGCTTCCCACGATTTGTGAGAATATTTTCGTAATTTCATCAGAACAACTTGTCTTCCTGATTCATGTTTGAGTCAGGGGCGATATTTCACCAAACGGCTGATTTCAATCCGACTTATATTGTTTGATTGTGTTTAGTTGATACCGTTGATCAAGATGTGGAATATGAAACCTTCAGGACACCACTAACTTTGGATATGGTTTAGGCACACAGATTGCTCGTGCGACGCATCAGCAGCTGGCATACGGCTAATTTCTACTCGATTTCTCCCTTTTGTGACAGATTCCGTCATTTCATGAAGCTAGGAGACACCACCAACCCGAACCCCCGGACCAACCACCACTCCGGCAGCGGCGGCAACTCACGTGCTCTCGTCGTCAGGTCAAACAGAGACAGCCACCTCCCCGTCAGCGACTGCCGACCTCACACCGGCCGACTGGACCCTCTCCAGAGCCGGGCATCGTCACTGGACGTCCCACCTCTGCTGCCGATGACGCTGGCCCACCTCACGGGGCCCTCCACTGACCACCAGCCGAGTCGGCACCCACAGGGCGCGCTGCCAACACAGCCGGAAGTGCGTTGGAACTGTCGCCGGCGCTGACGGCCGGAGAGAGAGTCTGTCACACACCTGCGCCGGGCCGCCTCCGCACCTCCGCCGCTGACGACGGCTCAGACACGCACACAGAGGTGTGGTAGTGAGGCAGCGTGGCGCAGCGCTACACCAGTTCACGCTCAGTCGGGTGTTTGTGAACGCCAAGTCCGCGAACTGTATGAAGCAGCCGAATCCACTCCTCACTAGAAGTCCCCTCACGAGCTCCTGTACACCCGAGTCACAAACGCCACAGTTCAACGGCCTCCCAATAACTAAAACCAGGAAACAAGCGTCACACACCACGACAATCCCCGCATATCTTTTGGTCTCCACCACTCCCTCCCATCTCCCGCTGCCACCACCACTCTCCCACCGCCCCGTCGCCGCCGACGCCGCGCAGAGCACTGGCGCTGCGCAGCGATCGTCGCTGCGCGCGGTATCGGCGCAGCGGCGACAGAGGAGGACTCGGCCGATAGGAGACGCGACTGTGCTCCGCCCGCGGGCACGAACCGCCGACGACGGACCCCGCGGCAGACCACGGCCACCGACGGGGGCGGCGGAATTTCGGGAGATGTCTGTCTGCTGCTGAAACTTCCGCGAGCATTTCAGTGTCTGAGATGCCAACCCACGTTATATCTACACTAGTTTCAGAGTCGATGTTTGACATAAAACTCGTGTACCTGCGGAAGAGAGGGCGAGAAAAAGGCAGAAAGGGACTATTTGGCTGCGACTATTTGGATATCCTTCCAAAACTATTCATTTTCCTTATAAATAGCCCGTTTTCAAACTAAGCAGTCTGCCCCTGCCCCGACGGAACGGTTCAGATTCACCTCTGTCATTAAGAATGGATGAACGGGCCGACATGCCTGTAAACCCAAGACTTGCTGACACCATTAGTCTCAGACATGCAGACATCATTTGTCGCAGATCGATTCATCCGACCCGTCCAGCATATCTGAAATGTTTCTTCCCAGTCACAACAGCACAGTTGGCCGAAGAAGTCGTTACTGGTCGTGTCATATAACCTTAACAGCTGGTGGGTCGTAAAACCAAGTCGTTACATTAGTACCGGTGCCTTCATGGGAGGAATTTCCCATATATGGAGAATCCATCCTACCACACCTGCCGTATATGAAGGAATAGCATGCCACCTTTATGGCAATCTTTCCACAATAAAAATATATGTTGTATAAATGTGACTGCGGCTATAAATGCGTCAAACTTTATTTAAAGGGAATGTGGCACCTTCATAAAGTGATTTTAACAGAGATTGTCAAGTTGTAAAGAAACTCGGAAAACCCGGTACTCCATATATCATTTGTCTTGGAACTCCATATTTCCGTAGAAAAAAGCTTAAACCTACCTGACACCAACCCGTTATCGACCCCTCGCCGGGCGGCCATTGTTGTGAGCTGCTGGTGTGACGACATATGCTGACGTCACAATGAGCATCAGCCAATTGAAGCCCTTGAAGCGTTTCGAGTATGGTAGTGGTTGCCAGATCATGAAATCATCCACAGGCAGATATTTATTTATTTTCCTAGAGGAGCATTTTTAAAAACAAAATATTGAGCTTATTGAACATTTTTCAGATAAATCATGAGTGGTTTCATTATTTTTGGCTAAAAGTACGCCTAATTTCACTAAATTCCAGGCTTCGAGCAAGGTGCCACATTCCCTTTAATGACGAGATCGAAAACTCACATAAGTATATTTTTAGGCATCAACAAAAATGACCGAAGTTGATGTTTTACTTTGGTTCCTAAAAATAGCCTCTTCCAGCTGAAAAAGAACGTTCTATTTTAAATCGTATTCATTTGCAGTGTAAATCAAAGAGGTATAATCTGACAAAAAACACGGCCAGATCGTACACCAATGTGACGTCACGCTGATTTGGGCACTTGTACCTCTAGCAGAGGAAAATGAAATCAAAATAGTATGCATATCAGCCATCTTTCAGCGCAAATACGGTCAAATCCATATCGGAGGCAGTCTCAATTAGACTGCCCCCGAAACCATGAATCTGGAATTGCGGTACGATGCTACTTTCCCTTTACAGCCAATGCCTACAGCAAAGAACCCCGAGGGAAACAAGACTTACAGTAATCTATTCATACCGATTTGAAATATTAAGTTCCACCAATGAGTGCATTTCATGAGAAGTGTTTGAACACAGTTCGATTGAAGTCAACGTGAGGAGTGCTATTTTGTGCACTGTTATGTTGCTATGTTGCACACTGTGCAAAATAGTGCAAGCAGAGGAGTTAGATACACAATAATTTATTCAGTTGATGCGGAGCTTCCGCATATCCAGTCTCAGTCTCCACTAGTTTAGCATTTGTTCAATATTGACCTGGCAAAACAACCGTATTAAACCGTTCGATTCCAGATCTATCCAAAAATATCACTGACTTTTCATCGGTCCATTAACCGGGAACATTTTTTTTAACCAGTGACAGAACAGTCTCACATTATTTACATAGGAGGATATATCTTCCACGACCCGGCTTCGAAATTCTCGGAATCATGCCTGCCTTCCTGGTTTCATACAAATGGCGATAAAGACGCATCCACCGCTGCAGCTTACGAAACGCTTCCCCGGATCCACTGTATCTCATCACCTTGGATGCGACGACTTCACGACCAAAACTCTTCCCAGCCAATTAGCTGTGTGTGTGTGACCCAGCCTTCGAACCGATCTGCCGCACGATAAATCACTCCGTGCCCCAGAGTTGGCACACGCCCCTGTCTTGCGACAGGAGCACAGTTTCACAATGGGGTCCCCGGCTCCAGCGATCACCGGCACTTGTGGCCAAAATAATGTAAAAGAGAGCGATTACAAGCTCGGTTTCCTAACCGGAATATGAGAATGATGGCTTGATCAAGTCAGAATTGGCGAAGGGTAGAGTTCAATGACGACATTTCCTTCTCATTTGTCATGTTTCGCGCGTTCCAAACGGAAGGCGATAAATAGAAAGAAGGAACGAGACATGATGTAGAAAATCAGGGATCCACACTCTGATGTTGCAACAGCCGGCCGCGAATAAGAAATGTTCAAGAAAGGGGAGCACCGTTTGACAAATTCAAGGACATCTTCTCACCCGACTTCTGCTCGTATCTGGAGTGAAGGAGAGTCAATAGCGGACACAGATATGCGCTCCTGGGAGCGTCAGGGCTGTCCTCGTGACAGGGCAGTCAGAATGCAGCTCTCTGAAACACCTTATCTCTGCTGGAGGAGTTATCCGCTTTCCAACACTGACTGATGGCCAGCATCCTGCAGATGGACTCCAGGGTCCAACTCGACAACAATGGATGAGACCAAGGTCCTGGACGCTCGATATCTACCCCGAGTAGTGGTTCAAGGCAGGGACGGATCCAAGGGGAAGGCGTGATCGCCTCCTAAGGTCCAGGAGCCACCCCCCCCCGTGGACGTCGGGAGCACTTTTAGTGTGAGACCTGAGCGAGACAGGTCTGCTTTAAAGTTGACTATAGAAGTAGATCCGCCCAGTTGTCCGACATCTCCCGCAGTTTTCCGCCGATGTACTTTCCGCTGTGGACTGTTGCATTGGAAGCCACTGTCCTTCATCAGCGGCCTGACCCTCGTTCAACTATTTGGATAACCCTACCCAGATAGCCGCACCCCTGGGGCTAAGTCTGCTGCGCTTCTAAATCACCCATCACCTTGGCTTCTTCACATTCGTAAATCATCCACGCTTCTTCCAGGCAAAGGCCTCTGAAAACTCATCGATGAAAAACGCCTCCAAACCGCCCCGGGATAGCACCCCTCGAAAAGTGCGGAAGCTCGCACACTTACCGATAGCATGTACCGAATGCATGTATGTATGTAGCATGTAGCATGTACCTTACCGAAGCATGTACGCTCCTTTACCGAGGTCCCACATCCGTCACTGGTTGTGCGTCATCAGCATCAACGCCCAGCGAGGGAGTTACCCGCTGCAGAGGGCAGATAAATCAGTAAGGACGGCTCCAATATCAGATCCACGCAGAGGCACAGACAGCACTGAGCACCTTAAACAGGCAGTTGAATTTGACAGTCAGATCAGCTGGCCCATTTGCGCCCGGTTAGGACGGGAGTGCAGGAGTACCGACAAACCTGGCCAGACCATGGTGTCATGCCAGATGCATCGGTGCCAGCAAAGTCCTGGGAACTGCGGTGTCACGGGGCAGCCCCCATACGCATTCGAAGGCAAGGTGTTTCACCCTCTCCCTCCCTCACTGCCCGAACACCACCGCCGCTTCTGAACTACCTGCAACCGGTCTATTTTCTTTATAAAAACATTGGTTTTTAATATTTTGGTCCTTTGTCTCAACGGATTTGCAGCTTCTTCGGCAAATATCCGGTCCTGAAGTTTTACTTCCAGGCTGCGTACTGAACACCAGTAATTCAAGCATTCTTACTGACCAGCCTTAAAAGTAAGGTTTGTCGCATAAGTTAGGGAGTTGGACCACCAGATGTAAAGGTGGCTCTAACGCATCTGCTCGTGTATCTGACTTATGACCTCAGCACTCCAATATTATCCAACCGGAGTGGAAATTTGATAATCATTCCGAGCCCTGTTAATAAAGAATGCAGTCTTGGCTTGCACGCACCAATGCAAGATGGGGCCGCGCCACATTAAGCGCGTTACAATTCGCTTCAGTAATTATGTTCCAAGTGCGGAATCTATATGGAGCGCCGCGAAATCGCCGAAATATTCCGAACCTGGCGACATCATAATCAGTTTCATCCCGATTCACCAAACTTCGAATCGCCTGTAATGAACCGAAATGAAAATGGCAAGCGAAATAATGAAAACTGTCGGAAGATCAGCAATGCAGCCATTGTTATGAAAAAGGCTAGGTTGAGCAGAAGATACCGGAAATGATAAATAAATCATAAAACAAGTTATCCAAAGAGGGAGACGAATCCCTTCAACGAATCATTTCACCTGGCTTAACAAATTATGGGAGTTATCAATCTACAAGTGCACATACCTCTGAATTTTCCATTTCTAAATATTACTCACATGGCACACCCAGTGGTGAGCTTCCACTTCCCTTTCAGTTCGTACCCAGCGGTACCCAGACCGCCTGGGGGCTATCGAGCGACCTTTGCGGCGGTTTCGTGACCCCGGCACGACGCTCCACCCCCCTTAGCAGTCCGGAGCGAACGCTGCTAGATATCGCACTGAAACAATATGAGGTTGAATATGAGGTTGAGGTTGAACACTGAACAAGAATCTATGTTTTCACCTTTCATATTAGGATGATTCGGATGAAGGGCTGTGTCCGAATATATAAAAGTGCATTTGCTCCATTTTGCATCCAGGATTCGAGGAGGCAGGCAATTTAACATCCCATCAAATTAAGAGCGAACGTTACTTTGAAGAATGCAAGAATTCAAACGCGCCCTTTATGTTGACACGTGTTTATAATAATGTATACTATTAAGTCAGGTACTTTTTGGTGTGAAAGTTTATTGAGGATAATTTTGTGCTTATCCGGCGAACATGGTCTGAATATTTTCTTTTAACCATACATATATATGAGTGACAACCATTAACACGTGCACTGGAGGGGGGCCTCGGAGGCCCCGCCCCCACCTGTTTTTCCGAGGTGGCCGGAGAACCGCTTGTAGCCGAAAAACGAAACGTGGCCACATTTAACAGAATTTAATAGCGCGTCGATTGGTGAAGACTTTTTGAAAATCGGCCGGATTTTTTTTACTTATAGGCTTTCAAAGTCAGACCTGCATTTTGAGATCGCCGTAAACGCGCGGTCGGACCAGTTAGCTTGCATTGAAGACCGAGTGGTGACGTCATAACGTCATATAAACGGGACTATATGTCAGGGTCACTTCACATGAAAGTCAAGGTCAAGGTCAAAGGTCACAAGTCAAGGTCATATCTGCACTTTCAAGGTCACTGACCACTGTGCGTCCGGCCAAATGACGTTATCCCGGTCTGACATATATCATGTTATGACGTAATCGGTAGGGTACCCCAATACAAAGGTCAAGGTCAAAGGTCAAGGTCAAAGGTCATTGGGAAAGGTCAATCCTCATTTCCCGCCAAACAGTGGCTACAGTGTTAGTCAAAGTATAAATAATAAGTAGTATACCATATGGTGACCTTAAAGGTCAATGACCTTGAATGAACTTGACCCAAAAGTTGTGGGGAAGCCTCTTTGAGACCTTTTCTCTATGAACCTTGTCCGCTTTTAGCTTATTCCCGCCATTTTCCCGCATAATCATAGCATTTACCAATCGATCCCCAGCATGGCCAATATTTGACTTTACGACCTCGTTTGACCTTGAAGATATTGACCTACGTCAATGAAAATCGGTCATCATGTAGATCACCATATCCCCCACCCACCTACCAAGTGGCGTTTTTCTAACCCTCTTAGTTTCCGAGATCTTAGAGGGGGCCTACCAGGCCCCCTCCAGTGCGCGTTAGTGCCAGACCCCCCTCCAGTGCGGGTGTTAAGCACGAATATCCCAGGCCTGATAGAGCACTTAAAAATGTTCTCACCTTTCAAAAAATACCTTATGCGGGATAATCAAACAGACATGAGCAGTGGAGTGCCAAATCAATGAAAATTATGCACTTTTCCCACTCGGTTAAAAGATTACGTCGGAGTGATTTCGGTTTATTTATAAACCTTCGTCAGCGAAAAGCATTGCAGAAAGGGTGACGATGGGAGGACTTAAGATATTCGAACTTCAAATAAGAATCACGACATGCGACACGACAAATACACATCTTCTTGTTTAAGGAACACTTACGTCCTCCCCCTCGTCAGCCTTATCAAAAACGATTTTCGCTGACGAAGATTTAAAAATTTACAGAGAGTGCTCGGACTCAAATTCTTCACGGGGGGGGTTCATGATTTTGATTGTTGGGCATAATTTGGCAGACATTCTAATCGCGTGAGTTCAATATTTTTGGTATCTTCCGACGAGACTGCCAGGCAGTGTCCCATTCTAATAATGGGTTTTGAACTGAAATAGCAGTTTTGTAGAGCGTGCTTCGAAACCAGTATTGACATTTAATTTGACCCAAAGCTGTCGACATAAAATTTCCGCCAGCTTTAAAGTTCAAAGTAAAGGGCTTATTGGCTTATTTCAAACGCTGAAGGAGTACCTTCCATATGGGTGCAGTAATCTGATTGGTCGTAAGTTCTAAGCCTTGCCCACTCGCTGAAAATACCGTGCTAGGGAGTAAACCAGCATGCAACACGCCTGTCGACCGAAAATTTCGGGCGAGTAGTCGTCCATTGAAGAGCGTCATTGGGCCAAAATACGCCCAATGGCCGCAACACACATTACATTCGCCTTCCCCCGTATTTTCCAAAATAAATATCACTTTTTTTCTTCAAAATCTACCTCCGAAAAAACGCCGAAACTCCCGTAGACCACCGGTTCCAAACACATGCCTGCGCCAGCTCTGGCTCGATAAGGACCGCGGGTCTCGGCCGCGTCTGACCCAGAGCCCACCTGACGCCGAACAAGCCAGCGCCGACAGCGACGGGTCAATAGTAATCAGCGGGGTGGTCAGCACCGGGGCCGTGTGTTGACTGCTGCCCGTCGGCGCCGGTCAGATGACCTACACAGAGCGTCACGCGAGGGAGACGGTCAGAAGGTCACGGCTTGAGGAGAAAACTGGTTTAGGGACACTCGAAAAAATCGATGGCGCTAGCACTGATCTTACAGGTGTCTTGCTCTGAACAAAACAGCGTTTGACGCAAGGAACAAAATCGTGTCACCACCATTAGAACGATAAAGTTACTACTTCCACATATATGATAATAGCGCAGTCATTTTTGAAATGACCTTAAATTTCACTTCAATCATTTCAATTCATAACGTCACCCAACCGATCGCAACATCACAGAAACTACCCCTCATCAACTGCTTTTTGCCTTGACTAAATCCATTCCTCAAGTCGCTACCGGGACCACACCAGGCTTTGAAATCGCCTCCGGCAGGGCTGGCCGATTGTCGCTGCTTCAACTTCAGAACACCGGGGTCGATCACCTCGGCAGCTTAAACACGTCGGAGGCGGCTGCAGACCTCCCCAATGGCAGAGCCGGTCACAGGTCCGCACGTTCCTGCACTTTTGTCCTGCTGAGATTACTGCAGCTGCAGGAAGCAAGTTTTAACAGTATCAAGGCATAAGTGTCTAAGCCAGTTTTGGGCTTAAAATCTACAGTCTAACGGTCTCTATGGTTGAGGAAGACAGGGCAAGACGAATTCAAACCTCACCAGCAGTCACAGAGCTCACGATCTCGAAATCAAGATGAAGTAACAATACGAGATTGAGCAACCCGTTCGAGAATATGGAAACATTGGAAGCCTATGCTACCTATACTATTAAATGCCATAAACTCGCCGCGGAATTAAGTGAGATATTGAAACGACCCGGAATTAAGTGACATATTGAAACGACAATGTGCACCTTCTAGGGTGGCTGCGGTTTCAGCCGCTCCCCCGACCACAAGCGCTCGGACAAGAGAGAAACACTTAAATGTGACAACTTCATAATGGGATTTGAACTGAGATAGCCATAAGGTAGAACATGTCGAGAAACCGCTTATTCGATATGTCATTTTTCCCAGACGATATGTCATTTTTCGTTCGCGGAGAAGAGGGGAAAATCCACGGCCTATCGACACCCTCCTCCCCAGGTGGTCACGTCTTATGGGGTGAACTTGGGAACGTGACATATTGCCCAAATCCCACTCTGCGCAAAACTAGTTATTGCTTGGACGTCTTTTAAACCTAAATGCCAGATATGCATTTTGTACTGTCGACTGTAAATAGGTTAAACTTTTTTAAAATTACTAATTTGAAACGTAAAATATATTTTAACTTATCACGCAAAATAACTGAAATTGATACCTTTCACTTTGGTTTCGAACAATTGTCCTTTTAGCTCAAAACGCTTTATTTGAATTGATATATATATATATATATATATATATATATATATATATATATATATATATATTTTGTGCCGCAAGCCAAAGACTTTCGATCTGGCACGAGGAATTATCATATCGTACGCCCATCTGACGTCACGCCGGTTTGGACACTTTTACCACTAACAGAGGAATGTTAGATAAAACAAAATATTAGGTATCCGCCCATTTTCCCGCAGAAATAAGGCCAAACCCATTATTTTCATAGCAGATCGCCCCTAAAACCATCACACCCTGAAAAAGCACCAAGGTGCCATATTACCTTGAAACTCTAAATGAAGGCATTCGTCCATTTCACCTCATTTGGTACATACAAAGTTGTACGAACTTAAGTAGTTCTGCTATAGTTCAGCCGCACTTAGGACAAAAATCGAACGACCAGAACCCACGTAGTTAACGGTTCGCTGCCAACTGGAAACAAATTTACATTATTGGAGCTCATCCGGACCAGACACGACAGCGAACATGGAAAGGCACTCCCGCAGTTCCGCAAGGGTGAACCGGCGAGTCCACCTCTCCACATTCCTCCAAATGTCAATGGGCCGGCCTGCCGACGCTTGACGAGCGCTGCCACTCAACCAATGCAATCAACTTAACGCGAAACTCGACCCAACACTGAAACCCTGCTAGCAGATGACAGCTGGCACTGAATGGCTGATGCAAGGCAAAAGCCGCTGGTGACTCGTGGCTTACTCCGTACAGCATCGATGAGAGTGAAACCGAAATCTCGGAAGCGAGCGACTCACGGAGCGTTTGAATACCTTCGTGACGGAGGTGTGGCGTAAACAGTGTCACGTTACACCGTTCTCAAGAATACCATTACACGCCTGTGAGGTAACGCTGTCGCTTCCCGCGGCGTGAAATGGCATCCTGAAACGGGGCGACGCAGCGGATTCCAGGAACGTAAACACTATTCACGGGGCAGACGGGACGAGACCTGCATCGGCTGGTCTGTCCGAGCCTTTACACAAGGCTATTTTCCACTGAGTTCTTTCACTATTCAGGTAAGTTTTTACGTTCTCCTTGTGTTCCATCGCATTTAAGAAGACAGAAATAACTATTTCGTAACCGGAGGCCGGAACTCGGGAAGGCATTCCGGATGTTACGCGGCACTGACTCCGGTGTGCGACGCTACATTTGCGGGCGGCCCGGGGGTGACCTCTCCGCCGCAGTGCGCCAAAACTCCACTCCGTGCCCATCAAACATCCCGCCGTGGAGGCTGCCTGGAAGTTACTGGCGCTCAAATATACAGCTGGCCCAAATGCCGTCCGCTTCAGTTGCAGCTCGTGAAGACGAGACACGCTGAGCTCACCACCAGGCATTTAGACGACGAATGAGACGTCATGGCGCAACCGTTTCTATTTGATGAGTTTGGGGGTCACCCTTCTCTGTTATTGCGGGAACCGACACGTCGCTCAGTTTGGTAGAAAGAGTTATGTTGTTAATTATTGTATCGATAACCCCACGCCTTGGGCTATATCCCTTAACTCAAAATCAAGCATAATATGAATACATATAGCGAATATCCGTTTCATTTAAGGGGAATGTGACACCCTCATAATTTTTTTCAACTGAGATGGAGCATGCCAAGAAAACATTTGATTAAAATTCTATTCGCCCCATCGAAAAAGAAATCACCGCCTATTGATCCGCTTCTCCCGCGGTGGGACGTGGTACGAATAGAACTTAGAGCATGTTCAAGCCCGTCGCACGGACACGTATTTCTTTATTGGCCCTCTTTACAACTGACGTCTAAACATGGCTTCGGTACAATCGACTATAAATGCATATAACTCTCTCAATGACTAGTTTCATATGGTTTAAAATATCACAAGAAATATCTGAAATCGATAGTGTCAATGTGGTTCCTAATTATAGCCTCTTTAACTTAACCAACTTCATTTGTATTCAAGTTAATTTACGGGCAAGTCAAACAGGTTCAATCTGGAACACAACATAAACAGCTCGTACACCGGTCTGACGTCAGGCAATTTAGTTACTTTTCACCTCTAACAGAGGAAAATTAGATAAGATGAATTGATAGGCTTGTCATTCACACTTCAGCATAAATGAACCATATCCATTATTTACATTAAAGATTACTTCTTCAACCACTACGGCCTGGAATTGCACCAATGGCATATTCTCTTTAACAAACTCACATTCCCTAACTTACTTCGTTCGTCACCGGCTTCTGACAAAACTCCCCTCCCGAAAGGCGCGTGCCGCTGATTAAGCATCCGCCCTCCCGTGAGTACACGAGACATCTCCGTCTGAGAGGCGCCACAGCCATTAAAGTGTCGTTCGTGCCTTCGGATGCCTTCACGTGCCTACCGCAGGCCTGATGAAATGTGCACCGACATGCAGCCAGGCCTGAAATCAATTAATCCGGCGTGCACTGGGCGGCACGTGACGCCTCTGCCGTGTCACCCACGCCCGGCGGCTGGGAGCACGCGCCCGGCGAATCTCATAGACCGCACGGCTGCCGGGGTCGGCCGACACCGGTACTATGGAGACACTGACACTGCCAGTCTTGCAAGTGTTTGGGACATTTGACGACACATATTGAGGTTGCAAGCGGGAGGTGTTGTCTAACAAACCGGGATACCAGGGAGCATGCGCGTTGGAGTAGGGGATGGGGGGCGCGGTCAGCGGCCCTGCCCCCTCATCCCGCCAAGAAAAATCCGGATTTAAGCCGATTTGGAAGAAATCGGAAACTTCTAAACAGCCACGGGTGAAGGGCAACTATGAGCCCAAATCCGCAGAATATTCTGTTCTAGACGGCACATTCTTGTCAGCAGCGACAGCCTATGAAAAACTAGACAGCGCCTCGCACAGAGCTGGGATGATGATGATTTGAGTTGGGCACAGCGTCTGCTGGAGTTTATGTAGTGCCCATCACAAAGCAGGGAAGCGCTCCAACTGGGGGTCGTCCCGAACTAGATACCACAAGCTGAAGTTGATGGAAACGGTGGCTGATTTAGAGCTGATTTGTTCTCGTTTCCTTCAATGATACCACACAGGCATCATTGCCTCACGGCCCGCAATTTGCACCTGATTTCAGGAGCCCCGGAGTCGAATATCAAAGTAGAACAGAGTTTCTATGAGTTGAGCCAAGAACAGGAGAAAACACTCGGGAACACACAGCTCGATGTCAGACTGGCGCGTTATCTCGGAACCAATCCCACCCCTCTGACCCGTCGAGCTTTCATCCCCACAACCCGCTCCACGCTGGATTGCCAGGTATCCGACTCCTCTGTCCACTGACGCATGCCGTGCTGACAGACCTGACCTCCAGATCGGACCAATCTTCCACTCTCTCCACTCCAGTTCTGACCAGTTCACACCATCCGTAGCGGGTCCCGCAGATACCAATCCCGCGCCAGAGCCTGGTCGGCCAGAACAACCCGCAGCAGAGTGACCCGTGCTAACGAGTTCATCATGGCAAATTTCATCATGGCAAATAACACTCAGATCCAATTCGCCGATCCGGAAAAAAGACCTGTACGTGCGATTGTTATATGTATCAGACTGGACGGTCCGGAGCTTGAGGCAGAATGTATTCAACAAAGACGTATCTCGGTTTAAATAGTACCGGAGGGGACGCCGGATGGAACACGTATCGACTGGAGCAGTCGGCTGCTGGCGGGGTGGTCGGCCGTGGCTGGCGCGTGGATCTTGTGCCTCTGGCCATCCCTGCACAGTTCTACACATGTGTTTCCGCATAACATCATCCCCCATACGGCAAAAAAACGAATTCTAAATATTACATGGTCACTCGTCGGTAAAGAAAACGAATTATGTTATACAAACGTTTACAGACGTACACTTTAACCCAACGCTATACATATTTCTTCACATTCACATACACTTAAATCAATTTTTAAAGCATGATCTGTCTCATTGTTACAAGGCACAATATGATTGAAATTTCTTACGCAGGGTCTCACGCGCGGTGAGACTTAACCAACGGATTTGAACACAGGCACAAACTAAGGCTGATTGATTATAACCTATTTCATGGGAAATGGTTATCGCAAGCGAGGATCCAGGTTAACACTCGTATCATGGCACAATGTGCAAACTAATTACTGTGTCATTCTGAAATAACCGTGGTGGATGATGCTATTGGTGTGCTGCCCTCGCGCAGACCACGGCCGATGGTCTGCTCAGAAGAACGGGACGATGAAACTTAGGTGTCGTACCGAATATGGGTGCCGAATAGCCGGAGTTGACTCAATGGCTCGTGTGTTTAGAAGCATACCGAGGTGTCACGGAGGAAGCTCAAGATGCGATAGCGATGGTCTACTGAGGCATAAAAACGGAAATTCCAAATTTTCAGGTCGGTCCGGCATCCATGAAGGGTCAGTTAAAACGAGAGTTATTTGTGGAGCGGTGATGCTGCCTTATTGAGCGGACGAACGCGACTGAGGCTCATCCGGGAAAGAGCGTAGTGAGTTCGGCTGTTGTAGTGGCTCTATCCAGAGCTGGACTGGTGCCAGATATTGAGTTGTCCTCACGCGTGGTGCGTTTAGGGGTCAATGTCATCCGATCAGACGTCTGGTTGACGCATATTAGTGCGACGCAGTCTGATGGTGCATGTGCTTTAAAATTCGAGTTGAAATTTCTGCTGATGCTGCAAATGCAGGCGGGCAGATGTTCTTGTTAGGTTGCTGTTTTGTCTGATAGACTAAGTTGTCATTTCTTCGGTATTATCATTGTTCCATTTATCCTCTACTTTTATGGTAGGACGGACTTTGTCGCATGCTTCATGCGTCGTGTTGCTAAGTTTCTGCGGATCTTGTACTAGCCTCGTTTTATAGATTTGCCTTTCATAGTTTTGCCCGAGGCGTCGTCACCTTGGTAAATGATGTTTTTCGTCATCATGATCATTCCAGATCATGGCTTGGTCGGTGGGTGCACAGGCTTCGAGCTCTTGTGCTCTTGGTATAGTGGGTGATTAAGCGCTTATTTGGCTTTGTTGCCTTATATTCTTTTTTCTCATGCTTGGCCCTCATATCGGGCTAGACAGGCTTATTCCTTGCCTTGTCAATATTTCTTTCTATGGGTATTTCCCATCGCGCTTCTATGGCGCTATTATTTCTTTATTAAGGCATGAGTAATACATTTTCTTTGCGCTTAGGTATTCATCGGGACTTTTAAGCAATGCCCGATATACATATACATTCAGTGCGGTGCTAACTCTAGCAGCTCCTTGGATATCAGTTACTCTTTTCGTTTCAAAATAGCGTGAATTAGCTATTGAGTTGTTACTGATTATCGTTCCATATCATAACTTATGAAAACGTTCCTTACCTCCAATGGCATGCTTAGAAGAACAGACACGGAGAGGACACGGGCTTGAGTGCTGTTGTCTTTGACGATGAATGGGCACTAGGCAGCAGAAGAGATGTTGCGTTACACAAATCGGTGGCTCGACGATCGATGAATCCAGAAGGGTCGGCGGGGCTGTGGCCGAAACAAACGAAGTAGCAGGCTGTAAAATTGGATGAAGTAAAAATTCAGTTGAGCGGAGGATGAAAATGATGTCCACGCAGTTGGAGTGGCCAGCCGATAAAGGTGTCCGAGCGTAGAAGAGTCGAAGCGAAACTGAAACGCTTAATAAAATGTGAAGTTCCACGCACTTGCAGATCAGAAGAAAAACTGAACTTGTTCATCTATGGCGGGCCGGTGGCCGAAGCCACCGGCCGCCTCCACCGCTGCTACCAATGTTATATGGGATCAGGAGCTGGAGACTCTCCGGCGTTTGGAGGCAGAATGTATTCAGCAAAGACGTATCTCGGTTTAAATAGTACCGAGGGACGCCGGATGGGTAACACGTGATCGACTGGAGCAGTCGGCTGCTGGCGGGGTGGTCGGCACGTGGCTTGGCGCGTGGATCTTGTGCCTCTGGCCATCCCTGCACAGTTGCTACACATGTGTTTCCGCATATGACACGATAGAGTACATCATAGGTACGAAAATTCAGATCCAATACGCTTCATATCCGAAGATTCCCAGCAAACCCAGGCCGATCGATTTGCATGCGATATTCAACAACTCAGATCCAATCCACATCCGAAATAAGTATTCAATTACGGTCACTCCCCAACATCCACACTTGCCCAATTACAGGAAGTATTGGCGTGGGTGTTTAAGGAATCTCTCCACCGGATCAGATCAGCCACGGAAGGCGTTTTCCCGCTGTCGGAATTGAACTCACGTTAGTCCATGCTATTCAATATGAAGTCTAGCAATGAAGCCACTAGGCCACCCGGCCCCCGGTGACTAAATATGACTAAACCCAAAATAGAGGGTCCGAATCCATAGCCTGATCCAAAATACCAGCTCTTCCAGGTCAATCTATGGACCACTTGGACCAGATTGGATCTGAAATCCCTCCAACCGTCCAATCCAATGGCGCTCTCTACCAAGCAGGTGTTGACCAGGTTCCCAGAAGCCTACCCTGCAGGCGGCAGGTTCCGCCCGCATTCCAGGCGCCCGCAGCAGGACCCGAGCGTGCGGCGACAGTCGCAGCTCTCGCCAATCGCCGCCGACGGGCCGCGGGCGGCCGCACTACCGCCCCCGCCCGCCACCTCAGCTCCGCGACACCGGCCCCAGCGGTGCAACCGAGCGAAACACCGGCGCCAATATTGATCAACCCGTTTTCGCCGGTGAAATGAGGCCCGGAGCGAACCGCCGACGAGACCTGCCTGAATCCATATCGCGGTCAGATCGCGAGAAATCGCGGCGGCTGAGGTCGGACCGGTGCGGCGGCGGCCGTACTGGGTGCGGCGGCACGCGCTGGTCCGACGGCCTGTCAGAAGTGCCCACAGTCTCCGCAGGAACACCACACCACCCACCGAGCTCCGTTTAGTCTGTCCAGACACCGGAAAACTAGGCGACCGTCCACCTGGTTTGGACGTCGTTTCCAGCCGGAGAGTCGACCGATACCACTGGCGGGTGTGAAACCACCGGAGCGTTTATTTGCACGTTGCTTAGGATAGCTGATTTCGGCTGCCGGCTCGTGTTGTCCACACTGTGACGTGATCTATCACTTCCCAAATTAAAACGGTAATGAATGGCCCATCCAGAGAAGGCGAACGAATCGCCCCCGGGCTGGGACGGCCACCTGTGCAGGCCGAATTCCCGGCTGCAGAGGTTACAGGCGAGCCGCAAACCCTCGTCGCGGTGTTTACAGGCGTCCTCAGAACGCCGTGTTCAACAAGGCGACAACAGCGACGCGATCGATAGCGATGCAGCCGTTGCTCTGGTTCAAACCAAGGCCAGGAGCTGGTGTTTTAGATTGGTGGGTCTCGGATTTCAATGTTACGGTTGTGTAAGGCTCGAGTCCGAGGCCGATTGTGTGCTTACAGGGGAAAACAATGGAGTCTAACAAGAGATGCAAGTATAGCAAACAGCAGCCCAACGAGTCTTGTTGAGGAAACCATAAAGCATATCCATAGCGTACAGCAATCCATAGCGTAACTTCTAACTACACTGCTGTCATACTTTTCATTCTACGTGTAAGATACAACATTACAGCACCCACGAATACTTTGTTGTGATACTTTTACGATGTGAGACAACCGTCTAATTGGTGAATAGAAATCCTTTCGCCGACGTTCGACCACGCAAGGTGACGCTCTTTCAAAGCATATGTGGAACGGGTGGTCCCATTAAAAATCGATCAGGAAGACGGAGCGTCCGCGTTCCTAACACTATCCACACCAGACCAAACCGATGACCGATAATTCGATTAGCGTCAAAGATAAAGCAGCAGAGTTAAGTGCTGAATACAAACCGGTGAGAAAGTGATGCTACAGGATAATGTAAGCATGGTTAAAACTTGTGGTAGAAAGCAACGATCCAGAGAACACATTCCAGCACTCAATTTGGCCACGATGAGATTTGGCAGGTCTGCGGATTTGATTTGGTCACATACTGGCCATTGGCCGGCCTCCAAACCCTGTTCTGCACATCTGCCCAGGAAGTGAAATCAGGCTGAAACCATTCTCTTTATCTAAAATTTGGTCATAAACCGGTCTTTATTTTCACTCGCCGATCTTCCTAGGTAGAGACAAGCAACTGCTTGAAATTCCAGCCTCTAACACTGCACCAAATGAGGATATGAGAAACGCAAACACTAGGTAGAGCCAGTTAAGACGGGAGGCCTGGATCAAGCAGTATCGACTCCTCACAGCGAGCCTCACATTTCCGCAGGCACCTCCAGGTCACACGCGCGGTCTGAGCCGACGGGATATGGGCGGAGTGAAAGTCGTCGCCGCGCCCCGCCCAGCGCTACCGGCAGCTCCGGCAACTGAAACTGAACCTCAGGCCAACGCTGGGTGCTACTCAATTGTAGAAAATCTGCACGGAACGAAGACTGTTCACTGACGGCTAATTGTATTACAGTGATCGACAAATATTTACATTTGAACCAAGACACGTTTCGACCGGACTCTTTATCAGCATCTAATAATATGACGAGGGATTGTCGTATCACTCGTCCCTCGTACTGTTTAATGCTGATAAAGTCTCCGGTCGAAAAGCACCCATATGTGTTGGTTCAAATGTAAACTGACGGCTAAACAAGCCTGGACTACATTTAAGGCAGACCAGGTATGCTCAAAGTAACGCAAGACCCTTGATAATCGTGATACTATAAGAAAAATCTCAAACACAGCCCTCAAAACAAAAGCCTGGGTCATGCATTCCTGACCCAGAGTTCATACCATATGGACGAAGTGCACTAAAATACAAAAACCCGTATTTTAGTGCGAATTCCGAGAACTGAGCTTAACACTGAAGAAGAAATTCAACATGTCAACGCATTCGGCACGGTTGGGTGAGCAAAAGTGCAGCCATCGGGGTTCCACGAAAACAGCAATAAATTCCGCGTTGACCTCCGTAAGTCGGACAACTGGCCAATCTCGTTCAGCGGTATTTGGTTTTCAGGTTAGCTATCCAAGTAAGTCGCTTGTCGGTCAGTGCAGATGCCACAAGTTGTTTACGATGCAAAAAAAAATTCCGAGAAACTGCCCCGAAGCCATTAGAGTGGAAATTCCCACGATACGTTGAAAAATAAAATAAAATGAATACGTATATTTATCTTTCTAACGAAACTCCAAAATTCCTTTTTAAAATGTTTCATTCAGACACGGCTTGAAAGTTATATGACAATGGCGGACATTTCGGCTGAAATTGATTTCCACTGAGCGTGATGTGGAAATTCATGAGGAAAAGGCAAAACATAAGCATATGCAGTATTGAGGTAAATAAAACACTATCTGGAAAAAAGATTTCCCGCTTTAAGCTTTCTTACGTACAAAAAATAGAAATAACAGGTAAAACTTCAGAAAAAGAGAGCAATATTTCAATTAATTATTCAATTAAATATCAATCAATATCTAATCTTAGTAATGATAATATCAGAAGTGTCAAAAAGGGCATGTGAGTAAGCAAAAATAGTAATTAAAAACGACCCATATAGCGTATCAGCAGAGCCTGGACAAACCTTAGGCATTAATTATTCCATTAAGTTGATATTGGGATACCAGAATTTCGGTTTCACGCCATAAGCATTGCTGAGCCCCATATTTGGATTTCACCGTAAAGAAATAAACGTCAGGACAGCACCCCCATCCTTTACTGCGGCCGTCTCGTAACTCGCTACCAGTCGGCCAGGCCGGCTCGATAGCCTTCTGGCGCCAGTGGGACGCGCCAACACTCACGAGGGCGGCGGACGGGAGGGTTGTGTCGGGGCCGACTGGCCGGATCGCCGTCCTCGTCGACGGACACCTGCTGTCGACCCATTCCGGAGCACTGCACGGTGACGGAGGTGCCGCCGCGCTCGGCAAATCGCGGGAGTGCCGAGCTTCTGGGACTCCGGCGACTGCTGAGAGTCAACACTGGCTATAGACTATGTGCACAGCTCTTCTAGAAATCTGTCTGGGTTTTTATAACTGGTGAGTGTCAGCGCACCTCTCGCCATTGGAGTTCACCGATGAACACAGATATCTGCCGGTCCACCACTCAACTCCGTGCCTTCGTCTGAGTTCAGACCTCCGACGAGAAATCCAAACTTCCTAGGCCACTCTCCGATCACGACCCACACCAACTGCCACCGAGGACGCCTCACGATACCAACACCAGCAGCGACGCCACCAGAACAGGCGGCGATGCGGCCTGCACTGGCACGAGACGACCTGCCGCACCAGCGCGCCGGAGAGCCGCGCTGCACAACTCGCTCTGTCCAGGATTCCAGCCGACCGGGCAGGCCGACGCAACTTTCATCGCGCGCCGCCGGGGCCGGTAGAGAGCACCGCTCGTCCTGAGCCGCCGGCAACGCTAATGTGGGCGCTAACACGACGGAGGGTGCTGAGACTGACGCCGGGGGCTGCGGCTGGAACGACGGCAGTGTGTGCTCACACGCCGGCGGCGCCATTGGAATAATGAATGCATGAGGTATCAGCGTCGACATGGGGAGACGGTCGGCCCAGACCGAGCTGTCCGTTTTGTATTAAGAAAAATATCACGTATAAACCATATCCCGGAGAGTCCTGCAGGCAGCACGAGCGGCAAACAGCGATCCCGGCTTCCAGACGGTTCAACTGGGGTCAGGCTCGGGAAAATACGACTCCAGAGATAAAACGAAAAACAAAAAATAGACTCAAAAAGATTGGGGGCGTTTCAATTGGGGGGATCGACATTGGAGGGTCAGGCCCATAACTTCAATGATAATAAAAAGGCCAAGCCCAGGACATAGCCCTCAGTAACCAGGCCATAAGCGTATCCAGGATTCGCGATGGGGGGAGGGGCACTTGTACAGGGGGCACCATTTAAACCAAACGAGCTCCGTTCTTGGGCGGCACAACCTTTCGGGTGGGCACCAAATCCTCTCGCGGGGACACTGATGCTCGCTTCATGTGGGGGGAGCGTTGGTGGGAAGCGGCATTTCACGGGAAGTCAAGGACGTTTCACTTTCAGTCAGATGGCGCCGAGACCATTTCAGGGGGAGGGGGGCGCCGAGGCTGGATCGGAGGAAGGGTATGTGTCCCATAGCCTCCTAGAGCATACCTCCTTTAACACAGGCGGATCTCCGGGGTAAAGAGGAGAAGCTTACCGCGTTTCCCATCTAGCCCAGGCCGAAATAAAGTTCTTGCCCGAGAAACCACGGCGTAAAATTTGAAACCTCCGGCCTTATGCGTAAGTTTTATACCCCAGAATACATAGTAAAGGTACGGACAGAGCAGACGGCGGCATCGTCATCAAAATATTCAGGGCAATCAGTCGAAGTCCTCTACGTTTCCCCAGACTTTGAATATAATGTGCAAAAGTATGTAACGTACGATGAGACTTCTTTGAAATCGAGGGTAATTTCAAACAGTGTTAGGCATTGATGAAAATGTTATTTGATTCGGGAATGGTTCTCTGGAAAGTATTACAGAATTGTCAAGGAAAAATAAAACATTATAAACAAAGTGTATTTACTTTATGTTTACAAAAATGCGTAAACATTCCACGGGTTTCGTTCCTTACGCTGCGTAAATTTTCTAGTATGGCGCACGGCGAAAATTGATCATTGTCTGAAAGCCCACTGCGTAAGAATTCGTACCTTACCCAAGCATTATTTTCCCATGGCCCAGGCGCCCCTGAAACGTCCCCAGAACTGCCCTTAAACCGAAGGCATTTGGTGCCGGATCCACGGCAACGGTTTGAGAAGAGGGGGGATGGCAACGGACCCCGAAATCATGAAAACCAAAAAAAGGTGATTTCTACAGCAAGTCGGCGAAAATTGGAGGGTTAAGAGGCAAATAAATGCAATTGTTCCCAAGCAGTGGTGGATCCAGGCCTTTATTTCCGGGGGAGGGGCTAGGAAGCTCCAAACTCCTCAGCCATTGCCTTGGATCAGCCTTCGCCTGTGTATCAACTATAGGCACTCAGACATTTCGGGGGGGATGGGGCACCCCTAGCCCCCCTTCAATTGTATTCGCCACTGCTTCGATGGCGCATACATTTGGCATGCATGAGAAAGAAATTCAGTAGGGCTTTCTTCCATTTCCTTACACAGAAGGTAATCGAACCCACCAAATCAGACACCTGATTTCTGGAGGCAACGCCTACAGAACAGCACCAAGCTTCGCCGACGAAACCGCGGTAGCCTGAGAATCTAAAAGCTAGCATAATATTACATATAAATGCTAGCTGCATAAACAGTGATACTGCACCTCATGAAGTCAAGTCTTTGAAACACTGTGTACCGATTTCCACTCCCAGAATTCGCACAAACACAACAAACTGAAAAACGTTGCCATTCACCTCGCTCACAAACCAGGACACAGAGAGAAAAGCATGTTTCACAAACCTTAAAGAAAATACCGGTAGCCCTAGGAGGTACCAGAGAACCACTGAAATACCCGAACAAGGTGTACTCACCAGCAGTTTGCGGTTTAAGCGGCGGTTTTCCCCGATCCTCGCAGTAAACTGACGTCACCCGTCATGCCAGAGGCACCACGGACCGACCCTCAGCAGCTTAATCCATCTGAATTATTGCACTGACCTCCCCACCTGAAAAAATAAATCAAGGTTATCATCTAGGGGGCCCCACAAGCTTCGTTTTGCTGCAAGAGGATGCCAGCCTCTGACGTATTCCCAACATTTGCCAGACCCACAGGCGGGGGAAGAAAGCCACGGAACAGGGGGCACCACTTTTGAGCGCCAAAACTTATCACGAGGGCGCCGAATCCTATCGTGGAAACGCCAACACTCGCATCCAGAGGGGAGGTTATCAACATTTTAGAGGGATGCTGTGACCGTTTCAGGAGGTGGGCAAGGGTTGATTAAAGGGGGGGAGTTTATTGAAGGGGAAAGTGTCTAGTACTTCCCTGTGAATCAGTATATGGCCAGACCAGCAGCATGGGCAGTGAGATATCCACAGTCGGCACCCACCCACCCACTGTGTTTCTTTCGCTTGCTGTCGGGTCCTCCAGCGGACCACTGCGAGGTGTCAGCGTGTGGGTCGGACGCACTTAGCGTGGTACAGTTTATCTGTCGATGTGCTGTGATCTGCTGCCGTCTGGTGGCACCACTCCGAACTGAATCATTCCCCGCTATCATCAGGTCCTAATCCAGAGTAGCTCTCTTCTCGTCGTACCAATAAAGACCGGAACAAGAGAAAAAACAAACTTGTAACTGACTTATGTTATATGACCTGTGTTCTGGATGTGGCCTTGGTTGGACACCTTGGTGGATGTGTTGTGGCTGCCTTGTGCTGTGGATGAAGCCTTGAACTTTCTAATCTGTCTTTGTTTCTGTGGTGTTCTTTTCTCCTATTATCATCTTTGCCTATCACATGGAAAACAATAAAAAGATACCTATTTGTATAGATACCTATTTGAAACCCTAAGTTACCTTTTCTTCAAATTTAGGAAGAGGTTTTGTCATAACAATTGTTCTACTACTATACTTTTGATGAGTTCATATCTGCCAGCATTATTGATTTGTCTTAAAGAGGTACACTAGAACAGTGATGGAAAACTGAGTAAAAAATATCACAGAAGTGAGTGGAAAATTGAGATTGCTTGGGTGTCACTCTTCACCAAGCACCATGGGATTTGGAACACTGCCCTCTTCTGTCAGAAATAACACAAAAATTGCCAAAATTCAAGAGATCTAATATACAGCTGACAGCAGACCTGAAAATCTAGCAAAATTTGCTAGATTTACATCTATACATATTTATTACAATTCAGTACATACCAGAAGGTAATTACAATCTTGTAGAGCTGATAAATTCTTAATTGATCTTGGGTGCAAAATTGAAAGAATCTCCTGTGATTACATATGCAGGCACAGCATTTCACTAAAACCTTCATTAGACAATATATGATAAAACAAAATTTTGGTCATAGTGTGAGCTATGACCTGGCAATGAAAGTGATGGCACAGAGAGGAACAGGTCTGCAATTCCAAAGTACCTGTACCAGAGTTCTATTTCAGCCTGCCAGATGAGCCCTCAGCCCCTGGATGAAATTATTCCAACGGAAGAAGCAAATCATAAATTTGTGAGCAGCTCCTAAGGTCTCCATTATTTGTTTGGCAGACTGGACAAAGACAATGACTTCCAAGTCTTTAAAGTTTAGTGGAAAAAGCCTGATATGCAGAGAGGACAGTTTAAAATTATATCCCAAATTGGTATGACAGTTTTTATCATGGGACACATTCTTACTTCTGTTGGGGCAGAACCATCTATTTTCCTTGGGCCCATCCATGCTTGTGTATGTTGCAATCTCCCTATCCTTGCATCAAGCTTAATAGAAACTGTCCCAAGGAAGGAAATCACTAAGAGTTGGCTTCAAGAAGAATCTCATCGAAACTTGACATTTTCTAAACTGGACTCCATACACGACCAGTCTGCTGAAAGTGGTAGGTTTCAACAATATCTTGTTGGGGCAGCCTTGTTGCAGACCTGGTCTGGGGCAGCACTGGCACACCGAGGCAGACACAGAAGGGTCATTAAGAAAAAATAGAGAAAAGGGAAGCATTGTTTTGTAGTGGCCTTCCTGCGACATAGAATGAAAATGTATGCCCCAGCGGAAAGAAGTCTGATTCAGCAACAAAATTTATGCCACCAATTGGGACAGGATTTGAGCTACCCCAAACACCTCGTCGGTAAGTCTACCACATGCTGCAGACTGGCTTCACGACTTGACTCATCCCCAATCGTGCAATCATTTCAATTTGAGAATGCAATTAGGAGAGGGGTTCGAGACAACAACCACTATTACAAAATCCGACTTATTATTTAAAGCACCTCTATACCACCCCGTGCATGCCGCAGCACCGAACCAAGATATATTTAATCATTTTTATGGACCGAGCCGCCTCACCCACCCAGGTTGTAATAGAGGACTCACCTCCATATCCGCCCTTCCCCCTCTTCTTCGTTGTCCTGCTGTTCTGTTTTGTTTTCATTCCGGCTGCTGGGTGGCGGCTGCTACTTTTTGTTAGTTTATTCAGGGTACTTTAACTACGGGTACAACCAAGTTTCCTACTAAATATAGTCCTCCCATGATGACGTCACCGCCCTTTCATACTAAGTTATAGGAGATTCTACTAAGTTTTTGGAAGGATCAGCTGAAACATACCAAGTTTGGGCGTATTTGGCACTAATCTAGTATAAATTGAAAGCAACTTGTTTCACCCATTTGACAGTAACCTTGATCTCAACCGCGAGCAGCATATTTTACGTAAATCTAATGAAAAAATTATAACACTTCAAAGAATTTGTTGAAAGGGCATGCATTTATTTGATCAACTCAGGCCTACCTAATAGCCGAGAGAAATAAATTTACCTTCGCTCAAGAGATCACCGGTGCTTATTGTCTTCTGCTGCAGGTACCACCAGCAGCCAATCAAAGGTCAGAAATCAACAGCCAATCAAAATCGAGATTAGTCTTACTGCAAACAGCTGTTAGTGCTGAACATGTCCTTATTTTGACACGCTCTGGAAAATTTGTAAAATTAATATTCTTCACTGGAGTTTTTGCAAAAAGTCTGATGGTTTCACAAATAAAAATCTTTTAGCTTTCTGTTCAACCATATAAGTTTTGTTGATACAGTTCTAAAACAGGTTATTTAGAGCTTCGAAAAAGTGCAATTTCTCCAATGCCCTGCATAGTAACTGTAGTGCCTCTCCAGCCATGATGACGTAATGCTGCCAAACAACTTGAACGGGGTCTGAGTTTATTAGGAATACTTTTGCCAGATTTCAATAACTGGTAATCTGGAAACCGCTAGGTTTACTCTACATTATCTGGTGGATTTTTCCTAGAGATGGTCAGCTCCTCTTTCATTTGCTAACCGGCTCTAAACCTTTGTCACGCCAGCGGGGAACAATAGCGGGTCTCCGGAGAGAAAATGGGTAAGGTATTATAAATTGACCAATGCGCTTGTATTAACAGACATATATTTCACTACAAAAGCACAAATGAATAGTCAAAAGTACCAGCATTGATCGAGCAGCATTGCCTCCCACTAATAGAAAGTGAGTGCGCCCCGTGAAAGCAGAAGAGTGCACTGCAAACGGCGCATAGCTCGACGCAGTGTCTCTATTGCTTTGGCTCCACGCACGGTACCCAACGGAGTACCCTCTAAAGACACCCAGCGCGAGAGCCGGGCGCTGCCTAGAAGGTAGGGTTCAGGGGCGTAGCCAAGCGGGGGCGGCAAGGACAGCCGCCCCCCCCCCCCGAAGGCCCGAAGGCCCCCTGAGGACACGGGCTGCGCGAAGTGCGGCTCGCCCGCACTATGCTTTGTGGTCAAATTTGAAATGTCATGTCAGACAGGGCCCTCTTAAGCCCTCTTCAGCACTCTATTCTGTAACAAGCAGGGCCCTTTTACCCATCAGGCCCTTTTGGCGCTGTCGCTGGGGCCCTTTTCGGGGCGCCGCCCCTCCCTGAGTGAAATCCTGGCTACGCCCCTGGTAGGGTTGATTGGTAGACCGTAAGGGGGGAATACGCATGGATGTGGATTAAAATCTTTGGGGGCTGCCCGAGCCGGGAACCCCCAATTAAACTTCAAAGTAGTGTTTTCGCGTTTTTTTACTAATAAACTTCAAAATGGTGTTAGACAGTTGTATAGGTCCACGGGAATGTTCAAACACGCTTCATGTTGTATATCACTTTTTGATATTGTGGCTTTTAACATTATTTTAAATTTGGGAGCCCCAGTCATTTCGAGAGAATCCACGTCCCGGGGAAGAGGGAATATAGGGAGGAATGAGGCTGAGGAGAAGATAGAAGACACAGAGGAAAGCGACAAAGCGGAGAATCAGCATTCTCGACACAATAATAGTTGATGTGTCGTCTCGGCCACTACCAATTAACGACAGCGACGCACCGGCGCCAGGAAACTCGCAACAGTGGCAAAGGTGGCGCCACCTCCGACACCAAGCGCTCTCCCCTGCCGCAGCCCAGAACCTGAGCAAAGGTGGCAGCAGCAGTGCCACCATAAATCAGCCGGGGTGGCGGGGCACAGAAAGGACGGCGTAGTTATGACACGCATATTCACTCAACAGTAGCAACATCACTGGCGGATCCAGGGGGCTAAGGGGCCGTGGCCCTCATCAAAGCCTAAATTAGTATGTTTGCTCCCCCCACAAAAGGACCAAGTTTTGACCGATTTTCTTTAAACATCCTGTTTTCGTGATTTTTTCTCGCTTTAACCCCTTCTCGCAAACGTTGGTTTGGCCCCTTTCAAACATTGCTCCTGGATCCGCCAATGAACAACACGCAGTTACCGGGCAGCAGAGGAGCATTAGCGTAGTGAACTGAAGCGTTGCCACGTAATTACAACGGTGGACATAACAAGCCGATATGCTCTAACGGATTTATGTTGTATGAGCAGTACTTGCACTAGCTGCAGCCAATGCAACAGACTCCCGAAGTCTGTTGGGCGATGTGCAGATATATAGTAGCCAACAGAGCGCAAAAAGCTTGCTTGAGCCACTTTTTCTGGAATAAAATAACGGAACGGACGAATTACCGTGCACTCTTAGCGTGCACGGGTGGAGATCCCGGGGTTCGGGGCAAAGGTAATACAAGCTCCTATCCCGCCAGCGTAGCCGGAGAAAATATCAGTGAACCGAAGTACTGATTTGTTCTTTCTGTCTTTTCCTTTCATCTAAAACTAATAGAGAGAGAGTGTGCGGTACAGTACGACATCACAATCCATTACATTACATTATTACGTATATTCTCTACCAACTGAGCTATTAGGCTCGTAGTCTTCCCGCGCGCGCTGAGGAACATATTGATTTATCCTCAATGAATGACCCAACGCATTCTACTGAGGAGGGAAGTAACCAATGATAACGAGTTGGCATTGTCCTGTTTTACCACACGTCACCGCCCATATAAACGGCAACTTTAGACTGTCGCATGCTGTCGCTGCCGCTTACCGCTGCACTGTGGTAGGTTGGCTGGCCAGCAAGGGGTGCAACTGCTAGAATATGTGCTAGATAAGTGGTGCCAGTGTCTTTTTGTCGCGAAGTCATATTTATTTTTTCCAGGTTAGTATTGCGAGTCTAAATTTTGAAGATATGGAGGGATGAGTAAATGACAGATGTACAGTGATAAGGGTGGATGAAAACGGCTAAAATTGCTGAAACAATTTGTTTGAATAAATTGTTTTATGCCTAACACTTGAATCCAAATGAAGCAGCAGGCCCGCCTTATCTATTCTAGTAGTTAGGGTAATCACGTTGTAAGGATGCTCTTTCTTTGGAGCTTTCCCGTGAGCTTTTCTATTCCCTATATAACAGGCCGTATTGGTTTGGAATTCGTGTAGGTAATCTCTGTCATATTTCGCAGTTTCAATTTTCAAGGTCTGTTGCAATCCCCCCATCGATAAGTTGGTAGGTTTTTCCACCACTGCGCTTTGACAGGACCAAAGTCGGAAAATATTTATTTGGTAACAAAAATAAAGAATTCAAATATGTTGAAGGGCAAAAGGCTGAGATTATACATGCGCGTCGCCATCAGCAAAAGGTGAAGAGGCCAGGTAATTTACCGTTTCCTGTCGACAAGAAAATCTCAGTTCTAAAATCCAAGAATAGTTGGATGCACCAACACATTTACGTCAGTTCACGCAGGTAAGAGGGAGAAAATGTGGAAAAGCTAAGCCAAGTCTCAAACTTTGTTGGGAGACGTCGCCTGACTCGCGAGCTGGGATGACGCATTATCCTCCCTCCCCCGCTTTTGACACTCATTATTACACGCAGCATTCTTTCGAATGGTATAAGACGTCTGCAGGACAGTGCAATCTTCAGGCAAAACCGCCTGCTGAAGCACGGGAGTGCCAAACACTTTTAATTATGATTATTGCATGCAAGTAGCGGTTCTCTGAAACATCCGGTTGTCTCTCACGCAGGCCGAGTCCGACATGGCCTGGGCCCTTTCTGGCTGAAGCTGGAAGGATGACTCATCCTTTGACCCATTGACACATGACACATTTTGAAAATGTGTCAAAAAGTTTTCAAAATGTCAAAATTTTCAAAATGTGTCATTCGTATGACACATTTTCAAAATGTGTCATACGAAAGAAAAAGGATAGCGGGATATACGGACCATTAGGAGTTTGATGTCTTGGAGAGCTATTTTGAGCATGATGATAAATATGTAAATGAGGAATAACAGCCTGATGCTCATATTATATAAGACTTGTTCGAAAGTTAACAGTCAATATATTTCACCCATGGGGCATGATCACGACAGCGAATGGACAGGTGGCAGAATTTTACAACATTTGAAAATTTAGAATTATGATACACACGCGTGGTTGCCTAATACACTTTCAATTCTTACTATAACTTGTACATACATTTCCATTCCGAGCTTATATATATATATATATATATAAAGTAGCATTCAATTATTCTCACATTCTCCGTACATTCATTTCTAGATATAAACAGCTCACATACATTTCAACTTATAGTTACAAATTTATACAACTTGCCTATTATGATGATGACTATTGGTATTGCATGGGCTTCAGGAGGGTCCAGGAGGATGACATTATGTTTAGCTGGGGTTTATTTTTCCGAATTTCAATAGATTCGCTGATTTTAACCTCTGCAACATCTTTGCAGAGCCTAAGAATTTTAATGTTTAGTTTAGTGTGGTCTATATTAGTAATTTGAGGATGCTCGTTTTTGAAATGTTCGCCGAAGGGTGTATTTTTAGTTTTGTTTTTTGCGTGTCTGAGATGTTCCATGTATCTTTCTCTGATCATACGCTTACTTTCACCAATGTAAATTTTGGAGCAGAGTTGACAAGTAATTTCATAAACGGAGTTCCGTTGGTGGCATCCACCTTCCAGTCCCGCCATGCAGCAGAAGCAGCGTCTGTTGCCGGCGGGACATGGAGGTGGGTCTAGGGCCGATCTAGTAATTTTGTTAGCTAACGTTTTCCCGCTTAACCATGTGATCTGGAACGGTAGTTTTGAAGTTTTTACGGCATGGGATACTTTATGGGAAAGCTCATCGTCTATGAAGGGTAGCCTAATGTAAGTGCGTTCATCTGTTTTTAGACGGGTTAGCTTCGTAATGTTCTCTCGGAACAGTCTAGTTTTAGTTCGCTGGATCAAATTGTTAGGATACCCGTTCATTTTAAAGATATTTTCAATTTTGAGCAGACCACGTTTTTGAGCTTCTTTGTCTGATCCAACCCTTTTAGCTCGGAGTAGCTGGGAATACAGAATTGACTTTTTTGTTTGAATGGAATGAGCCGAATTGTAGGGGAGGATTATTGGAGCTGCCATCGGCTTGATATATAACTCCGTACAATATTTGCCATTAGGATGAATAGTGAGCGTTGTATCAAGGAATGCTAAGCTATTACTCTCCGATTGGTCCGTTCGTTCGATGGAAAATTTTAGGGATGGATGAAAGCTGTTAATGGACTGATAAAATGAATCTAGAAGCTTAGAGCCATGACACCAAATTCCAAGTATATCATCAATATATCTTATGTAGATAAGGGGTTGATGGTCGAGTGAGGCAAGGAAAAGAGAGTTCTACTGCGTCCATAAAAACAATGGCGATCGGTGGGGCTATTCTACTTCCCATTGCTATACCTGTCTTTTGTCGGTAGAACTGTTGGCCAAATCTGAGATAGTTGTTCTGTAAGCAATGATGCAGAAGTTTATCAATGTCATGTAGTTCTAGTCCAAAGAAGTTTATTTGGTTTTGGTGTTTTTTCATTAGGTTCATTGTTGCTGAGATCGCCTCTTGAATGGGTATGTTTCCGTAAAGACCACCTACTATGAATACATGGTATGATGCCCAAGATTTTCTGGGTGGATGTAATAACTTAACAGTAGTAGAGAAAGACACTAGTGCCGGGAACAGTATTTTAAGGAAGGATGGTTTAAGGCTAGACTCTCAAATAGGAGTCACTGAGGAGATTTGGTATGATAGCATATTTTGTGTGTGTAATTCTTGCGATGACAAGCTAGATGGCGAATATTTTTCTTCAGTAGGGATTGAACTGGGTGAGCTGTGTGATTATTTGGATGAGGGAAATTCAGAAGGATTAGAAACTTTATCTGGGGCCGTAAATATAATTGCTGGGCAGGACAAAGTAGGGGATGACCAGATGGTAGACGAAGGCATAGGAATAGTAGAAGAGAGCTGGCAGGATTCTATGATGTGTGTTTGTGATTCTTGTGACAAAATGCCTGGACAGGATCTAGATCCCTGGACAGAGGGTATTGAACGATGGGAGATCGCTAATACCTGTGTTTGCGGTAATTGTATTACTGGGCACTCGTTACCTCCTCGGATCCAAAACCTATCTAAACAAGCCATTTCTGCAACACTAACTAACCTCTTAAGCCTTGGTCCTAACTTTGCCTTGACGACGAAAATCACCAAGTCTACTATTCAGCAAGCAGAAACGGGTTTTGAAAGGGGTGCTTTTGCTCTTAGATGGAAGCACTGCATTGAGGACAAAAAATCTCAAGGCATAGTGAATCTAGACCAGGTATCACAGCCCATTAGAGATGACAACCAGGACGAACAGGCCCTCATTAGTAAAATACCCACACCCCGATTTGGGGACACAGATACAAAGATGGCACCAACTTCTGACCCGACAACAGAGGGAAAACTAAGTAAACTCAAACAGAAAATAATATCTTTGTTCAAAAACCATCGTTCTAAATTAACTCCTAACCACAGCCAAGAGGACTTAAATCAATTGAAACAGCTTCGGTCAAACGAGGATTTGATAGTGAAAAGATCCGACAAATGTAAAGGCTTTGTCATTATGGATAGGAGCGACTATGTAGAAAAAGCGTCCCAAATAACAACAGATTATGTGAAAGTAAAAAAGAACCCCACTAAAAAGTTAGATATCAAGACCAGGAGCATAATTAATGATACTATGGTAGACAAAATTCCAGATAAGATCATTCGAGCCATCAAACCTTCAGGATCACGCACAGCTGAACTTTATGGCTTACCCAAGACACACAAAAAAGATATACCACTGCGACCCATCGTATCAGCCTGCGGAGATCCGCTGGACAAATTGAGTTGGCTCCTAGAACAGATCATATCACAACTGCTAGTTTTTGTTCCGGCGCACATAGAAAACACATACACCTACCTTTCGAAAATCAAAGCCAAATTTCCACATGGAATGCCCAAAGGCACTATTGCTTTCACTGTCGATGTAACTAATCTTTACGGAAACATACCCATTCAAGAGGCGATCTCAGCAACAATGAACCTAATGAAAAAACACCAAAACCAAATAAACTTCTTTGGACTAGAACTACATGACATTGATAAACTTCTGCATCATTGCTTACAGAACAACTATCTCAGATTTGGCCAACAGTTCTACCGACAAAAGACAGGTATAGCAATGGGAAGTAGAATAGCCCCACCGATCGCCATTGTTTTTATGGACGCAGTAGAATCTCTTTTCCTTGCCTCACTCGACCATCAACCCCTTATCTACATAAGATATATTGATGATATACTTGGAATTTGGTGTCATGGCTCTAAGCTTCTAGATTCATTTTATCAGTCCATTAACAGCTTTCATCCATCCCTAAAATTTTCCATCGAACGAACGGACCAATCGGAGAGTAATAGCTTAGCATTCCTTGATACAACGCTCACTATTCATCCTAATGGCAAATATTGTACGGAGTTATATATCAAGCCGATGGCAGCTCCAATAATCCTCCCCTACAATTCGGCTCATTCCATTCAAACAAAAAAGTCAATTCTGTATTCCCAGCTACTCCGAGCTAAAAGGGTTGGATCAGACAAAGAAGCTCAAAAACGTGGTCTGCTCAAAATTGAAAATATCTTTAAAATGAACGGGTATCCTAACAATTTGATCCAGCGAACTAAAACTAGACTGTTCCGAGAGAACATTACGAAGCTAACCCGTCTAAAAACAGATGAACGCACTTACATTAGGCTACCCTTCATAGACGATGAGCTTTCCCATAAAGTATCCCATGCCGTAAAAACTTCAAAACTACCGTTCCAGATCACATGGTTAAGCGGGAAAACGTTAGCTAACAAAATTACTAGATCGGCCCTAGACCCACCTCCATGTCCCGCCGGCAACAGACGCTGCTTCTGCTGCATGGCGGGACTGGAAGGTGGATGCCACCAACGGAACTCCGTTTATGAAATTACTTGTCAACTCTGCTCCAAAATTTACATTGGTGAAAGTAAGCGTATGATCAGAGAAAGATACATGGAACATCTCAGACACGCAAAAAACAAAACTAAAAATACACCCTTCGGCGAACATTTCAAAAACGAGCATCCTCAAATTACTAATATAGACCACACTAAACTAAACATTAAAATTCTTAGGCTCTGCAAAGATGTTGCAGAGGTTAAAATCAGCGAATCTATTGAAATTCGGAAAAATAAACCCCAGCTAAACATAATGTCATCCTCCTGGACCCTCCTGAAGCCCATGCAATACCAATAGTCATCATCATAATAGGCAAGTTGTATAAATTTGTAACTATAAGTTGAAATGTATGTGAGCTGTTTATATCTAGAAATGAATGTACGGAGAATGTGAGAATAATTGAATGCTACTTTATATATATATATATATATATATATAAGCTCGGAATGGAAATGTATGTACAAGTTATAGTAAGAATTGAAAGTGTATTAGGCAACCACGCGTGTGTATCATAATTCTAAATTTTCAAATGTTGTAAAATTCTGCCACCTGTCCATTCGCTGTCGTGATCATGCCCCATGGGTGAAATATATTGACTGTTAACTTTCGAACAAGTTTTATATAATATGAGCATCAGGCTATTATTCCTCATTTACACATTAGGAGTTTCCTGATACGATAATAGTGGTTAATTATCATAGCAGGTGTGCAAATTCAGACGAGCCTGAAACAGGCATTCAAAACGCAGTCCACGGCTGTGAAAGACCGGAGCCGCCCACTCAAATCGGGGTTCATGCTTCCCAACGCTCATACATATAGTGTTTGAGGTTATTTTGGCAGGCGTGTAGAATCGTGTACCTACTTTCCGGGGTGCAAATCAGTAAAGCATCCCCAAAATTCGGAAAAACCAATAAAGCCTCAAGGTCCCATATGAGCCCGGGTTACTAACTTATGGGTCACAGTAAAATGCGATGCACTTGCCCTACGTCTCAGAACAGTGGTCCCCCAACAAACTTTCCAAGTTATATGAACAGATTTGCACCATTCCACCCCCCCCCTGCGCCCATCGAAGTTTTCAACGGTTAGTCGTAAAAGCCCACTAAACTTTTCGCAAACATTCCCTTGGTTTTCGGCACGAAATTTTGTACTACCTATTAGTACCATAGGCAGTTCCAGGGTGGAGGGCAAGAAGGGGCACTTACCACCCACCCCCCGATCGACCCTCCGCGCCCCCTGATATTGTTCACTGTATACGAATATGTCACAATTTCCCTCGCTGAAAAACGTTGAAATGAGCAAAAATGGAAAAACGACTCGAAAAAAGTTTTAATCAGTGACTACATTATCACCAAACCCTGCACAGTCGCGGTGAGCATAGGCGTAGGAACCGAGGGGGCCAGGGGGCCACTGGCCCCCCACTTTTCAGTGATGGGCCCCCGCAACGGAGATAAGAATATCAAGAACTGTAATATCAAGCAAGAAACTCTAACTGGCCCGATAACTTGCCCCGGAACTCCGTTAACCCTCGCCCCACCGGAGGGGGCCATCGATGGCCCCCCTAAGGTTTTTCCGGGATAGCAGAAAAACGACAAGGCGCAGAACCGCGGTTGAGGGCTCTACCTCTCACTGCATCATTTTCCCATCATCCCTGAAATTTTTTACCCCGGGTCACCCAAGGTCAGGTCACCAGACGAGGTCAACCAAGGTCACCTCGCTTCACTTTAGAGCTCTGTAAGAGCTACATTTCAAAGTCGATCGATTTGAAACTTCCTACACTTCATGACCCCTCCAGGGTCTACAAGGTGTATATCCGGGATTTTTCGATTTCGTGCCCTGAGGTCAGGTCACGAGGTGACCTCTCCCATTGGAAAAGCATGGGGAAAAGCTATTTCATGATATAAAAGCCACAAAAATGATTGCAAATACTCAGACTGCTCAGAACAACGTTTTTGGACACCCTTTCACGGATCCCAGGGGTCATATTTGCCCTTTGAATTTTCCAAGGTCATCCAAGGTCACCGGAGGTCAAAAACAGTATTTTTAAAATAACTTTTGACCTAATTGAGCTAGAGCAATGAAACAAACACCATCGTGTTTGTCTTGTCACTGGCTTTCATTTGATATACGGCAAGGTCACTTTTTTGACCTTTCGTGACCTCAGGTCATATTAGGTCACGAGGTGACCTCTGGCGGTCAAACCACTGGCGGGAGGTCTTTACGTTCCACATAGCGGAAAAAGTACATGCAATTTGCTATCAAATGTACTTTACCAGGCCTCAATAGCTCTAATGACATAAGAGTTATGCCCAGTTTGCTTAATCATTGCATATTTGAGTGAAAATAGCCGATCTTGACCTAATTTGACCTCTGGAGGTCAAACCATTGACCTGAGCACTAAAACATGCGAAGTAATTTCTTACTGAATTCACGCGAGCTTTCTATTGCACTTTGCAGATTTGCGCTAACGCCCATATTTTCGGAGTTAGAGGGGGGCCATCGATGGCCCCCCGGTGGGGCGAAGGTGGCGCCGGACCCCCGGTGGGGCGCGGGTTAAACTTACCTGTACCCCTAAACTAAGTTGAGGTCCTATGAGTCGATTTTAAGGTCCCCTGAGCTTCTGGGGGCCCCTGAACTGGTCTCTGATGCCATACGAGCTAATCTGGACCCCTTGAGCTGAACTGAGCGCCCCTGAGGTGGTTTGGGCAGCATGAACTGTTCTAGGATGCCTAAACTGAGCTAGGAGCCGTGACCTTGAACAGGGCCCTGTGAGTTGGCCAGGCCCTATATCCACCGACCTGGGGGCCCCTGAGCTGAGCTGGGACCGTAAAGTTAATATTGTCCCTTGTGCTAATCTGGATCCCCTGCGATGCACAGAAGACCCTAAACTTATCTGAGGCCCCTGCACAGTAATAGGGCCCCTGCCTTGAAATTGGGTTGTAAGCTTTAATTGAAACCCTGAACTGTTCTGAAACCCCATATATGCCGACAAGAGGCCCCTGGATGATCCGGGCCATTAAGCTTATCTGGTCATCAGAGCTAATATGGGCCTCTGTGTTGAACTGAGGGCCCCTGAGATGGTCTGGGACCCCTATAAGGCTTTACAGCCACTGACCACTGAGCTTGAATGGGCCCCTTGAGATGTTCTGACAGTGGCGTAGCCAGGGGAGGGGTCCCTGGGGTCTGCGGAACCCCTTGGGCTGACCTTATGCACTAAAAACACGACCATTGATCTCGGGGCCCCCCTGAGCTTGGTCTCGGGGGCCCTCCCGAGCTTGGTCTCAGGAGGCCCCTCCCCCTGAGCTCGGTTTCACGGGCCTTTCGATCTTGGTCTCACGGGCCTTTCGATTTTGGTCTCAGGGGTCCCGAGCTTGGTTTCAGGGCCCCCGAGCTTCGTCTCAGGGGCCCCGAGCTTGGTCTCAGGGCCCCGAGCTTAGTCTCAGGGGACCCCCGAGCTTGGTCTCAGGGGTGCCCCCAAGATTGGTCTCAGGCCCCTCTCTCCCCGAGCTTAGTGTTAGGGGGCCCTCGAGCTTGGTCTCAGGGGGCATCCGAGGGTATCTGATGCATAAGGCTGACCGTATGCACTGGAAAACACCAGCATTGGTCTCGGGGGCCCATGATCTTGGTCTCAGGGGCTCCCGAGCCTGGTCTCAGGGGACCCCTGATCATCGGTATCGAGGGCTCTGGAATACCGAACATTGATCTCGGGGGCCCCTGAGCTTGGTCTCAGGGGCCCGTGAGCTTGGTCTCAGGGGCCCCCGAGCTTGGTCTCACGGTCTTTCCGAGCTTGGTCTCATGGGGCCCCCGATCATCGTTATCGATGGCTCTGGAATACCGAACATTGATCTCGGGGCCCCCTGAGCTTGGTCTCAGGGGCCCCCGAACTTGGTCTCAGGGGACAACCGAGCTTGGTCTCATGGACCTTTCGATGTTTGGTCTCATGGGCCTTTCGATCTTGGTCTCACGGGGTCTCGAGCTTGGTCTCAGGGAACCCCCGAGCTTGGTGTCAGGGGGCCCTCGAGCTTGGTCCCAGGGAGCATCCGAGCTTGGTCTCAGGGTCCCCTCAAGCTTGGTCTCAGGGGCCCCCGAGCTTGGTCTCAGGGGTTCAGGGCCTCCTCGGGGTGCACCCGACTATTGATATCGAGGGACTCATGAGTGAGGCACGAGCATTGATCTCATGGACGCAGAGTTTGGTCTCAGGGGCCCCCAAGCCTGGGTTCAGGACCCCCGAGTATCGGCATTGAGGAGCTCCAGAGTACCTAGCATTAGTCTCGGGGGGGGCTCGAAATATTGATCTTGAGGGTCCCGGAACATCGGTGTCAAGTTACTCTCGAGAAAAGCGCGAGCATGGGTCTAAGGGAGCCCCTGAGCCTGATCTAAGTGGGACCCCGAGCTTGGTCTTAGAAGCCCCCGGGCATTAGTATGAAGGGGCTCCGGAGTATTGGTCTGGGGGAGAAATTATTTTAGGGGCCTCCAAATGGTGATTTCGGAGGGCCCCGAAAGTGTGGATGCAGTGGTGTAGCCAAGGGGGCCTTAGGCGTCCGCAGACCCCCTTGGGCCAATCTGAACCACTGCAAATAATTCTCTGATCACGGGGCCCCCAGAGTCAGTCTCAGGGGCCCCTGAAGATTTGTTCTCAGGGCGTCCCGTGTCGGCCTCAAGGCCCCCGCCCTGAGAGTCAGTCTCAAGGCCCCCCGAAAGCAAATTTCGGGGCCTCCCAGAGGGTTGGTCTCGGGGGTCCAAAAAGTCGGTATCAGGGACCCCGGGAGTCTGTCTCAGGGGAGGTGGGGGGCCGAGCTAGTTTCAGGGGCCCCAGAGAGTGGCTCTCAGGGCCTCGCAAAAGTCTATTTCAGGGGGGCTCCGAGAGTCAGTCTCAGGAACGCCAAAGACTCAATCTCAAAGGTGATTCCACCCCCCCCCCGGGTGTTTGTCTCAGGGCCGCCCTAGAGTAAGTTTCAGAGGGCGTTTAGAAGTCATTCCCAGTCCCCTCCCCCACCCAAAAGACAGCCTCAGAGGACCCCAAGAGCTAATCTGGATGGCCACGATAGTCAGTCTCAGCCCCCCTCCAGAGGAAATCTGGGGGGGCAATAATTAGTATCAGAGGTGCTGCCGAATAACTAATCTCAGGAGCCCCGAGAGATTCTCAGGGGCCCCCAGTTTTGATCAAGAGGCGCCGTGAATCGGTCTCAGAGACCCCTGAGATCCAATCAGGAGAGCGGCCGAAAATTAGCTTTGTGAGTGCCGCCAAGTGTTGGTCTTAGGTGGCCCCAGAGCTCGAATAAAAATTTTCAAAATCATATGCCTCGGAAAAAATGTATCTACCCCTATTGCGTACTAAAAAAAGACAAATTGAAACATGTCCATCAGGCACCATTATCGAAGGAAAGGCAAAAATTAAACTAATTTTACCATAAGAGCAAATCGAACAGGGAATTTGGCACTTCAGTCAATTTTTAATCTATTAGCTTAACACCAATAACTGCATTCCTAAGTATTCTGAAATAAGCAGCCTTCAAATATTCTCGTAGGAAACCAGACAAACAAGGGTAATGACAGAAATCGATGAGCATAATCCTCAAAGTAAAAATAGGTATGAAAGGTTGAAAATAACAATGACAGAGAGATCCAAGGCGATAGATATCTCAGGCGCCTTTTGTCTTGGTAATTTGCTCGTTTACAAGATAGCAAGGGTAAGAAAGTAACTGGATCGCAACAGGATCTATCGACGGAATAGAGGTTATGTAACGTTCGGGACACACTACATGTCCTTTGTATTTTTTCGTTTTTTTTTCTTTTGAAATTTCCTGATTAAAGAGTTCATGGATTCGACACCGGGAAATAATTGCCGTAGATTTCCCGTAGAAGATAATTTCTACGTACTCAAAACGACCGACCTTCAATAACTTCATGTCTGATTACCAGAGTGAATTGAGGTAGACTCGGGTGTAACATCATGCGCGCATCAACATTGAACTTCCCGAAATATGGCACAAAGCTGTTATTATAGCCACGCTACCATATAAGGTATGGGCCATCCTTAATATTTGGTGACCTTAGTTTACCAACATTTGGTCGGATCGAAAAAAATCAAGCTATTAACAAAATAAGAATAAATGCTTAAAAAGGCACAACAAAACTTCCTTCGTATGAATGTTAAAATACTATACAAAAATTATAGGAGATGGGCCCGGTTACTAAGGGGACCCCCGGTCTGGGGCCCCCGACGGTAGTCGGACCCCTCCTTGGCCGAATCCTGGCTACGCCACTGTGTTCTGAGACTCTATATCAGACACCCTGGGACATCCTAAGCCTAGCTGGGGCCCTGAGCTAATCTGGGTACCCCTGTGCTTAACTGGGGCCCCTGATCTGGTATGGGGGCCCTGAACTCTTCTAAGGTCCCTGGGCTAAGCTGGGTATGGGTATGGGTCCCCCTGAGCTGGTATGAGAGGGGACCCTATATCAGCCGATCGGGGTCCCTGAGCTGAGCTGGCCTGTGCTGAACAAGAGCCCTGAGCTGGTCTGGCGCCCCTGAACTGTTCTAGCGTCATTGAGCTAAGCTGGGATCCGTGAGCTTGAACAAGCCCCTTGAGCTGTTTTGAGACCCTACATAAGTCGACCTGGGGACCCCCGAGCTGAACCGGGCCCCTAAGCTAATCTGGCACTCTGTGCGAATCTGGGGTTCCACTGTGGTGAGTTTCTAGGAGTCCTGTGCTTATGTAGGGTCCCTTGATAAGCTGGTCCCGAGGCTAATGCACTGGTCTGGGCCCTTGAGCTGACTGATCTAGGTTCCTGAGCCATGGTCTGGATCTTGGGGCCCTCCGAGATAATTTAGCGGCCCCTGGGCGGCATAGGCATAGGAACCGGGAGTCAGGGGGATACTGCCCCCTTTTGAGGTGGGCCCCCGCAACGTATATGCAAATATCAGCAAGTACGCTGCCTGCAAGCCCCTGGAGGAGGAGCGCTTCGTGAAAAAACCAAGGCACCTACTACCCGAGTGTTTCCAAATGAGTCCCGAGAACTGGTCCCAATCAAACACCATCCCATATCAATCCCAACACAAAGCATGGATCGGATACGGACCCCACATCAAATACCGAGCAACAGTCGTCCCTGAGCCATTGAAAGGCGTGACGTCCTTCGATGCGAGGGCTATATGGCGTCGCCAACTCTTTCCCTGTTGGGAGGGGTTTCTTGGGAGTCAAATTGCTCCTTGCACAAGGAATCTACCGTGCCTTAAACCCGGGTTGGTCGCGTGGAAAGCAAGGTTGCTAACCACTATATCACCACGCCCACACCTCCACAGCATCACAAAGCTGGCCATCAAGTACCTACATTGCACTTGCAGTCATGCTGGAGCTCTGCATTTTAGGCATCGAAATATAGCTAGACGTATTTATTGTGATCAGCCTTTACCTAAATCAATCTCTAATGATGGAAAGAAGGGATCCGTAACAGCCTAAATAAATGTTCCCATGTTTGTCATTGAATAAGCAAAATGTTGATTAGGCATAGCGAAGTGAGGCTGTTTGGTATCAAAGCATTGCCTGTGGTTTTCTAAACAGTTTTTAATTTTGTAAATGTGATAAAAGGGCCTAAACATCTGTAAATATAAGAAACGCACTCGTGGTAAAAAATGATTGAAATCCTCCAAAAGAGCTTAAAAATGTATTTCGTATTTGAACAGGGTCTAGGTAAAAAAAACAAAAAAATGTTATTTTGCGTTTTACTATGATTTATTAGATCATAATAGGTACAAATCAAATCATAGGGAAAAACTTAATTCCTCAATTTACCATACGTTGGCATCCTAGTGTGCATGCGTGCCTTATTTACACCAAACGAGCTAACTAATTTTGTTATAATTATGGGCCCCAATGGACTGGGCCCCCTTGAGGTGGGCCCCCTCTAAGGTTGCCCCCCACTTTTCAAACCGTTCCTACGCCCCTGGCGGTGAGCTACAAGCGTAGAGTAGCAAAAAGAGACCCAGACCTGAAATTACATCGGACGCCGGTGCACGTAAACCACCGCGGTGGTTAGGAGGGCAAAAATGGATCTGACAAACTGGAGGCTACCTCTACAGCCTGGACCGTCTGAAGGCGTGTCGACAGACAGAGCACTTCATTATCCTGGAGCACGCTAGCCATTCTAATAATGACTGGTCCAGCCAGGCTTTTGACCTGGTACTGTAAGGAGAGGGCGGCGCCGCGAGCAGTGCTGGTACACCAGGTCCGTCTGAAGTGTCTTTAAATTGGTATCGCTTCACTGAGGTGCTGGATCGAGTTCGACACTTCTGTCAAAGCCCGTTTGCTAATGTTTTTCGCCACAGAACTCTATGTGAACGAAAACATTGAAAAACTATTCTTATCATAAGCGAGGGTAAGTATTTCCCGAACTGTGGGAGCTGATAATTGTCAGCTTACAATAATGGAAGGATGTTACGCCTGGGCTGCACTAAGACAATATCCGAAACTGACGCGAATTTCATTAGCACAACTACCCACTCGGGACCTCTAAGCTTCTGGCAATGGATTAATGTCAGAAAACATCCCGCTACGCGATGCGAAATAAGTGCCTTACCACGGTAATCTCACTTAGTTCGTCGAGCTGCCGCATGGCCGCGCTACCGTCGGTCCAGTCGGCGGGTCGGCGCGTGGTCGCGACTTTTGACGTGGGAAGGTCCGCCGCCTCCCTCAGTCGCTGACCGCGGTCGCTAGGGGAGCGCGCGTTCGCAGTGGACCGTCCTGCGGTTCACCACGTGGGTGAAACGTTATTTGTCGCGGTAGGCGTGGTTGTGTTTGGCATCGGAGTTCCGCACCGTACATTAGTGAGCTAAAGTTACATGGTATATTTTGACGAGAAAAAAGCGTACAATTTTTGTGCGATGGATACGACATTGGTCCAGTCAACACGGCTTATGAGAATAAAAACGGTCAGGATTGTGAAAAATTGACAGTTCCGTGGAGGTTGGGAGGGTTAAAAGCCCGTGTGACCCTGTTGTACATTCAGCGCACGGGTCTCAATGCATTAGTCTCGATACGTGGGATTCGTTGTGCTTGGCTCGCCATGGTACATTTCCCACCCGCTTGTGCGCAGACTAAGGCAACCCCACCTAACCAGTGACACCGCGTCCGCCCGCTCTGTGAGAGCGCCTGACGATGGCGCTGCGGCGGCGGTGGTGGCGCGTGTTCTGTCTCCTGCTGGCGGCCGCTTCTGTCGCCGGCGCCCACCGGACTGCCTCTCTGAGGAGAAGTCGCTCTGCTGACGACAACCAGTCCCAGCAGGAAGACAGTGCCGACACCGCGAGTGGGAACGTCTCGGCGGAGGAGAAGAAACCCCTCCTCCAGCAACAGCGGCGTCCTCTGAAAGCCGACCTTCCCCTGCTGCAGTGGCGCCAGAAGACCCACATCATCAAATGCTGCGACGACCGGTCAGCGCTGGTGCGTCAGCAGGACTCGGCTGACCTCAGCTGTGAGCCGGTGCCGCCGGCGCTGCGGTGGCGGCCACTCCTGCTGGACGCTCACACCGGCCAGGTGGCGCCACCAGGACCGCTGATGTCCATCCAGGAAGGCAACATCAGCTGCGAGGCGCCGCTGGTGCTGGATGCTGGAGCGGACCCCGCGGACCAGTTCCAGCTGCTGACGACCGGCCACCTGTACCTGCGGCGGGCGGACGCGCTGATGCCGCCGGAGACGTTCTGCGCCGACCGCGTGGTGACATTGCCAGCCTCCGGAGGGTCGCAGCTGTCTGCGTCAGGGTCTGATCCTGTTTCTACAGCAACGCAGCTGTCTGCGGCAGAGTCTGGTTCTGATTCTACGGAGACGCAGCGGTCTAACGCTGCCGTCAGCGCGGACGATGTCACCCTGGCGGCACGGGTCTGCCTGGTCTCTCTGCACCAGAAGAGCTCGGTGTTAGACCCAGAGTCGCTGCGTCCAGCCTGTGTCCGCGGTACCTGTCTGCGCAAGTGCTGTCCGCGGGGAACGAAGGTGAAGTGGGAGACGCAGCAGTGTCTGCTGCAGACGGGCGCCACTCCCTGGCAGCCTGTCTTCCACCATGATCTCACCCATCCGCTGGAGCGTGTGCCTTATACCACAGTGGACGGTAACGCGATCTGTAAGCTGAAGAACGGCAGCTTTGGCAAGGTGATGTCGTTGGAGCCGGCCTATTATGATGAGGACCAGTTTTACCTGCAGGAAGATGGAAGGTTGTGGGTGCCGGACCAGTTGATTACCATGGAGCTTACCGATTTCTGCGTGGACCAGGTTAGTTTCTTGTCTTCGCCAAAGGGAGGTGATCTTGTGAAAGGCTTCACGTGGTAGGTTTTATGTGTTATGAGAAAGTGGAAGCACTCGAGGGCGGAGTTAGGGGAGAAACCCAGCCGGTTTCGGTCAGTTGCATTTGAAAAGACTGTTTTTAGTACAATTGTAACTCCACAATCGTTAAGGCAGACAGGCTCCGCCTGTTAGGCGTGGCGTCGGGGGCAGGGGGGCGCCCCCCATCGATCCTCGGCACCCTGAGGTGGTCACGGCACCCCTGAAAGGTCGATGCCGCCCCCTGAAATTTCGCTTCTACCATTCCAGGATGCGAGTATCAACGTGCCCACGAGAGGAATTGGCGCACACTTGATAGGATTTGCCGCCCAAAAGTGGCGCCCCATGGTCTGAATGGCGCTCACTCGAACATGTGCCTCCTCCCCTGATCGAGATCCTGGATCCGCCTATGGACGAGGTGGCGGAAATTCTACGAGGTAGCTTTGAATATGTGGTATGTAGTGAGATGAAAGGCTCCGATGATTCGTCACTTCTGCCGTAGTAAACTGAACGGTGGTTAAGAGGAATATTAAGCCCAAATGGGTTAGAGTTTAACCAGGTGTTTTTGTCCTGACACTTGACCCCAGGTCCATTCTTATATGGTCGGTGAGCAGTTTATTAAAGCTGAACACGGCGTGAGGTTTGATCTCACCGCAATGAAAAAAGTCACTCATCCTTCCTGTAGTAAAAAAAAGCAAAATAGAAGCCGTTTTACTTACATCGTTCGTCATCGGCTTCTTACAGAAGTCAGTGTCTGTAAGTTTGTCTAGCTAAATACAGGGTGTTTCAGAAATAATGATATTTTTTAAATGGTCAGTTAAGTACTAAAAATCCTTCAAATCCGTCCACGAAACACTCATTTTAATGGCAAATTGTAGGAAATTTTTATATAAATATGTTTCATTTGCATCACATGTTTTCTCTCGTCTTAAATGTACTCGGAAAATGGTGCAAGAAACATAATATATGCCCGCTTATATTTGAGAAAAGGGAACTTGCAGCACTCTAAAAAGGCTTAAGCACGCAAAGATGGCGCGTGAGCATGCACATCAAAAGCAAAAGTCTCAGTAATATTACAAGTTGAAAGTTTTTTGCTCAAGCTCCGTATGGCTCATTGGTTTACCTTCAATATGAATGACTGGATGCGGCGGACACAACGCAAAAGACCCCACTGTTCACCGCAGAACAAGGGACATGGACCAATTGGGGATTGCTTGCTTGGACCCGAGCTTTCCTAAGCTTGAGAGGTGTTTTTTTAGAATTAATTTCCAGAGGCAATGTGCATGTAGACTGAGACGTACCATAGTGACGATATCATGTTTGCAGTGCCATTGGCGTGATACTTGTCACGTGATACGCACGTGATTTCTACGAACATTTTCGATGAAGGCAAGATAGACAGTATTTTTCAAGTCATTTTTAAGACTACTTTTTACTAGCAAAAATAACAAAACAGCTATCAAAATACGAATAAACGTAAATGTCAGAAAATCATTTTTCGATTGATTTGTAAATCATACCACAGCAACCAATTTATAACTGCATTATGATCAATTCAAAAATATAATTCTTTATGAAACACCCTGTAGAAACTGCTCTTTTTTGGAGCCGGCCAGGACGAAGCACCGAAGGGGAGAATGCCAAAAACTGGGAACTCAATGTCTCCTGAAACCGTTGTCTATATGACTCAGTATGGCCGTAAACAAAATAAGCCATCTTTCGGCCACCTATCTATGGCATTTGAACTGCGCGGAACGTGTTTAGACTTGTACGCTCCGAAGCTACTGAGTTAAAACACTGTTTCTTGTGTCTGAACTGGCCTACTGGAACCGCGTCTGCAGACAGTCCAGTTTCCATTGAAACGTGGGGTAACTGACTTCGGTCGGTTCACATTGCTGGATTGTAATTGCTGTAGAAACTCTAGAGTGGCTTTCTCTTAAAAACATTGTTTTACCTACCGTACGTTAGAATACCCTTATTCCGATTCCTTGTTCCACGGCTTTATTAGAATAAATCGAATTTGATGTTTAAGACTCAATTTTAAGCCCAATTGTGTCTAATATTTTATTTTGCATCCAATGCTGCAGCATTGCATGCATTCTCTCTCTTTTGCGCACGCTCTTTTGAGACGAAAAAATAACCGTAAAGACGTGGAGAGAAAAGCTCCAGTCATATGAAGTAGGCAGTGGATTAATGTTTGGGATGCGCGAGTATCCCCAATGAAATGTCAGGCTAGTGTGAAAAATGCCGTTTTTCCGTTTTAAAGGCTTGATACGAGTTGTATTTAGTCCAAAAGGTTTTAGCGGGGTTAAGACAGGGACTGTACCATGCTATCTATTTGTATGCGGTGGTCTTTGACATTGCGTTCCAAATTTGGACACCCCAGTGGTTTCAGCAAAACCCATGCTCCTGGTATGAGAGCTGCACCTCAAACGGGGTATTCTTATCACACTACATCACAATTCACATGCTATGTCAGATTTCTATAATTTCTTATTCGAAGGGCTACGTAGACGTAGTACCTAATGGCAATGGTAAGATGCCTTGCATCGTTGCATAGATAGATGACAATCATCTCGACCAAGGCCACGCCAACATGGCACTTTCTCTGCCGGCGGCGCAGTCCCTGGAGCTATGTCCGTCCGTGACCCGCTCATAAATTGCCGAATTTTGCAGAGCTGAGCGTGGCATGGATCGGAGATCTTAGTGGATACCCAAGCCCGCCGTCTGGGGATTGCACCCGATTAACCAGAAGCTCTTGGCGATTTCGGACCCCGTGTATAGACCAGGGTTCTTATTTCTTGTCAATAGGTGGCGCTTCCGGAATGGGTTGGTTGGTCCGATACTTCGCTCGGTACCGCACTGACGCTGCTCGTGTATCCGGGGTAATGAACTAGATTCGAACCGATAGTCTCAGTTTTCAAAGGGATTGTCCCTGATTGGTCAGTGAATATTCGGATCGGGCTATCTTGGATCATAATTTAATAGCCATGGTGCTCTCTTCTGCCGTCAGCCGGTTGCGCTGCGGTCTCGAGATGTTGCGTTAGCCCAGTGAGCTGAGACACGGTGCAAGGCTGGATTGAAAAGGGGATGAATGACAGCCTACTGCCCAGGGTGGTCTGGCGTCCATACGTGATCAGGGATTACACTTTGAGTAGGGCCCGTGATTCGCGGGGCATTGGCTTTCACCGGTCAATCCAACATGCACTGGTGTAGAAACGTTCGTGAGAGAAGGGGAGGTACACCCAGAATAGGCAGAATAGGGGAGCTCCAATTGTGTGTGGGTCAATTCTGGTCTTGGCAGGGACGCCGTAGGGTTAACGCTTAAAGTGGTGATAATAATAGGGACCAAAGGCGACCGGCCACTTCTTCCAACGTCCTTGTCAAGCAGTTCGACCGCCCATGTCAAGACATTGGCCATTGCCCCTTGAGAACGATGGCAAAAGTCTTCCGTTCTCTCGTTCTGTCTACATCGTTCTTGCAGCTTTAAGAGAAAACTCCGCACATGATGGCTTGTGCCTGTCATGCGATCAATATTGATGATGTCCATCGCCAGAAGTTTTGTTGGTAGATATGCGAGCAAACCGTACTGAAGATGTCGTAAAAGAGCAACGCATGGAGTCGTAGGCTAATGTCTTCACGGTTGGAATCAAACGTAGTCCGGAATCATCGGTCTTAGTGCTATAGAAGCCCTCCTTTGTCGACATTTAATCTCTATCGGTTTAAAGGGCTTGGCACTTATACTGTGATAGATTTGCTGTTATGAACTCTTGTTTTTGGCACCAGGGCATATTTTGTCACGTGAATAATGCTTGATATCCAGGCCCTTCTACCGATCCCCAGCCGCTCCTGATGTTCTTTCATTGGGGAACCGTGTCTTTCTATTCCGAAAGAAATGCGGGCTTAATAGTTCTATACTTACTTAGTAATTACTTAGTTTTATGCTTACTAGTTATATTTAGTTGTACAGTAATTTCTTAATCGTTATAGGACTTAACACCCTCCACTGTCAAGGACCGTCTCGAGACATATACGCCTTGGTGCTGGACAAAATGTTGAAAAACGTAGGGTTTTGGGTCAATTTGGGCAAAATCGGGCGTTTCTGGAGGCCTTGGAGCGCCATGACCCGGATGGCTCCCTTTGAACCGCCAGTGGTCACTGCCCCTGCCGGAGACTCTATACTTCCCTAATTAGAGTCATTGTGCCAAGCAAGATGCAGAAAAATTGCCGTTTCGAATTTTTGAAGTATGCTCTTTCCAGTCCTCTAGAGCGATGTCTTATTTATTTTTGCGCCGCTGTACATTTTTCATGAAAATATATTGCTGGTGTGATAAAGTTCGCTGAACACGAAGGCAAACCACCGATAAAAGTTCAAGCCTATAGCTCATGCCTACCTTACCACACTGACAAGAGAGGCTCATCGGTCCCTCCTCCTATTTAAATTAATCACCTGAAAGGGCGTGAAAACAGTGTCTCGCTGCTACCAGAACAATACGCTACGCGAGATATGGGGAAATTTCATCACAAATCCGTGTACTATCTTCTGGCTTGAATAGCTGACAACAGCGCCCTGACATAAGCCGTCCCCCACAGGTGGAGTACTTCTACAAAAACCAAACAATCGACTACCACTTCGCCATCCTGTGTTTTGGCGATCAGCCCGTCAAAGCTCTAGTTGGCGAGATCTACCGCGCCCTGCTGGTCATCTCCACCCTGTTTCTGTTTGTCACGTTCGTTGTGTACGCGGCCACCCCCGAGTTGAGGAATCTTCACGGCCGTTGTCTGCTCTCGCACGTCTCGGCGCTGACCACCGCCTACGTCTGCCTCATCATCGCTCAGACGGAGGGCACCTACGGCAGTGAAGGAGGCTGTCTGGCCACAGGTGAGTCTATGACTGCCGAGTGTACAGAGGCGGATCCAGGGGGGGGAAGGCAGTTGCCGAACCCTCGATTTTATCCCATTTTTCCTTAAGAAAACCATATGTTTTTTTACGATTTTGGCCCCCTTGCCCCCTCTCAAACCACCGGCCTAAATACACTGGGAGTATGCATGGTGACATGGCTTCATGGGGACGGGATAGTGGTTAGGATAGTCTCGGCTTTTTGTCTTTAAATGACCTTTTGTGACCGTGTCAGTGGTATTACATATCAAATCAAATGGATTCCAATGCCGTGTTATGGTGGTTCCACCTTTGTGATATGCTGGAAAAGCTGTTGAAGTCGTCAAGGGTGAGGAAATGTCCTTCGGCATGCTCCTCATGGATGAGTCTAGTACTATAGCAACGTTTGTAGGGTCGCATGATTGATTTCTGGTATCATATTATCTGTGATGTTCGATGAACCGTGACAAGGAATATCCTGAACTTTTTCGGCAAGTCAATCCATGAATGTGGGAACTGAATATGACAGTTTTGTGCTCCAAAAAAGATACATGCATCCACTAGCAGATCTAGATAACGTCAATCTACAAGCTAAAAACAGTACCAATTACCGGGAAAATAGCAATTGAAATGTTGGATGTTTCCTGGGAAAACCACACCTCACCGGTTCACCTCACACATACACACAACATGATTTCTAGAACGGTACTGAAACCTCGTCTGACGCTTTCGCACGTCGGGACCTCCTTCAGAGCTTGTTTCAGACGGTAATTGGACGGTACTTGGTTAAGTCGAATTACCATCCAGCGGATGTGGATTACATTACATTTTGTTCACCAGCCTTATCCCTAGGTATAGGAAGCCAGTGGTAGCCTGAAATCGGAAATATGAGGCTATTGTCTGTGGTTATGGCGACCATACGATCAGCGACAGAGCATATATGAGCTTACGTATAAACTGATTGTCGCATAAGGAAGCAGCAGTAGAATAGCAGCAGGAAATAAATAGCAGCAAGAAAAGCAGCCAGTTCGATCGGGAGGCGCTGTATTTCCCTTCTCGTTTAGCTGCATCAACTGTAGCAGATGCAGGGATAGTGGTGTAACACCGACGCAAAAAGCAAGGGGACGATCAGCAGGAAACACACTGTGGCCATGGGGTGGATGGACGGTCTAGAGGACACAGTATGAGAGGGATGGGGCTGGGGAGTGATGTTCCTGGGATGGGGCGGAGGGAGAGTGTGACTGGACGGGGTCAATTGGCGAAGGTCAGCGTGGAGCGGTACCAGCACCTCCACTTTAGGTAACTGTAGGCGGCACCTGTTGAATTCGTTACGAATTCAACAGGTTGAACGAGAGCCCAGCCCCACGCTGACTCTACCGCTGGTCCATGCTCAAAGGTTATTGATATTGCCACAGTATCCCCTGGTTCTTGCCATGGTAGGCTCCTGTATAGGTACGATAAGAATGATACATATTTATATAATCTATTTAGCATTAATTCATATTATGATGACATAATTATCAGTCGTATAGTATTATAGCAATTCGTTACGAGTTCAACCGCTTTCGACATTCAACCTGTTCAAAGCGTTACCAGCACCTTCACCTCAGGTAGTTGTCAAAGCAGGATCTGTTGAATTCACCGGGCGAGCAACCGACTCTGCGTGGTGAAGTATCTGTCATATTTCCCAGCCAAGTATTGGGCATCAGCGCTGTGTGTGAAGCATAGGCGGATCCAGGGGGCAAGGGGGGTGCCCCCGATCGACCCTCGGCGCCCCCTGAAAGGTCGATGGCGCCCCCTGAAATGTCGCTTCCCACCCCCAGGATGCGAAAGTCGGCGCCCACCGATAGGATTTGGCGCCCACCTGATAGCTTTTGCCGGTCATAAGTGGCGCCCCTGGTCCGGATGGCGCCCCCGGTCCAGATGGCGCCCCGGGAAGGTGCCCCCGATCGGCAATCCTGGATCCGCGTATGGTGTGAAGCAGGACTGGCGGCGCTAATATCAGGAAGACCCAGTCAGTGGCATTTCCTATCAGTCCGTCTCCAGCCGAACTTGTACAGCTTCCTACAGATTCTTATCGAGGAGTTCTGGGAAAATGTGATCCTGCAGTATGCAATTACCGCAACAAGGTACAGGGATCAGCCGTGTCTATCGGCTTCAAAAGCGGAGAAGGTGGGACGTGTCCCCCAGCTCGAGAATCAGAGGGCGCTCCACCTACAAGTTTTGGAACTCGACCTAGGTTTTTCGCATTTCCTCATTTTTATCTGCGTGAACCTACGTATGTGTTCTTGAAGTGCGTTTTTTCTTTAGCTTTTCAAAGACAGCTAGGTATATGTTAAAAATTCGCCTCCCATCCCCCCTCTCACGGTCATCGCTAGTCCCAGACCCCTCCCCCCAGTAAAAATTCCGTGGCGTCACCCCTGGCTGTGTCTTCCTCCCGGACTCAAAATCGCCGCCCCGCTACAATTTAATAGGTGAATCGACTGCGTATCGGAAGGCGTAAGAACTAGCGCGTTCTCACAAGTGTGCGCTTTGTTTAATCCATTAAACTAAATGTTAAGTTACACCAAGAAAAATAATATTACGAAAATGGTTGTGTTACGACAAACGTCTGGCATGAACTGAATAAGTAAAGACTATAATATATTATGATAATGGTATTGTATTATAATGAGATAAATAACTTAATGTGTAATAAAGTGTAATGATACAGTGTGTAATAAAGATGATCTATAATATGTAGTATGAAATTGCTATAATACTATAAGACTGATAATTATTGAATCAGAATATAAATTAATGCTAAATAGATTATATAAAATATGCATCATTCTTATCGTACCTATACAGGAGCCTACCATGGCAAGAGCCAGGGATTACGGTGTCTTTATCAATAACCTTTGAGCATGGACCAGTGGTAGAGCTTCAGCTTGGGGCTGGGTTCTTGTCAACATGCGTTGTCCCAGTTTTTACGCTATGCGATCCCAACATCCCTCGTTACCTTAGTGGTGCCTGTGTTGTTAAACCACCAAACACCCTTGTCAATATTAGTGATGGCTATTTTGATTGAATTTTTACCACTCATTGCTCTAGGGATAATTATTGAAAGTAGGAAATATTGGGGCCATATCTCTCTGGCTCCCTGTTCACATTTCCAGACGCCTCGAGCAGCGATAAGCAGGACTCACCTGTGGCGCGGTGTCATGGCTGTTTTGACAGGGTCACTGCTCGCTGACACAATCTCCAGCACGTCCAGATACTGTCAGTGTCAGATACTGTCGGTGTCCGCAGCTGGTGCGACAGTGTACTCTGGAGCTGCTGCTGCCTGAAATCTCGGAACGGATTAACTATTCAGCTGCCTGATAATGACGTTCGCTGGGTCCTAATGCACACCGACTGCTGTACAGAGGGAGGCAGGAGAGGATGCGTCCCCCACCTTCGGAGGAGGGGGACAGCCTGGGTGGGCAGAGATAATCACGCAGTGAGCGCCTAATCGTGGGACGTCTGCCCCTGGATATGCCCACTAGCGGATCCAGGGAGGGCTAAAGGGCCATGGTCCCCTCAAAGCGACCAAATTGTAGCCGATTTTCTTGAAAAGTGTCATATTTTTGGCGATTCTTCCCGGGTATCCCCCAACTTTTCGCCCGGATCCCCCAATGGATATACCCGTGCGATGGACGGCTGAAGGATCGAACCTTCAGTGTACCACGACACGAAGACGATTACTTCGGTATTTCAGTCTTACTTGCCAAGGCGTATGTTTCCTGAAACAATAGTGACGCTATGAAGTTGGTTTACATTTCGGGTGGTCCCGCTTTCACCGCCTCCTATATGTTTTCCCATGTCGATGCCCATTTACTAGTAAGTCAGATTGCCTATTTCCTTCGTGGGCTGCTGACTGTCGGCCAGACTTTGCTGAGTCTTATAAAGCTGTTGCTGGAGATGATCACCATCATTGCTGGACATTTTGCTCTGACAGTTCTACAGACATCTGTCATGTGTTCTGGAGCCATCCCAAACTTTATGTCATCTCCTGTGGCTGTGGATTGATTGTTGTCCGTCCCTGTCGCGCTGCAGTGTTTGATGTCCCTCCCTGTATCTTTGGATGTACTGGTGCCTCTCCCTGTCGCGTTAGTCGGAGGGATTGTTGCCCTGTTGAACTGGAGGGATAGGTGTCCCCTCCTGTTGCCCCAGTTATTAATGGTGTTTACGTCAGGTAAACATGAATCAAGTGCGGCGTCATTTGGAAAGTCATTGGAGTGTGCTGACCTTTTTCGATATTTGGATTTTTGACGTCAAACTCGAAGGAGTGCTGCCTTTACTCTACGTCGCTTTCCGCTTTATTGACGGCCTAATGACATTAGATTAATGCCGTCTGTTTACTTCAGTGTTCTTCTGGTATTACATCCGCCTTGGTATAACACCCTTCGGAAATTACGCAGATTAAGCCAAGTCTCCCTTCTCATTGTATACCAGCATCGTTGATAATATACTGGACTGGAGAGATCACACAGAACTTCCTCGGATCTTGAGCGGAGGCACACAATGGCTGTTGTGTTGGCAGTCTATCCCGGTTTAGTGGCGAAATAGAGCGATGTCCTAAATCGCGAGTGCCCTCGGCCGCTGAACTGGTGACCGGGCTCATGCCTACCGTCAGCGGCGTAGAATAACGGTTTTTCGAAGATGGTTCTCATAGCAGACATCGCTGCCATACGAAATCAGCGTAGTCAGACGAGGGGATGAGGTGGCTTAGTGAACAGCACCCTTGTCTTCTAAGCCACCGGTCCCGGGTTCAAGTCCCGGCAGAGCCTCTGAATAAGTCGACCTGATCCCCAAAATCCCTTCCAACAGGGTGAGAGTTGGCGAAGCCGTATGACCCTGGCAGTTGGTGCGTCGTCAAACCCCAACAATTATTATTTAGTCAGACGAAGCGCGTAAACCTGCGTGCTTTTGTATTCTCTTTGGAAGTGTGCCTATCAAGTGAAAGTTTTGAAATACATAACACATCCAACTTAAACGTAAAAATATCCCAGCCATAACGGCCTATGTATCCCAGAAACTGTTGATGCGTTTCAGGTGCGCTTGCAAGTCAAACTCGCGCTCTTGCACCGTCTACACGACTAAAAAGGTCACAGGATCTGCAAATGCAGCTGTTACCCACGAAACTGTTGTAGAAGACGTTATCGTTTTCGGGCATCATATGAAAACATTTTGGTGTATTTATGTTGATGACTGTGTCTTGTGTTTAATGTTTCCGCGACGAGCAGGCTAATAATTAAAGTGGATAAAATTTACAAGTGGATTCGACAAGTAACTTTTCAAGAGTTCATCTCACGGCATGAGCGGCGTAGCCTAGGCTCCTCTTATGTTGCAGAAGATGGCGGGGGGAGGTGCAGCGTAGCGAGCCGGGTTTCGCACTAAAGCGGGTAGCGAGCGGGTTTTCTAGTAGCTCACTAATCGGGAGATATATGGAAAAATCCTCGGCCGGAGCACGTTATCATGCCAGGCTGGGATCCAAGGTCCGGTGAGAGCACGCGAAGGGAGCTCAGGCTGTGGCATCGGACCGCTGACGACTGAGATTGCTATCTCCCACCCATGCACGGGCAGTACGGCCATTCCTCAAACGCGTGCCTTGGAGCTGGTCTATGGGTGGAGACGTGTGTTAGTGGTACACGCAGCTGTTCAGACCAGTGTGGTTTTTGATGTTGCTGTCAGTGGACACCCTGGGTCACGTCCCAGGCAAGGTCACCCGATCAGCCAATGAAAATAAAGACTGGCTGGGGCGATGGGTGACTTAGTGAATACCCTTAAAATCTCTTAAGCCATCGGTCCCGAGTTCAAGTCCCGTCGGAGCCTGTGAATAAATCGATCTGATCCCCAATGCCTCCCAACAGGGTGAGAGCTGGCGACGCCGTACATCATTGGCAGTTAGTGCGTTATTGGACAACAGTTATTGGACAGACTGGGCGTGGCTCGGATCACTCATGCCAATCCTGGTAACGGCTAAAGAACGGAAATAATTATCATCTCAAGAGCGCGTCTGGTCCATCCTACCATGGCACCGCCCCAGACACTCGGTACCAGCTGGGGTGTGCACGAGCGCTGCTTAGTTCACCGAGGCTCCGGTCCGGACGGTTCCAGCGAATCCAGGCTAGGCGGGACCGGTTTACGGGGACGTTGTCCGTGCCAGCGCGCCCCAGCTGGAACTGCCGTCCCGGGCAGATCGCCGTGTTGATATTTAGCACGTTATGTGTATCCTGGTGTGCTTTTGTTGACGCTGTGTGTTTTACCTGGACTGCTCAATGTGGGGGTGTTAGTGTGAGATGTTGCTTGGTTTTTGGATGAAATGAAGTGTCATGCGTGTTGGGGAGTTCCTCAGAACATGTGGGGAGGCAGCGGATATTTGGGTCAATTGTCAGCCAGCGGACAATCACAACACGCGCCCCGGGTTGGAACTTGGCCAGGCCTGAACAACATTTGAACTGGTTTTTGACACCAAAGGCTTAGGGCACTGTAGCTGCAGGTGTTCATCAAAGGAGACATCTCACGACAACAACAACACAGACCGAAGATATGTTAGATTCGAAGCTGGTATACTTCGGCAACGGCTTCGATGATACATGTTAGCTTCTAAAAGCTTGTGTAGTATTGCATAGTGGCAGCAAAACGGTAGGGGCACGGCATATATCGGGAAAATTCACCTGGATCGGTGGTGTTGGATCACAGTTGTTGTGAGGTATCTAACAGCCGTAAAATATGCTGAAGTTTGCCATGATGACCAACACGTAAATAATATCGTTGACTGGTCTCGCTCCGTAGCCAGAAGATCGAGAAGCAACATATTTTTACGAATTTCCTCGCCTTACCCCCTCCCACGGAGCAACCCCAAGATGCGGCGGATCCAGTGAGGTGCGAGTGCCCTCTACTTGCATTGACCCCCGGTGCCCTGAAATAGTCACGTCACCCACCTGATAGGTCGATGATGTCCTCTTGAAATGGCGCTTCCGACCCCCTCCCCCATCAGGATGAGGGAGACGTCGTCTATCGTTCTATCATCGGTGACCCCGAATTTGGCGCCCTCCTGATGGGTTTTGCCGACCAAAATTAGCTTTCCCCTGGTCCGCATGACTCCCCCTCCCATTGGCAATCCTGGGTCCGCCTATGCTCTGCCGGCCACTTCTGAGTGAGCTGGCCGCCCGATATCAAAGGCGCACTTCAGCGGCCAGTCCTGGAGCCGCTCCAGACTGTGCTGTTTCAGCAGGCCGTGTTTTGACTAAACACCCATCACTCGGCGCGGCGTTTGGCACAATTATAACCCGACATGACTGATGGAATTTGCGCATGTGCGGCGCCAGGTGGTAGAGTTTGGGTGGGAAGGAGACTGACGAATGGGGGTAAGACTGTCTAAACTAGGCGAACGGGTCACGTGTCTAAGAAGACAGGACGGCTTTAAAGCGATCGCTTTAAGACGCACGGCTTTATTCACTGCAGAAGGGCAGGATTGAAGTGTAGTATTGCGACGTGTTGAGAAATAGGCAGTTGGACTGTGTTTTACCCAGTAGGACTTCACCTGTAATTTTGATTGACCCGTTAGTCATCAGATGCAGAGTGCAACATTCATGCCACAGATTTGTGTCCCTCCCCTGGATCTGCGCCTTCTTAGATGGGATTGATTTAGTCAGCCTTGGCACATGCTCCCGGTGCGCGTTTCTTGGAAGTGGAACGTGATAGCGGCAAACGACCTAAATTTGGTGCTTTCGCGAAATCTCGCTAAAAGCTTGCCTGAGCTTCTGATTCGGCTTCCCAGTTGAATGGTGAGGAGTCACTGGTCATCAGACTCAGAGAGTGGGAGTTGCCGGTTCCTGCCTTGACCCGTTGGAGCGTTGCACCAACAGTGTGGTAAATGCTAGCCCCTGCTAAAAGGTCAGTCACCCGTCCAAGTCTGGGATAGAATGTCCTTGCGGGGGGGGTGTCCGGGAAATACCGGGCTCACGCTTGGTGGACGCTTTGGAACCGCGCGAGATACATTGATTTTTCGGAGGGGCCATTCATAAGTTACGTCACGCTTTTTCGATTTGCTTTCGACTCTTTCCCCTATGAATTTATGAACGGCTCCTATTTTTATTCCATGCGCATATGATCAACATAGCCAGGATATCCTGGAAATTGGGCGATATGTCATTCGTTGTCAGCTAGTACTGCATATATTCATGTTCGTGACCGCATCAGGGAAAACAGGTTGTCACGCGAATAATGATCATGACATATCCCCGTACTCGCTAGATCAGTTAGTTGCCGCACGTGGTTTAAGTGTTGTCAGCCGAAAGAGCCATTGATTGAAAAGCCTTGTTTGGTGACGCTTGAAAATAAAAGGAAACACGGAAAGCTGGCGTGCTTCGATGAATTGTTTTACGTAGGTACATTTTCCTGGTGTATTGGCATCTATTAAGTAGCAAGTCAGCATTTCCACCCGCGTTTGCGTATGCATGCTGTTTTGATTTTATTCGATATTGGGGCGATCAGTTAGCGTGATTATTTGAATTGACGGAAAACTGTATTTTAGAATAAAATCCTTTGTAAAAACTTATAATGGAGCAGGCTTTGTGAGTACGTTTTTCTTTGCTTCCTACACGGTATCAACAGGAATTTTGGAAGAAGTTCAAGTTGTTTTTCAACCACCATCATTAGGACATCAAGCCATTATCGTAATTAAGGCATCGTGCGCCGGGTAGATCTTAAAAACAGCACTAAACACGCTCAGAACATCCAGCGGAATTGCCGTGTCGCGCCGCATATCATTTCACACGTGACCATCAAAGGCCATCGTCCACTTGGGGTATTACATGCGTGCTTGGCTTGCGTGAGCTAGGTTTACCTGAAAACTATTCCTGAACTGAAATGTGTTGAGCTAATTTCGCACAGTCTTAGAGGTGAAGAGACGAAAAAGAGGGTGACTGAATTTTCTACGAATATTATTTACAAGCCTCGTAAGCCATCCGCAGCTCCTCGACATTGAGGACAGGAGACGTTCTAGCTCCATTCTCAGTGAAATTTACCATGAAAAGCCAAGGAGCTGGTAGTGAGAATAGGAATTATTGGACGGTTATGATCCTCCAGTTCCCCTTTTCCGGGTCATGTAAGACAGGCATAGTCTTGTAAAAAGTACCGCAACAGCTCCAATGCTGGCGTTTCTGACAGAGAAACGGGTAGGTTGAATGACAGTGCATTCAACTGTGCAGAATTGCAGAGTGGCGATGCTGTAACCAATGAGGTCTACTCGAGGTGCTGTTATCGAAAACTTGCCTGTTGAAAACTTAACTACAGCAGCCGGGGATTTTATCCCGAAATAAAATTGTGTGCCTCTCGCTCCGACCTCCAGTCAGCAGCCAGTGCAAAAGAGGTCACTGCCCAATTGCCCCAGTAACCTCCCGTCTCTTTTGCAGCGATCATCATGTACTTCTCCTTCATCGCCTCCTGCTTCTGGCTCAACGTCATGAGTTTCGACATCTGGCTCACGTTCAGGTCAGTCTAAACACCAGGGGTAGATCCAAGTGCGGATCGAGGGGGAGATTTAGTATGGTCATGGTCTCTCAGACGGCGATATTTCATAGAGTGTCGTTAAAAAGCGCTTGTTTTAGCTGTCATGTAATTATAAAAACTTAATTAGCCAAAGAACTAGCAGTTACCACAAACATCGATGACTTACAAAACCCTATGAAACCCTCTGTAATAATATAGCCATTGCACTACAGGGACATTTCCTGGCTTTCCTGAGGGTAATGCCGGAGTAAAACTCCGTGAATCAGAAACCTCCAGGATGCTAAAAGAAATATGTGTGAACCTGGTTTTGAGAAATCTTGTCACGTATGGCCCGGAGGAGCTTATGTCCTACACGCATAAACATTTTTAGATTTTTTTGGTTAATCTTGTTGTTACATTTGGCTTAGAAAGTCCCTGTTTTGTGAGAGGAAAAGGTGAAAACATGGTGTTTACGGGCATCATTGCCACGTGGCAAGGTTGAATTCGAATGAGATAAATCCGGCTTTCGGCTGGAGATTCTGTAACTGCGAAGCGCAGTAGCGTTCTCTGCAACGGGCTCTTAATGCTGTTGAGTGCTTCCAAGCGCTTGATTTCAAGTTTCAGGGGATTCTTGGAGCACACCGCCAACAATTGGCATCCAGTGATCCTCTCGACGGATAAAATCCGAGTCGGGGCTTCCTGGATCCTCCTCGTCGTTACACTCGGACCAACTCATCACAGAGTCCATTTACCGTGCCAGAACTGACAGTGGACTGCGGGGTTGATATACTGTGCTGTTACAGGCGGCCTATGTGGCATTACCTGCCGAAATCGAGGTTTCACTGTTCAACGATTCTGGCAAGGGTCAAGGCAAGAGATTTAGTGCTGGTGAAGACGGACTCAGTCGAGAGAAAGGAGGCCCTCCTAGCCTCTGAGTTGGCGAAAGTCGCCTGACGCGCTTAAAACTGGCTTCACCGCGGGCTGATGGCTCGGAAGGCTTGGAAAGTGATTCTCCTTCCAGTCTGCGACCCAGCTCCTCTTGTTTCGATAGTTTTCTTGTATCAAGCCCACTACCATTTGATTGGGTAGGCTGGAGTGTGTTTCTATAACTACACGGCCAAACATATTTAGTCCAATTGACATACACTAAATTAGTGTTAGCTTATGATATTCGGCCGTGCCACTCCCCGCTAACAACTGTTCTATAATGAAACCTGCGCTCCTTGGTTAATTAATAGTGAATCCTGCACTGCTTGATGTGAGTTGCACTCCTAAGATCCGCCTCTCCCCACTTTTGGCGACGCTATTAGCTGTCGCTAAGGGCTCTGGGGGAGTTATTGTGTCCGGAGGTTATTGACCTTTTCCGAGCGGAGATCAACAAACGTCCCAGCGGCGTATCCGGTCAAATGTCCAGGAAAAAGCGCCTGACTCGGTCCAGGTAACGCTCATATTCCGAGGTAAGGCAGAAGTTTCCTGGAAAACATACCTGGATCACTCCACAGCTGTGCACCGGCAGTCGTGCCGCCCAGTTCCGGTGGGGACCTCCGCCCCTGTAAGGCTACACCATCACGAGGTCTCGGAGACGTTATAGGCTCCTCGGATGGGCGCGAGTGCGCGAGATCACGCCAATGATGCGGCATGGGGATTGTCTAAACGGAGGTTCTGTTGCGTCAGAAGAAATGAGATTTTATCGGTAAACAGGAGCTGTGGAAATTTTACATCGTTAGTTAATCTGAGTATAATGAAAAAGGGAAATTGTTTCCCGATGAGTTTTCCTGACCACAGCCAACGTTCTATGACCTGCAGCTATTTATGGCCGACCATCTTTATCATGTCAGGGCTGCTTGTGGAGGCATTCCCCGACTGAGGACTCTCAGACAGTAACAAGTGATTTGAGTCCCGGGTGCCTGCGTTCGCGAGAATCATTGTTGTCCCCGAGATGTTAATCGACCCGAACTGGGATGCTTACTGTGACTGGACTCGGATGCCAGATTTGGCGGAATTCCGCAAAACTTAGGATTCGAACGTTGTTTTGCGGGAGGATTTTGCACCTAGAGAATTCGATCCCGGAACACTGTACTTAACTGCTTAAACTTGTGCGAATACCTTCAAGCAAAAAACAAAAACAAAAAAACAAAAAAGCAAAGCAAAATGCAAAATAAGATTTAACACGCGCATTGACGGGGGCGGGTACCCGCCCCCTCGGGTTTTTCGGCGATAGTAGAAAAACGGCGGCGCGTAGCGCCGCCGTACTTTGTATACCTTTTCCCTCATCATTTTTACAACTTCTGTGAAAATTTTAAGGTTAGGTCATCTCAGGTCAGGTCACCAGTACAGGTCAAGTGACCCGACCTAAAAAAAGTTTAAGATAGCATAATTCAGAGCAGGGTGAACTTATCCGATTGAAACTCATATCACATAATGGCCCCACCGAGTTCTCTAACATATGTTCCGGTATTTTTTGATATCGATGACCTAAGGTCAGGTACGAGGCATGACCTCTCCATTGGAAATACATGGGAAAAATGGTTTTTACAAAATAACTCAGGAACGAATGGTGATAGAGCATTTATTTTAGCTGCATTAGACTCGCCTGGGCTTTGCGGTTCTAATGATATGCATTTTATTTAATTTGACCCTGACCTGACCTCAGGTCAGGTCAAATCCTTGATTTGACCTAGCAACGTCAAATTATATATCATTCGATTCGGCTTGCTGAGAGGATTCATACAGTTCAAGTCGTTTTGCTCTATCTTTACTTGTTCAGATGTAATGCCCGAAAAACTGAATTTTACATGTTATCCCTATGACGGGCATGTTTTGACCTCTCGTGACCTTAAATGTGACCTGACAAAAAAATGGTTCAAATGTTTTCGATGGAGAAGTGGATGGGCAGCCCAATGCCGTTTACCGTTTTTCGCTACCTACCGTGGTTCTCGAGATCTTAGGGGGCGGCGGTCCCCCCGCCCCGTCAATGCGAAGGTGGGCTCAGACCCCCGTCAATGCGCGTGTTAAAAGCCCCATATTTGCGGAAATGCTCCCAATCTGGGAGCATTGCCGTGAGCAGCAGGATATACTCTGTTGCGTTCCGAGAAGTGGACATTGGCGCCCTGGCGAGTCGAAAACCTTTGTTTCCTTCTCAGGAAGACTTTGATATGGCTTAGCCACAAAAAAATACCATCCTGCATACTTGAATTGAGGTTGATATGACGGAATCTGCTGTCGTATTATGGCCTTGATGTGGGCCTCACTGCGATGTCCGGAGAGATCATTGGCGGACGCAGGGGGGCATTCCGGCCATGCCCCCCAAAGCGCTGGAGGGGGGCCAAACTATCTTTTGCCCCCTAAACGCCGGAATTTTTTAAAAAGGTGTTTTCACTAGGTCTGTAGAGCAAAAGAATCTTCGCTCTCCCCCCCCGGAGGAGAGGCAGACATGGGTTTGGCCCCCCCCCCTCCCAGAACTCGGGTCTGCGTCCGCCCCTGGAAGAGATGGTGGAAAGGCCCGAGATAGGCTTCTGAGCGGCCTCACGACATCGCAGCAATGCATTGCTGTGATGTGATGAGCACTGCAATGTTCCGTGATTGGGACAGAGCCTGGTCCAGGCGTAACGTTTGCGACGGTCTTGGGGATGAAATCGGATCATAATGTGACTCAAAGAAGATAACTGAGCGGTTAGTCTATATCAGCTTGGGTAAGGTGAAAGGCCTCTTCCCTCGTTTCCAATAATTTTATATTTTCTGACTGAGGCTACTTTTGGTCCCAAGCCCCTCACAATGGGGACAGGTTTGGGGCTTTACGACACACCGACTGCTGGGGTCCTATGGTGCCGCCAATTCTCACCTGTTGGAAGAGCATTATGGGGATGGGAAAGCCTCACGCAGAATACCCGCCCGGGGATTTGAACTCGGTTCAGTGGCGGGTTGGGAAAGCGTCTGAATGCGGCCATTTTTGTGTCTAAGTATGGAGATAAACCTACCTGCCTGTCTCGGCCTTTACTATCAGATCCCAGTACTCAGACGTCGAGAATAAAAGTAAAACGTCTACTTAGCATTCTCGCCCGTTCAGGAAGCCTATCTCACCGGCTCACACGAGCAGCTCTCAAAGTACTACATAACCTTCTTAGCAAAACAAGACGATTCTCTTGAGATTTGCGGAGCGGTAACAGGACGCCAGTAGGCACGGTCGCGTGTGCCGGCCAGTTGGTGGGCACGTCCGGCAGGCTTCTGCCCATGGCTGTCGCCATCAAAGGAGCGCCATGAAATCGGCTGGTACGAAATTGTTTTATTTAGAACGTAAGCTTTAGATGTGTGGTTAGTTGATTTGTTTCTTTTGAATGTGTATGAATGAATATATGGGCTTATTAAAATTCTCGTGAGAGTGCCGCCAAGACTTAACCCCACCGCGGTTTTTGCACCAAAGTTACCGCTATTTCTGTAATGTCTTTGTAGTCAATGAATGTATCTGCATCTATACATAACTTAACAACCCACTCATTTTCAGTTTAGGGCGGCAATTCCCCATTTTGTCCTAACGTAGATCCGCCACTGCAATCAGCAAGCCTGTGATTGTTCTCAGGGTCTTCGAGAAAACTGTTTGACAAACTCAACTTCTTCTGGGGCCACCAAGTTGTCGGTTGACCTGTCCACCTGTTGACTTGTTGATATGGTCGAGGAAAATTAGATCCTTGGATAGAACTAAGCCTATGTGTTTTTATTTATCATGTCTGAAAATTTATACGCCAAATTGTAAATGGGGATCGACTGTTCACGTTTCAAAAAATATTTCGGTTACATTGTTTCGACGGAATTGTGGGTTATACCCAACACCTGGCCTTATCCATAAATGTCGACTGTCTTTGCAGCAGCAATGCTGAATCATCATCATGTCATCAAGTATGTGAGGCGCTTTGAGAGAGGGGATTTGGGGATTTAGTAAATATACTCTCGAGGTAAATAAATTATTGTGAATAATAAGCCGAGCACGGATCGCTGTGCACATCCTGGTTTTAGTTCTTTTATATCTGATGATGCTAATAATAATGTTGAAGATGAGGTTAGGGATGATTTTGGTGATGGTGGGAGCGTTGGTAATGAGCTATTGTCAAGGATTACCCCCAGGTTCCGTCCTGGCATGGCAAGTATAAGTTTATCAATTTTAAGAGTTGTCGTAAATCCCCAATGCTATGTTTACGCTTGGCGAGGAGACCATGGTGCCATGGAGATGACCGGTTTTCCTAAATGTCGTTATAATTAGTGATGAGATCGAATTCATTATTCAATATTTTGTACTGTTATTGTCAAGGAGACGAACGGGTGCTAAATGTGATTGTGGTGGTATCCGATTTTTTCTGCCCGAAGCTGATTTTCTGTGATATAGTAATATAATTGAATATGTTTGCCTAACCTAAAGATAGTTGAAAATAGACACCAGCGCTACCTGAGACGTCGTCTCCTACCACGGCCAGCAGGAAGTGGGCAATTTTGACAGAATTGTTGTTTATATGCTTAGATGCTGATCCTAAAATAATATATGTTTTTTCTAGTTTACGAGCGAAAAAAATCTGATCTCGTGCGATAGTCGTGACAGGACCTCCTTCCGTGCCACCAAGCGCAAGGGTAAACCATAACTCTAAACCAGCTACGGCAATTGTAAGAAAGTTCTCTATGATTGCTAGCAACATTGGATCATACTCTTTGCTAACAACGTGGGCTCGGTGTCGTCTCACGGTGCGATAGATCTTATCTCTGAGGAGGCATCACTGGTCGCTGCGGAATGCATGACAACGAGCATCGTTGGAATCAAGGGCGTGGCTAGGTTGGATTGTTTAGTGGGGAAGGCAGATAGATATACCGAATAGAAGGATCAATTAGGTGCTGTGAGACAACACTTTTTGGAAGATAATCGGTTAGGCTCGGGGCAAGTTCTTTGCTGCGCCACACGAATCGATCCTGAAAACATTTTTGCTGATACATTGGGGGTTTTAGGGGGGGGAATACACTCACTCAAGCTGCCCGATTTCGTAAAACGTGCCTCATTTTTGCAAATATTGTGGCCGTGTCTTCCCCCTCAAGGAAGTATCTGGGAACGCCCCTGTGCTGCTGCCATCAGGCGGAACGGGCAAAATAAGCGTGGTTTGGTCCTAAGGAACGTTTGGACACCGCTACTGTTCTGGCGATGTAACCGGCTCAGCCTCTGCTGTTCCCATATTTGGGATCCTGGAGAATTGCTGTGTTTGTAAACATCAGACTAGGTTTGATAAGATTCGGTCACGTCAAAAGGGCACATTAGGTATGTACGTGCAGCTGACCCAGGCATGCTGGTTAAAAACAATGGCTCCACTCTACGGCCTTCGATTGACAGCGTGGTTTTACCGGTGCATGTGCCATGTGGTCCCGCACTGTGTGTTATGACAACACAAATTGACAGCGCTATATGGTGATCTTAGGTTATTCCTGTGCAAACAGAAGTTCCGTCTTTTCGTGTAGATTTATGGCTGCCCATGTAAAACAACGTCGTCATCGGCCAGAAAAGCCGTGGGCGGAGACTTGTGACGCAAACCCCCTCCAAAACGTGCCCAGTGATGTTCCACGCCTAAACCTGTCAAATGTTTGGAAATTTGCTCAGTTCAGATTAAAAAGAACAGTTTTTGATGATAAGTGGGAGAGGCGTCCTTGTGTCCCCCCCCTCCTTCTCTATCTGACGCTCATGCCTATGTAGGCAGTGGCTGCTCCGACGAAGAGAATGGGAAGGCAGTCGCGCCCAAGCCGAATAGGTAATGCTCTTGTTCTGCCCTTTCCAAAGGTGTGATTAACCGATGGTCGCTGTACGTCTTTGGTAGCGACCTTCTCATGTCTGCTGTTACCGGGTGCTTAGGTCTGAACTGGGGAATGTCAAATCGTTAACATTCCGCCAAATGACAAAACTGTCAGAATGACAGAACTGTCAAAGCCCACACTTCGATGTTTGGCACGAGCACCTGTCTCTTCTGACATACGTGGTGACAGACATAATGGCCTATCCGATATGACGTTCGGGTGAAAGACGGTTTCTTTTAGATGGTAGTGCGTGTATCAGCAGTGGAACGACTGACTTCTGAGCCACAGCTCCGGGTTCAAGGCCCGGCAGGTCCTTTCAATAAGCATAACGCGATGCTGCAGAACTCTCCGGACAGGGTGAAATTAGTGGCACAGTAATAGCTAAGACCAGTATAAGACGTAGATTGGCACCGGGTACTCAAGGCTGTGCGTTTTGGGGTTTTAGGCTGCTTCAGTGTCTCAGAGAGCTTTAAACCCGTTACGGCCGTGTTCGGGTAGATTAACAGGATATTTTCAGGGAAGCCAAGTATTTTGATCGTTATTCCCCATGCACAGACCCAAATAGCCAGATGCAGAACCCAACGTTGTAAGCCATGAGCACATCAAGAAAGTCGTCATATCATAGCTGCAGCTTAACGCGAGTAAAATATCAGGCCTCCCTGATCAATTCTGCAATGTTTTTGTCGTGTGTTTTAACTTGCGTAACCCGACGAGTAACACGATTGCAAAAACCGAATGCAATCTCGAAGTCACCCGTCCCGAGACGAAAAACCACCGTCCAAGTCATCGAGTGGGTCACGAGATCATGGCAGCGCGGTCTCGAAAACTTTCCCCTGGATGGTTTTTCCGCGGTCGCCAATGCCCAGCGTGTTGAAATCAGCGCAATCCCAACACCTGACACCGGGACAGACAACAGATTGACACCGGGGTTCTTAGTCGGTGTAGCATGGAGGGTTGGCTCGATTGTCGTCGTGCAATATTTCTGTCGGTGTCATGGCTGGTCGAGCGGAGCATTGTCATTGGTCGAGCGGAGCCCAGGAAAAAGCTCCAGAAATCCCGGAGGTAAGGCTCCCGTTACTCATTGGGCTGGTGGCCAAAAATGCGTCAGAGGTGACAAAAATGAGGGGAATATTAATTCTGCCACATTGTTCTCTTTAGAATGCATCTAATTTAGATACTCCGTTGAATATCCAAGAAGACATTTTTTGTAGCCGTCAGTTCAAAATACAACGGAGCTTTCCCTGTGGATAAACGAGATATTGAATCTGTTTAATCCGCTCGTTGGATCTGTTTCTCCTCCCACTAGTAATATAATTATGTAATTATAGTAATATGGTTAACCTCCCACTAGCCTAATACAGCATCAAATGGCCGCACACGTTTACCTTCTTGGGTATTCCCTTCTCTCTATTGTGTTGAGTCCATGAGGGTAACCGATCTTCATTTAGTGCCATCATGCGTAGTTTCCTACCCATCAAACGATCTCAAGATTATTTTCTCGGCGTTCTGGCGCTTCACCCCTGCTCTGTACATTTCATCCATTGTGCAAGCATCATCAGTAACCATGAATGTCCGCGGCATGGGTAACCTGTTGTTCGATTTGTACAGTTTGCGTGACTCCGCCCCTCATAATCCAATCCCCGAGGCCATTACCATGTCGTTTATACCCCCCACTACCATTACATACTCATATGTTAACGTCTCGTTAGCATGGGCTCCGCCGCAGGGAGTGCAGATGCCAGAAACACTTAAGACCAGTGGCGGATACAAGGGGAGAGGGGGCTAAGCGGGCTCAAGTCACCCCTTCAAATGTCCGAGTGCCCTTAGTAAATGCATAGCCGAAGGCTGTTCTGAGACATTGACAGGGGAAGTTCGAGCCCCTAGCCCCCCTCCCGAAATAAAATCCTGAATCCGCCACTGCCTAAGACCTAGATACCTCCTCCTCGCAACAGGAGACGGCGAAGGAAAGCTCGCGGGGTACGTCCGTGCGATAATTGTCCCGGCGTGACATCGAGCAATGGTGCGCACGGCAGGGAAATGACCTTCAAGACGAACGTTTTAAATAGCCCGCTCCTGCCGAACATCGCCACATGCCTCATCCAACCTCTTCAACACTGACTTCTCATTATACTTCCAGCTATAAAGTGCCCTAAATGTTCGCCACGTTTCGTTGCCGTGTCGCCGCGCTGGTCAGTGTTTAGGGCCATGCGAAAGGCTGCAAGAATGGCTTTTATCGCAGCAATATGCTAACTTTGGCCGTGCCAGTAATGTGACCAATGGCCCTGCAAACTGCGGCGGGATTTCCATCACGCTAGAACTGGTGCACCCTCCGTTTGACATGCGCTGTTGTTCATTAATAACCGCTAGTTTATTGATAGTCGCCAATAGCTGTCGCTGCCCCGGCGGCTCCTGACAACTTAGAAGTGTTTAGGGGAGTGGAGTATGAGACGATGTCACCCTCCTCCCTGTTTAGACCAAGTTTCCCGTACAATAGCTAATTTAGTGATGTGGTATAAGTTAACGATTAGGTATATGTGTGACCTATGCAGGGGTTGATCTACATAGACAAGAAGCATTTCGGGACAGGCCAATTTCTTATTTTGTCCCATGGTCGGTACGCTTCTAAAGGTAGGACCGTAAGTGTGTGTAGAAGGAGCCTGGGGGCTGTTCGACTCACCAGCTGCTGAAGTCGTGAAGTCGAGCTCCTACCTTGATAGAAGGGTGTATTGGAGATCAGGAAGTCCTTATTCCGTATTCCCGCTCGGGATTTGAACCTGGGACAGCGGCGTGGAAGTTCAATACGCTGCCACTGCGCCACTGGATCTCACGACATGCTCAGGTATACATCTAAGTGTTATGCGCGTTTATAGCGGTGTCGCCACGGATTTTTATTGGGGGGGGACTCCAACTGGGCGCGATGACTGCGAGCGGGAGTTGGAGGCGAACCCAAAGCAAAACCCAAAGAAGTGCTGTACCTATAAGCAGCTCGCCAACAACGAATTTGGAAACGTGTGCAGGTTCACGTTGGCAAGCTGAAGAAAAGGGAAAAATCCTCAGCTGAGTATCGAAACCGATGTCTCCTCGGTTGACCGTTGGTGGGGACGAGGTCCCCTGTCTTCACGGTTTCGATGTTAATGAAGCGTTTGCATAAAAGCACCAACAGGCACCTCTGCTGGCCGGGTCGGCTGTTGAGGAGCGGCCGGCCGCCCCGCTGCCTCCGTCTGCTGGCTAGCTGCCCCCGGGAGGCAGCGCCGCGGGGCGTTTGACCGCCCCGCTGCCCCCGTCTGCTGGCTAGCTGCCCCCGGGAGGCAGCCGCGGGGCGTGTCCTGTCGTGTCCCGCCGGACTGCCGCTCGTTAGGAGACGGGACGGCGCCTGTATGGAGACAGATCGAGGCCGTGACATTGTCGCGGAAGCGTCGTTTACCCGTGGGTGTGAGTTGGTGCCAACAGCGGTCCCAGGCGGTACGGTCGGAGTGAACGGTGGTGTGTGTGGTAGGAAGGATATGCTGAAAATTGTGAACTACCAGGAGGGATATAATAATAATTGTTGCGGTTTAACGACGCACCAACTGCCAGTGTCATACGGCGTCGCCAACTCTCACCCTGTTGGAAGGGATTTTGGGGATCAGATCGACTTACTCAGAGGCTCCGCCGGGACTTGAACCCGGGACCGGTGGCTTAGAAGACAAGGGTGCTATCCACTAAGCCACCTCATCCCCTACCAGGAGGGACAGGTCGTTCACTCCCACCAGAGGTGCAGAAAGTATGCTGGCTGTCACAAACTCGATGCGACGTATGCCTCCTCTGTCACACAGCGCTGGAAATTATAATTGTATACTTGAATACTATTTCCAATATGCTGAATGTCCTCTACCTCTCTCTTACTTTTTGCAGCAGACAAGGTTCAAGCACCAAGCCATTATAGCATGAAAGTAGTAAACTTTGTTTTCATTTTTAGATCATGTTTTTGTTTTTGGAAGGAAAATTTCCAATTTTGGGTCATTGTTTCCAGTATTGGGATTATAACTATTATTGGCAACTCTGACCGCAGTTTCCCTCAATGACATGCATTTCCCTTTTGAAGTTTCTATTTTTGGAAGGAGTGTTTCCAATTGTGGTCCATTTCACCATGATTAAATGTAGCAATTATCATGAAAATAATTATTATTGGGAACATATATACTAATGGGAACGTACACACAATTGGGAAACCTAATCACAGCTCCCCCCCACTAAACTTCTATCTCACATATCAACAAAATGGACAAAAATGTCAATGTTAACAGAGGATTTGGATCTACCTAAAAAATTTTGGTAAAGTGTACCGTAGGTAGCATTTTTATAGGCATATCAAATGCTTAAAAGTTGCCTCCCACCCACGATTATCACCTGCCTGATAATTTTTTCTTGCAGTAAAAACTCTGAGGCAACTAGCCTGCATAGATGTGAAATTATGTCTATTGGCCTACCAGGTACAGAGGTATTGGAATTCACATACCAAAGAAAGATCCAGTGTAGTCAAAATCCTGCTTTAACTCCATGCAGTTCAGGTCCTGTGCATTGCTTACTACCACTGGTAGTAAGCAACACACCCTCAACCAGCGTTTTTCGAAGTCTCTTTCTTTCTGATATTTGCTGTGATTTTCTGAGATGAGAAGGTCTACTAGGCCCCCTCAGCCCTCCAGTGTGGGTGTTAACACTTTGTGGAGGACTGCATTGGCACACATTTCCTATCTGTACAATATTGATATTATAATTTGATCATGAAATCTCACCTGAATCACTGTTGTTGCCAGCCTGTTGCTGGCGCCAACTCTCCCAACTTCCTCCAGCTCCAAATTGATCTAACCAATCTAGGGCACAAGCAAGCCAAGGAATGAAAAACCAAGTTTGATATGTGAAAGTGCGTCAGTCTTACAGTAGCCTACATTTATCTTGGATTAGCCATGGGCAGCAATATTTATTCTAGCTAGTTTTAGCCAGCACTTATCTCAGATATAGCTAATAAATATGCCCTCAAAAAATGCGGCTTCCCACCTGTTTGAATTTTTTGGCAGGCTCTACATCTCATAAACATTTCTCGATTTTGTATTGTCGCTGTTGCGCAGTTTAAGTAGAATTGCTGCCCAGCTATGTTTATTTTTTCACTCATTTAGTACATTTCTTAGTAGCTTTTATGCGTACTTAATACTAAATTCGAAGAAATAGGGGCCAATAAATCGAAGAGACTCAAACTATAGATATGATTTAACCTGAAAAAATGGGCAGAGAAGTACTTGATAAAGTATCTGCGTTATCGTTAAGGCCTTAAATATGCCCACAATCGTGTATTTCTCGAAAAAATTGACTGTCACATTTCCGGTATCTAGGCGACAACTTTCTGGCAACTACTAACAATCGGCACCATTGGGCTGCATGTTAAAATCTGGCAACTGTGACAGCGGTTTCCGGGTTTTCTGCAGCGGGGGTCCCTCGTTTTAGTAGAAACTGAAAACAGTACCAATATTGTATCATTAATGGTAAGCTGTGTAATTGAAGAATAGAGCTGCTAAATTAAAATATTCGCTACACGCTTGTTTCTGTATTTCGAAAATATGTGGTTTGATTTTGAACCATATAGTCAGGATCGCTGTTTTGTCACAATTATGCACCTCAATTTTCTTAAATGTGTCACAAACTCCAGTAGCCGAGTTGGCAAGTTTCTGCACCTCTGATTCCCACTCCTGCTTTTTTAATCTTCAACGTGGAGCAAGACGATATCTTTTATAAGACGATAAAATCGTTTAAAAAAACCTGCTATTACAGTTGGGCAGCAGGTGACTGGATAAAGGAACTTAGACAGAGGGGGTCGTGGCTGCGCAATGTCTGAGGCTTTTAACGATCAACCCCTCCCCCGTGCTGCGCGGGAAAAATAGCCGTAGCATCCATTGCTCGGCCATTCTAGCATGGAATTCCCTGTAATATATTTACGCTGTGTTGCCTCGATTTCAAAGTGCTGGAGTGTTTTTCCGTAGGTTAGTTACAACTTTGCATGTGTTGTTGTTAGAGCACGCAAGTTTTTCATTTTTATTTTTATAACACGGAGACTCTAGTCATTTTTGAAAGAGCTTCATCAATGACAGTGCGGACCCAGAAAGATATTGCGAGCTTGCTACTGTTGCAGTCTTGGCAAAAAAGACAAAACATTCTGCCTATTAATTTGTACAGCCGAAGCACGTTTGCGACATTCCGTCTCTTTCAATATATTCCAAAACACCGCATGCACAATTCCTTTTAGCTATATACTCACATGTGCAGGGGCGCCGCCACGGAATTTTCGCAGGGGGGACGGACCCGGGCTGGTGCTAACCGGGGTAGGCGAATTTTGAGCTTATTCGGTACCTGATGGCATTAATGACCATTGACCTAAAATTTTTGAGGGGACGTCCCCCCTGGTTGGCCAACAGGGGGGACGCGTCCCCTCGTCCCCCCACTTTTGGCGCCCATGCACATGTGGATTAAATCTTGAGTTACGCGGATAGGTAGTTATATAGGTAGATAGATATGTGGTTGGTTTAGATAGGGATGGTTCTTGCCCCCACCTGTCATCCAAAAATTAACAAATTTCAGCCAAATTGGGAATAAGGGGAAAATGCTATAAGCAGGCATTGTGACAAGCAACAATGAGCTCGAATCAAATAAGTTGTTGGCCCTGGCGAGGGTTTCTTGTCAGCATCAGCGGCAAGATTGGCCGCCCCCGCAATTTTTGCCCGTGTTGATGCTTAGGTACCTATGTCTCAAGCAAGTGACGCGAAGAAGCTGACGGGTTGAGAGAGACCATCCGGGGATGGCACGACCCGGTGACGTCACGTATTTAGACGCCGTTGCGTCAGCAAAATGATGGACAGACGTATGTACACCCAGAGTTGCCGGATCTGACATTTAAATCCTGTTGTAGATGCAGACTTAGCATGGATAGGTGGTATAAATGGTCAACTTCGGTCGGAAATAGGTATGCTTTCCAGATTTGCTGGGAAAGCTTATTTTCTTGTATGAACTGGTGAATTCTCTTGTATGCGCGTGATCATCTGTGAAACTTTGTTTGTATTATTTTATAGAGGGGATGGTGTTCTGGCAGCAAGGAAACAAAATGTATCAATTATAGGAAAGCTAACATAGAACCCAAATCCGATGAATTTGTTTTGTTTTAGAATCAGTTGGAATGTTTTAGAAATAGTAGATTTCTGTCAGTGAAGATTTGGCCTTCGGATTTGACCTCTACTTTATCCTCCGTACACGCCCCCGTAGAAACTTTGAAGTTTCATACCAACTTAGCTGAAATCAGAAATTGTCTAGAAATTGAATTTTCCGGAGAAAACGTGAGAGACGCATCCCCTATCCCTCCCTTGCTTTGGACGCCGATGGCCGGCCTCCTTGCTCCCTGTCTGATAAAGTTCATGCGGTATTTTAGACTACAAACTGTAGCCATAAATAAGGGAGCTGTCTCCGTATTGTTGGAACAGGTGGCTTGTGGTGTTGGCTCCCATCCATTACTTTGAATAAACACGCGCTGTGGAGAGGCGTCTGGCGTCAACGCGCAGTGAAAGGGGGACCAAAGTGCCCCCCTGATATCTCGAAAACCAAGACTGTTAGAAAAACACCAGTTTGAGGGTTTGTACGGACTGTGGTGATCTGTGCTACATGCAATTTTCATTGACATAGGTCAATATTTTCAAGGTCAAACGAGGTGATAAGTGTCAAATCTGGGCCGTGATGGGGATGTATTGGGAAACAGCATGACTTTGCAGAAAATGTGGGGAATACACTGAAAGAAGGCTAAGGTAATGGAGGGAAGGTCCCATACAATTTCATCTGAAATTTTCGGGGCAAGGTCATTGAAGTTATTGATCTGTGACGCCTCGATATAATATATTCCCAGTAATGCACACCTTAATAGGCACCATAGCAGCCATTGGCTGGGAAACGAGGGCTTAAGCTTGACCAATGACCTTTGACCTTGACTTATGGCCTGGGCTTTAACATTGAACAACCTTTCCTATGACATCATAGCTAAGTGTACATCAATATTTTTAATGGTAAATAAATGGCCAGGCTTGTAATCTTATCAGGAGCATGAACTGGGAGATTTTCGTATAGCAAGCGATTTCCTTTAGGGTGTGGGCTGAGGGAGCACAATTCACTTGTTTTCCCCTACTTATGTAATGTTTGGGAATTTTCTGATTTGCTGGCTGAATACTATACCGATTCCAGTTTGCTCATAGAATTAGATGGCGAAATGTCACATTCTTTAAGAAGTAGGCATGCTCGAAACTTTGCCGGTAAAGAAAATTCAAGATCATCGAATGCTCCCGATGAAAGATAGACGTGGTAAAACAGACCATTGTTATGCTGGTGTAACACTTCCATTTGCGAGGTACCTAATCTATTTAATTCTCAGGGCACTAGAAAAGTTAGCATAATGCGCAATGATGAAATTGCGGGAGTTTCTATCAATACCAAAGCAGATGTATCTGTATAGTTACCAAAATGTGTCCACTAACTAAACCTGTTTAGATCCGTCGTATGAAGAAGTGTATCATTAACCTTCGCCTCAGGGCTGTGGCGGGCATGAAACACCTTCGCTCTGTTGGGAGGTACAAATAGACCACCTTTGAACTAAAAAAAACTAAGAAAGCAAGAAAGACGTAGAACAAATCAATAGAAAGCTTGTCCCAATTGCGGTGGCCCTGCAGGCCGCTGTTTTTTCCCGTGACCTTGGAAATATCTTGGGGTGGTCAAAATGACCCCTACCAGGGCGAATGCTAAGGCTCTGTTCTGGCACTTCCTCCAACCTCTTCTGCGCTCTTCCAAACTCTTCCATCAGAAAGATATCCCTGCTAAGTAGAAAACTCCGCTGTTACAGTCGGATTCGGTCGGCGGCACCCAACAGCAGCAAGCACCGTCGGTTCATCCGCTACAGCGGATACTGCTGGGGCGGGGCGCTGCTGCTGACGGCGCTGCTGGCCATGATGCAGTTCGCCCCGGTCACCCTGCTGCCTCCTCAGCAGGTCATTCGGCCGCGGCTCGGCGAGAGGAGCTGCTGGTTCTCCGGTGAGAGAGAGAGAGAGAGAGAGAGAGAGAGAGAGAGAGAGAGACTCTGAGAGACTGAGAGACTGAAAGACTCTCAGTCATTCAGTCATCATTCTTAAGAGAGTTGATTAACGGGTGATAGTATGAAGACGAAATGATATCTTTCTTGTATTTTATATTGGATTTACTCGCTGTCACGAGCTGGGAGTTGACACGTGTCGGACTTCATCCCTCGTTGCCAACCGGCCTTGAAACAGTTTGCTTTGCACTTTAGCAATTGGCCCTCGCTGTTTTGACAATGGTATCTATTGGGTTTGATCAGTGCAATTTTATTGGCTGCGCCAGTGAAAGAATCCGTACTGCCAACTTTGACAGTGTTAAACCTTAGCAGCTTCCGCTATGTCGTGTCTGCGCGGGCAGAATGGCAGAGAAGAGGCGGTCGGATTCCTCGCACAGGGAATCGGGTGTTTCATTGGTATATCTATCTGAGAGGAATACGGGGAACTGTCCTCAGCTCAAAGTGGCCAGTTTTCTTCAGGACTGCTTTCACCTGGTTGTCATTTCTGGAGAGAAGCGAAAAAGGAGATGAGGTACAATTTTATGGTTAATCATCCAGAAATGTGTCAGTGATCTGGATAACCATACACATACACCACCCCTCCCGGATCATCCACAAGGGGGTTACCAAAAACGCGTTTAAGAAAAATGTTAGGTTCTATCTGCAGTATGATGTCTGATGAGGCATCCCTCAGTTGCTACCCTTGCCGCTGCTTTTCGTGTATTTTTTACTCTTCCGTTGGCCGCCTGACCTATAAGCTTTTAAATTGATCATCCGCTATGTGCTTTTTCAGCTCTTTCAAAAATGAATAAGCTTTGCCGCTTGTGGTGCATGTTGAATGTGTGCAAAGTGAGTTTTTCACCTATATTCCTCTGACACTGAGCCATAAAAGTCGCGATGTATTGTGAGGTCCGACGATGCGAATATCAAATGGTCCGGGAAGAAACTGGTCCTGCCCTCAATTATTGTTGATGGACGCAACAAGTGCTAAGATTAAACGGCGTCACCAATTCTATCTTGCTAAGGGGGTTTTGGGGGATCAGCCCTTTCATCAGCTGATTTGTCAAAAATATCCTGCTCGCTAATTACCCGTACAAGTGGAGCGAAGTCAGCTCTGGGTTTTACTTTGGCACTTCTGTGACAGTTTATACAAGAGTAGATGCTAGTTTGCAGGATGAGTTAGCAATAAATGCCAACTCTGCCTGCGACTCTGTATTCGTCGATGACAGCTTTCAGCTGCATCCCGAGCACTTTGACAAGAGGTAAGAGCACTGTCGCAGCACTGCTGCCGAGGCTGCCGGATCTGTCCGTCCTTTCTGAGAGGTCTGGACTCCCATTCAGCAGTTTGAAGTTTTCGTTGGTGGACTTTGCATAAACATTCAACACATGTGGACCCAGGAGCGTCGTCACGGAATATTTACTGGTGGGGGGGGGCGACCCCGGACTGATGAGCGGGGGAGGCAAAATCTGAGAATTTTTCCTGCATATGTAACACTAACAACCAGGTACTTCACCATTAAATTTATGTAAAGTCACGCAGGTAACGGGGAGAGAATGAAGAACAAATTAAGAAGTCGAAGCTCACAATTTTTGGGGGACGCGTCCCTCGATCGCCCCGCTTTCGACACCCATGTGTGGCACAGTGTACCCACATTGGGGGATCGGCCCTTTCCAGAGATAGTTGCTTTTGCCTTTACCACAACGGGACACTCACGCCGTTTCCTAGTCTGTATTTAGCGGCGTCACCACCAGTGGGTGAATAAGGGAGCATAGCCCACGTTTCATCCGACAACTTTGTCGTTTTCTGAGTTTCTCCACTGGTGATGTTTATTGCCTATTTTTTTTAATTCACACCGCTGCCTCCCTGCATGATACACTTTGTTGCCTTAGGAGTGCCTCTAATAACCGTGACCTTAGGTAGGTGTCAAGTTGTGAAGGAATGCGAGCAGCAATCTACTGATTTGTCTCTCACATCACTGATTGCACGTGATCAAAGGCATTCCGGGTGCCTCGCGGTCCGAAGATCTGGGTCGGCTGATGGAGCCCAGAGCAGGTTAGAATGACAAAACAGGACGTCAGTGTCGAGTAGTCAGAGAGTAGATGCTTAGAGAGAAAACAAACACACGTCCGTCTGTGATCAAGCAGACCAGATGACCGGGAAATGTCCAGTGAGAGAGGACGGACGTACCGGACGTGGAGTGCCAAAGGCTTGGAACGTCGAGCCATGACTGATGTTTGTTTGGGTAAATGTTGTCCGGCGCTGGCTAGATGATGTGATGTTGAGGCGTGGTGGAAAATTAAATGAGCCGGAATAGGGCATTCGCGTCGCACCCCGAGTGGAGATCCAAATGTGAAATAAATTGTACTCATGGATAGACGGTTGGGAAATTGATATAATCAACTGACAGAATATCAAATTATCAAAACAATGTTGTAAAATGTTATCGATATGATAGCTGTAAGAGGATAAAACAAGAGCTAAAGTGTTAATATGCGTCAGCCTTCCCTGGCAAATGGCCCGAGGCCGTGTGTGGTGGGCCATGAGCGGGGCGGAGGGTGTCGTTTACGGTGACCCGGCGTGGTGCGTCCGGCCTGATGCTGCGTTGGCGTGCGGACCAGCACACGAGCCATTACCGCCGTCTCTGGCAGCCAGGGGCGTAGCCAGGGCGGGGGCGTTGGGGGCTCTCCCGTTGGTTTGATCTGTGATTGATCTGTATAGGGATTGCTGTAGGTGGGAAAGCAGTCAAGCATGTCGGAAATTTGAAAAGAAAACCGGCCTACATTCAAAGTATGTTACAACATCAAAAGCTTCAATAGCAAAAAGGTATATGCGATATTTTTAATGCGGTTGTCTTTCAAGAACAATGTGAACTGAGAAAATACCAGGCCATGTGTGCTCTTATAATATGAAGCTCTACACTGCAGTATCTACAACCACGCGGACAGTTCGGTAACAAACATTCACTTGCAAAATATGCAAGATAATTCAGGTAGGTACACAGAGTGCAAAATATTCTCATAAAACTGGGACGTGAAACAGACCAGTTAGCGTGACGAGTCAAGGTACGGATACAGTGACGGATCTAGCCGATTGGTTTGGGAGGGGCAAACCAAAGTCGAAAAGCCAAAAACGTCACGCAGTGAAAAGTTGCGTTACAATATGCCTTTTCGGTAGGATTTTGCGAACTGGAGACGAAAAGCAAAAGAAAAAAGCCACAGGGTGAAAAATATGGGCTCAAGATACTTTTTTTCCTATCCAAGCCCCAATATTTACACTGAACTTCACTAATTCTGTTCGAAGTTGAGAGTTGAAACACCAAAATCTTGCTTACAAGCTAAAAAGGAGTCGGGGAAAAAGGAGGTCGATAACTTTGGGGGGGGGCAAAATCATAGTTTTACACCGAGCTTTTCCGTTTGGGGGGGCAATTGCCTTTTTTGCCCCCCCTGGATCCGCCACTGTACGGGTAGCAGTAGACGCACATCCTTTTGGCATATTCCCTCTTAATGTAATTTCAACGCAAGCGGGGTGTCTATCAGATTTCTGCATAGGATTGCATCATTCACATTATATTTGCCGGGTTAAGAGCTTGAAGGATAGCGATTCCCTATCAGCCGACTTTCTACTAACCGGCCCCCTCCCCCGGAAATATCTGGGTACGTCTCTGCCGGGAGGGACAGTGTCGTTCGTGCCAGCTGCCCCGACTGTCTCGGAGCTGGGACACCATCTCTCACCCCTGGCCTGGGGCTGACAACGCCTCAGCGCCACCCCTCGGGGCCTGCAGTTTTTCTCTCTGGGGCTGGCCGTGATATATGTGGCCTTCGGGGTCGGAAAGGCTGGTTGCCGGGGCGCAAATGGAAATAAAACAGGAGCGATTCTAGAAATGTGGTATGGGGCTAAAGAGTAACTATAGGTATAGTAGGTGTTTACTGCTACAGTAGTGCCAAGTAACACCGTCGTTTGACGCTTCGTCAGCACAATGGCGGCGGCCTCCAGTTGGCTTGAAGCTGTAACCCTTTATTTTATCTCCACCCCGGTCCTGGCTCCGCCTCTGTCCCTGAGGACCGCTGCAGAGAGCGGGGCGGTGTAGCCCCTCCGCCCGATGAAGAGAACCATCCTTTACTCAGCACACCCCGGCGGCGGGTAATGGCATAGGTCGACAGCGCGTGTCCATTGGTGTCACGGCCGCGAGATGTGATCACCGTGAGAGTGTCCTGCGTCTCCTCCCCGGCATCCACACCATCACCCTCACCATCACCCCGCCCCGCTCAGGAAATCATCCCAGAGCTCACCTCCCGGCTTCTGCACACCTTTGGTGGTGCTAGTTGGTCAGAGAGATTGTGACGGTCTCCACACGTGACTTTTAGCTCCTCCCGCCAGTTAATTGAGGATCACCGAGGAATTGGAGGAAATTTGTTTGAGAAGTGTGTTTGTTGAGCTAACTACATCAGTTTTCTGTACATTGCAGGGCTTTGTCAGATACACTGGCAGCGTACTTGATTTAGGATATCGTTGGAAAGGGAGTGAGGACTCCGGGCACCAGGGGAAATAGTTGTATTTTGGGAATTTCGCTGGACACCATTCTGATACAAATTTTGGACTTTTTAAAGGGTGAAATTCCCTGTAAAAGTGTGACCAAGGAGTGACAGATCTAGGATTTCGCTTGGGGGTGTCGCTCACTGCCACCTTAAGCTCAAAGTGGTCATCGAATCCTTTGAAGCGGATTTGTGCTTGGAGGCGCCTTTTTCCCAACGACGTCCTAGATGGGGCTTCTTTTGTGCTTGTTTCGATGTAAAGCGGCATCATAAGGTAGCTGGTTTAATTTTCGGCTAAAATACTTAAAGGAAATGTGGCACCTTCATAACGTGATTTTAACTGAGATAGCCAAGTTGTAAAGCAAGTCGGAGAACCCGGTACTCCATATATCATTTGTCTTGGAACTCCATATTTCCGTAGAAAAAGCTTAAACCTATCTGACACCAGCCCCCTCATCAGCCCCTCGCCGGGCGGCCATTGTTGTCAGCTGCTGGTGTGACGACATATGCTGATGTCATGATGGGCATCAGCCAATCGAAGCCCTTGAAGCGTTTCAAGAATGGTAGTGGTTGCTAGATCATGACATCATCCACAGGCAGATATTTATTTATTTTCCTAGAGGAGTATTTTTAAAAACACAATATTGAGCTTTTTGAACATTTTTCAGAGAAATCATGAGTGGTTTCATTATTTTTGGCTAAAAGTACGCCTAATTTCACTAATAAAGGGAATGTGGCACCTTCATAACGTGATTTTAACTGAGATAGCCAAGTTGTAAAGCAAGTCGGAAATCCCGGTACTCAACATATCATTTGTCATGGAACTCAAGATTTCCGTGGAAAAACTAGAACTTACCCAAAATGTACCCCTCATGTACCCTTAGTAGCAGGTCGCAGTTGTCATGGCTGTTGTGTGACGACATACGCTGACGTCACGGTGAGTATCAGCCAATTAAAGCCCTTGAAACCTACCGAATATAGTAATGGTTGCCAGATCATGTCATCATCCTCAGGCAGATATTTATTTCTTTCCCCAGAGGAGAATCTTACAAATCAAAATATTGCGCTTATTCTGCATTTTTCAGAGAAATCATGGACGCCTCCTTGATTTTCGGCTAAAAGTCCCCCTAATTACACTAAATTCCAGGATTCGACCAAGGTGCCACATTCCCTTTAATATAGTACCTGGTGTCATTTCGCTAGAAATGGTAGGCGCATTTCGGAAGGTGGCGTATATCGTCACATTCGTGCTGGGGTCGCCGAGGTGCCAATCCTTCACTTTAGAAGATTTCCGCTACGCCCCCTGGATCCGTTCCTGTCTCCCTGCTACATCCGACCTCACCGGCGAGCCAAGCCCGCGCTCCGCGGCCATCAATGAGAGCCGCTTCCTCCGCTCTGAGGAGGTTACAGGCGCATTAACGACGCCTTAGTCATGCTGACATGGTTTTAAGTCTCAGGCGTACTACTGGAATGTTATTTCACGTGCGAACTGGCTGTTTTTCTTAGTAAGCTGCACTCTTATGAGACTCTTAAACAAGCGAGGGTAGTAAAGGCGTCTAAAGCGAACCAAAAGTAAAAACGGTATCATTAGATAGAAAAACCTAATTCGTTAAGTAATCAACAATATTGAAAGGTCGTCTCTTCATCGAAAACTACACCAAGAAAAAGTAAAACCGATAATAGATGACTTAATGTTTTTTTTTGCCTCGGTGTGAGAAGGCAGTATAAACACAAACCTTCCACACACTGGAAGGGGTTTTGCGAGGCAGATGTGATGTCAGCGGCGCTGAAATATGCTGGATCATGCCGACTGTTGCGTAGAATTGAGGGAGACCCTTCTCAAATCACCGTCACGGGCACACCTTCATCTGTTCCCGGGGCCGCAGCGGGCTGAACTGGTGTGACGTGCATCAGGCACGAGCCAGTCTCCTCTAAGGTTTCCCACTGTCTGGTGGGTGTTCCAGATGCTATCACTTGGGTGCAGTATTTCTGGAGTTTTCATACCAGCAAAGTTTCCGGGAAGCTCATCCCAATCTTCTTATATATACATATATCGTTTTCATGTAAACATACGGACACACTCGTGGTCCTTTAGCCTGTTTGCATGATTTAGTGGAATCGTTTCGATTTTTTCTTCTCTGTGTGCCTCTTACACATCAGAGCTGATGAGCTTACAGGGCTTACAGCTCTGTAAGCGGCAAATGCCTGTTATCTGTATGGTTCTTCGTCAGACTCGACCCACGCCCTGTTAGAGAGGCCCTCCTCTGTGACCTGTCGGGCTCGATGCGGCCACTGAGAAGGCTTTGCAATCACCCGCTTAGATCCTTTTCTCATTGCCGTGTGTGTGACTTTTTCCAGTAGACACCCATTACAAAAAGGAACTGAGTTAAGATACTACCATTATTCAAAACAATCCCTATCAGTAACAAATCTTCAGCTTTTTTGCGGAGATCGGGCAACGGGGTTCAAAATCGTGAAAAACATAGTGTTTTAAAGAAAAGCGTGCAATATCGGGGCCGAATATTAGTGGGAAAATACCTTTTCCCCTGGATACGTCAGTTAGCTTAAACATTTATCCTCGCGTCTGGCGCGCTGCAAACACAAAAACACTGCCCAACAATGGGACCGGACTTATGGTACCTTTAAAAAAGAAGGCAGAGGGCGTGGAATTTTGAAAATAACTGAGAACGCCTAAAATCGAAAAAACGTCAGTTATCGGCATACTGACTGGGATACTGTGTTATAAAATGTGTTTTAGCCTTCCCACTGGCTTGTTGAATAGCGTAAAACCATTTTCAAAACTGTTAAATTGAAAACATAAAAATTTGAGAAAAAATATTTGAACAATACTTGACGTTTCGTTGCAGTACCCGAGCTCTACTAAAATATAAATCCACACCTCCAGCACGTTTGTATAGCTTGGGATTTTGTCACATATTCATCCGCTTATTTTTAGTCAGTTCCTCGTATTTTTCGTATCTTGGTCGGATTTGAGCTGAAAATGAAGGTTTTCGTAGGGATCGGCCCGGGTAAGTCCCGGAAATTCCGAGACGGCTCAGATTTGTCCGGGATTTTCTGCATCATGATGTATGTACTCCACAAACCTGAGTTTCACCATCTCAACCACTTACTGCTTCAAAGCGAATAATCCCAGAAAACACAGATCTGAGGCCCACGCATCGCCACGTCCCCAGCAGCGTCCTTCTGCCTCGTGCTCTGCCTGCCTGCTCAGCGCGTCCTGGCACCCCGCTCACACCAATCGGGTGGGTATCTGGACGGGGCGTCCCATTACCAGAGCAGTAAACCGACCCGGCCGCTCCGCTTATTGGGCGTATTGCGGCGGCGGGCACGCGGCCATACCCTCCCACAAAGGGTGTACGGGATAGGGCAGGGGAGTGGAGTGTTGGCGTGATATATGGAGAGAGGGGGCTGAGGTGCGTGCACGGTGTGACGCGGAAAATAAACCTTCATTTTCACTGACGGCTCTAAAATAGGCGAAAAAGTAGGCCTCGGCATCTGGGGCAAAATATTTGCCTCCAAAAACGACTTCCGGACAACTGCTCAATCTTTACTGCCGAGGCTGTCGCCATTCTAGATACACTAGTCCAGATCAGAACCCTAAATATTAATTCAGCCGTCATCTGTTCAGACTCTAAATCTGTCTTGCAAGCTATCAATAACGTAGTCAACCCCAGCCATCACGTAATAGCAGACATCCAGAAGGGTATCGACGATATCCCAGATGTCTCCTTTCTTTGGATCCCAGGCCACTGCAAAATTCTCGGAAATGAAAAAGCCGACGAACAGGCCAAAAAGTCTCTTGAACTCAGAGAGGTCGCACCTCTCAAATGGTCCGGAGACGATAGCAAAGCTCTCCTCCAGAACCATATCCGGAAGTACATCCAAAATGACTGGACCACTAACCACAGCGCCCATTTATTCCATATCAAGCCTAACATCGGCTACTGGCCCAGCTCCAACCAAAACAGTCGTCGGCGTGAGGTCATCCTGACCAGACTCAGAAGCGGACACACCAAATTAAATGCCTATGGGCGTGTAGGTACCTGTGGTACCTGCTCTGCCATGGAAAATCCCTACCATATCCTCATCGACTGTCCCCAGCACGACGCCCATAGGCAGCCCATGCTAGATTATTGCCGCATCAGAAACATCCCAGTAAACCTTTCCACTCTTCTCGGCAATGATCACCCTGAGCTGCTGGACAAGCTCTTTACATTCCTGAAGGCTTCTAGGCTCGAGAGCTTTATCTGAACGCCTATGGTGGCAGGTATGGAAAATACCTGCATCCGAATAGCACCCCTCATATTAGAAATAATTACACTAGAAACGTCCCTCTGACAAATTTAAACAATAGGTGCTTCAAACTAGGTTTTAACTGTCTGGTCCTAAGGTATGGTAGACTCAGAATAACTCCCACCATGGGAAAAAAAAAAACAAAACAAAAAAAAACAAAACAAAAATTCAACTAACCAACTAACCCTACCTAACCATCCGTTCATATTTGCTAACCAACTAACCCTAACTTAAGGACTACTAACTATACTAACCACATCTAAGACTAACAACTAACCAACTCACACCCCTCCCTAACACTCTATCTGTTCTATTACCCTTCTCTCTTCCTCTATGCGGCGGCTACCCAGCCAGAGAGGGTGCTGTAATCTCACCTCCTGGTTGCAGGATAAAGACCCGCGGCATCACGTCATGGTGCTTGCGGGTATTTCTAATAACCCAAAATTATTCTTTTTCAATGGAGGAACTCGAGTAACGTAAGCAAACGGTTATTCGATAACAAGGACCAAAATTCAAAAAACTAATCTTTACGCTGGCAAGACTCTTCACGTACCCTTTTAAATCCTACCTGTGCCCCAGGCTCGGCATCTCTGCCGTAGCAATCCCCTTCCCTCGCAAGTGTTGCTACACTTCGCGACCCATTCCTTGAAATAAGATTCGTCCCTTTGTTCTGCGACATTAAAGTAAACACCCCTCCCGGAAAATTCTCCCCCACACTTTAGAGGCGGGCAAAGGTGCTTTGCACAGAACGCCTTATAAAAAGCCCTTAACTAACTAACCAAGTTAAAGGGAATGTGGCACCTTGGTCGAATCCTGGAATTTAGTGTAATTAGGCGTACTTTTAGCCAAACATAATGAAAACACTCATGATTTCTCTGAAAAATGTAAAATAAGCTTGATATTTTTATTTTTAAAATACTGCTCTTGGAAAAGAAATAAATATTTGCCTGTGGATGATGTCATAATCTGGCAGCCACTACCATACTCGAAACTCTTCAAGGGCTTCGATATGCTGATGCTCATCGCGACATGAGCATATGTCGTCACACCAGCAGCTCACAACAATGGCCGCCTGGCGAGGGGTACATGAGAGGTACATTTCTGGTAGGTTTTAGTTTTTTCTACGGAAATATCGAGTTCCAAGACAAATGATATATAGAGTACCGGGTTTTCCTACTTGCTTTACAACTTGGCTATCTCCGTTAAGTGCCACTTTCCCTTTAAGCGAGCCTGCTTACCACGGATGCGTCAGCAGCTTCCGCATGCTCTATTTACGTACCCAGCACGGGAACGGACCCATCGACTCATGTATCCGGGAGTTACGCACGCAGACTCCCGGTTACATGAGTTAATTGGTCCGTTGCCGTTCTCGGTACGTGAATAGGGCGTACTGAAGTCTCAGGTACTCGGAGCAACTATCCCAATTAACAGCACACTAGGATTGCATACTGTCCTGCATCCTGGGGTTTGAAAGTTATGCTTTGAAGGAGAGCCAGAGTGTGGCAGGAGGCACGAGAGAAGATTGACAGTGCATAAGGACAAATAGGGAACCACCTGTGTCCCCAAAATTGTATAAAGCTAAGCCTGCATGTGTGAGAGAAGAAAACGGAACAGTGTGAAATGAGGCGGATTCATGTTAAACTGTAGTGAGCGCCTAACTATATTTCCCACAAACTAGTATATCTAAAACTGTATTACGCTCACCATTTGTATCCCTCCCCTCCCCCCGTTCAACCGTCTTGTTTAGACCCGCACCTGGACGTCCAAAGTGGTGAGGATCACCGTGAGGGCCGACGTGGGCGACTGGTGGTGGTGGTGTGATGGGATTTCCGCCAAAGACGAAAGACACGTTTGAAGCCGGATAGGTACCTTCTTCGCCGTCTGCGGCATTATGCTCTTCGTTTTGAACTGTTTCAAATGGCTATATCTTGTGCGCTTGAATGTGTAAAACGTATGTTTGTACATCGAAACATATCAGCAGTGCAAAGATTGCATCGCAACCGTTTGACCTACCGTGGTGAGTGTGACTTTGCCGCGGCGTCGGTGAAGTGAGTTAGCTGCCGGCCATCTGGTTATGACGTGGGTTGAGATCGGGGGTTCTGAGCCGATCCGTCTTAGCTGGGGCCTGGTCGTGACGTCACAGCGACTGTAATCTCCACTCTGTGATGTTTCAAATGGCCGCCATCTGGCGCAGATTCTGGGAGCTAGCTCGTGAGCTTTGGCACTGGGCTTCCTCTTGGCTGCTAGCTTTTAGGTGAAACAGGCGCGGGTGTAGTGGTTCATAAGCGGGTTCAAGATTCTCTGTCGGGGACCTTTCAGCAGGGGGAGTAAAAGGGGCGCCAGCAGTAGTGCAGGGGCGTCTGCAGCGACTTTTCAAAGAGCTCCGGATGGGGATGGTAACCTGGGGTCGCAGCTGCTCGAATGGGGGGCAAGGGGTGGGTGCACTCCCCACTCTTTGTTCGCTGTTCCGTCCATGTGAACACTCGGGCGTGCTCAACCGGAAACTCCCTGAAAAGGGAGAAACCTGCGTCATAGTCACTGCGTAGAACTTGAAGAAATCTGGTAACATCAGGGAACAAATACATCACTTAGCGAGTAGCATGAAATATCTGCGTAACTCCTGGAATACAGATAGGCATGCAGGCTATCGGGAAATTTAGGTGCTAACATGGAAGTATTATGGACATGAAAGCATCTCTGTAGAGAAAATATCCAGATTGCCTCTGGAATCAGGTCGGATCCTCATGCCTTTTCACGTTGTCCCCGATGACACTAACAGGATCATCCGGAGGGGTCGTGTTTGTTTTATTTTCTTATCTGAGCGGTTGGCGTGTTGCCCCTAATATGTCTCCATTAACAGAAATAAACATGCCAGGACCGGCATGTGTTGCTCCTTCATTCATAATAAACATCCGGGGGCTACTTTGTCAATGTTCGGTGATATACGACATGCTCGGTGACCTCACAAAAACCCTCCGATGACGTCACATGTGCCTGTGCAGGCGGAGTGCCGATACTGGTGTACTTCCACACGCCGATTCTGGTGCTGATGCTGGCGAACCTGGTGTTCTTCCTGCTGACCGCGCGCAACCTACTGAGGTCGGAGAGGGACACTCGCATGGCGGCGCGCAAGAAACGCGGCGCGGAAAGGTTGGTGAAGGAGAAAGGAGCATGGATAATGGTTGAATGCTTATTCTAGGACATGATTTAGGGTGGCAAAGCGCAACTGGCATCGATCATCAACCACCATCTTTTGGCCGGTTGCCAAAAGATGGCGTCGGAGAGGGCTCGTGGCGAAGTCTCCTGACTAGGTTGTTACATGTTGCCCGTATCACTCGAGTGCTACATTTTAGGAGTTCAAAGAGTTAGGGGGAGGGAAGATGGTACCCGCGTTGGCGAAGCCCCTGACCCCTGGAACTGGATTCCCTCGGCCATCCCCTTGACTCCGCTCGGTTATCACGGCTGTCGCCGAGTTCCTGAAAAAGAAACCATCCGCTCCTATCTGCGGTGGCCTTGAAGAGGTCGCAAAAACACTGCTCCGGTCGCAGTCCCCGCCAGACCCATGTCCCACTTGTACTTCAGCGAAGGCCTCGAGTTTAGGTCAGACCCGCACGACACGAAAACCCCTTTTGAAGAGTCTGAGGACTATACGACGCTACACTTGAAGAAGAAGTTGGTTAATTCTTTGCAAATATTTCGGATGGAAATTTTTACAGACTCTCTGGAACGCTGTTGATGGCAGTGGACACTGGAATGGGGAGCTACTTGCTTTTCTTCCATTTTCTTAGACAATTTCTCAACTCCTGAGCTTTCTTGCTGACAAGGCTCACCGGGAGCATTTTTCCTGGGTTAACATTTTTCCTCTGCCTCGCCCTTGGTAACCACCATCCACCATCGGCGAAAAGACGGCTTCACACGTGTCCGTAGTCGGCAATGACATCCCCTTTTTGGGACATTGCTGGAGAGGATTGGAATCGCTCAGATACTTCCAAATTAGAACGAAACGTTTTTGTTAACGAAAAAGCGACCAAAACCTTGTTTAAAACTATTTCTAAAGGTGGCAGAGTTAACGTTAGAGCAAAGTTATCGTTAAAGCTGGTATAATTTCTGTCAAATTGTTCACAACATTTATGTGGTTTTGCATACGAAAAGTAAAACACAAAAGTGGAACACAAATCTAAAAGAATAAATCTAAAAGAAACGCACCTGCAACGTGATTGGGATGATAAACGCAACGTGTCTGCTTTAGGTCGTCTTCAGGCCTGCAGTGGGGGCAAAGACGGGTGAAAAGTCGCGGGCGAGAGCTCCCGATGTAGGTCGCTGACCAGCGATTCCAAACTCCACACCGAGCACACCATTGATGCCACGAGACAGCGGGTTGTGACGGGGTGACCCTCCACTCACCTTTCGCTTCAGCTCCGGGCAAACACGGGCTTAGCATGGTCGACCGCGAGGGGGGGCGTAGGTGGAAAGAGGCACTGATGGTAACGGCGATGGGGACTATGATTATTGGATAATGCTTGTACAGGGAAGAGGAGTAGGAGAATAGCTTTGATATCAGGTTGCGGTGAGCACTGGTATCAGGATGCGCGAGTACCACTACTGACGCCACTTTTTGTGGCATGTGGGTGCGGTTATGCACGATAGGGGAAAGGGAAGTTTACCCCCCCCTCCCCACTTTTCCCCCTGGATCCGCCGATGGAGCTGAGCCACCCGTGGACCTTAAGCGAAAACCGCAGATAGGACACAGCAGTCTTGGCCGCTGACCGGGCAAGAAGCCAGCTGCGCTCGCAATACTCCGAGGCTAGGGGACGCCCCCAGTGACTTTCGCTTTCAATCGAACTCTCCCTTTTTGTCCAGGAGCCCACCCCTTCCTTGATAGTGCTGAAATATACTGAAATACACCTTTGTCGTACCCATGCAGGTGTTTTCCTCCGTTTCAAAATTTTCACAGGCCTCTCATACAGGATACCTTGCTTCCAGAATCCGATGAGAATAAGAAGCAAAGCAAGGTAGAGCATAGCAGCAAGCACGTTAGTTGACATTATCATTACCCGCTGTGGTTGATTTTAACCCAGGCGGATCCAGGAGGGGCATTCCTCCCCATCAACCCCTGGCGCCCCCTAAAATGGTCATAAAGGTGCCCCTTCCCATCCCATCTCCCCAGGGTGGAAGTATCGGCGCCCCCACGATAGGATTACACACTTATACCAACATAACGCCGCAGCGCGGGAGCGGGTTGTCTGGGGTATGAGCCCGCGGGACTGGGCCGCTGCCGAACCCGTCTGACGCGCCTCAAGCTGGCGCGGCCAACAGCGTAGCCATGGCGCAAATATTGCACCAAAACATGACACATTTTGCTCCGGAACGCTATATTAATAAGCGAATCCCTCTGTGTGACTTCTTTCACATACATTTTGGTTTCATTTCATGTGCGTATCGTAATCAGCAGTGTACTTTGACTGGTGTGTCCCCACCAGGGCTGAACTCTGAGTACGGCTCTGACTTCCTCTCACTCCTGACACTCCTCTCACTCCAGCACCATCCGTCTGCGGCAGTGACGCAACAACGCAAAACGTGTGTAACCGGCCGCCCGGGGTAGTCGTAACACATCCCGGCTCAGGTCCCCCGGATGACACTGGCGGCGGAACTGGGGGGAGGGGGCACTGGGCATGGCGTCCCCCCTTAAATCAGAAATTTCAACACTAATCCTATGGCGTTGACTGAAAAGAAATGGGTTGAAAAGCCCATGGTGCCCCCCTTAAATTCGGCCGTTCCGCTGTCTGACGAATGACCCAAGGGAAATTCGGCCAGGGAGCACTCACCAGGCCGAGTGGTCTCACTGATAGGTAGGTATACTGGTCTATTGTGTTCAACCCGAGTCTACGTGCTGGCTCCGCCACTGCTGTGCACGCGATGTGTGTTGTGATTCGGGTGTGATAGCCCCAGGCGTCTGCCGAGTGTGGGAGAGCGCGGGTTAATGGTCGCGGATGGGAACTCGCGGCGCCGCCGAACCCTTGCCTCCAGCTGAAGCTCCTGAGGTGCGACAGTGGGGTCTCTGCGTTATATGCGTCTCCGCAGGCGGTCGGAGATTCTTCATACCTGACTGAGATAGGTTTCCACATCATTTACAGCCCATACAGGATTTGAGTGGGCGATAGAGCCCGAGTCTTGACCACGTTTAGCTACCCGTAGGTAGGGTGACACCAACAACAAAGTTTAATTCAAGACTTGACTAAACTCATCTGTTAGGCGCGCTAATGGCCCTGGCAGTCAAAGCGCCCTAAAACCCCAAGACACACACAGATACTGACGAAAATTGAGCCTCTCTGGATCTCAATCTCCTGCTGACGGGAAGCGGGAAGCTCTACAACCAAACTCCTTAGATTTGACTTCGAACAACCTGCGGTTAAAGCTGCAGGGCAAACATTTGGAATTTTCCTAATTTGAATCATATAATCATATATATGAATCATATATGATGAATCATATATATATATATATATATATATATATATATATATATATATATATATATATATATATATGAATCATATATTTTGAATCATATATATGCTTTGTTGCATGAGAACTTGAGGAGCCTGCCTCCTGTCGCGTCTATGGCTATACGTATGCCAAAAATATAATTGAGGCAATGAATGAATAAGTGAAGGAATCCAGAGGGTACATGCCTTTCAGCTAACAAACCATGCAGACGCAGCCACCGTCTTCAAACAGCTATGTTCGGCAGGTTCAAGATTTACGTCAACCTGTTCATCGTGATGGGCATCACCTGGATCGCGGAGGCGGTATCCAAACATCTCGGACCCAAGGAGATCTGGTGAGTGATCTCTGAGCTGCGTGATCGCTGACTGATCGCCGATCAGGCGCTTTATGCCTGAATGTGGGGGAGACGATTCATAGCAATATCACACTTGGGTAAGTGTAAATGTTTCTGACTCTAAAATTTTCAGCTTTACGTACACCTGTAATATTTCCTCCTGTAACTCAACCCTTGATTTTAACGCGTTCTATACACCATGAGACCATGGGTGTCAAAAAGCATGGGGGGAGGGGGACGGAGGGACAAACCCCAAAGATTTTGGGACTCGGTCTAGGATTTTTGCATTCTGTTCCTTTTATCGGCGAGAACTTACGTAAAAGTTTCGGTGAAATCCATCGTCGGTAGGGTTTTCGTGGCGACGCCCCAGCGTGGGACTTAACCAGTGGGAGGTGGATTCAAACCGAGGGTACTCTCCCGTCGATTCCACGCAAAAACCGGGATGGTGTTACTGGCTGACGTCATAAGCTCCATTTGACGTCATTAATCCCTGAGCAGCTCTCCGACCTTAACGGAACTGTTCGGCATGAAAGGGGTGCTGTTTTGAAATATTCCGACCCTGAGCGTAAGTGTGTTTGATATATTTGACATCGGGGAAATGACCGGTTTGCCGTTAGAAAAAAGAAGTTCATGGGTTCAAATATTAGAAGGGATTCAAAAGCTACAATAACTATGTGATATGTAGATGGATGACAGCCTAACGCGTCCGTCCAAAACGAGAGGATATGCCCCTCCTCTCCCTCCCCTCCCCTTCTTAACCGGCGAACCGGAGGACATCTGCTCTCGAAAGTACCGCACTTAACCGGGTACCCTGGACTTTTTCTCTCTCCTCTCAGTAAATAGTTTCCGGCGAAATATCCTGGGATATCTTTCTTCTCAGACTTAGGACAACGTTTAAGTGTCACGTCTTATCAAAGGCGAAAAGAACTCACCCATGCATCCTGAGATTCGCTAGTCGGGTCATTTCTTCTTCAGCGCGGTTGGAGTATTCCTTGATCACAGTGGCGGATCCAGGATTTCATTTCAGGGGCGCTAGGGGGTTCGAACCTCCATCGCCATTGCCCCGGAACAGCCCCTGACTATGCATTTACTATAGACACTGTCGTTTGGGGGGGAGGGGGCTTGAGAACCCCTAACACGCCTTGAATCCGCCACTGCCTGTCACAGAACCAGGTCATTTCTTTTTAGCTGGGCGGAAACGGGCGTCTGTTCTCCCAACCGCGATGCAATACAAACAATGTGACCCACAGCTATGACTCGTGACGTCGTGTGCTGTTCTGTTAATGGTTTCTTTGTATTCTGGCGCGTATATGTCTGGTGGTGGTGATACGTTTTTTACGAGGATCCATCACTAGACATCTGTGTGCCAGAGCATAAAGAACTTAGCCTATTACCAATCACAAACATGGTTGGGTTATTTAGCTAGGAGTCATCAAGCTATTTTCAAACATATCTTGGGCCATCTTCTGAGTTTTTTTAGTAGAATGGATATGTGTTTGATTGGTCTGAAAAGCTTACCCCCGGCGGGCATCCAGTAATTATCACTAGCAATGTCGCTCCAGTGAAAAAAGCGGCAGCTGGCATTTCTCACTGCACGTTTTTATTCGAGGCTGGACTTGCGTCAATTCCCGTCAATGAACTGCAACCTCAGGCTCTCTCAGGGTCGTATTGATAATGCGGACGAATGGCGAGGGTGGTCAAAGCGTGGAAAGGAGCCTGGTATTTTCCTTTTGTTTGAACCGCTATCGTAGCCGAAGAAGGGAAGGAGCGCTAAGTGTCATTGCCAGGGTATCTCCAGACTCCGCAGCGGGTCATGAGTATCGAAAACGGGAGGGTCAGGCACTGGCGACGGAACTAAGGGGCACGGTGTCACCTTTAGATCATAAATTTTACACTCACCCTATGGCAGTGAATGGAAATAAATATTGACAAGATATTGTAAATATATCGATATTGATGGATATTAATGTTGTAAAATATTGGAATAAATATGTTGAAACATTAACCGGAAATGAAAAGTTTATCGCCGGTCCTTGGTGCCCCCCCTAAAGTCGGATGTTCCGCCGTCACTGGGGACAGGGAATGTATCCCCCTTTCTGTGAAGAAGGGGTACATCCCCACCCAAATCCTGGGCCTAAAAAGGGATTCTTCGGGCCCACGTAAATGTTCCCAAATTGTTTATTGTGGGTTTGCTGGCTCGTTAACGATCTCCGAGACAGCTATCCAGTTCGGGCCTCGTTTTACCCCCCCTCCCCGCCTCTCCACCCTCCCCACCTGTTTCCTACCCAGGTCAGAGTCCCTCCTCCCTCAGTGAAAAACCACTGACGACGCCCTCGGGGGTGGCCCTCAACGTTTTGCCATGGCCACACTTCAATTCATTTCGAACAAAAATCATTAAGAGACAAGAAGAAATCAAAACACTGCCGTCCTTCACTACCGACCAACCATTCCTCCCTTTTCTGTTTGCAGAACTGCCTGAGTAGTACTGTTCCTTTGCGGTCTAGATCACATGCTGCTTTCCACGTGGTACGAGTGGGTCCGTAAATATAATTTTCAATGCCTGCCTGTGTTTCATCAGTTCATGTTCGAATTAAAATGTTTCCGAAGGAAAATTAGGAATGGCCACTGAAGGGAAATAACTATGAAACCTGGGAGAGACGCGTGAAACTAATGCCATATTTTTCGTTAAACACACTCATATTCCAGATACCGACCCGATCCATTCCATTTACTGGCTCCCTGCATCTGTCCTCAGCAATGTTGAAAACATAGGATATATTCATGTCTGAATCAGAAAAGGTTTCATGCTGAGGGGTACTTATACTCAAACGTTTCGAGCTCGGATCTCAGCAGGCTCTCTGGATAAATTTTTACTCAGTCTGATCCTCGAAATGCCTCAAAGCAGGATGAGAGCTGACGACGTCAGTGACGGTTGCAGAATAGTAGTGACAAAATAGAAGAGGTATCGTTCAATTAGTCAACCACCAGTGCCAGATCTAGGTCAATGGCTCGAGGGGGACAATGAGGCCCAAAGTCGTGAAAAACATATATTTAACTTTTTAAGAAAACTAGCGAAAGCTGTAGGGCTTGGAGAGAAATTATTGCCTCCCCCTGGATCTATCCCAGCACATAATTTCGTGCCCTTCAATATATTACCAAGGTCTATTGGTATACAAATGTTTTATGACCTCCTTCATATTAAAGGGAGATACGCGAAAAAAAATTTATTGGCTAGATCAAAAGGTCATTAAACGTTGTTTCAGGAGTCCTATTCTCATTTTTGCGAATTCGGCCTGCAAATGCCTTATAATCACTCTCAAAGTCAGCATTTCTAGACGACTTTACCGGTACACCTCATATCGATTTAAATGACGTACCCCCGGCTAAGGCTATCAATTTCTCTAAAAAACGGTCCTATTTTTTCCTAAGCAGTGACTTGAAAGTTTTGAACTGTTCAAGAAAAAAATATTTTAAAAAGGCTACAGCCCAAAATAATATTAGAACATAAATATAGGACTTTTAAGAAATCACAATGGACCAATCAGAACGTACAGCCACCTCAAACGGGGGTCACGTGACCTTTGTGATGCAAAAGCTTCGTCATCCTGGGGTTGAAGCAGAAGACGACACAAGGCCCGAGGTACAAAATGGCTGAAGACTTGAGTAATTGTTTTTTTTACCGTTTCTAGGGCAATCTAATTAATTTTGTATTTTTTAAGGCTTTGTAAAGTTTATTCAAATACAAATACAGGAGAACAGACATTTTTGTTACAAAAATACATTACTTTTCAACTTTAAATAGTTTTCGAAAAGTAAGTGATGGGTGAAGGTTTCAGCATTTTATCGGAACTGTTAAACTATTTCGATAAAAAGTGAGTGGCCTCCCAAAATTTTGCCGAAGATACAAAATTGACCGCTTCGTAATCAGGATTTTTAAATAGCGAGAAACCACAATAATAATTTTTTCGCGCATCTCCCTTTAATGAAGGAGGTCCGTGTGAGTGAGTGCGAACGCATGAATCAGATGTAATGAATGGATAGAGCCGAAGATAGTGAATGAATGGAGCCGAATGAATGTGCCCAGTGGAAATAAACAGCGAATCAAACGGTTGTGAATTACGAGGCGATAATTCAATAAATATTTTGGCCGGGTACTATTCGGATACTTGCCTAGGGCTGCCTCAGTGAATCCGTTAAAATGCTACAAAAAAGTTATTTAGCGTATGTTGAATTATTTTATATCATGTAATGAAACCTTTCCACCCGGCCAGATGGGACACAGAAGGCGGTCTCCCGCCATGGGGATCGAACCCACGTTAATGCAGACTATCTCAATCTGAATGCAGCCACAAGGTCACCCGGGCCCTCAAAGCGTCACGGTGAAGGATACATCTAATGAGCTGCTTTCCGCCTGCGGCAGGTTCGTCACCGACGTCATCAACGCGCTGCAGGGCTTCTTCATCTTCCTGCTCTTCACGGCACGCGCCAACACAAGACGAGCGGTGCGACGGCGGCTGGCTAGTTCGTCGCTGGGCCGCTGGTGTCGCTGGTGTCGCTGCTGTGACCTGGCGCTGATGCCGGCGGGTCAGTCGCAGAAGACGGGATCGTCCACAGCACCGAATAGCAGTCAGAGGCAGAGCGGCGGGGAGCCGATGAGAAGAGTGGGAACGCAGAGTAACAGCGGTGGAGAGCGGAGCACGGAGTAGCAGGGCGCTGCAGCGAGACGCTTCAAGGCTGGCTCACACCCGATAGATTCTGAGTAAAACGGTCGACATGTCTGCTGATGGACGCTACAGAAGCAGGCGTTGGCATTGTCTGCCGGTAGATATGTTGACAGATTCTGTTGCGCATGCTGTCGGATGTGGATGGGGCTGGAGTTTGGAGACGTGACGAACAGTGTAGCTGGGGAGAGTAGCGCTGCACAGAGGAGCTACTTGGAGCAGAAAGTTACTAAGTCGAGTGGCCATGCTGAGCAACTGGACGACATCCTGAGAGCGCACGAGCAGTGAGACCAGACTGAGTGACCCACCCGCTGTACCTGCTCTGTAGCGCCAGTCGCTTCAAGTATAAGGTTCACGTGACTGGTGAGCTTTACGGCAAGGGAGAAGGGACCGTGTCCGGTCTCATGGCCGGATTTGAAAAAGAAAAGGAAACTTTGGTCGAGGGGCAGCATTTCGGCCAGGAGGAGTATCGCTTATTCAGAAACGGCGTATCAGGTGGGCCTCTAAGCGCACTCTGGGCGACAGTGGTTGTACTCTTGGGATGGGGGAGGTGGGAAGCGATATTTCAGGGGAGCGGGGCGCCAGGGTAGTTTGAGGGGAGGCGTGAGGGCGCCGTGTGCTCGATGGGTGGGGGGCACCCGCCCTTCCCTTTGGCTGCCTGGATCTGCCCGTGTGCAGTCGCCAGCCATGTTTAATTATATCAAAAGGAAGTCAGGTTGGACTAATGACCTAGCACGCCGTTGCTCGTATTTACCGTTGTATGTTCGGTGTAGGTGTCTGGTGCATGTGTTGAATGCTGGTGTTTTTGTGGTAGTCGGCAGGGAAGTCTTGTAACAAAGGCTCACCCACTGTCCGTCGTTTCGCTAAAATAGCAAATATTGTATTTATCTCTAGAATGCAGCAATGGTGCCCACAATAGGTACCAACAATTAACACTGTTTCCCCAAAGGTGATGAGTTGTCACTCGAATTTTGTTATCCAAATTCAAATGCTGGTGAGGCCATCATCACGCAAAGAGCAAAAATATCCGTTAATTCGCTGACCCAAGCACACGATTTGGAAAATAATGTGGGCTGCTACTTTTAGTTTTCCTTGCGGACTACCATAGGAATTGAGATTATGAGCGATTTCAAGAGACTTCATTCCATGTTTGTTAAGTTATTGTCGTACATATGGGTGATATATGAGCTTATTGTGATGTTATGTGATGTTGATGCGTGTACTGTACCTACCTGAAGAACCCCGCTCTGTCCATACTGCAGTTACATTGGCGAGTGGTAACCATGACACATGCGCACGTGCGGAAAAAGGAAACTATCGCTTGCAAGCAAAACTCATGTATCTGATCAGAGTTATGTATCGCATGTTCAAATACGGCAGCGCGTCGCATTCAATCGTAGAAGACTGTCTGAAGACACGTCTGAAGCTAAATGGGTAATCAAATGTGAAGCTGATCTCGCATGGCTAAAACGCTTCGTGTGCATATGGTGTGCATAGTGCGGTGTTTTAGGTTGAAATTTCGCTAAAAATTATTTTGACACATTAAATATAATTATATGATCCCTAATTCGACAAATGGATCATGCATCACGTTTGAACTTGTGAAGATAATGTTGATTGCCGGTTTACAACCTACCAACAGTTGAAATTATATCGTGTCAGCTGTTTGCACGCTGTTGGGCTGGAGGGTTTGCGGGGATGTCATTGTTGTGACGGAACACATATTCAGAGGACCTTCAGGACGTCACACCAGGGAGACGTGGCCCTGACAGTGCCGCGCGCCACACACACTCTCCCGTCCATGAGCCTGACGGATGACGTGATCCGCGCACATTCTGTTCAGCCATGTCGGAAATGCACTGCGACTGAGCTGGTGTTTTGAGCTGTACTGACGTTGAAGATGTGACATTGGCAGATGTTGGAGCCACAACAGTACTAACGCAAGCTACGTGGCTTATTATAACAACACCGATCCAATTTAATCTCCATATATTTGTTGAGTAAGGTTGATATTGCAACACCTTTGCACATTAATTTCCCTGACTGTATAGTACGGACAAAATTACAGGGTGGTTATCACCCATCGCCCCTACCCACCTCCAACAACACGAGACGAAGGAACCTCCGCGAGAAGTGGGAGCCACGCTCGAAGACCTTGCTTTAGATAAATTTCTTCCGCACCACAGTCCGAAAAAAAACGCAGCCTAATTTGTTTGAATGTTGTAGTTGTGTAGGTATATAAGCTCGAACTTCTGAATTAGAAAGTAGTTTGGTCTAAAATTTATAGCTTAATTTTTACAAGAAGTTTTTAATGTGTCTGTGCTTGGGAGAAATGGGGTTTCAACTAGATATTTCCGGAATCAGCTTGAATTTAAGCTACCTATTTTGATCTGATCTGATGTCACAGATCCATGGTCATGGTTCAACACAAGCGGTTTTGGTGATAGTATGAGGATCAGATCTGGGCTTGCGAACAAAATTACGTAAGAAGTTGGTACAGATAAAGTATGTGCCTACATACTCAGGAGAAGGAATTGCCTAAGTACGTCTAGCTAAAGAACGTATGGTACAATGGTCGTAATGGGAAAAGTAAGCAAAGAAACCATGCGCACTGTATAAAAAGACGCCAGGCAAAATGTTCATAATGGAACAAGTATGCCAGGAATAAGTTTGTACGACATAAAGGAACGATATCATACGATATAAAGTGCGTAAGATTAAATGTTCGTATTAGAAGAAGTACGCACAGGAAAAGTGCGCGGTATAGGATACGTAAGGCAAAATGTTGCTTTAGCCATGCGTTCTTCAGCCATATATACTTTCGCCAAGCGTCCAATAGGATCCCTCTTACCGGTCGTCGACACGGAAAGACTACCCAGGTGGTACCGGGTTAATAGTTGCTCGGGTCATCGGAGTGAAAGAAGAAAATCGGATAGTTGTCTAACCAGCCATTGCAGAAGGGGGCAATGCGCCCAAATCCGGTATGATGTTGTTCTGAGGAAAACAATTTTTGTCACCAGTAAGTTGAAGATTGACTGGCCCCATCACCTTTTGCCAGTGGCAACGCTCACACCTAGAAACGGATCCAGGGCTTCATTGGGGGGGGGTAGGGGGTTGAGGCCTCTCCTCGGCCAGTACATTGAACAGCCTCCGGCTATGCAGTTACTATATGTGCTCTGACATGGGGGAGTGGCTTGAGTCCCCTTCTCTCCTTGTTTCCGACACTGCTTACATTTCATGCCACACATATTTGATTCTATGCGTGTTTTACGTCTCGGAAGTGGTGCACAAGGCTAAGGACGAAGCAGAACGCGGTTTAACACGCGCATTGACGGGGGTCTGGGCCACCTTTGCTTTGATGGGGGTGCCGGGTAACCGCCCCCTCCCCTAAGATCTCGAGAACCATGCTAGGTAGCAAAAAACGGTAAACGGCGTGGGGTAGCCCATCCACTTCTCCACCGAAAATACTTGAACCATTTTTTGTCAGGTCACAGTTATGGTCACTAGAGGTCAAAACATGCCGCCATAGGGATGCCTTTAAATCAAGTTTTTCGGTCATTGCATCTGAACAAGTAAAGATAGAGCAAAACAACTTAAACGGTATGCATAAGTGTCGCCACCAGGAAAAAAGTGGGGGGCCAGCCAATCTTCAACCTGATGCTGACAAAAAACTTTCAACATCAGGACCAAAAACTGTTCGAATTTGGGCTCCTCGTTGCCTCCCGCAGCGACTGGATATAAGAATGTCCAGCTTTCTCTCATTTTGACTGAGATCAGAAAATTTTTGGCCAAAAAGTGGAGGGGCCAGGCCCCCCTGGCCCCCCTTTTCCGACGCGTATGACGGTATGAATCCTCGCAGCAAGCTGAATCAAATGATATATAACATGACCTTGCTAGGTCAAATCAAGGATTTGACCTGCCTGAGGTCAGGTCAAGGTCAAATTAAATAAGATGCATGTTATTAGAACTGCAAAGACAAGGCAAATCTAATGTAGCTAAAATAAATGCTCTATCACCATCCGTTACTGAGTTATTCAGTTAAAACCGTTTTTCCTATGTATTTCCAATGGAGAGGTCATGGCTCGTATCTGGCCTTATGTCATTGATATGAAAAATACCGGAACATACCGGAGAGAACTCGGTGGGTACATTATATGATATGAGTTTCAATCGGCTAAGTTCACCCTGTTCCGACTTATGCCATCTTAAACTTTTCTGAGGTCAGGTCACTTGACCTGTACTGGTGACCTGACCTGAGATGACAAAACCTTAAAATTTTAGAAAAAGCTGTATAAATGATGAGAAAAAGAACGGCGGCGGTAAGTACGGCGGCGCTGCGCGCCGCCATTTTTATGCTGTCTCCGCAAAACTCGACGGGAGGGCGGGTACCCGCCCCTGTCAATGCGCGTGTTAAAAGAATCAGCGTGAAGAACCTTGGAGAGACATCTAGACACCGCGCCGTGACGCACAGCGCGGCGAGAGCGCCATCTAGACTTACAAGACGCCACCTATATTGATATGCAAAATCCATTCTCCGGGACGTAAATTTAGATTTCTTTGGGATGGGGGACCCGCACACCCAATAAAACGGCCAAGTAGTGGTGAAATATTATTTTGGAGTTCGTGTTTTTCATTACATTTGTTTTAGGCAGTTCAACAAACCAGTCCGAATACTAAAACACCTAAATTATCTCATCACGTTCTGATATGGTGGTTATTGATGCTCGTACAAATTTGAGCATACCCAATCGTTTTTTTACTACACATCCCTAATGCACCTAGTGGGGTGCCTGATGAGATCAACCGTTCTACAGGTTGCTGAGCGAGAAGCCTCAGGAAGCAATCGGACCCAGTAGTCTCGTCGATATATTGACCTAGGCAAATCAACATTGGCTTGGCCAATGCAGATCACTATAGCCCCCTCTCCCCCGAAGATCTTCAATCGGTGTGTTCCCAATCCCCTGGATTTCAAAATCTGAAGCGGGAACACTTCAAGATTCTGCCTCCGGTGCGCTCTGATGCTAGACTCAAGGTAATACAAACGCTTGGACAAGCACTCGATAAACACTAGCCAAAACCCGCTCCAGTGCGAGCAGGCAAGTGATCCGGAAATCCGGGCCACATCCCCCCACAAGTCTGCAGCGTATGTCAGCTGACAGCTAGCTTTGAACCAGACCCCGTTCAAGTTGTTTGGCAGCATTACGTCATCATGGCTAGAAAGGCACTACAGTTACTATGTAGGGCATTGGAGAAATTGCACTTTTTCGAAGCTCTAAATAACCTGTTTTAGAACTGTATCAACAAAATTTATATGGTTGAACATAAAGCTAAAAGATTTTTATTTGTGAAACCATCAGACGTTTTGCAAAAACTCCAGTGAAGAATATTATTTTTACAAATTTTCCAGAGCGTGTCAAAATAAGGACATATTCAGCACTAACAGCTGTTTGCAGTAAGATTAATCTCGATTTTGATTGGCTGTTGATTTCTGACCTTTGATTGGCTGTTGGTGGTACCTGCAGCAGAAGACAATAAACACCGGTGATCTCTTGAGCGAAGGTAAATTTATTTCTCTCGGCTATTAGGTAGGCCTGAGTTGATCAAATAAATGCATGCCCTTTCAACAAATTCTTTGAAGTGTGATAATTTTTTCATTAGATTTACGTAAAAGACGCTGCTCGCCGTTGAGATCAAGGTTACTGTCAAATGGGTGAAACAAGTTGATTTCGATTTATACTAGATTGGTGCCAAATACGCCCAAACTTGGTATGTTTCAGCTGATCCTTCCAAAAACTTAGTAGAATCTCCTATAAGTTAGTAGGAAAGGGCGGTGACGTCATCATGGGAGGACTATATTTAGTAGGAAACTTGGTTGTACCCGTAGTTAAAGTACCCTGGCTTTGAACGTAAGCGCTGACCTTGAACCCAGCGGCCGCTGAGGTATGACGTCATTCCCGGTTAAGCTGCGCAAGAAAGGTATCTGCTGCGCCATAATAGGTAACTTTTCTCAGATGGTGTTATGAATTTTTGGGCGTAGAAAATGTTGGTGTTCTAAGAACATACCGTGGAAGTATCCCGAAAATTTTGCCCTCAGTCCCTCATAGCTCTGAAGAATCCTCAAGTTTCCAGAAGGCTTTTCGCCATTGTTCTGTTGTGTGTCCGTGCCAGAGAGCTCTGAGCTGTGCAGCTTTCTTCAAGGTGCGTAATTTCACCTCAAACATTTTCTCTAAAAACGTTAGTAATCACACTTACTTGGGCCGAAAAGAAATATTGAGTATAAAGTTAAGGTATCTTAAATATTGAGGAAAGGAGAGGTAATAAAGCAATGGTCCCTACCAGCGTACCACTGTTTTACACCTCAAGGTACCTAGGAACTGATTTCAGCAAAGTTGTAATTCATATTGATATATATGAGTAAGAACCTTCAGTGGCTTGAAGTTAATAATTCTACAAAGTACAAAAATATGTATCAGCCTATTGGAGATCTAATTTGAGGAACTTAAAGGTAATTTGAGTTATTTGTACGGGAACATGGGATAAATGCAATTTTAAGGGTCTGGCATAGGTGGCTTGCCATTGATCCACCTGTAGTCTCGTTGCAGACATGAATATCTTGGTCTTTGTAAACATAATGGGGGGATGGGAAGCTGTGAACTTCAACTTCTTATGAATATTTAGCATTAATTGCTCCAAAATCCAAGCTATTAACAGATTCTGGTGTATTGTTGTTACCTCTTTTTGGTCTTTAAAAGATGCTTACAAACCAATATTGGTTCTCTAAATCAAAATTGGCAAAATATTCATTAATGAGGTGGTTAATTTGGTGTCAGCTGCCCCACAGTGGCTTGGAAACACTTCCTTGGTTAATATCTTAGATATTAAAAGGCTTGGTGGGGCAATTATTTATCAGCTTTTTGTAAGTCATTTCATCAAAACCTTCAGACTCACCTAGTCCTATCTTTGTTAGAAAATTGTTATAACAAAGGAGTAGTGTGCAGGAGATTCACTCATCCAGGAAGAAGTTATCAGTGCCAATACAAGTTCTAAAAGCTATTTAATATATACTCCTCCCTGAAAAGAATAAAGATAGTTATGTTGAGAGAAGTTAAATTCTAGTCAATGATTCATGTTTACTCATATGCCAAAAGTTATTTTTGGGTGCATGTATCTTGTAGAGTTGGTCAACTGCTATGGTCCAGTTGTCATATTAAAGGACCATTCTATTTCAAATGTATGTAATGTTGTACTGGTTTTAAATATGATAGGTTGTCCAGGTGAGGCTGTTTTACTCCTTTGTGATAGCAACATTTATAAAGCTTACAAGCTCGTTGGGAGCTTAAAAAACCAACCTTACTGCTTGCTCAGTATTTTCAGTGAGACTTTGATATTAGTACAAAGGAAATATACTGCTTACTTGGAGAATTTTCTGTAATTACATAGTAGACACATATATTTTCCCTCCACAGGAAAGTAAGCCTCAAGTATTTTAATCAGGCTCTTTTTATAATCAAGTAGGTGGGCTCCGGAAAATGCCAAGAAGCAGAACCACGGTGGACAGCAGTGTGTGTTTCATGAGAATTGCAATCAAATTGGCAGAGCTTGTCAGCAATAAACCAAATGAGCAGAGAGGGGAAACATGATTGGGAAAGCAGGAACTATCAGGAGCTATGACTGTGTCCACTGACTGGGAAATGTTTTAGCGGGAGGGTAGGTAGAATAGGCACCGTGATTACTCAAACAGATGACATTTATCAATGTCATGTGTGTCCATTCACTGCTGCAATTTGTGAAAATATTCCCTCTTGTACTAGAGAAGAAAATCCCTGGAAGCTCTGGAAGCTCAGTAAATTGTACATCTTTGTCCTTACAGATTTGAGGGAAGTGTTCTGAGGGAAGGTTAAGATGGAGTGCCAACATCTCGATGCAAATGTGAAGATCAAACCAGAGAAGGTGGCACAACATTCCAAAGTGTGGAAATGTGAAGGTAATGTCCTTTTAGCACCACGACCTTGTCATGCTTGTTTTTCATTTTTGAAAGATTATTACTGCATGATTGTCAAAGATTGTGACTACTTCCAAATGTGTCTGGTTTTTATCAGAAACATTCAAGATGAATTTGGAGTGTAATTACCACCTTTTTCCGGTCGAATCTCTATAACGGTTAATTAGGACCGAAAAAAATAGATCGATGTTTTTATGGTAATGTTTTATTCAAAATTCTCTCTTTCAACGTTGATTCATCCATCGTTTATTGAGAAAATGACTTTACTGGTTGATTTCCACCGAAAAAGAGTGGCCTGCCATGAGATTCGAACCGGCGACCTCGGCAGTGTGTCGGACCACGGACTCGCCGTGGCTTTGTCTACACTGCGGCTTTGTGGGCTGCGGCCGATACGTTTCCGGTCACGCCAAGCGCCACCACGAGGAGCAGGAGGGCCACGCCGTTTGCATCGAGTGTCGACAGCTCTCCGTCTTCTGGTGAGCTCTCCAGCCTGTGCTCTCGTTTGGGCGATCAGCCGAGATTCTACTTTGGAAGCTTGACATGTTTTGGTTTAACTGGTTTGTGAAATTGTTGTAAATATTTTTTTCCTCGAAAGCTAGAAACATGGTCGGATAATACGATCATGGCTTCTTTGTCTCGTTTTTAAAATAAAGTCCTTCATTTTTATCAGGAAGCCTACTTTTAATTTTCTCACAGATATTCTCAGCTGACCTTATTGACCAACTGCTTTATTATCATTCTACTCTAGTGTGCGTGCCGTGGGGAATGGCCCGTACTCCGGGCTCATGTCCCGAATATCCTGAGATTGTCTAATATGCACATGGTGACGCTACTCATCCGTGTCAGTCTTTCGTTCATCTGTATCTTTATTTTCCAGTGTTTTTTTCAGTTATCTTTTTTCATTTAGGACAGACGTGAACTGATCCGTATAAACTCTCTTGGACATTTTTGACGCCACTTGCGTCAGGTTCGGTGCCGTTAGAAACGGAATCACGTTTCCGTATGCCTGCTATTTACAACCATGCACCTGAATGAGACCTTTGATGTTCGATCCTACAGTTACCAGTGCGATGACTTTATATTCAACGACACCACCACTGGCGTCATCGACAAAGTCCGGGCCGCAATCTCCTCACATCCTACGTCAGAAGCCAACGGAGACGTCCGGCCACCTAGCGGACGCAAACGGAAACGCAACCGGTGAGTTTCGCCAACAGGCGGCGCTAGCGTTCGTTGAGTTGAATACTTTTTACTTCCCTCATAACTGCCATTCGTTAATGACTGCATCCTTCTGAATGCTTTGTTTACAAATGCTTGGAGATACATTTCTTTCGTAGGTCATGAAAACAGTAAGATATTTCCGGCAGACCTTGTCTTAATTATGCCACTGGCTTTAAACCGTTTCCTTTGTTGATCTAGGAAACACCGTGATAGAAATGTGATACCTCCATAATGTAGTTTGAACTGAGGTAGCGATGTGATGCAGCATTTAGAAAAAATATATTTCATGGGCATTTCAGTAGCCTCAGAACTTATCGTTCGCTGAAAGAAAGAAAACAAATTAACAAATTAATTAATTATCGCTACCAACCCCTTCCTCCCCCGGTGGTCAGAGATGGCCTACGCTACATTAATTGTTCCGTAGCCGTAGTTCTGGAAGTGAAACGTAGCGTAGCTGGCCGAATTCTGTAGCGTACTACGCCAAAATTTAGCGAATAGTAGCGTACTACGAATCGTGGGAGTCCTCGCGAATCCCAGGACACGAATCCAAGTCCAACCCATGTCCGAAAAATCCGGCGACCTCGACAGAAATCCGAATCCATTCACATATATAAAAAATTATCCAAGTCTCTGGACAATCCAATCCGGTACATCGAATGGGATGGGATTGGATTCAGATTTCCGCTCCATGACCTACCCTGTTTTAAATGACAAAGACTCCGGCATGAGAGCGGTTTCATCAGCTGGCTTGACCGCGTTACGTCCAGGACGAGTTTTCCGCGTGATTACCTGCCATTATATTCGGACCAGATTTGTGCCGATTCTCAAATCCTGGCCAATCCTGCCCTGGAATTGGTTCCTGCCATGTCGATACCGCAGCCGCGTGCGACTGACATTCTCGTCGTGGCGGTTGAGGCGGAAATGAGGCTGAGGAATGGCCTGAACGAAGAGGTTCTGGGTACCTTGTCCAAATTTCTGGTCTCGGAACCCGACATGGTCCTGGCCGAAAAGACGATTTTGAACACGTGAAAGTCACCACAACTTGACTATTAGATACAGCGGGCTGACTATCATTGCCCACGGCGGCTCTGAGTATGTAAAGTTGGCACACTATGGCTAGATAGTACCTGAGTAGAAAGAGCCTTCTGATGTTAGGACATCTTGTTGAATGCGATGTCTTAATACTGGAATGCATGAGTGTTTGTGAGTCCATTTTTGGACTAGTTATTCGGAGAAATTCGGACTAGCTACTCGGATAAGCTGCGATTACAGTTGCAGCTTTAACGATCGTTTATGGCTAATGTGGATACAAGCTATGGATCAGCTAACATCATTATAGATACTGTGGTCCCGGTTAGGTTCCGGCTCAAACCCGATTTTCATGGAATACTACGGCCGGGAACAGCATCCGACCCCGGCGCCGAGACACCGGGACCAACTGAAGCAGTGTCCTGAAGCTGGATAATTTAAGTGGAAAATGTACATACATGGGTCCGATTTTTTTTACCTCGCCAATAGGCCACTTTGGTCTCAGCTGGAAACCGAATCGAGAAGAAGACAGGTTTTTTATTTGATAAGCATGGGTGAACAGGTCCTGGGGCAGCTTAAGCACGTATAACTTGTTGAACTTTGATAGGTTTTGAGTGCTGCGGCGAGGAGCACGATGATAACGTGATAAGGTGTTCACTGGCCTGTCCCCTCAAATCCGGAAATGTAAACAACACTGAATATCAGTGGCGGCGGATAAGAGGGGACAGGGGGCAGTTTCCCCAAAATTATCAGAGGGGACCCCTGGAAAAATACGCAATTTTAGCTTGGTTCTTTTCTGAATGTTCTGAATGACCTGACTGGGCCCTCAACAGTTTCTCGGTTTGAACAGTGTCCTTGCTTTATCTCAGGGCCCCCTGAGCATGGGCTCAGGGGCCCCTAGCTTGGGCTCGGGGACCCTCTAGCTTGGTCTTTAGGGGCCCCAAGCCTAGCCTAAAGGTGTCCCCCGAGCCTGGTCTCAGGGGACCCAAAGCTTGGTCTAAGGGGCCTCCGAGCCTGGTTTCAGGGCCCCCACTCTTGGTCTCTGGGAGCCCCCGAGCTGTGTCCCGCCCCCCGAGCTTGATCTAAGGGGCCCCAAGCTTGGCCTTAAGGGAGCCCCCGAGCTCGGTCACAGGGGCCCTCCAAGCTTAGTCTCAGGGGGCCCTGAACTTCACCTCAGGGGGTTCCGGGATTGGTCTCAGGGGCCCCAGGCTTGGTATAAGGGGACCTCCCAGATTGGTCTAAGGGGCCCCTGAGATTGGTCTTAAGGGGCCTTGAGCTTGGTTTCAGGGGCCTCCAAGCTTGCTTTCAGAAGCCCCCAAACTTGGTCTCGGGACCCCCGAGCTTGGCCTCAGAGGCCCCGGGCTTGGGCTCAGAGGCATTCGAGCTTGATCTCTAGGAGCCCCCAAGCTTCGTCTCAAGGGGCCCCCGAGCTTGGTCTGAGGGGCCCTGAGCTTGGTATGAGGGGCCCCGAGCTTGGTCTCAGGTCTCAGATTGGTCTCAGTCTCTCTCATTTTTTTTACACGGGCAACTAAACAACAGGGAGGAATAGCCATTTTTGAAGTGGGCAAAACAACTTTTACCTTTTGTGACGCTTATGCAGGAGCGAAACCAGGATTATGCTAGGGGGTGGCTGAACTGTGAAAAATGGCGAAAAGGGGAAAAGGGCGAAAAATGGGGCATTAAGGGGGCTGAAGCCCCTTCAGCCCCCCTGGATCCGCCCCTGCGCTTATGCCTCTGACCTCAGGCAGCAAGTCCCAACCAATCTATTGCAGTTTTTGGAGGCCCTTTGCTGCCGAGGGGGCCCCATCGTCAAGGGGGCCCCTGGAAAATTCTTGCCCCCCCCCATCCGAAAATAGCATCTGCCGCCACTGCTGAATATTTTATATTCGGGCACAGCCCTTCATCAGAATCATTTAGTAAATATCAAAGCTTCTGAGTCATAATGAAGCCAGACCTCGAATTCGAGGTCTGGCTTCACTATGACTAATAATTTGTTATATTTACTACATGATTCTGATGAAGGGCTGTGCCCTAATATACAATATTCAGTGTTTTTTTACATTTCTGGATTCGAGGGGACAGGCCAGTGAACACCTTATCAACTTGTTGAACTTTACCTGAAAATCATGACGAGGTATTTTTAGCATTCAATAATAGAGGTTGATTTTGACGTCTTTTGGGATTTGCACCTCACTCTTCACGTTGCATGAAAATAATTTCAAGACCATGAAGAGAAGAATATCGTGTCTGAACACTGAAAACTGAGTGTTTTTCTGTGCGCATTGTAAGCGAAGCACAGACCAGGGACAATGTTAACGGAAGGGGAAAGAAATGAGCGTATATCCCATCTCAGTCTGTGGGCTCTCTGTTTAATTGCGACCTGCGATGCTTCGAATGAAATGTATTTGTTTATGGGTAGAATCGACTTAAAACTATTGCCTAGATGGGAAGACTTAAAACTAATGCCCCATGTGGGGGGGTGGCAGCCAGTGCTCCAAATCCCAGGGCGCTGGGTCTTCCTTTCTGAGCGGCACCCGAGCAAGCTGAAATTTGCACTCTTGTGTTAGTCTTACTATGTTTTATGTACACTTTGGACGTAGATGTTTTATTTAGCAAAATTGAATAAACCTGGTGTATATGAAGTCATCAAACGTATAACAGTGAAGGAATTTGTCGATACATTTCTTCGTAAACCTTAAACCACTGTTTGATGAAATGTTAAATAAGCGTGTTGGTTGACTTCCACAAGACTGTAACTCTTGGTTTTTCCGTTCGCTGAATCTATTTTCCAATACTAGTTCTACACTCGTTCATCCAGTGCATTAACAAATTATGCATTGCTCCAAGACAAGGTTTGTAAAGGAGCGTAGGAATGCATAAGGGTTACATATATTGGAACAATTACAATTTGACAGTATCCACAAGGTCTCCATGTGAATTAGCCTGAAAATATGTATCGAACGAGCTTTCAACGTCAGCTTTTCAGTTTTTTTAATTGTCATCTTCTCCAAATATTTTTACCCCAACCCGGGACTGAGGGCATCCTCGCCAACCCGGGACTGCGGTTGCGCTGCCTCGCCCTGGGGTGTTTCGTATCCCGTTCTCATTCTCAGCCATCCTTATCCTACACCATCTCCTTCCATTGCATTCTGGTTATCATCCTCATAGCGGCGACATTGGAAGAGCCACTGCGCTTAGGTGGAAATCCTCGATACAGACAAAAAAACCAGTTTGGGGGCACTGTGCGCAGCGTCTCTGTGTTCTTTTTCTCACATATGATAACCCTATTCTTAAAAGTGTGTGGAAATTTAATTGAGAGAGATAAGGGTGAAATGAAACATGGCAACAGAGTTTTCTCGCGTTACGCTCAACAAAACTTCTATCTCAGCTGAAAACCCATGATAAAAGTCTGACGCTCCCTGTAAGCAGAAACTGCAGCGCTGCCAACCAGCATACATACGTCTAAACTTGCAAGTGAAACGAGACGTGAACGAGTGTAAACGACCTGACAGCAAATAGAAAACAATCAGGAACTTTGTTGGCCGGATTTTTAACGTGTTTGAAGTGCTGCAGCGTCTCATGTTGGAAATTCTTTGAAAGATTGACCAAGCTTTGACATCAGACAAAGCTTAACTCTCAGAATTCGAGACATTTTGTCTGAAGATGGTTCTAGAGTGAGGAATCACATAGTTGTTTCCAGCCAAGCCCGGTCGCCTGCCGAGATTAACTTTCAGGAACACATTATTGGTGTTGATTGTGTCGTTTCGTAGGTATGTACCAGATAAAAAGACCCAACAAAGTATGAGAATCGACTGAGGGCCAGACAATGGAAGTGGGAATTGCGAATAACGTTGTGCCTTCATTTCTCAAGTAAAGACTAGTTCTTAAACCCAAGACGATGGAATAGAAAAATATGAAATGATTCGCTATGCATTGACATTATGGAAGCTTTTCAACCAGAACTGCCATCTTCACGTCCGCTGGCTTCCACGGAGACCTCAGTGCATGCTATTTGGACCAAAAGGGACCCATCCAACTTCTAGCCGAGCGGCCACCGGAGCCAGCAGACCCTCATCATGAACTGGATCATACCACTTTTTGGAATCATCACGAAAAGCAAAACTCGGCCAGTTTTGAAATTAGCTAAGGTCCGCAGGGAGCCATGAATCAAACGCTGGATCACTCGCTCGCGAACAATCGAGTCGGTTATACAACACACCTACCGAGTCAGTACGGGAATGGTAATCCTCCATGCCGGTACTTCTGCAGAAGTTGCATTGCTTTATTAAGGATGCCTGCGCATTTGCAGAAGTTGGCAAGTTGCGCTCACAAAAAAACGGTTGGGACTTTCCCGTATAACTACTGTTAGTCCACTTCTGTTACAGTACTGTTACAGGTAGAACAAAGTCGAATGAACGTGCAACCCAGCAGTACAAAGCATACGCAATAACACTCAACAATTGAATCAGTACCCGCTTATCGTCTCTGGGCTTCAAGCCGAGTTCCAGTGCCTCCACACAGTATTAGCTTGCAACTATGATTTACGCACTTACGCAACTGATAATGAGTCAGTTGTTGCTGAGTGGGCCTAAATCCGCTGATGAAACCAGTGCTTCAGTTAGTTTGATCAAGGCGACTGAAATGAATGAAATGTTCTCGAGTTTGGTCGATACCGGGATTTTCTCTTTGCATCTGGTTAGTCAGAAAGTCTCAAAATGGTACAATAGTATTGTTTTAAGATAACCGTTGTTGTGTTGAACGCGTTACCAAATTCAGCAAGCTGTTTGTTAGTAATTTCGTTTCAGCTAACAGTTCTTAACGGGCAGTGCACTTCACAGGAAATGTGTTCATTCCAATGTAGACATCTGAAACGCTTGGATATCTACTGTGTCGGAATTTGCTCACACAGGCAAATAAAATCGTCACCAGAACACCTGCATCACAAGCAACATCAGATTCTACTTGACAAAGCACTGACGTATAAGGTGCTCTTTGCTTGTGGGCGCCATATGAACCAGACCGTCGGTGCGCCCTTGAAAGCCCCTACTCGATAATGCTCTTTGCTCATCTGTGTGTGCTGAACATTACCATTCGTGGGCGCCGGATTAAAGGGAATATGACACCTTTATAATCGGGTTTGAACTGAGATTTCCAGGCGATAAAGCATTCCCCCAAAAAACTCCAGTTTATAACTTTATCAGCTCTAGAGGTCACCATATAGGGAAGACTTGGTGTGTTGGAGCAGATTCCGACCCCACTGGCCCCGCGCCGACACCAATCACCGCCGACCAGTCGCCTCCGGCCATCAGGTGGATAGGGAGGCGGGGCCGAGTATCCGCGCGCCTTAACCCTCGCCCCACCAGGGGGCCATCGATGGCCCCTCTAAGGTTTTTTCCGGGATAGCAGAAAAACGAAGAGGCGCAGCGCCGCGGTTGAGAGCTCTACCTCTCACTGCATTATTTTCCCACCATCCCTGAAATTTTTGCCCCGGGTCAGCCAAGGTCAGGTCACCAGACGAGGTCAACCAAGGTCACCTCACTTCAACTTTAGAGCTCTGTAAGAGCTACATTTCGAAGTCGATCAATTTGAAATTTCCTACACTTCATGACCCTTCCAGGGTCTACAACGTGTATATCCGGGATTTTTCGATTTCGTGCCCTGAGGTCAGGTCACGAGGTGACCTCTCCCATTGAAAAAGCATGGGGAAAAGCTGTCTTATGATCTAAAAGTCACAAAAGCGATTGAAAATGTTCAGCTTGATGAGAAAAGCGTTCTTAGACACCCTTTCACGGAGCCAGGGGCCATATTTGCCCTTTGACCTCTCCAAGGTCATCCAAGGTGACCAGGGGTCAAAAACAGTATTTTGACAATAACTTTTGACCTAATTAAGCTAGAGCGCTGAAACAAACACCATCGTGTTTGTCTCGTCACTCGCTTTCATTTGATATACGGCAAGATCACTTTTTACCTTTCTGGCCTCAGGTCATCTTAGGTCACGAGGTGACCTCTGGAGGTCAAACCACTGGCGGGAGGTATTTATGCTTCTTATACCGGAAAAAGGACTGACAATTTCCTATCAAATGTACTTGACCAGATCTCAATAGCTCTAATGGCGTAAGAGTTATGCCCAGTTTGCTTAAGCATTGCATATTTGAGTGAAAATAGCCGATTTTGACCTAATTTGACCTCTGGAAGTCAAACCATTGACCTGAGCACTAAAACATGTGAGGTAATTTCTTACTGAATTCACGCGAGCTTTCTATTGCACTTTGCAGATTTGCGCTAACGCCTATATTTTCGGAGTTAGAGGGGGGCCATCGATGCCCCCCGGTGGGGCGAAGGTGGCGCTGGACCCCGGTGGGGCGCGGGTTAAACCTGATGGTGCAGGGGAAGGGACATTTTAAGGGCATGCTGAGGAGGTACTAGGCTGCACTAATCCAGCTTTGTCTTGGTCCAAGTGGTAACATCTGAATGCCAAAAAATCAGGATGACATATTGAGGTCAACGTAACGTAATAACCAAGGTCAAGGTGGAAAGTCACAGGTCAAAGTTACACCGACTTTTTTCAAGGTCATTGATGCTATTGCTTCCTGTCATATGAATTCACCCAGTGTGACGTATGTTATGTTATGCTGTCATAGCTAAGATTACTGATTGTTCAAGTCAATGTCACAGATCGAGTTCAAAAGTCATGTTCTCGGGCCAGGCCCTCATTTGCAACTCAACGGTTGCTACGGTGTTAGTTAAAGTGTTAGTATTAAGAATTTCTTACATTGTGATGACATGGCCCAATGCCCTTGAATGACCCCAGATGATCAGAGAATATTGCAGGGAACTTTTCTGCCATGCTCTTTGTCCGTTTGGAATGTATTCGTGGCTGTTTCCGCCTAATCACGACATTTCCCGATAGGATTTCAGCATGGTCGAGAGTTGACCTTATGACGTCGTGTGACTTGAAGACTCTGTGATAGAGCATGCCGAGAAGCCACTTGATCCTTACTTTATTTGTTCAGAACTTACCGTTCCCGGAGAAAAGTACAAATTCACCGCCTATCGACTTCAATTTCTACTTTTGAAACGTTGAATATATTTTAATGTATCATAAAATCTAGCAGAAATTGATAAGTGTCGCTCTGGTTCCCAACAATAGCCTCTTTGGAGATAAAAAACGTTTAATTTGTCTTTCTATTTTTTCGTGTGGCGTAAACGAAAGAGGCTTGATCTGGCACAAAGTATTAGAGTATCATGACGACCCGCGGGTATTTTACCCCTAGGAAAGGAAAATTGAATAATACGAAATACTGGGCATTTTGGCCATTTCCAGCAGAAATAAGGCTGAATTCCTTATTTCCAGTAAACAATTCTCTAAAATCACTCCAATTGGAAATTGAACCCTGTAAGAGCTCCATGGCTCTGAGGCGAGCGTCTTGCTATTGCCGATCAGGCTACAGAAGCTGCGGAACTTCCGTTGGCGTTTCTCTACCCTCGCGTCGCATCAGTAGCTGCTCGATTCTCGGTCGTCCGAATCGCGCCGGAGTCTGTGCTTCCTTCCACTCACTTTTGTCCAATCGTTTGTATCCTGCACACTCGTCTCACAAAAACCAATCACGTCGTAATCGCAATCTACACTCGCAAATAATGCTCGCGATTTAGCCGCAGCTCCTCGGCGTGCGGGGATTCTTTGCTTGCTAGAAGAGCTGTTTTTCACGATGGTGAAAAGCCGGCTGACTATGAGACAATCCTAGTAATTATGCGCGGGCTTGCGCGCTTTGCATATGCATGTTGATAAGCATGTGATGAGTACGCCCCCTCCTCCCGTATTCCCCCACATAATCTTCTTTCTGGCACTGCGAGAGCGAATGCATGCGCTTGTATGCATATGCAAATGCAACTGAGGCGTGCCTATTGTGGGCATTTGGAATGTGTGGTAGATCGGTTGATCGCCTACATTCAACCGTGTTTACGTGTATATCTAGCACACGGCGGGGGAGGGGTGCAGAGGGTAGCCCCAACCGAGTCTCTCGCCCCTTCATACACTGAACTTCGATTTCAGCACATTGTTGTACAACTTGCGTCACATATGGGAGTGTACAAGGAGCCGAAGCCCCGGGGTGTGGTGTTTTACAGGGGATAGCTTTCAGTCCAGGAGTTGACACATCCACTGGTAACCCCCCCTCCCTCGTCACCTCCCACCTGGTGGTGTCGCTCAGCGCGGACACCGAGGGGCCGCCCTGCTGCCTGTCTGTGCTGATGTATCGGTGCAGGTACAGCTGCTGATGGCCTGATTGAACACGATGCGTGCAGGAGCAGTGTACGGGGATTGCATTCATACAAAAACACGATGCTCCTGCTGTTTCCTGTCAGATGATGACGGAACGAGCCACGTTCTATATTATGCGGCTGATGTCAATGCACGACCTTTTAACCTGTTTTACAAAGGTATGTGAAAGCTTCCAGGAGGACAAAAAATGGGATTTATTTTTATCTGTCTTTGATCCTCTTTCTGGCTTAAATGAATTAGCCGCCTGAATGCAGGTCTGCCAGTGACAGTCGGGTGGGTTTGAGTCGGGTTCGGTGTGGAATTGGCTCTGTTGTAGGCTCGGTGGTGTTGCGTACATCGATATGAGCTGAATAATGGCGCCGGCGCCGGGATCACCGCCTCGGCTCGGCTGTAATAACATGCAGATGTGGGAGACTGTGTCGAAGGCTCCACGCAGCGCACCCAGAGCAGCTCACTGTCCGCTGGGAGTGTGGGCCCACTGTTCTGAGCGGGGAGATGTTGGTGGTCTTGAGGTAGAGATGGTGCCAAGAAGTACTCGTTTTGCAGTGTTTGTGCAGGTAATGCTACGGATGGCAGGGTTCATTTGTCTTGCTCTATTTTGCCATGTGCATGCAGCCTAGATAGAATAAGGTTTTGGTGGATGCTGGTGTTTCAATGCGTGTTCTCATATTAGGTCAATTCAACGAGTTATTGTGTTCTGTCGGCACCCATAAAAGCCGATTTTGCTTTTCTAAAATGCGGTGACCCAACCCTATACTATTTACAACCATATATATTTAGGAACCGTGGGCCCAACCACGATGTAGTTCGGCTCTTAGAAGAGCTCATTAAGTTTCTGGACATCACCCGAAAGCTTTTAGAAAGAGAGCTTGGTGTGTCGCCAACGATTATGGGGTCAGGTCAAAATAAGGTCACCAAAGGCCACAGAAGGTCACTTTTCGAATGTATTTGTGTCTGTAAATTCCGAAAAAAGTGGGATGCTGCAATACATTTGATATTATAGCGACGGGCATGATCAAATGGTTCGAATGATCTGCTGCATGACCTTAAAAACTCCTATGTTTATGTTTGAGCTGAGGTCCAGGTCACCCTGTTACCTAATAAGTCGATTTTATATGTTTTGCGACTCCTAGGGTCAAGACAAACATGGTCGTACCCCTGGCTTTGTTCTATTCTTATAGAAACATTAGAGGCAAGAGAAAGAGAACAATAAAAATGAGTGGTCAGTTTTTTCATCGTAAAGCCCTTATCGCGCTAATGCACAACTTGTAAAAGGGCTAAGAACTTGTAGAAAAATGAAACATTCTAATAACTAGAAACATATAAAGCAATACAAATATATAGAGCTATAAAGACATGTTATTTAACGACAGTGACACTATGCAGCTCAGCATGTCCAGAAGAGTACGAAATAATATTCTTACGGAACTGATCTGCCGAGCAGTACCAAATGTCTGCTTCTCTATATGCTTTGTTAAAATAATTATAAAGCGTAGGGATCCTTGCTTTTACATGATTTACCCTGGCATAAAGAACGAGGAACACCACAGGGCTCCGTAACGCTCGGGAAGGAGCAGCCAGTGGAAATGGCTTGAGAAGATAAGACGAGTCAATTTTGTGCTTTTACAGATTGCTAATGAATAAAAGATCGTATTGCAACCTCATTGACGTCAGTTAAGCCAGACCGAAATGGTGAAGTTGGCTGGCATAGTAAAAAATAAACTTGTGTAACTCGGCATCGCCCGCAAAGCCAAGTCAATAATTTATGCTGAATGTTTTCAATTATTTTCAAATGAACGTTGGTGACTCCTCCCCAGATAACACACCCGTACTCAACTATTCAGCGCACGGGCCAACCTCTTAGTACAGGAGTAGAAGACGGTAGGCTGGTTTGAGCGCCATTCCGATTTTCCGTCGTCACCATTGGTGGTCGATATCGCGCGGAGGTCAGAAATGGCCCTCCCCCGGCGGTCGTCGGTGCCGACATAGTCCGGGCGGTGGACGGGCTAGGTCACCGCTGAATAACGGCACTGATGTCTCGGCTGGTTTGCCGCTAATGCATTCATGACTTACATGATCTATGTTTACAAATTTAAATTAGGCCCGAAATTAAATGCATTGCTCTTGGCTGCCGTTGAAGATGCGCTGTTGGTTAGTGGGTGTTTTATTTCGCTCAGATTTTGCTGGGTATTGTCGCCCCTGTCTTGGTGTGCTCTCTGGAAATGTAATGACTTATCAAGGAAGTTAATGACTTAATTTGCTTGTTAATGAGCTCAGCTCCATTTCACTGCTAGTTGAGAAGAGTCACCCACGCTGCCTCTGCTGTCGAACCGACTGTGTGTCCTGAAGGGCAAGCGCACATTGTGTGTGTGGGTGAGTGGGGTCTGTGCGTGCGTGCGTGTATTTTGCTGCGTCGATAAGCAAGGCTGGGTCATAATCTTATATAGTTGGGATCGCTCGGGGAAACGGCATAGTTGGGTTTACAGCGGCGGATTTGGTTTGTGAGAAATGCCGGTCGGTGGTTTGAACAAAACAGAGACGGCGTATGGTTTGAGAGAAGGCAATGGACCCGAAATCGTGAAAGCATAGCTGGAAGAAAATGAGCGAATATTGATGGGTTGGGGACTGGAGGAGGGGGCAACTGGCTTCCCCTGGGTCCACCCCTGTAGAAAATTTTCAGTTTGTTGCCGATCGTCTTCACGTGCATTGCATGTTGATCGCTTTCCATGCCTTTGGTATATCCCGCCACTCGCGTAGCTGGGTCTTACGCTATGAAACGAACGCATTGACGACGCTCCTGCTAGTGCTCAGTACTGCTCTGAAGCTTACTGTTGCTACTACTGCTCTGTAAAGCCTGCTGTAAAGCCTGTTGCTGCTAGCGTTCTATGAAACCGTCAGGTATAAGTCCAGTATAAGTCAAGTGTAAATCGGATCACAGGCCGTCTCCCAATGCTCATTCTAGTTTTGGCCAGTTTGCTGAAATTGGTCTGAATAGGCGTCAGAATTGTTATCTTATAAAACTGAATCAGCTTTCTGTGTGGAGTGACATTTCTTTTTAAATTGTGTAGTCCCTTGCCTTGTTTTCCTGTCTCGTGGCTCCGGTGGAGAAATGAGTTGTCGTTTGGAAGTTTCTTCCTTTATTTCATCCTCAGTGTCTTTTCACTTCTCGCGCTCTCTCTCTCTCTCTCTCTCTCTCTCTCTCTCTCTCTCTCTCTCTCTCTCTCTCTCTCTCTCTCTCTCTCTCTCTCTCTCTCTCTCTCTCTCTCTCTCTCTCTCTCTCTCTCTCTCTCTCTCTCTCTCTCTCTCTCTCTCTCTCTCTCTCTCTCTCTCGCTCTCGCTCTCGCTCTCGCTCTCTCTCTCTTCTCTTCTCTTCTCTTCTCTCTCTTGCTCTTGCTCTTCTCTCTCTCTCTCTCTCTCTCTCTCTCATTTCCATCCAGAATGTAGCTCGAATCGCACGAAACGTCTGCGAATATCTTGATATGAATAAACAAACGAGCCAAGTATTGAAACGGACCCAGACTATGAAAAACGGCAATAGTGTAAAGACAAATTCTTGTTCGTTTGGGGCCCGGGGACATGTCAGGCGTGTTCGGGCCGTTCCAATATTGGCTCAGGTCCCCCCAGCGCCGATGTATGTGCAGTAGCCCCTAAGCACCAGCGCCGACCAACCCCGGATGCACCAGTGCCGGACCCCTGGCGTCAGGCATCTGCGCCGGACACCCTGACCGGCCCCTGTGTGTTCTGAACCTCGGTGACCCGGCCCGGAGGTGACCCGACCCCGGCGTGTCGGCAGATTGGCACAGTCGGAGAGCGAGGGAGAGGCGGAGAACAGGGAGGGCAAGCGGCCGGTGCGGCGACGCGGCCGCTCTGCCGACCCCCAGCCCACCCAGCGGCCTGGCTGCGCCGCCGGACTCCGCAACCTCGGCAACACCTGCTTCATGAACGCCGTCCTCCAGTCGCTCAAGTGAGACGGGAGGGTGCGACCGGTCTGAAATGCCTGAGCTAGTCCCTCACCCGGCAGGTTACCCTGTAAATACTCCGTCCGTCTGATCCGTCGGATGACAGTATCCAGATAGGAGCCGGCCTTGTCGTTTAAAATAAAAATGGACGGTAACAAATGACCCTGCGAGCGTTGACTGCAGGGACGCTCTAATACTGCGACAACAATTTGAGAGGCTTCCGGCTCCCCGCCCACACATGATTTCAGTACTTGCATTTATTGAAAACTAAATAGACGGAAGGCACACTCATTATAACAACACAAGCAATGTTGCGAGAACAAATGCCAGTGAACACTGTGGAGCGAATGGAGGAGCCACAGCACAGAAGTGGAGCTAGGCCCGGCTGAGGCTGTGAAGAACTAACAAGATGCCACGCGAGACTGTGTAAACTGCTAGGGTTCTCTTCCTGTTTTATAAAGTTCAACCACGTCTTCATTTTTTTGAAACTTGTATTTTATATATTAAGACCGGACGATATCAAAGCTGAGTTTTGCTTTATCCAATTCTCAGCTTATTCATTTTTCAAAATTTCTAATCGGTATGATCCTGGCATAAAATTATCTCCCTTGGAGGGCGGTGACTTAACACGCGCATTGACGGGGGAGGCGGGTACCCGTCCCCCTCGGATTTTTCGGAGATAGCATGAAAACGACGGCGCGTAGCGCCGCCGTGCTTGACATAGCTGTCCTCTCATCATTTTTACAACTTTTTTTTAATTTTAAGGTTATGTCAACTCGGCTCAGGTCACCAGTACAAGTCAAGTGACCTGACCTCAAAAAAGTTTAGGATAGCATAAGTCGGAACAGGGTTAACTTATCCGATTGAAGCTCATGTCACATAATGGGCCTACCGAGTTCTCTAAAATTTGTTCCGGTATTTTTATATCGATGTCCTAAGGTCAGGTACGAGCCATGACCTCTCCATTGGAAATACATGGAAAAATGGTTTTAACTGAATAACTTAGTAACTAATGGCGATAGAGCGTTTATGTTAACTGCATTATATTCGCTTTGTCCTTGCGGTTCCAATGATATACATTTTGTCTAATTTGACCTTGACCTGACCTCAAGTCAGGTCAAGTTCTTGATTTGACCTAGCAAGGTCATATATCATTCGATTCGGCTAACTGCTAGGATTCATACAGTTTAAATTGTTTTGCTCTATCTTTACTTGTTTAGATGTCATGACCAAAAACCTTCATTTACATGTTATCCCTATGACGGCATGTTTTGACCTCTAGTGACCTTAAATGTGACCTGACAAGAAAAATGGTACAAATATTTTCGATGGAGAAGTGGATGGGCTACCCAACGCCGTTTACCATGTTTTGCTACCTAGCGTGGTTCTCAAGATCTTAGAGGGGGGGCTGGTACCCGCCCCCTCAAAGCGAAGGTGGCTCAGACCCCCCGTCAATGCGCGTGTTAATTCTAGAACTGAAATTTTTGAAAGTTTCTCGTGTAAAAATTTTGCTTGAAAAAGTTAAGAATATTCGTATTCTTATTCGTAGCTTTGCTTGAAGACCCGTGGGCTGTTTATTACTTAACGCATCATGTTTACAACGGTGGACGCTCGGGACACGATAAAATACAGGCAGAACAGAAGGAGACTCTGCAATATGAGAACGTGACGTAGTTAGCCGTAAGACTCGGCGCTAAAATTAAGTCAGAGTGTGAGGCATGCCTGACGTGCACCTGTCTACCCTGCCGTAGCCGTGTCTGTCGCCGGTGTCATCTGTTCTCCGCTTTAATTAATGGTCTGGCTGACTAACAAGCCTCAGAGGCGGATGCTAATCTGGGCTGTGTTCCGCGGGAATTCTGCTCTGAACCAGGTGTTCCCACCAGCTGCCGCCCGCCGCAGCTCCGGCCGAGTTTTCTGGCCCGTCTCAGACGTTTTCTCGTCGTTGTTTTGTCTCCTCACACTATTTTCTTCTTTTGCAAACATTTTAGAAATTAATGCTTTAAAGGGAATGTGGCACCTTCATAACGTGATTTTAACTGAGACAGCCAAGTTGTAAAGCAAGTAGGAAAACCCGGTACTCAATATATCATTTGTCTTGAAACTCGAAATTTCTGCAGAAAAAAGCTAAAACCTACCTGCAACGTACCCCTCTTGTACCCCTAGCAGCAGGCCATTGTTGTCACGGCTGTTGGTGAGACGACATATGCTGACGTCACGATGAGCATCAGCCAATCGAAGCCCTTGAAGCTTTTTGAGTATGGTAGTGGTTGCCAGATCATGACATCATCCACAGGCAGATATTTATTTATTTTCCTGGAGGAGTATTTTAGAAATAAAAATGTTGAGCTTATTGTACATTTTTTTAGAGAAATCATGAGAGGTTTCATTATTTTCGGCTAAAAGTACGCCTAATTACACTAAATTCCAGGATTCGACCAAGGTGCCACATTCCCTTTAATTGTCCCATGTTATATCCTATGAGGTGTGACGTCACATCCGGTGATCTGCGCTCAGCCCCCTCCAACAGCAAGTGCAGACCACTGGATGTAACGTCACACCTCGTAGCATATAACATGGGAGAATTAAATGATTAGATATCCAAATTTTTGCAAAATAAGCCTCACAATCAAAAATAAATTGCTTATTCATTGCATTTGGGATAAACTTGACTACCGTGTATTCTCACAAATTCCTAAGCGGGAAGTGTCATCAGCAGCAGTTTAACACACGCCTCAATGGTAAAGGAATTCCTCCGCGCCCGTGTGACGTCACTCGGGCGTGGAGGAATCCCTCTTGAACGTACCTTTAAGTAAAGGTATCTTAATCTGCGCTTGTTGTTGAACGAGGGCTGGGCAGTGCAGCGCACACGCTGTGGACGACAGTGGCTGGATTTTCCCTGCTGCTGTTCCCGCGGGTGCTATTCATGTACGGGATCTTCCGCGGGGCAGCTGCGTGCGTTCTCCGAATTTAATGATAAATTTCATCACTGTACTCACCTGGGGGATTTACTCAGAACTTGAGCCCTGGTGCCAGTTCAGGTATATAAAGATTTCAGTGTTAGGGATCAGTCAGTGTTCGTGGCTTAAATTGGGTGCGCTTCTTTTGTAGTGTGCTTTGAACTAAGATAGCAGTTTGGCAGAGCGTGTCGGCCTCTATTGGCATATTTCATTTCGCCCGAACCTCCCTTATTGAATGCCGCACAATTTATAATTCAAAATAAAGAGCACCAAGACCCTACTTCAAACCATGAAGGCCTTCCCATCTGGTTGCAACAGTTCGATTAGTATCCTAAAATTATCCTAACTGGCTGAAAGTACCGTGCAAGTCGATGGTCCATCCTTACTATATGCTTGCTACATTTTTCAATTTACCAGCTTCACATGTTAGTAAACTCCAGAGAGATAAAGGAGATCTTTGGGTAAAAAAATGACCAAAATAAATTCCCATACCACCCTTGGCCTGATTTGGGGTTTCGAAGGGAAATTAGCTTTTAATATGGAATACCGATGTGCGCTGTATTTGGTTGCAGCTCAAAGCGGGTCTATGTCGTACCGACTATCAAGGCTGCTGGCTTGTAGACGCCGAAAATTTGTGTTTTTATGATGTCATAAATTGTACGAAAATGGCTATATTTTTGTACGGAATGACGTAGGGTGGAAAAAGAGGGTGGTTCCCTGATTTACGGACGTATTTTGTCCAGTATCAGATAGTTTTTTATTACGAAAGAGTGGTGCACTCATTTTGAGGTTGGTGCGAATATTGGAGACCGCTGTTTGCACATAAAACCTCTCTGCCCAAGTGGTCTATGTTAGATAACCCTCTTGAAGAACAGATGTGAACCAGTGTTGGAACATTATTTCTACAAATGAAATGTCTTAACATTTTATAAGGAACAACAATGTGGACGCGTTTTCACCCATAAACGTGGTGGGGGGACGTGTCCCCCAAAATTTTGAGACCCAGCCTAAATTTGCTTTCTGCTTTTTTCCCGTTACATCCGTGAGCTTATGCATTTTTCCGCCTTCAGTTTCGGTAAGCGGCATCGGTAGCCTTTTCAAATACATCTAATATGCCCCGGCTTGCCCTCCCGTCCCTCCACGGTCGTGGCCAGTTCGAAGTCCACCCCCCCTCCAGAAGTAATCGGTGTCGATCCCCGTGCCAACACTCTACCCAAACACACACCGGCTGGTAAATTTACGGCCGCCGGGCTCTGTGTGTGGCTTTGTTCACCCGCACCACGGTGGGCCTCCGAGCCACCTTCGCCCTGGTGTGTGAGGAAGGGGGGTTAAACACCCCCTCGGACTCGGCCCCTATGCGGGATAGCGAAAAAAATGCGAAGGCTGGTGGATAGCTCATACAAATTCACGAAGAAACTATATCAGTGACTTTGTGGTTCAGGTCAATATTGAGGTCATGACAGGTCAAAGAAAGTGGAATTTTTAGTAGCGTTTTTGGGCTCAAACACAATGACCTGACCTCAGGTCAGTTCAAGGCCATTTCTTAACCTAGCATAGTCAATATACATATCAATCGACTCGCAATAGCAATCCGAACACAATTATATTAAAATAAAAGCTGTATCATCATTTCATGTAAAGTTACTGACCTAGGTCTGAAAACTGCTTAAATAGCCCCAGATGACCTCTCAGAGGTCACAAGTCAAAAATTGCATCATGAACCTAGAAAGGGGCCCAGGATACTATGGTTTGGAGAATATGAAGGTATTCTCAGCTGTATCTACACAATTACTGCTCTGTTTTCCCCATGTATTTCCAATCGAGAGGTCATGGTCTGTACTTGACCGAAGGTCATCGATACGAAAAATCCCGGAATACGTGTTTTAGCACTTGGTGGGCCCATTATGTGGTATAAGTTTCAATTTGAGATAGATTTACCCATTTCTTACTTTTGCCACCTTAACAATTTTTTTGAGGTGAGGTCACTTGATCTGCACTGGTGACCTGACCTGAGATGACTCAAACTTAAAGTTTTGGGGAAATTTGCGGAATTGATCAAGGATAAGGTGTGCCAAGTACGGCGGCATTTCGCGCCGCCGTTTTTTCGTGCCACCGGAAAAACCCGAGGGCTGGTGTTCAAACACCCCGTCCCCCCACCGGGGCGAGGGTTAACACACGGAGATTTCGGTGCTGAAGAGCACCGCCAGACGACGGATGACCCCCACTCTGCCGTGAAGACCAACCCAGGGGGCGGTTTCATGCTCCAATTAGCTTACTCAATCTTTTCCACCATCTCCAGTGTGGCAGTAAGTCCTCACTAAAGTGGTGTCGCGTATCTTGAGCAGGTGCTTGCCGCGCCTTGTTATATCCGAGCCGGGAAATCACCGGTGAACTACGGCTGAGTTCGTTGGCAGAGCTCGCAGTCAAAGGAGTGCTGAGTGGCGAGGTGCCTGCTTACCAGCACCAGCCAGCTCCCGCTAATATTCTGTCCTCTGTCCTATGCTCTCCTATCTGTTCAATGTGATATACTTTGTTTACTTAGAGGGGAAAAAATGCTGTAGATGTTTGCACCGTCGTTCCGGCACGGTCACGCTGTATGCAGCTCTCGAATAGAAATGCTCGTACGCTGTCGTCTCTGTCTGGCTTCCGGTGTATATTTTTAACAGCCACGCCGAGACATGTTGCTTGCGCAACCTGTCGTGAGCGACGATATCCGTGGCATTATCACCCGACGCCAGCTGTGTTTGTCCCGGCAGCAACATCAAGGAGTTTCGGAGCTATATGAACGAGCTGCCAGACCTAGCTGACATCATTAAGGAGCGCGCGCAGAATGGACGCACCAAGCGGATGTCGCCGGGACAGGTGAGGATGGCTCAGGGCGCGTGGGATAGGTAAGGTCATCTCCCCGGAACTCTCTCTCTCTCTCTCTCTCTCTCTCTCTCTCTCTCTCTCTCTCTCTCTCTCTCTCTCTCTCTCTCTCTCTCTCTCTCTCTCTCTCTCTCTCTCTCTCTCTCTCTCTCTCTCTCTCTCTCTCTCTCTCTCTCTCTCTCTCTCTCTCTCTCTCTCTCTCTCTCTCTCTCTCTCTCTCTCTCTCTCTCTCTCTCTCTCTCTCTCTCTCTCTCTCTCTCTCTCTCTCTCTCTCTCTCTCTCTCTCTCTCTCTCTCTCTCTCTCTCTCTCTCTCTCTCTCTCTCTCTCTCTCTCTCTCTCTCTCTCTCTCTCTCTCTCTCTCTCTCTCTCTCTCTCTCTCTCTCTCTCTCTCTCTCTCTCTCTCTCTCTCTCTCTCTCTCTCTCTCTCTCTCTCTCTCTCTCTCTCTCTCTCTCTCTCTCTCTCTCTCTCTCTCTCTCTCTCTCTCTCTCTCTCTCTCTCTCTCTCTCTCTCTCTCTCTCTCTCTCTCTCTCTCTCTCTCTCTCTCTCTCTCTCTCTCGCTCTCATGTCGTCACTAGCTTTGAAACCATCTCTGTCTGGTACTGTACTAATCGTGTCCAGAACTAAACTAGTTCGGCAGTCAACCCCGCCCTTCAATGTTTGTAATGGCGGATAACAAATAGCGACAGTTGCACCCACTCAGACTCTTGTAACTTGCAAGAACAACAATCCTAAGAACACACATGCTACTCTGCGTGTTATTTTGGAGAGACAAGTTCCCTTCGTTAATTACGCTGTAAAAACACAACGCTTGTGGTCAATTCGTCCTCTGTATCACCTGAGTACCTATGTTCCAGCCGTGAGAGGCGTCGAAGTGTAACAGGGCTCAACATCCAAACCTTCATTACCCTACACGCCTGCCCCGTTACTCCTGATCTGGTCCTCCCATATGGAGTAACGGAGTCGGATGACGGAGTAACGGAGTAACCCACCGGTTTGAAACCTCTGTTCGCCTTGTACAGTCGATGTCTCCCTGCGTCAAATAAGCTCGGATGGCTGGCTCGGCTGCTCTGCCCGACCCAGGAATTTACCGCTGGGGTCTATTCCCGTCGTTTGTCATTTAAGACAGACGCGCGCTGCCGCTATTTGTCCTCTAGTGGACTTAGCCTATCCTTTTCCAGCAGCCTTGACTCCTCACGAAAACTCTCGGCCTTTTACTCCTAACGTGTCCTGTTGCACGCTGAAATGTCGAATTGAAACCGTACCCCCGACTGGACGCTCGACTGGACCGTACTCTCGGCTGGAAGCGCTGCGCTTGGACTGCTGATGTTCCAGCCACCAATTCTCCAGCTCGACGTGAAGGAAATCTGGCTGAAAGCAGCGTCTGTCCAATCTGCGCGTTAGCCTTATCCAGCGGGCCCGATTGTGGTCTCGGGCCGGTCCTTAGCCGCGGTGTTGTCTCTGACGGCCATTGTTGTCAAAAGCCGGGCACGGCTCCCGGGTGTCCCGGGGAAATGCGACGGAGCCAGCTGGGGTCGGGGAAGGGGAGTCCCGGGACCTGCTGGGGAGCGGGAACAGTGGCCGGCGCCATAGAGCGCCTCCCTCCGGGGCGGTGCGGTCGAGGTCGCCCACCACAAGCCGCAGAACTGATAAATTATTGCCCCCGGGAAAAACTCTGACCGCTACAATGGGGCGTCGCCACGGGCTCTTTACAGGGGCGGGGGGTCCCGATCTGGCAGCAAGGGGGTGACAGAGCCAGAAGCTGAACGACTGTCTGTCAGGATACTATCGTGACAGTCCATTTGTATTCAATTTAAGAACTTTACTCCAGTCTGATATGCGGGAGAAAAGGCTAAGGTCAGTCGAAGGCCGATTTTTTTATGGACTTATACTCCCTCCTGCTTTGGATGCTCATGTCATAAGAGGTGTTTTGTCTGTCATTAATGATCGAAAACAGCTCCGAAAAGCGTCCTTGGCACACTACCAGGCTTTAAAAATCTAGGAAACGTGTAACCCCGGAACTCAATAAGGATATCGCTGTGTCAGTCCTTATATTCGATATTTCAGATTCCTGTAAGTGAACATTTACGCTTCAGCACTGTGCTGCGCTGTGCTTTTGCCCGCGCTAAGGCGACGTTTGCTGTAAATGGGGGTATTTTACCGCCTCCATGCAGTATTCATGAAACGGTGACAGCCGTTCCTGCCGGCTATTGAGCCAGATTGAAAGCCACTTACGGCCTTCTGTACCGAACGAAGGGGAAAACCCGAGCGAAACGCAAATTGTGTGAGATGGCGGATACCGCGAACTCTGGAGGAGAATTTCCTGGCGGGGTTACGGATTTCAGTGGTGCGACTGTCCCTGTGACTGCAGGGGCGGACTTAGACTTCTATTGGAGGGTGGGGGGGATGAGGTGGCTTAGTAGATAGCACCCGTGTCTTCTAAGTCACCGGTCCCGGGTTCAAGTCCCGGCGGAGCCTCTGAATAAGTTGATCTGATCCCCAAAATCTCTTCCAACAGGGTGAGAGTTGGCGACGCCGTGTGACCCTAGCAGTTGGTGCGTCGTTAAACCCCAAAAATTATTATTGGAGGGTGGCTGGGGGGCTCAACCCTACCCCACATCTCCCCTCAATAACCTCTGACTATGTGATCACTGTGAGCACACAGAAATCTCAGGGGCGGGGGTGAGCCCCCTAGCACCCCTCTTGTATCCGCCACTGTGTAGCTTCTCCTACTCTCCGCCTCCTGATTGTCTTCTTTTTGTTTGCTGTGTTGGCTCGTTTATACAAATTTAGTACTTGCGTTCTTTTTTGCGCTTCTACATTGTCCATATCAGTTTCCACCTGAAATGTCACGCGAAGTGAAATCACGCTCCCGTTGTTTTTCGGAACATAGCTGCCGCCCACCCTATGTCAGTGTCCCCGTCTTGGTTAGGCACATATACATATGTACGATAGAACGCAGACTGTAGGGTGTTAACACATGTGGTTGGATACAGAAGCTGGGACACCAGTACGTACAGAAGGGCACTGTCACGACGATACTAGAATATACAATAGAACGTTTGAACATTCAATAGGACAGAGTCACCAGGACAACAGAATATACAATAGGACACAATGACTAGGACACTAGAATATGCAACAGGACATATTCTAGGATACTAAACACACATTGACTTGACATCCAATGACTTGGATACTAGAACATACAATAGGACGTAGTCACCTGAACGCAAGAGTGAAATAGGTCACTGTCAGAAGGGCACTGGCTCATACGATTGGACACAGACACTAGGACAGTAGCACGTACAGTAGAACACTAAAAGAACATACATACATTAGGAGACAGTCGCCAGCACATTAGCACAAGCAGAAGGGCACAGTCGCTAGCACACTAGCACCTGCCTTAGGACCCAGTGCCGCCGAACTGCTTCTGCTTCTGGCCACAACACACGGTAAGTCGACGCCAGGAACGTCTGTTCATTTATCAGCAGAGAACGCAGATCCAGGAAGCGTTAGGCTGGAAGAACAGCCATGGCTTCTGTCCCAGGAGGTCGGGGTGTGCACGTTAGAGCTACATGCCTGTCCCGTAATTCACAGCGGTGGAGTGCCAGACTTGATGGAAGTAGATGAGCGGTGCAGACTGGTCAGCTCCGACCTCCAGAGAACAACCCGCTACACCACTCTGCTTTAGTGTACAAAGGCTTCCGTAATGACCCCCAAAGGTCATTATAGACGAATTGTTGCAGTGGGCTCGCACGAGTAAAAAAGGGTCGTGTTGTTCTTGCCTTTTATAAACATTGAACTGCTTGTTGGGTGAGAACATATCCTCTGTTTTTATGACAAAATGTGTCAGTCTCTTTATGAGTGACCTTTTTGTTAGGCCAGTAATACATTTATTTTGCCACGTTATATTGTATTTCTAAGGGGGCAGTTGATATGATCAGCTTCGCATGCCGTTGGAACAGTGAAATGCAGCTAGCTCTCTCCTCTGCTTTCTGCCATTTTCATAAACGATCTTCCGGAACAAACTCTAACAAGTTCTCTGCTTTTTGCTGGCGATGTAAAGCCCTACCACAAAATGTGCTGACCTGGAGATTCTAAACTGGATTGGGAGGATATTGATGGGCTAACTACGTGGTCGGAGGCTTGTAAACTGAACTTGAACCCTTCAAAATTGCTTTACTTTCGAATCACGGTAAAAAATAAAATTATTCCTTCCACGTGCCAAGTTCGGCCATTACCTTGGAGCACAGGGAAAAGCTCGTGTTTTTTGGTGTTTCGATTGGCTCTAAATTGAACTTTGCCAACTATGTGGACTTTGCCGTCAGTCAGGCCTTCTTATCCCTGGAATCCTGGCTGTGGCTCTTGCGTGTGAATCGTGGCATGGTGACCAAAGTCCTGTCAGTTGTGGGCCAAAACCGCCTCGATTTTACTGTCCATGGCTCAAATTCATAAAAGTTGCAGGAAAACGGCGTAACATACGGAAATTGCAGCTCCCTCTTTATTCCACTGAATATGGTACATTTCCTGTCATCTGGCACTGAGGTCGCGTTGCCGTCAGTGTCGTGTCACTTTTGGTAATAAGATACCCTGCCATCAGCTAGGTACAAAAAATGTTGGGTCTGCTTATACGCTATCTTCAGATTGCTCAAGTAGCGGGCGAGGCTCGAGATGATACCTGTTTTGACAACGTATTTTGGAAAGACCTGTTCGGTATTATAGGTGTTATCTGGTGCGAAGGTACGGAATTCCATCTTGATAGACAGGAGAGGATTTAGCATACACTTTTATTTGGCTTGTATTCCAAGCTCATGCCTCCTCGATCACTGAGATATCATGATCTACTAAAGCTGTTCAAAATTAGCAACCTGCCCCAGAGAAGACCCCAGCGTGACATTTGCGTTTACAGACAGTCCTTTCCGGTGGATTAATCTGCGCTCCTGCGCTTGGTAGTTCCCCGCTGCACGCGCCCCGGTGTTGAACCAGGCGACACTTGACTGCTTCTTGACCAGTTCAGAGCCCCGTGTCGAGGCAGTTTAGAGATGGCTGTTTGGCAGAACAGTTAAAGCTTTGAATGGGCCAAGTTGGTCGCTGGATTACTTAATTCATCGCATATTGGTCTTAAAGTACAGCTTCATTTGCTGTGTGAAAGGCCATCCATGTTAACACTATCTACCTGTTTTAGCACCTCCTTTGTCAAGTGAACTGTGTAGAGTTGGTTTTGGTTATGCTTATAACGTTCGGAATGTGCTTTATTGTGCTTTATCGTTTATTTCATCCTGCCGTTACCATTGCTACCGGTAAGAGAAGCATCATCGTATCTCTTCATTTGGTGTTTTATCCTTATGACTTCAGCTCTAACTGGGTGCAGTACCTGTTGCTAATCCAAGCCAATGAATGAAATTCAATAAATGAAAAACATCCACGTTGAGAACAAGAGGATGAAGTTAGCAGCCATCGATGTATTCAATCGGAACACGATAAAACAAGGGGCAATAAAAGAACGCCGGGTAAAAAATCAATATAGTATCATAATGTCATTAGTAATTGAGAACCCTGCTTTCAAATCATTCCCTTTTTCATCACATCCCTTTTTCTCAGCTGTTATCGCGCTGAGAATTATGACCTGTTCGGGGCACCATTATCATCAAGGCAGGTTCATCACTGTCCCCCTGTTTTTCCCCAAAGTTTGTACACATGCTTGTCTAAAGAACAAGCTTTTGGAAATCCGGGGAACAGTAATGGACGTTCCTTAATGAATCGATGATGCCATAATTACAACCGTTTATTGGTGTCATTCTTTCGACTATTTCTGTCCCCCGAAAGTTAAGTGTGTATGCTCGCTCGCCTCCATAAGGATTCGTTGATGAGTCTTGCACATGTCTAATATGCAACATACACCAACATGTCCACTATCTGGGAGAGATTTTCAACCTCTCACGTGTGTTAGGGGTGCTCCCGAGGTCCCAAATTGTTTATAGATTTTGGAGATCCCAAATTTCAAATTCTATATTCCAGGTTGCTCCGCATTTGCTTAAAGAATAATATTTGAGGTCCGAAGGTCAAACAGGTCAGGAGATGGAAGTCATGAATCTCACGTTCCCCGAGCAGTTTCCCAAAATTGGTTTTGAGCTAGGATGTCGAGTGACAAATTCAACCAAAGCTTTCAGTCATTGAGTCGAATAATTGTGAACTTCCCATTCCAGTCCTGCGAGGTTTTACGAACTTTTCTTGCGGATGAATGATGGTTTTATTAATTTTGACATGTTCAGGTGACATGCTTTCTGTCAGTAAAGAAGCCATTACTGGTAGATTCCAGACTGTCACTCCAGAAACACATTTGGAACTTGAGTGGAAAAAGACTGCATTCCACTGCAAAAGAGAGCGAACAAATTATTTTTGCCTGGGTCTCGCTCTCCACCCAGCACCCTAGCTTTTGGGACACTGCCACGGAATCCCGACGGTCCGAGAAATCTCACTGCAGGGTGCATACGAAAATAAATAATGTACAAATAAAGGACACGTATCGTTTTGACCAGAGTTGGCGCCTTTATCAGCGTAAGCAGCAGGTTGCCTTTCCACTCCACTCAGACATAATGCTGCTCGGAGACGGCCGTCAGGGCGGGGTCCGTAGTCGGAGCCACCTTTTATCGTCGGCCTCGGGTCCGGGAAAATTGGATGGCTCGGAGAAGCTTCCAGGCCGACGTCCGGTTCTGAATCCTCGGACTAAGTGCTCCAGCCTGACGTATTGACTTTTCGAGTGGGGTGGACGTACACCAATGGCGAGGACTGTCCCTCATTGCGAAGCATATGGTTTGTGTTTCATATTAGTCCACCATTTTTCGTCTGTCTTTCATCTTATTTGTTTTCATCACATACCCTCATTGCACTTGCCATTACATTTCCCCTTTGGGATTACCTTTTCACTAGTTTTCTTTGATCTGCTCATCCTTCCAGGGCAACAATTTTCTTTCCCCACACACTCTTTTCACTGGTTCTCCTTCATCTATTCATCCTCCTTCGGCAACAATTGTCTACCCCCATACCATTCCTTTCATGTATCATTTCCCTTCACTAGTCTCCCTTCACGTTGACTGCCGTGCCCGGCAGGTGACCCGGGGTACGCGCGACCTGAACGGCGAGCTGATGACGGAGGAGCTGCGGAAGGTTCTGGTGGAGCTCAGCACCAGCACCAGCGCCATCTCGCCGGAGGCGCTGTTCCACGTCATCTGGAAGGTGGTTCCGCGGTTCAGGTAGGAGAGAGAGAGAGAGGAGAGAGAGAGGGAGGGAGAGGGAGGGAGAGGGAGGGAGAGAGGGAGAGAGAGAGAGAGAGAGAGAGAGGAGGGAGAGAGAGAGTGAGAGAGAGAGGTGAGTGAGAGAGAGGAGAGAGGGGGAGGGAGGGAGGGAGGGAGGGAGGGAGGGAGGGAGGGAGGGAGGGAGGGAGGGAGGGAGGAGGAGGGAGGGAGGGAGGGAGGGAGGGAGGGAGGGAGGGAGGGGAGGGAGAGAGAGAGAGAGAGAGAGAGAGAGAGAGAGAGAGAGAGAGAGAGAGAGAGAGAGAGAGAGAGAGAGAGAGAGAGAGAGAGAGAAGAGAGAAGAAGAAAGAGAGAGGAGGAGGGAGGGAGGGAGGGAGGAGGGAGGGAGGGAGGGAGGGAGGGAGGGAGGGAGGGAGAGAGAGAGAGAGAGAGAGAGAGAGAGAGAGAGAGAGAGAGAGAGAGAGAGAGAGAGAGGAGAGGTTTCTTGTGCTTCTGGGAAGTATCTGCATATGCGGATGCTGTTTTATTTAGAATTCGTAGAGCTCCTATTTTAAGGTTGGTATTCTCGGCTACTGTACTGGCACATCCTGCTCTCTTTGGTGGAGCGTTCCTGGAGAGTTGACTCTCTCTGTGACCAAGAGCAATTGTTAACTCTGAGACTAACTCCTAAGAGTTAACTCTGCCTCTGCGCGTGTCGAGTGGGCTCTCTTTTTGGCCCATGCGATGCTAGTTCTGGAAGCGGTGTTGCATATTTATGATTGACTCCACCTCTGCTCTGTTGTTGGTTTTCCCTCACCAGTCAATGACTGAAGCCGAATGCCTTCCGTGCCCTAGATTGATTGGTCTAATTACATGTCGGGGGAGGAAATTTGGACCCAGTCCGGGTTGACGAACTGTCTCCCGGAATTGGCACTTGACAGTCGTGGCAGGAATGCTATTAGTCTGCTGGAGCGGTGCAGTTGGAGGATTGGGATTCATTTCTGCTACTGGTCCTACATTGCATCAGCTTCCTTTCCCGGGCAGCCGGTTTGAGAAATGCGCTTCATTAGAGGCCGACTTGACGCCCATTATCATTTATGACTACACAGTTTTTTAAAGGATTTTCTAGCATCTTGAAAACAAATCATAGAGTTCCTTAGGGAATCTCACGAGTTTTGTAATTAAATATCCAAGTATTCAATAAAATCACAAATTATAATAATGATGACGTTGGAATGTGTTGGTACGCGTGAGGCCTCCTCTGAATCCTAGGGTGACGAAAATGGAGGCGCCAGGTTCGGCGCACGACCTCTGTTTGGTGCTGATACTCTTTACAATGCATTCTGCTCATCCCTAGTAGCTCAGTGGAAGCATTTGTGACGTCCACTTCATATATTCTCGTATTTGGTTTGATTTGGGACATTTTGAGATTTCACGTTTTCTTTTAAAAAATATTGAACATTTTGTCATCTTTGGCTAAAACGTGATTCTGCTAAACTTCGTGAAGTTTTTTGTAATTGTTGGAGCTTTTCATTTTCATTTCATCCATTGCAAACACCTCCTCACTCTTGAGGTGACATTGAAGCGCCGTCACAGTGAGCATGAGCTTAGTGCCTCACCAGCTGGCCTGATCATTTATCTGCGCCAACCCTCGCTTTGCCGGCTGCCCGTTCTGGAACAGATTATTCAAAGTTCCGAGGCGAGAACACACGACTCGGCAAGCTTTATCCGTTTAAAGATTCAGTTTCAGAGAAGGCCCGACTAGTTCCTAGGATTTGCACACAAATAACCCCGTAATACATCCTTACCATGTCGGAGCTTGTATTAGTGACACGACTAGCTTAAGAGTATAATTCAGCTTTAACCTTCGCCCGGGTGGGGGTCTTTTAGACCCCCTCGGGTTTTCCAAAGTGACGAAAAAACGGCGGCGCGCGCCGCCAAACTGGTCTAGCTGTTCCTTCATCATTTTTACATCTTTCCTGAAAATTTTGGCCAAGGTCATATCAGGTCAGGTCACCAGGTCAGGTGAAGTGACCTCATCTCAAAAAATACTTAGGACGGCATAACTAAAAGAAGGGTTAATCGATCAAGTTGAAACTCATACCACATCTTGGCCCCACCAGGAGCTACAACATTTGTTCCGGGATTTTGATATTGGGACCTAAGGTCATGGCAGAGCATGACCTCCCCATTGACAATGCATGGGAAAATCACGAAATGAGCTTTCTCAGTAAGTATGGATGGAATCAACTTCAAACATCGGTTGCGACTTGCTCTTAGCCCATTTCTGAAGCTGATACCAAAATTTTTACTTGTGACCTTTAAAAGGTCACCTTAGGTCAAATAAGCATTTTTGGTGTTTTTCTCATAAATTTTGAATAAACTAAGATAGAGCTTTTATTTTGTCACCAAAGTGTTTGTATAGTCACTGGAAGTCAAATGATATACATCATGACTATACCAGGTCAAGTTGGGTCAGACCGTTGACCTGGGTCAGGTCAAATTCTTAAATTTGACCTGGCATAGCAATATCATATATCATTCGATTTGTATTGACGAGAGGATTGCAATGGTGCATGAACTATGGCTGTATCTTGTTTGGTTTGGAAGCTATTAGCGAAAAAGTAAACGCCTTATGCATGGGTGGCTATGGACATTCCCAAGAATATGCCCAATATTTAGTGACCTGTAGCTCCTAGGCTTTGACCTGACACGAAAATGAATGCCACTGTAATGAAAGCACATCTCAAGAGCTTTCGAATGGTGTTAAAAAATGTTTCTATCTATCATAGTTTCTGAGATATAGGAGGTTTTCTTAGTACACCTCATATTAGCGATTTTGACCTATTTTGACCTCTGGTGACCTTGATATTGACCTGACAAGAAAAATGACCGAAGTATTTTCGATATCATTTTCGAAGAGCTTTCGATTGCCGTTTTGCGCTTTTTCTAGCTCTCTTAGTTTTTGAGATCGTGGGGGTCTTTTAGCCCCCCCACCAGGGCGAAGGTGGCTCGTACCCGCCACCGGGGCAAGGGTTAAATAGTTAAAGGTTATGTGGGTGGTCGGATACAAATCCGCTGTGGAGAGGAGCGTGGAGCGAAAAACCTCATGGTGTTGTGTTTTATATATCTGGGAAATTACATTTTTCTGAAGAAATAAGGCGTCATGAGCGTACTGTCTAAGTGCACCCAAGGCCGTAGAATCCCAGGTTGGTTCAAGTTTTCTACTAGTAAAATTTTGGTTGTTTCTTGGTATCCACTAAGAAAGGAAACAGGTCCTTATTTTGAGGGCTAAAATTTAAGCTTTTTAGATAAATTGAGTTTAAATATTTTGGAAAAGAGCCATGAAATACACCTTTTTGCACTTTAATGTCTGTGAAGTGAAATATGTTGACAAATCTAGTAGCTTTGGTATGTTATACTAAAAAGTATACTAGTCTGGCAATCCTACTACGGTTTTTACTGAGCTGCAACCCTAAGAGTAAAAGAAAAACATGACGGGACCGAGCGAGAATAAAAACCAATGAAACGACATACGGGGTGAAGGGGAGTGGGGTTGGGCAAATATGGAAATAGTAACGATAGTAGGAAAGATCGCACCTCATAGCCCGTTTATAGCCGCTGCTCAAAGCCTAAATGCAACACGTGCCGATCGCTCTAACAATTGCAGTCATGGGCGTCGAAAGCAGCATGGACGTGGGATGTGCTCCCCATTGGCTATTGGAGGACCAAGTGCCCCGTTGTCTACTGCATCCGCCAAGTGCCAACTCTTCCCCTCCCATGTCATCATCTCCGGACCACTCTTGTCCCCCGTAAAAATTCCGTGGCGATGCCTCTAACTCACCCCATTGAAACCCGTAAGTGTGATGAAATTTTACCCAAAGTTATTGTAATTGGGCTGTTTATATATACAGGGTCATATATCATTAGTCATAGGCGGATCCACGATTGCCAGTCGGGATGGGGGGGCGGGGGCATTTTTCCTGGGAGGGGGTGTCATCCAGACCAGAGGGCTTCACTCGGACCAGGGGGCGCAATTTTTGGCTGGAAAAACCCATCAGGTGGGCGCCGAATCCTATCGGCGGGAGCTGCTTTCCGCATCCTGCGGAGGGGGAAGCACAGGTGGATCCAGGGGGCGAAGGGGGCACGTGCCCCCCGATCGACCCTCGGCGCCCCCTGAAATGGTCACGGCACCCCCTGAAAGGTCGCTTCTCACCCCCCCAGGATGCGAAAATCGGCGCCCACCGATAGGATTTGGCGCCCACCTAATAGATTTTGCTGGTCAAAAGTAGCGCCCCCCCTCGGGAAGGTGCCCCCCCCGATCGGCAATCCTGGATCCGCGTATGGTGGGAAGCGGCATTTCAGGTGGCACAATCGACCTTTCAGGAGGCGCTGTGACCATTTCAGGGGACACCTCAAGGGGAGGGACTTAACGGCGGAAAAGACCTGCGGAAAAGCCCATACTCCGTAACCATAGCAGCTAGAGACTTACAGTTTTCACCAAAAATTTTTCAAAAATCTAACTAAGAGGTTTTTTGAGTTTCATAACTTTCCTTACATTAACAACAACGCTATAACGTAAAACGTTACTTTTTGACCTGCGGAAAAGCCCATGCTCCGCAACCATAGTAGCTGGCGACTCGCCGTTTTCACTAATAGAATCAGCGTGGTCCAAAACGTGGTATTCTTGAGTTTCATTTTGATCCTACCTTAAATAATAACGTTATAACGTAAAACGTTACTTTTGGCCCTGCGGAAAAGCCCATGCTCTGCAACCATAGTAGCTGGCGACTCGCCGTTTTCACTAATAGAATCAGCGTGGTCCAAAACGTGGTATTCTTGTGTTTCATGTTGATCCTGCCCTAAATAACAACGTTATAACGTAAAACGTTACTTTTGGCCCTGCGGAAAAGCCCATGCTCCGCAACCATAGTAGCTGGCGACTCGCCGTTTTCACTAATAGAATCAGCGTGGTCTAAAACGTGGTATTCTTGTGTTTCATGTTGATCCTACCGTAAATAACAACGTTATAACGTAAAACGTTACTTTTGGCCCTGCGGAAAAGCCCATACTCCACAACCATAGTAGCTGGCGACTCGCCATTTTCACTAATAGAATCAGCATGGTCCAAAACGTGGTATTCTTGTGTTTCATGTTGATCCTACCGTAAATAACAACGTTATAACGTAAAACGTTACTTTTGGCCTGCGGAAAAGCCCATACTCCGCAACCATAGTAGCTGGCGACTCGCCGTTTTCACTAATAGAATCAGCGTGGTCCAAAACGTGGTATTCTTGAGTTTCATGTTGATCCTACCTTAAATAATAACGTTATAACGTAAAACGTTACTTTTGGCCCTGCGGAAAAGCCCATGCTCTGCAACCATAGTAGCTGGCGACTCGCCGTTTTCACTAATAGAATCAGCGTGGTCCAGCTAGTCGCCAGCTACTATGGTTGCGGAGCATGGCAGGGTATATTTTAAGGAATTGGGACTGGTGGGCACTCGGCTGAAAAGGGCACAAATTCCCACTAAAAGGTCACACTTAGAGCATCAGATGACTGGTGAGTGGTGGGCACTGGGCCATCCAGGGCCGTTCACTGGTGGACATAGCATGGGGACTGGTGGGCAAAATGCCCACCACTTTGTAGCTTAAAATATGCCCTGGAGCATGGCCTTTTCCGCAGGGCCAAAAGTAACGTTTTACGTTATAACGTTGTTATTTACGGTAGGATCAACATGAAACTCAAGAATACCACGTTTTGGACCACGCTGATTCTATTAGTGAAAACGGCGAGTCGCCAGCTACTATGGTTGCGGAGTATGGGCTTTTCCGCAGGCCAAAAAGTAACGTTTTACGTTATAACGTTGTTGTTAATGTAAGGAAAGTTATGAAACTCAGAAAAACCTCTTAGTTAGAATTTTTAAAATTTTTAAACCGTAAGTCTCTAGCTGCTATGGTTACGGAGTATGGGCTTTTCCGCAGGTCTTTTCCGCCGTTAAGTCTCACCCCACCTCAAGGGCCATCGGGGGGCAGCCGCCCGGGCTTTGTCCCCTGGATCCGCCTATGGTACCAGTGGCGGATATAGGGAGGTTATGGGGCTCACGAGCCTACTAAATTTTGAGGGTTCTCCGAGATGTCTACTAATATCTGTATAAGCAAAGGCTGTTCGGAGGCTATGGTGGGGGACAGTGGCGGGTACAGAACTTTTTTGGGTGGGGGCAAAGGGGTTTCGAGCCTCCCCGCCATTGCCTCACATCAGCATCGGCTATGCATTTACTAGACACTAACATTGGGAGGGGGCTCGAGCCCTAGTCCCCTTGTATCCGCCACTGGCAGTGGGAGGGGTTTGAGTCTTCTAGTCTCCCCAAAATAAGTCCTGGATCCGCGACCGCGTGGTACCTCAAACAATCTGTGCGTCTCGCTAGGAAACCTCCGTTGGAAAGACCCGTACTTCGTATTTTCATCTAAGCAACGATGACGTTAAGGATGAAATTACGAAGCTATTACACTGATAAATCTTAAGAACAACAGAACACCACTGCGAGAAAACCCCCTCAAGTCCCTGTAGGCCGGTCTTAGGGCTGCAAAAACTCTGTACTGGCTAGAAATATGATCAAACTTGTCAACTAAGCCATTTGTGACGTCTTTCAGTCATTTGCAATCTTTACTGACCATGTCAAATATACCCAGTTTGCCGATACTTCAAGCCGCAAAACGCCTGCGGCATCGCGGCGATGACGTCACCGCCGCAAAATGCCAGGCAACTTGAACGGGGGCTAAGTGCACCTATTCCCACCCGACAATCTTGCACACTCGTGTTACTTCAAAAAGCAATACCAATGTCGTAAACCAATGATGCGCTCTAAGCGTTCGGAGCGTTCAGACGATGTAACCAGTCCTTCGCGTGCGAAGTGCTGATCCAAACACTGCGTCACCAGACTTAGGGCGGCCTCTGGTGCCGGCCAAGTACCGGTTACCGAGGATGACGCTGGTATGCACTACTGGTTATGCAAGAAAAATAATGCAGTGGGGGACTGCCCCCACATTTTTCTATGGCCTGTGAATTCTGTACGGCTTTTAATGTGAGCAAAGTCTGAAAGAGGACCTTTGAGTTCACTGTGAGTAGGCTTTGGCGACATTGAATTCTTTGGCAAAGAGAAGGCGGAGCGTTGCAGGCCGCTGGGTGTTCGGGACGTGGTCCGGGATGCCGGTGAGCCAGCCGAGACTGGCTGGAATGTGTTCCGGTGTGCAGACGCCCATCGTCAATCTTCAGGATTGATCTACATAGATCCAGGGTGAACGGCGTAGGCCGACCCAATATTTCCAGTCGGAGAAGAGGGGAGGGGGTGGGTGCCATTGTGATCAGAGAGGCGCCAGTTGTAGACGCGCAACCTATCAAGAGGGCGCCAAACATTATCGTCCGGGGCGCCGATACCTGTATTATGGGTGAGGAAGGGGGTTCAAAGTGACGTTTCAGGGGTGTGTGGGGGTATGTCCCCTAATGCCCCCTAGATCTGTCTATGCTGGGCGCTTTTATGTGCCGAGCAATCCATTAGTTTATGTTTGAATAATCTCACATAGTGTTTCTCCCTCAAATTGCATTTACCATTACCTATATCCAGTGGCCGCCTGCGTTCCAGTACAATAGGACTGTCTGGAAATAATGGACTGTCGCTGACCTTTGCCGAAATCCAAGTGACGAACTATCTCGCGTGAACTTTGCAGGCTGAGCTGACGTATTTTCTCTGTGAAAATCTTGGTGGATCTGGGTGAAGTGTGCCGGTTCCAAGTACGCCAATTCGAAATGTTGGAAGTTGATTATGGTTCTAATATCCTTTTTTCATTTCTCTCTCTCTCTCTCTCCCTCTCTCCTCTTTTGCAGCCGTGCAGTTCCTATTCCACGCGTGTGATTTAGTACGTATCGTTTTGTAGTTGGTCGGGATTGTTATACTTGGAACACCGTCGTTTCCGCTGGCTGAAAATGTAGTGGCATAGCACGTTGTTGAATGGTAGACCAGTCGTGAAGTCAAATGGAGCACACAAATGGCTGCCTTTCAAGTACGTATTTACGAGAAGTGTCCATCCTGAGAATTTGTCAAAGATATTCCTCTTGGAACCGCTTCTGAAACGGTTATATTTTGTGCTGTTTAAGGGAATGTGGCACTTCGGTTGAATCCCGGAATTTAGTGTAAGTAGGGGTATTATTAGCCTAAAATCATGAAAATGTTCATGATTTCTGTGCAGAATGTAGAATAAGCCCAAGATTTTGATTTTTAAAACGTTCCTCTAGGGTAATAAATAAACATTTGCCTGTGGATGACGTAATGATCTGGCAACTACTACCATATATATATATATATATATATATATATATATATATATATATATATATATATATATATATATATATATATATATATATATATATATATATATTATATATACATATATATGGTAGTAGTTTGAATATATTCAATACGCTTCAAGGGCTTCAATTGGCTGACTGCTCGCCGTGACGTCAGCGCTGTCGTCACGTCAATTGCTGACAACTGTGGCCGGAATTCTTGGGTTCATCTTGGGTACATTTCAGGTAGGATTTTAAGTTCTGGAAATTTTGAGTTCCAAGACAAATGATATATTGAGTACCGGGTTTTCCGGCATGCGCTACAACTTGGCTACCTCAGTTAAAATCACGTTATGAAGGTGCCGGATTCCCTTTAACGCTTCAGCGCGGCGACTACAGCGCAGATGCCAAGTGTTCAGACAGTCCCGGCTATTTAGTCAGTCCTGTACAGACAATCCCAGACAGCCCCAGCCATTCAGACAGTTCCAGACAGTTCCGGCTATTCAAACAGTGCTAACTGGCTTGTCCAGACAGTTCCGGCTATTCAAACAGTGCCAACTGCGGTTGTCCAGACAGTCCCGGATATTCAGATAGTCTCAACCGTGGCTTTTCAGACATTCTCAGACAGTCCCGGTTGTTCAAACATTCTCGGACAGTCCCGGCTATTCAGACAGTCCCAACCGTGGCTGTTCAGACAATGTAATACAGTCCCGGCTATTTAGGCAGTCCCGTGACAGACAGTTCCGGCTATTCAGACAGTCCCAGCCGCGGCAGGACTGCAGGCAGGAGATTGGGCGGGGCGTTATATCTTCTAATGCAGAACATATTGTCATCAATATTCAGCAGATTCGTGGGACATGAATCCAGACCGGGTGCAGTAAAGATGCCGGGGCGACAGAGGAACGCTGGGACTCTGACCCGCCCTGCTGACTCGGAGGGCTGTAAGAATGGACGGTTCGTATGAGCAAGTCCCAGGCAACACTCGTGATCCCGCCAGGCTGGTCTGTCCAAATTGGTTCGGCCCGAAGCAGCGATAAATGATTGACTCCTTACTTTGATCACATTCTTCTTATTAGATAAAAATATGGAATTTAAAACTATATTCAGCTCTGCCGAAAGCTTTGTAGGAGCTGTTAAGTTGAATTTTTGTTCGCTGGTAATTCTCCCGGAGCGGTGCGCTGTCCTCAAATATTATAGCCGGAAAATTGAAAACATAATTTAGTGGCTAATACACGGATAAAATTGCTACTCATATCTAATACAGAACCATTAATGTCCACCTACTCCGGTGAGATATTTCGCTTCCGATACCAGCTGAGACTTCCATAGCGCTGTCGAAACTGAAAAATACCAGAACTGAGAAAATCACGGGCTGGGAATGTGGCGGTTCAACGGGCAGGGGGCCAAGACGGTCGTTAGCGAAGACGGCTGCAGTAGTGGCTGCTGACCTTTCCCTGAGTTACTTCGGCGCATGCAAGTAAACGACCCAGGCCAGGATTGGACCTCGAGGGACCCGGTCGGGAGCAAATTGGCTCGTAAAATGATGAGCTGAACGGGAATGGGATTGCCAGCTTTGTGCTTTGTGGAACGGTAGAGGCTGGCGTTCAATTCTTCTGGCTGATCTCTGGCTGATTTCGGGGGCCTAGTAAGTGTTTCTCTCAGAAATGGTTAGAAGTGGTAATAACAGTGCCTAACGAACATCATTAAAGCGCAGCTGTAGTAGCATGTCTTCCCCCGCCCCAGGGGGCCTGATGACCCTGAGCATCGATATTGACTTGATATAACTCTGGTGAAATCGGTACAAATAATTATTCCATGAAAAAAGATAGCAGAGAGCTCCGATGGTATGCCTTTTGCCCGTGGAGAAGTCCGTAGAGGCTTTTCTGAAACGATTGGAATAGAGGATCATCTGTCCAGTTTCTCCGCGAGTGCATCTAATGAGCTGGATTCAAGAACATTTCCACAGGAGAGAAGGAAGGCAAGAAAAACCCATTTTCGTCAACTCTCCCCGAAACACTCTTCCAGAGCCGCGTTTTTCCGAACTTTTAATAATGGGCCGCGTAGGAGTACAGCGGAACTTCGCCAAGTCTGGCCACACGCTCAACAAAATCCTGTCCCGAAAAGTAGCTGGCTGATTGTTTCCGCCCGGCGGTCTGCTGCCGGCTCTCCGCACGGCGGGTTTCTATTGAAGGCCGATGAAGAGTGAATTGGGTAATTGGCCGTGTGCGAGGCGGCGGCAGACAACAGGCTGGAGTCGGCGCCGGGCGTCCCCGGCACGTGCTGCGCGGCCCCGCAGGGTCTCGGAGGAGTCGGCCCACTGTCAGTCAGCGCGCGTGGGCCTGGCGGAGCCGAGCGGGGCTGCGGTCACTGAAAATCGCCTGGTAGTTGAGAGGCCTCAAATGAACTCACAGGAAAATACAACTGGTTGTAGTGACACACTGGCACAGTTTCTGTCTGTTTTAGCCGGTCTGGTTGTGATGTTTTTAGCTTTCCGTCTCTTCAGTTTTCGTCCGCGGCGTCCTATCCTCTTGTCCATGTGACGAGTATACCAGCCGCGTGCACGTACTCAAAACAGCTTAAAGCTTGTACAACAAAGCGAATATCACGTTGATTGGTGTCGCCTCGGGACGAGGTGCTGGGGGCAAACTCCTCTCCTTTGAAATGAGGCATTTGAACTCTAACTCCATGGCGTTGGCTGAAAAAAATGAGTGGAAATTTCATCCTGCCCCTTCCCCCGAAATCATGACGATCCACGGCCACTCATCACGTTTGTATTTATCAGTGCATCCACCAAAAATGTTTCGTCTTATACATGTTGCGTGCCCATTTAACGCCCGTTTCCACTTTTTTCTGCAGGGGGTACCAGCAGCAGGATGCGCACGAGTTTCTGCGTTACATGCTGGACCGCTTGCACACGGAGATGTTGACGCTGTTGCCGGAGGTGAAGGAGGCATCGCCGCGGCCCGTGGTGCGGGACTCGATCGTGACATCCGTGTTCGGCGGCACGCTTCAGAACGAGGTGAGCAGAGAGAGAGAGAGAGAGAGAGAGAGAGAGAGAGAGAGAGAGAGAGAGAGAGAGAGAGAGAGAGAGAGAGAGAGAGAGAGAGAGAGAGAGAGAGAGAGAGAGAGAGAGAGAGAGAGAGAGAGAGAGAGAGAGAGAGAGAGAGAGAGAGAGAGAGAGAGAGAGAGAGAGAGAGAGAGAGAGAGAGAGAGAGAGAGAGAGAGAGAGAGAGAGAGAGAGAGAGAGAGAGAGAGAGAGAGAGAGAGAGAGAGAGAGAGAGAGAGAGAGAGAGAGAGAGAGAGAGAGAGAGAGAGAGAGAGAGAGAGAGAGAGAGAGAGAGAGAGAGAGAGAGAGAGAGAGAGAGAGAGAGAGAGAGAGAGAGAGAGAGAGAGAGAGAGAGAGAGAGAGAGAGAGAGAGAGAGAGAGAGAGAGAGAGAGAGAGAGAGGAGAGAGAGAGAGAGAGAGAGAGAGAGAGAGGAGAGAGAGAGAGAGAGAGAGAGAGAGGCAGAGAGAGAGGCAGAGAGAGAGGCAGAGAGAGAGGCAGAGAGAGAGGCAGAGAGAGAGGCAGAGAGAGAATCGGAGAGCTCCGACGGCCGCTGACAGGTAGAGTGACTCCTCACTGATAGACTTTCCTTTGCCGATGCAATCCATTTGAGAAACGTTGAGAGTAGTCGCTGGCGGGGATCGTTGCTGGATTCTGACCTGCGTGTTCGCGGCCGGGCCTGCTTTTGTCAGTCTTATTACTGGCGATATTGTTTGGAGTTTTTTTCTGCTTGTTTGTATCATTCCCTTTGCGGTTGGGCTTACGTTTTGGATGTGTAAGGGACTGTTCATCGCTGAGGGGAGAGATGGGTTGGCCAAAAAGTGGTGTGCCATGGCACTGTGGGTTTCGGCCGCCGACGATTTTTATCGTTTGTTTTAATCGGCGGGGGTGTAAAACACAACCACCAGAGAAACCCTTTTTATGAGTTAACTCGTAAAAAACGGTCCTCCAATGAGAGCTCGAGATGCTAACACATTCACCGAGAATACCAAACTTGAAATGCGAGCTATTCGAATTCTAAATCAAACAGCATCAGCATAAAATGCAGACTCTTCTCAGAGACAAGACAAGCTTTCAGTTGGGTCTGGTATCTTTCCCCCTCTCATGTAAAGGCGTTGGTGCAATTTCGCATCCTGTGTGCCAAGAAGCACGCACTCGACGGGCCCATCCCCCGTGACTTAATTCCCGCAGCACTGTCTATGGTTCCCTTGTGGGAGATCCCCCGCCTTGGAACCGCTGAGTTAGCGGATATATGACAGCTGTAGCAGAGTGTGCTAGCAGCGGTGAAAACGTTATCCATCGCCTCATCCCAGATTTGAACTAGGTCCACCTTACTCCGGGGTAAGTTCGTCGTCATCATTGGGTGTTTAGTGTCGGATGATCTCTTTTTTCATTTGGCGACTGTTTGAGACGACCCCTGATTACTGTCCTGATATTCCATTGTAGAAACGTGACCTCCGACTAAATCTGATCATTGTTGCGAAGGTAAGCTTAGTGATAACGCACCAATAGTCCCCGCAGTCAGCAGTAGCATCGCTGGCTCGCAAGTATGCATTACATGGTCCGTAAAGGCTCACGGGAAAAGCCACTGCGGCTCTTGGCTGTCATAGGCTCTTTCCCGGTAATTTATTGCACTATAAAGCTTGGACGGGCAGTCATTCGGATCGGCTCTCGATAGCTGTAAAGACTACCATCTCCGGAACGGCCTGCATGGACTGGAACTACAACCGCGATCGAGTTCAAGAGGCGCGGAGTGCGGTGGTTTGAAATTATTGCGGTGCAAATTACCAGATTTAAGGGCTGGTATACTGTTAAAGGGAATGTTGCACCTCTCTGGGTTTTGAAGGGAGGTATCAAGCGCTTCAACCTTACTGAAAAAAACCCTGGAGGCATATTTCGTGTGTCTAAAAACTCACCTTTTGCGGCGCGTCATGAGCGTAGTCACGGCTTCTTTAGTTGTTTTAGGCTCATGTGATATTTTGGTACATTGTATCTTTCATTATTAAAATATCCAGTTTTGAGTCTACAAAAGTTTCACTTTGGATAAATGCGATATTTCTGTGGAGATAACAACAGCAGACTTGACTTGATTCTGGAGACGATGGAAACTAGAACTACGTAGCTTTCTCCAAAGTCGTAGCCAATAAAGACGTGGCGTCCCGTTATTTTAATCTCTGAAGAAGAGCCTAGTCGCAGGGCTTGTTCTGCAGCGGGAAGGTATGTCCGGGTATTTGTATTTTTATTTATTTACGTAAATGAGCAGCAGGTAAAACCCACTTATAGCTCAAGTTAAATAAGTAAAACAAAGACAATGAATGATGAAAATAATATCCGTGACATTCCGACATGGGAAACAAAACTACACGTTCGTCTGAAGTCTTGATGTCATTAAAAGCCTCCGTATGAATAAAACATGACCATGACATGGAGCTTGCCTCCTGCTGGCGTATCCGTACCAGCAAACATCGATTTTGAACACATGCCGTAATAGAACATGCAGTGGCACCATTCCCGTGGGTAGTATGTGTAAAAAACCTTCACTGAGCTTGCAAAACATTCATGAGGATGTAACCGCCACCGTGGAAGGTGTGTTGAACGGCAGCTCTGTTGTTGGAGCTAATAATGTGTCATGATGCAACCGTAACAAATGTGACGGAGATAAGCTGCACAATTTGTGACGGATTCGTGTGGCATGTATGCACAGCGGTGAAATCCCTCTGCAGTGGTGCATTTGTTGCCGTAAAGATCGGTATATTTTTCCGTGTAAATCGTGATGGTGCTTAATGACTGGGTGCAACCGGAAGTAACCGTGCATCGCACGGGGTCTGTATGATGTTTTTTCAACAGCCTGTCATCAGTGCTCAGCCACGAATCCTATTTTAAACCATGAGCTGTGTAAAGTGTTTGCTTTGTAAAGGAACAAACTGTCCTATTGCGTTACTGTCTCGCGGTGGAGTGCGTCACAACCGATTCCCACGTTTTGCTACTCCGTAGTAACAGCAAATTATGTGTACAAGTGATTTATTTGTCGTTTGGGGCACGGCGGCGGAGAAGATACCTCCCAACAGACAGACAAACAAATATGACAAGAATGTGAGGGTTACTGACAAGGTCAAACATTTGCGTAATGGGCTTTGATCTGGTCACGCGTGTTGAATTCCCTGGCATATGCGTAGGTCACGTGACTGCAGGAGTGGAGGAACTATGTTCAAGAGGGGGGGCAAGGGTTGTTGTCACTGGCAAGGCAAGGGTTGGCCCGGTCACTGCTTTTCAAAGTAGGTTTCTTACTTCGGCCAAATTGAAGAAAAAATAGATTTACGGAGAGCAGGGTGGAAAATAAGAACCCAAATCTGAAGAGCTTATTTTCCGTAGCTGGTAGTTTTCTGCCAAAGGTGTTCACAAATACGCTAAAATGTCTCCGGCCACTTTCACGCACTCTTCAGACGATGACGAAGCTGACCCGTTGGGGTGCCGAGCGTGTTACGGAATACCGAAACCGTTTGATAAGGTAGCCTTGAAGGTGTCTTTAGAATGGGGATACAAGGCTAAGTGTCCTACTATTTGGACGCTCTCTCGACAGCGGCGTATTTATCGTCGTAGGCTGTCAGCTTCATTGTCGGCCGACACCACACGGCCGGTTGCAAACACCCCTTCGGCTATTTGGCCAAAGGTGATAACGGCAAAAATCGGCAAAAAACTTCCCCCCCGGTCAGAAAGTTGAGACAGCTGCTACCACTGCCCCCACTGTTCCTGCGCCTTTGCGTGTCTGACGGTCCTTGTCCTCTCCGCAGGTCACGTGTCTGACATTCCCTGCCCTCTGCGCAGGTCACGTGTCTGACATTCCCTGCACCCTGCGCAGGTCTCGTGTCAGACATTCCCTGCTCCCTGTGCAGGTCACGTGTCTGACATTCCCCGCTCCCTCTGCAGGTCACGTGTCTGACATTCCCCGCTCCCTGTGCAGGTCACGTGTCTGACATTCCCTGCCCTCTGTACAGGTCACGTGTCTGAAATTCCCTGCCCCCCTGCGCAGGTCACGTGTCTGATCTGTCGGACCGAGTCCAGGAAGCATGACCCGTTCCTGGACCTCTCGCTGGACATTCCAGACCGGTTTCTTCAGATGCGTGGAAAATCGGCCAAGGATGGCGAACCGCCGCCCGCCTGTACGCTCGCCGGTAAGTACCGCCCCTCTGTACACTGTCTGGGATTACCGCCCTCCGGTACACTGTCTGGGAAGTGCCGCCCTTCTGTACACTGTCTGGGAAGTGTCGCCCTTCTGTATACTGTCTGGGAAGTGTCGCCCTTCTGTACACTGTCTGGGAAGTGCTTTTCTTCTGTACGCTGTCTGGGAAGTGTCGCCCTTCTGTACACTGTCTGGGATTACCGCCCTTCTGTACACTGGGAAGTGCCTTCCTTCTGTATACTGTCTGGGAAGTGCCTTCCTTCTGTACACTGTCTGGGAAGTGTCGCCCTTCTGTATACTGTCTGGGAAGTACCGCCCTTCTGTATACTGTCTGGGAAATGCCTTCCTTCTGTACACTGTCTGGGAAGTGTCGCCCTTCTGTATACTGTCTGGGAAGTGTCGCCCTTCTGTACACCGTCTGGGAAGTACCGCCCTTCTGTACACTGGGAAGTGCCTTCCTTCTGTACACTGTCTGGGAAGTGTCGCCCTTCTGTACACTGTCTGGGATTACCGCCCTTCTGTACACTGGGAAGTGCCTCCTTCTGTACACTGTCTGGGAAGTGCCTTCCTTCTTTACACTGTCTGGGAAGTGTCGCCCTTCTGTATACTGTCTGGGAAGTACCGCCCTTCTGTATACTGTCTGGGAAGTGTCGCCCTTCTGTACACTGTCTGGGAAGTACCGCCCTTCTGTACACTGGGAAGTGCCTTCCTTCTGTACACTGTCTGGGAAGTGTCGCCCTTCTGTATACTGTCTGGGAAGTGTCCCCCTCTGTATACTGTCTGGGAAGTGTCCCCCTCTGTATACTGTCTGGGATTACCGCCCTTCTGTACACTGTCTGGGAAGTACCGCCCTTCTGTACACTGTCTGGGAAGTGTCGCCCTTCTGTATGCTTTCTGGGAAGTACTGCCCTTCTGTATACTGTCTGGGAAGTGTCCCCCTTCTGTACACTGTCTGGGAAGTACCGCCCTTTTGTACACTGTCTGGGAAGTACTGCCCTTCTGTACACTGTCTGGGAAGTACTGCCCTTCTGTATACTGTCTGGGAAGTGTCGCCCCTCTGTATACTGTCTGGGATTACCGCCCTACTGTACACTGTCTGGGAAGTGTCGTCCTTCTGTATACTGTCTGGGAAGTGTCGCCCTTCTGTACACTGTCTGGGAAGTGTCGTCCTTCTGTATACTGTCTGGGAAGTGTCGCCCTTCTGTACACTGTCTGGGAAGTGTCGCCCTTCTGTATACTGTCTGGGAAGTGTCCCCGCTCTGTATACTGTCTGGGAAGTGTCCCCCTCTGTATACTGTCTGGGAAGTGTCGCCCTTCTGTATACTGTCTGGGAAGTGTCCCCCTCTGTATACTGTCTGGGAAGTGTCCCCCTCTGTATACTGTCTGTGAAGTGTCGTCCTTCTGTATACTGTCTGGGAAGTACCTCCCTTCTGTACACTGTCTGGGAAGTGTCGCCCTTCTGTATACTGTCTGGGAAGTGTCGCCCTTCTGTACACTGTCTGGGAAGTGTCGCTTCTCTGTACGCTGTCTGGGATTACCGCCCTTCTGTACACTGTCTGGGAAGTACCTCCCTTCTGTACACTGTCTGGGAAGTACCTCCCTTCTGTACACTGTCTGTGAAGTACTGCCCTTTTGTACACTGTCTGGGAAGTACCTCCCTTCTGTACACTGTCTGGGAAGTACCTCCCTTCTGTACACTGTCTGGGAAGTACTGCCCTTCTGTACACTGTCTGGGAAGTGTCGCCCCTCTGTATACTGTCTGGGAAGTGTCGCCCCTCTGTATGCTGTCTGGGAAGTACCGCCCTTCTGTACACTGTCTGGGAAGTACCTCCCTTCTGTATACTGTCTGGGAAGTGTCGCCCTTCTGTACACTGTCTGGGAAGTGTCGCCCCTCTGTACGCTGTCTGGGATTACCGCCCTTCTGTACACTGTCTGGGAAGTACCTCCCTTCTGTACACTGTCTGGGAAGTACCTCCCTTCTGTACACTGTCTGGGAAGTACTGCCCTTCTGTACACTGTCTGGGAAGTGTCGCCCTTCTGTATACTGTCTGGGAAGTGTCGCCCCTCTGTATGCTGTCTGGGAAGTACCTTCTGTACACTGTCTGGGAAGTACCGCCCTTCTATACACTGTCTGGGAAGTGTCGCCCTTCTGTACACTGTCTGGGAAGTACCTCCCTTCTGTACACTGTCTGGGAAGTACTGTCCCCTTCTGTACACTGTCTGGGAAGTGTCGCCCTTCTGTATACTGTCTGGGAAGTGTCGCCCTTCTGTACACTGTCTGGGAAGTACTGCCCTTCTGTACACTGTCTGGGAAGTACCTCCCTTCTGTATACTGTCTGGGAAGTACCGCCCTTCTGTACACTGTCTGGGAAGTGTCGCCCTTCTGTACACTGTCTGGGAAGTGCCGCCCTTCTGTACACTGTCTGGGAAGTACCTCCCTTCTGTACACTGTCTGGGAAGTGTCGCCCTTCTGTACACTGTCTGGGAAGTGCCGCCCTTCTGTATACTGACTGGGAAGTACTGCCCTTCGTACACCGCCCGACCCTAACGCTAAGTACCCCCTTCTGTACACTGTCTGGGAAGTGTCGCCCTTCTGTACACTGTCTGGGAAGTGTCGCCCTTCTGTATACTGTCTGGGAAGTGTCCCCCTCTGTATACTGTCTGGGAAGTACCGCCCTTCTGTACACTGTCTGGGAAGTACCTCCCTTCTGTATACTGTCTGGGAAGTGTCCCCTCTCTGTATACTGTCTGTGAAGTGTCGTCCTTCTGTATACTGTCTGGGAAGTACCTCCCTTCTGTACACTGTCTGGGAAGTGTCGCCCTTCTGTATACTGTCTGGGAAGTGTCGCCCTTCTGTACACTGTCTGGGAAGTGTCGCTTCTCTGTACGCTGTCTGGGATTACCGCCCTTCTGTACACTGTCTGGGAAGTACCTCCCTTCTGTACACTGTCTGGGAAGTACCTCCCTTCTGTACACTGTCTGGGAAGTACTGCCCTTTTGTACACTGTCTGGGAAGTACCTCCCTTCTGTACACTGTCTGGGAAGTACCTCCCTTCTGTACACTGTCTGGGAAGTACTGCCCTTTTGTACACTGTCTGGGAAGTGTCGCCCCTCTGTATACTGTCTGGGAAGTGTCGCCCCTCTGTATGCTGTCTGGGAAGTACCGCCCTTCTGTACACTGTCTGGGAAGTACCTCCCTTCTGTATACTGTCTGGGAAGTGTCGCCCTTCTGTACACTGTCTGGGAAGTGTCGCCCCTCTGTACGCTGTCTGGGATTACCGCCCTTCTGTACACTGTCTGGGAAGTACCTCCCTTCTGTACACTGTCTGGGAAGTACCTCCCTTCTGTACACTGTCTGGGAAGTACTGCCCTTTTGTACACTGTCTGGGAAGTGTCGCCCCTCTGTATACTGTCTGGGAAGTGTCGCCCCTCTGTATGCTGTCTGGGAAGTACCTTCTGTACACTGTCTGGGAAGTACCGCCCTTCTATACACTGTCTGGGAAGTGTCGCCCTTCTGTACACTGTCTGGGAAGTACCTCCCTTCTGTACACTGTGTGGGAAGTACTGTCCTTTTGTACACTGTCTGGGAAGTGTCGCCCCTCTGTATACTGTCTGGGAAGTGTCGCCCCTCTGTACACTGTCTAGGAAGTACTGCCCTTCTGTACACTGTCTGGGAAGTACCTCCCTTCTGTATACTGTCTGGGAAGTACCGCCCTTTTGTACACTGTCTGGGAAGTACCGCCCTTCTGTACACTGTCTGGGAAGTACCTCCCTTCTGTACACTGTCTGGGAAGTGTTGCCCTTCTGTACACTGTCTGGGAAGTCCCTTCTGTATACTGTCTGGGAAGTGTCGCCCCTTCTGTATACTGTCTGGGAAGTGTCCCCCTTCTGTACACTGTCTGGGAAGTACCGCCCTTCTGTACACTGTCTGGGAAGTACCTCCCTTCTGTACACTGTCTGGGAAGTACCGCCCTTCTGTACACTGTCTGGGAAGTACTGCCCTTCTGTATACTGTCTGGGAAGTGCCCCCCTTCTGTACACTGTCTGGGAAGTGTCGCCCTTCTGTATACTGTCTGGGAAGTGTCCCCCTTCTGTACACTGTCTGGGAAGTACTGCCCTTCTGTATACTGTCTGGGAAGTGTCGCCCTTCTGTACACTGTCTGGGAAGTACTGCCCTTCTGTATACTGTCTGGGAAGTGTCGCCCTTCTGTACACTGTCTGGGAAGTACCGCCCTTCTGTAACTGACTGGGAAGTACCGCCCTTCTGTATACTGTCTGGGAAGGACCGCACCTTCTGTATACTGTCTGGGAAGTGTCGCCCTTCTGTACACTGTCTGGGAAGTACGGCCCTTCTGTACACTGTCTGGGAAGTGCCGCCCTTCTATACACTGTCTGGGAAGTGTCGCTTCTCTGTACGCTGTCTGGGATTACCGCCCTTCTGTACACTGTCTGGGAAGTACCTCCCTTCTGTACACTGTCTGGGAAGTGCCGCCCTTCTGTACACTGTCTGGGAAGTTCGCCCTTCTGTACACTGTCTGGGAAGTACCGCCCTTCTGTACACTGTCTGGGAAGTACCTCCCTTCTGTACACTGTCTGGGAAGTACCTCCCTTCTGTACACTGTCTGGGAAGTACTGCCCTTTTGTACACTGTCTGGGAAGTGTCGCCCCTCTGTATACTGTCTGGGAAGTGTCCCCCCTCTGTATACTGTCTGGGAAGTGTCCCCCCTTCTGTATACTGTCTGTGAAGTGTCGTCCTTCTATATACTGTCTGGGAAGTACCTCCCTTCTGTACACTGTCTGGGAAGTGTCGCCCTTCTGTATACTGTCTGGGAAGTGTCGCCCTTCTGTACACTGTCTGGGAAGTGTCGCCCCTCTGTACGCTGTCTGGGAATACCGCCCTTCTGTACACTGTCTGGGAAGTACCTCCCTTCTGTACACTGTCTGGGAAGTACCGCCCCTTCTGTACACTGTCTGGGAAGTGCCGCCCTTCTGTACACTGTCTGGGAAGTACCCCCTTCTGTACACTGTCTGGGAAGTGTCGCCCTTCTGTACACTGTCTGGGAAGTGTCCCTTCTGTACACTGTCTGGGAAGTGTCGCCCTTCTGTACACTGTCTGGGAAGTGCCGCCCTTCTGTACACTGTCTGGGAAGTACCGCCCTTCTGTACACTGTCTGGGAAGTACCTCCCTTCTGTACACTGTCTGGGAAGTACCGCCCTTCTGTACACTGTCTGGGAAGTGTCGCCCTTCTGTACACTGTCTGGGAAGTGTCGCCCTTCTGTACACTGTCTGGGAAGTGTCGCCCCTCTGTACACTGTCTGGGAAGTACCGCCCTTCTGTACACTGTCTGGGAAGTGTCGCCCTTCTGTACACTGTCTGGGAAGTACCGCCCTTCTGTATACTGTCTGGGAAGTGCCGCCCTTCTGTACACTGTCTGGGAAGTACCGCCCTTCTGTACTACTGTCTGGGAAGTGTCGCCCTTCTGTACACTGTCTGGGAAGTACCGCCCTTCTGTACACTGTCTGGGAAGTGCCGCCCTTCTGTACACTGTCTGGGAAGTGTCGCCCCTCTGTACACTGTCTGGGAAGTACCGCCCTTCTGTACACTGTCTGGGAAGTACCTCCCTTCTGTACACTGTCTGGGAAGTACCACCCTTCTGTACACTGTCTGGGAAGTGTCGCCCTTCTGTACACTGTCTGGGAAGTGTCGCCCTTCTGTACACTGTCTGGGAAGTACCTCCCTTCTGTACACTGTCTGGGAAGTACGCCCTTCTGTACACTGTCTGGGAAGTGTCGCCCTTCTGTACACTGTCTGGGAAGTACCCCCTTCTGTATACTGTCTGGGAAGTACCGCCCTTCTGTATACTGTCTGGGAAGTGTCGCCCTTCTGTACACTGTCTGGGAAGTGCCGCCCTTCTGTACACTGTCTGGGAAGTGTCGCCCTTCTGTACACTGTCTGGGAAGTGTCGCCCTTCTGTACACTGTCTGGGAAGTGTCGCCCTTCTTGTACACTGTCTGGGAAGTTACCGCCCTTCTGTACACTGTCTGGGAAGTACCGCCCTTCTGTACACTGTCTGGGAAGTACCTCCCTTCTGTACACTGTCTGGGAAGTACTGCCCTTTTGTACACTGTCTGGGAAGTACCTCCCTTCTGTACACTGTCTGGGAAGTACCTCCCTTCTGTACACTGTCTGGGAAGTACTGCCCTTCTGTACACTGTCTGGGAAGTGTCGCCCTTCTGTATACTGTCTGGGAAGTGTCGCCCCTCTGTATACTGTCTGGGAAGTACCGCCCTTCTGTACACTGTCTGGGAAGTACCTCCCTTCTGTACACTGTCTGGGAAGTGTCGCCCTTCTGTACACTGTCTGGGAAGTGTCGCCCTTCTGTACACTGTCTGGGAATACCGCCCTTCTGTACACTGTCTGGGAAGTACCGCCCTTCTGTACACTGTCTGGGAAGTACCCCCCTTCTGTACACTGTCTGGGAAGTGTCGCCCTTCTGTACACTGTCTGGGAAGTGTCGCCCCTCTGTATACTGTCTGGGAAGTGTCGCCCCTCTGTACACTGTCTGGGAAGTACCTCCCTTCTGTACACTGTCTGGGAAGTACCGCCCTTCTGTACACTGTCTGGGAAGTGTCGCCCTTCTGTACACTGTCTGGGAAGTACCTCCCTTCTGTACACTGTCTGGGAAGTACTGTCCTTTTGTACACTGTCTGGGAAGTGTCGCCCCTTCTGTATACTGTCTGGGAAGTGTCGCCCTTCTGTACACTGTCTGGGAAGTACTGCCCTTCTGTACACTGTCTGGGAAGTACCCCCTTCTGTATACTGTCTGGGAAGTACCGCCCTTTTGTACACTGTCTGGGAAGTACCGCCCTTCTGTACACTGTCTGGGAAGTACCTCCCTTTTTGTACACTGTCTGGGAAGTGTCGCCCTTCTGTACAATGTCTGGGAAGTGCCGCCCTTCTGTACACTGTCTGGGAAGTACTGCCCTTCTGTATACTGTCTGGGCAGTGTCGCCCTTCTGTACACTGTCTGGGAAGTGTTGCCCTTCTGTATACTGTCTGGGAAGTGTCCCCCTCTGTGTACTGTCTTGGATTACCGCCCTTCTGTACACTGTCTGGGAAGTACCTCCCTTCTGTACACTGTCTGGGAAGTACCGCCCTTCTGTACACTGTCTGGGAAGTGTTGCCCTTCTGTATACTGTCTGGGAAGTGTCCCCCCCTCTGTATACTGTCTGGGATTACCGCCCTTCTGTACACTGTCTGGGAAGTACCTCCCTTCTGTACACTGTCTGGGAAGCACCGCCCTTCTGTATACTGTCTGGGAAGTACCTCCCTTCTGTACACTGTCTGGGAAGTACCGCCCTTTTTACACTGTCTGGAAGTACTGCCCTTCTGTATACTGTCTACGGAAGTGCCGCCCTTCTGTATTCTGTCTGGGAAGTACCGCCCTTCTGTATACTGTCTGGGAAGTACTGCCCTTCTGTACACTGTCTGGGAAGTGTCCCCCTCTGTATACTGTCTGGGATTTCCACCCTTCTGTACACTGTCTGGGAAGTACCTCCCTTCTGTACACTGTCTGGGAAGTACCGCCCTTTTGTACACTGTCTGGGAAGTACTGCCCTTCTGTATACTGTCTGGGAAGTGCCTACCTTCTGTACACTGTCTGGGAAGTGTCGCCCTTCTGTATACTGTCTGGGAAGTGTCCCCCTCTGTATACTGTCTGGGAAGTACCGCCCTTTTGTACACTGTCTGGAAGTACTGCCCTTCTGTATACTGTCTGCGGAAGTGTCGCCCTTCTGTATTCTGTCTGGGAAGTGCTGCCCTTCTGTATACTGTCTGGGAAGTACCGCCCTTCTGTATACTGACTGGGAAGTACTGCCCTTCTGTATACTGTCTGGGAAGGACCGCCCTTTTGTACACTGTCTGGGAAGTGTCGCCCTTCTGTATACTGTCTGGGAAGTACCGCCCTTCTGTATACTGTCTGGGAAGTGTCGCCCCTCTGTGTACTGTCTGGGAAGTGTCGCCCCTCTGTATGCTGTCTGGGATTACCGCCCTTCTGTACACTGTCTGGGAAGTACCTCCCTTCTGTACACTGTCTGGGAAGTACCGCCCTTCTGTACACTGTCTGGGAAGTGTCGCCCTTCTGTATACTGTCTGGGAAGTACCGCCCTTCTGTACACTGTCTGGGAAGTACTGCCCTTCTGTATACTGTCTGGGAAGTACCTCCCTTCTGTACACTGTCTGGGAAGTACCGCCCTTTTGTACACTGTCTGGGAAGTACTGCCCTTCTGTATACTGTCTGGGAAGTGTCGCCCTTCTGTACACTGTCTGGGGAAGTACTGCCCTTCTGTATACTGTCTGGGAAGTGTCGCCCTTCTGTACACTGTCTGGGAAGTACCGCCCTTCTGTATACTGACTGGGAAGTACCGCCCTTCTGTATACTGTCTGGGAAGGACCGTACTTCTGTATACTGTCTGGGAAGTGTCGCCCTTCTGTACACTGTCTGGGAAGTACGGCCCTTCTGTACACTGTCTGGGAAGTGCCGCCCTTCTGTATACTGACTGGGAAGTACCGCCCTTCTGTATACTGTCTGGGAAGGACCGTCCTTCTGTACACTGTCTGGGAAGTGTCGCCCTTCTGTACACTGTCTGGGAAGTACCTCCCTTCTGTACACTGTCTGGGAAGTGTCGCCCTTCTGTACACTGTCTGGGAAGTGTCGCCCTTCTGTACACTGTCTGGGAAGTACCTCTCTTATGTACACTGTCTGGGAAGTACGTCCCTTCTGTACACTGTCTAGGAAGTGTCGCCCTTCTGTATACTGTCTGGGAAGTGTCGCCCTTCTGTATACTGACTGGGAAGTGTCGCCCTTCTCTACACTGTCTGGGAAGTACCTCCTTCTGTGCACTGTCTGGGAAGTACCGCCCTTCTGTACACTGTCTGGGAAGTACCTCCCTTTGTACACTGTCTGGGAAGTACCTCCCTTCTGTATACTGTCTGGGAAGCGTCGTCCTTCTGTACACTGTCTGGGAAGTGTCGCCCTTCTGTACACTGTCTGGGAAGTACCTCTCTTATGTACACTGTCTGGGAAGTACCTCCCTTCTGTATACTGTCTGGGAAGTGTCGTCCTTCTGTACACTGTCTGGGAAGTGTCGCCCTTCTGTACACTGTCTGGGAAGTACCTCTCTTATGTACACTGTCTGGGAAGTACCTCCCTTCTGTATACTGTCTGGGAAGTGTCGTCCTTCTGTACACTGTCTGGGAAGTGTCGCCCTTCTGTACACTGTCTGGGAAGTACCTCTCTTATGTACACTGTCTGGGAAGTACCTCCCTTCTGTATACTGTCTGGGAAGTGTCGTCCTTCTGTACACTGTCTGCGAAGTGTCACCCTTCTGTACACTGTCTGGGAAGTACCTCTCTTATGTACACTGTCTGGGAAGTACCTCCCTTCTGTATACTGTCTGGGAAGTGTCGTCCTTCTGTACACTGTCTGGGAATTACCTCCCTTCTGTACACTGGGAAGTACCTCCCTTCTGTACACTGTCTGGGAAGTACCTTCCTTCTGTACACTGTCTGGGAAGTACCGCCCTTCTGTACACTGTCTGGGAAGTACCTTCCTTCTGTACACTGTTTGGGAAGTACCGCCCTTCTGTACACTGTCTGGGAAGTTTCGCCCTTCTGTATACTGTCTGGGAAGTACCGCCCTTCTGTACACTGTCTGGGAAGTACCGCCCTTCTCTACACTGTCTGGGAAGGACCGTCCTTCTGTACACTGTCTGGGAAGTACCTCCCTTCTGTATACTGTCTGGGAAGTACCGCCCTTCTGTACACTGTCTGGGAAGTACCTCCCTTCTGTATACTGTCTGGGAAGTACCGCCCTTCTGTACACTGTCTGGGAAGTGTCGTCCTTCTGTATACTGTCTGGGAAGTACCTCCCTTCTGTATACTGTCTGGGAAGTTTCGCCCTTCTGTACACTGTCTGGGAAGTGTCGCCCTTCTGTATACTGTCTGGGAAGTGTCGCCCTTCTGTATACTGTCTGGGAAGTGTCGTCCTTCTGTATACTGTCTGGGAAGTACCGCCCTTCTGTACAATGTCTGGGAAGTACCTCCCTTCTGTATACTGTCTGGGAAGTACCGCCCTTCTGTACACTGGGGAAGTACCTCCCTTCTGTATACTGTCTGGGAAGTACCTCCCTTCTGTACACTGTCTGGGAAGGACCACCCCTCCTGACACTCACAAGTACCGCCCTAAATTGACCACTCACCGAAAATTAAGTACCGCCCTCAATATTGACCATTGTGACACTGTATTTGACGGACTGATAACCAAAAATGACGCCATCCGACTAGAACTACTCCAAAACAGAGCGGCGAGGCTGATCACAGGGGCCAAAAGAAGAACACCTACGGCAAAGCTGCACCAGGAACTAGGCTGGACCTCTTTGGCAACACGAAGAAAAGTGCATAGACTACGAGAGTTCCACAAACTTCAACATCCAAATTCACTTGCTCCAAATTATATCAGGTCTACCATTCCGGAAACAAGGCATTCAAACACTGGACGGACTATCAGAAACTCGCAAACTATTACCCGGCCTCGCATTAGAACAACATTATTTCAAAACTCATTTATACCAAAAACCACCAAAGAATGGAACAGTCTTCCCCTAGAAATTAGGATGTCGAGCTCCGCAGTATTCAAAAGAAAAATTTGTGAGTGTTTTGGTCCGACGGCCGCCTCTAAATATTTCGAATTTGGGACTAAAATAGGGAACAAACTACACACTCAACTCCGCGTAGGAGCGTCTGAACTAAATTCACATACTTTCCAGTTACTAAAAATCTGCCACATCAGTGCTCATGTGGATACCTAACCGAAACAGTAAAACACTTCGTGCTCTTTTGTCCCATTTATACGAACCAGCGTGATGAACTCTTTCAATCATTAACAGTAATTTTAGGAAGTGACTTAAATGCGTTCTCCCAACAAAAAAATTAGACCTTTTGATATCCGGTAGTGACCTGGACGTTGGCAGTGGAAGAGAAGTGGCCAAGGCATTCCAAAACTACATTCTAAAAACAAGAAGATTTGTTTAGCGCTGGGGGCGGTCGGTGGGTGCCGGCCGGCGCGGTGGGCGGTGTCGGCCAGGTGGTGACCGTCCGGTGGGCTCCCGCTCGCGGTGGCGTCTTACGACGTATGAAAGATAAACACGGTGGTCAGGAACTGGTTTGCTTATTTGGTTTGCTTGTTTTGTTTCTTTGTGTCTCCAAATCTTACTGTGTGATTGTGCACGTGTGCATGTGTGTCTGTGTTTGTGTGAGATACGTCCGGTATAGGCGATGTGTTTAGTGAGAAAGATGAGAGAGGCGCCACGACTTAAGCCTTCGGGCTTTTGCGCCAATCTCTTTCTTATAATGCCATATTGTTTCCGTCAAATTAATGTTTATGAGCATGAGCTGAAAATTATATGAACACCGCAGAACCGAGGATGTGGTGTGCGCTGATATCAGAACCTCAGGGATTACTACTATTGCAACGAATAAGTCCCTGTAAAAAAAACGGTGTGAAATCGGAACAGTAAGCTACGGTTTCTAGGTTTAAGCAGAACAGTGGAAACAATTAGGGTTTGGGGACAGTCAACCCGCTATGTTTCATGTCCTGGAGACAACCATGCCGGATAATAAATCTGTGTTGCACTGTATAAGGCCCCAAAATTCTTGCACAATGGTCACGTAAAACAATCTTCCTCCCATCAGATGCAGGATTGGAATAAAGACAATCAGAAGAGGCAGGCAAGCATGCCTACAATGCGCACACCGTGCTAAATTTCGATAGCGTCGAGGCACTTCCACACCCCATGGTGACACTATGGCCGGGCACCGGTTATTTCATTGCCCATCTTCGTACTGGTTTCCATTCATATCCTTTAAAATCCAAGCGCGTGATTGCGGTTTTTATATTTATTTTAAGAAACCCATTTTTATCCACCGTCGAGTTGATACTGCTTACAGAAGACGGGTAGGGCTGGTCTATTCGGCACTAGTTATGGGAGCTGTAGTTTTCCAGCTTCAGGCTTGATTTATTACTCGCCATCGTAACGATCGTAGTTTGAAATAACGAGTCAGGGTCTCACCGTGGCGGGCAGCGCCAGTGTGGATACAGCGGCGCTACATAACTGACCAGACGATTTCGCGGCTCTCGTATTTCCCGTGATGTTTCGTTTTAAAATGTGAAGCACTCGATGCGCTGCTCTTAAATCGTCTGAAGCTGACCGAACGGACCATGAACAGCGCCCGTATTAACCCTATTTCCGTCAGGCTCCCGGCTACCTCTATTTCCGGCAAGGGGGGCAATATCGGCCCCCCTAAGATCTCGTAATCTAACCGGCCGATTTTGAAAATTCAAAGTGCTATAGATTCCCCTGACGCTAAACTTTATTTAAAAAAGAAAATTTCAAAATTTTGATTTTTAAGGAGAAGGTCGTGCAAAATATACAATTTTTGTGTATTTTCTAGATTTTCCATAACCCTTGTCTCTGTTGTACGATTTTTACAAAACTAGTTCAGATTTACAAATAATTGACCCAAAATTTTCATATACTCGAGTTACGCAAACATTCGAAATTCGATGGCAGTTCCAGGACCAGGACTATGAGGGGAAATATATACAACCTAAAAAGTTTTTGTTACGCGGATTAGAAGCCGTCATATACTGCTTGGAATCTTTGACACATAAATAAATGAGAAAGAAGTGAAAAACTCATCAGGGGCGGATGCAGTAAGGTAAAACAGTAGGGTAAAATACATACCAACATTATACGAGTGGTATGCATGAGTATATTAGTCCCTCGACTAGTTGAAATTTATTTCTGATAATTTTTACCCTCCCATGGCAGCTCTGGGAAAGGGGGTGACATAGGCGGATCAAGGACTCTCGTCGTGGGGGGGGTGGGGGTGATTGGAAACACATTTTCAATATACAACGATATTGAGTCGCGGCGGTGATACTGGCTGGGATTATGCATTTTAAAAATGTGTAGTGACTGGACACGCCTCTGGTAATCTAGAATTGGGTTATAACTATTTTGAATTTTTATATACCCAATTGTATTCGCCCTGGCACGGCTGGAAGCAGTCTTCTCTCTTACTAACGTTTAGTCCTTCTTGATAACTTTCCCCCCATTTTGAACTGCTGTAACCGCCCCTGATGAATACAAATAGTGACAATTGTGAATGCACTATCATCTCACATAAAAAATGATATAATAAAACCATATAACTGGTATCAGCAGAGACGGCTTCCTTTTACAAAGAACCCATCGCATACGATAATACTTGGTTTGTGGATAGAACCTCCCCAAAAACCCAGCCATAGCTCTGCCCCTGGTAAATATATAATCTTGAAAATTTCAGAAAACCTGCCTGTACTAGTTTTAGGAAAAGTCAGGAAGTTTGAAAGTTCTATCGCAAGCCGTTTCCGAGATATTCTCGAAAAACCTGAAGGGGGCAATATTAGCCCCCCTGCCGGAAATAGGATTAAGCGTGCCTCCTGGCGATGAATGTCCGTCGCGGCGTTTTCTGCGCGCCCCATCGCTGGTGGTGTCACTGGTTGGGAATTGAATCGACGCGCTTGGCTCTGGGCGCGTCGGTAACTCATGACGCCGGCGACAGAGTGGGGAGTCGGCCGCCGTCTGGGTGCTTCCGATAGCCCGGACGTGTCGGCATGTTCACGTCGCGCTGACAGGCTGCCGCGAGGCCGATTCGAAGCCTGTCATTGGTTTCAGAGCGCTTCTGCGAGCTCCGGATGCGTGGACAAGTCAGGTTTCCATTCCGCGAACTGTCGAATGATGAGATGCACATTTCTCTCGGCAGAGAGTGGTGGTAGTTGCATGCCGGAGAGCTAAAACTTGGCGCCAGTTTTGGAACGACTGAATCACACCCGAGTATTTTAGTGTCCACTCGTTGCCTCGCGTCTGACACCTCTGTCAGACGCGAGGTATGATCTGCGACATATGTATATGTGGCGTTGGTGCGAATCTTCTGTCCACGCCCGCAGTTAACGTTCAGCGGCTGAGGTTGTGAACACAAACACAAATTTGAAGTGAAGGGGTGGCAACATAAATTGATTATCGCTGACAACCGGCTCTGAATAGAAGGATAATGCGGCAGGCCGCGCTCTGCCAGATGTGTCCCAACAGCTTGTGGCGCGGCTGGGGCCGGTGTAGGGTCCCGTTAGGCGAGGCGAGGTATTTGATATTGTCGAGGTAGTGACGGCGCCGCCGGGGTTGGCACGGGCGCAACTGGAAATGCGCTGTAAAATATCGCTGTGATTGGTATAATCGTTGTTGCATTTTTCATCTTGTAAATGTAGAACGCATTGTTTTCTTGAGAAACTATGTAAAAACTGGGATTTAGTCGGTAACAGTTTCATATCTCGTGGAGACCTGCCGTTAGAAAAGACACCCTTACCAAGAAAGTTGGGGCGCTTGCAATGGGGCTCCGTCTAGACCCTCTTTTGGTAAACCGGGAGGGTTTGGCGCCAGATGTTTTTTTTCAGGAAATACCCAAGATAAATGCCGGGAAGTGATGTAACCAATGCGCTACCATTCTCTAGTCACTGGTTCTGACAACTGTGAGGCGCTCGTTATATAATTTTGCGTCATTTATTGCGGGTATTTTCTAGAGGTTTATTGCCCGCGTTTTCTAAAGAGGTTCTGGACCAGGCCCAATTTTTCTTGAACACTGCCATGTTGAGGAAGGAAACGTGACTGAACTTCACGAGGCCGTTTGCAGCTACAGAATGGATTTCAAGTCTTATCTTCTTGTGAACAGTGCTAGAATGTATCACGTTTCCTCCCCGACAGTTTGCTCCGATTCAATTCCAGGCATTGCTCAACGTGACATCTATCGTTTGGTATTGGCTTAGATAGCTATAATGTGTCTTGTTCTTTGGGTTGCACTGCCTTTGGTTCATTTTCTGGTTGACAGCATCTAATGGTGTATCGACGTTGGATGCTGGAGAACGCGGATACTGGACGTATCATAATATTCCCCACGCTGGACGTTCTGCGTTGCAGCCTGCAGGCTGGGTCGCTCACCAGTACATCCTGGAAGCCGGTGCTTGCGAATGACGCCTATACATGTCGTTTCACTCACTTCAATAGTGCAGATATCCGTAGTGGCATTCACCGCTGAACAGTGGGCCGGTGTGTGTTTAAGGCAGTGATGCGCATCCCCGTACTCCCTGTTGTAGAAGCTAATGCAGTTGGAGATGGTGTATTTACCTGTCTTCCTAGGCTGGGATGGAAAATGGCGAAAGGTCTTTTGTCCGAGATGTGCGTTCCACACAGGATTTCACAACGTTGATACCGTGATGGTGGGTTTTGTGAAAAGTGGGGGTTTTGGGGGTTCAGTTTTTCCCCTCGTGTGAGGACGGTTTTTTTGCTTATTCACCTCTATGAGTGACAAGTTAAACCAACTAATTGCTCAAGTCAATCAAGTGAAGCAAGAACACAGTCCTTCGATCATAATCGACGAAGTAATCAGAATGACATCCAAGGTGTTTTGGGACGGGAAGTAAAATCATATGTTAAAATCGTGGTGTCGTTAAAATCGTCATATGAATAAACATGATAATGACAGAAAGATGTCAAAATAATAAAAGTATAGGAAATAAAAGACAAGCTGAAGAACTACCTAAAAGCATTCTCTAAGACATACCACGTCAATCAATCAATCAAAACGGTGCTGTTTGACATGCTTCACCGTAATGCTTTTCAAACTATGACATGCAGTGCTAAAAGGAACGATTGTTGAACATTTGACCATAAAATAATTCAAAGAGTCTACGGCGCGAATAAAAATCCTGCGTTGCACAGTGTCAATGCGGTCAAAGGGAGCCTGCGGTATTTCTCTCGCTGTACTCCCCGCCCCCTCCCCCCTGTTTCGACGCTGGGGAACGTGAAACGATAACAAGTTTCCCACCGTGCGCATTATGCTATTCATTGTTCCAACTTCCGGAGGGACCCCTTTCTTCAACTGGTCTGCTGTTGAAAATATTCAGACTGAAACATTGTTTTGCTTTCCGAAGCTACTGGGGGACTGCTTTGTGTGTGGTGTTGAGGTGTGCGCTGTGTTTGTTTGGGTGTGGTGTTGAGGTGTGCGCTGTGTTTTTTGGGTGTGATATTGAGGAGGGACTCTGTCTCGTTTGGGTGTGGTGTTAAGGTGTGTGCTGTGTTTGTTTGGGTGTGATATTGAGGAGGGGACTCTGTCTGGTTTGGGTGTGGTGTTGAGGTGTGCGCTGTGTTTGGTTTAGGTGTGGTGTTGAGGTGTGCCTCTGTTTGGTTTGGGTGTGGTGTTGAGCTGTGCGCGGTTTCCGGCAGATTGTCTGAACCTGTTCCTGGACGTGGAGGAGCTGGCCGACACCGAGCTCTACTACTGCAGCTCCTGCAGACAGCGGCAAAAGTCCACCAAAAAGTTCTGGATCCGACGGCTGCCTAATGTGAGTGTTCTGACGGTCAACTAGGTCCTGCCGCTGCTTACGCTGGTGTTGTGGTCACTCCAAACAGGTGGTCCTTCCCAGATGCATCATGACATATGTTTAGGATACCATGCAACAGACTGTCCATTCAGACCACATATCTCTTTGAAAACATAGCTTTGGAACATGTCGATGTAATCCGTGACCTCGGTCTCACACTCGATGAGAAGTTAGCGTGCAGTCCCCACTTTGAAAATGCGGTCAAAAAGGCCAACGGGGCATCTGGCACTTTATTTCTATCATTTCAAAAGCTTATCACGAGAGGACATTTTAGCGCGCCGTCTGTGCGAACCGTTCAGGCCTCTGATGTGTTGCACCGCTCTGGAGCAGGGGTGTGTCGTCTGGGCGGATGCAGCAAAGGTACACCTGGAATGACTGGAGGACATACAACATAAGTTTCTCATTCAGCTCAACTATCAAGTGTCCTCGGACTGCGTTCCGGTCTAACTATACCCAGATTTGCTGAAACATCACGACATCTAAACAATATCGTAGAACTCACAATGGTTATATATAATGGTTCCCGAGAAACATTTTTTCACAGACTCATCGATACAACATTCTTGGTGAGCTTATTTTCACTTTTCCCTTCCATTGCGGAAAAGTCGTAATCTGTCGTTGTTTAGGGTACCTAAGCTCGAGTTGGCACGTTTAAGAAAGTTCTATTGTGAGGATGCCGCGTGCGGTAAATGGATTTTTACAAAAGTGTCCAACATTCGACCTTTTCATGACGATTACGTCAGCCCCCATCCACCAATCTGGAGCCGCCTTTACCACGACGTCACGTTACCGGTAAAACGGTCTATTCACAATATGGATGCTTGTTAAGCTTGATCAACTTCAAACGTCCTTGATAGTACAGTATGTATTAGAACGATTCAGTCTTGTTTCATCACGATCTTACATTCAATTTGATTAAAAAATCTGTCCTCTTTATACGATTGAATTTCAATTAATCAAAAAGATAAGCGTCAGAACTTAGCTCTGCAACCTCCATAAAGGTTGTGCGTCAGGTACTGCGGCCATATCGCTGCGATGTCACTTTATGACGTCATCCTGGGGACGGAATTCCCTTAACGGGCCAACCTTATCTAAGGTAATCTTGGATCACGGTACCTTCCGGAGTGATGTGGTAGAATCTGTTAGAACCCTGGGAACGAAATGAGCATGTTTTGGTTGAAGAATATTTTATTGTTGCAAATGCTAGTATTTATTCATCTGATAGAGTTGTGTTTGTTGCGTGCCTTTTATGACAATAATTTCGTCCATGATTGGGGTTCCCGTCAACGATCAGATAAGTAAATTGAGGTTGAAAGTACGCAGGCACACACTTGCACCACGTTGCGCCCCGCAGTTCACTCCAAATTCACGCTCGGAACTGCGGTTGTTGATCAGGATGGTTGCGACAGACACTGTGCCAACTACGCGCTGTGTTGCAGAGTCGGCATCCTACCACACAACCGCATCTCTGGCAACCTCGGTATTTTTTCGATCAATTTTTACTTCATTTTTAACAGAAGAACAGAAGCGAAGGAAGAGAATAGCAAAAAGGCATGAAAAACAAGTAATAAGGAGGAACAGAATAGAAAACACTTCATAGCGTAGCTTCAAAACATAGTATCAGCGCACATCTTTTCTGTGTGACGCTTGTGACAACACGTTTGTTGGCATGAAAACGGCCAGTTACCACGTTCATAAGTGAACTCCAGGATTCGAAGTTACCTTTCATACCGACAAGCGTTTCTCTGGTTTATAGCCGATACACTGGGTGTTGGTGATCGCTGTCTTTCCTCAGCTCGTTGGCGGGGTTGCTGGTCGAGGTATCGCCCCCTCCTGACGTATAACCTGTCCCCGCCGGTGCCTTACACTGCGGACACACGCTGGTCTCACACCCGGAGAACTACTATTGCAATCACTTTTTCAGTCTTAGGATGAGATGAGGTTTTCGTTCTCTGGTGACAGCTAAGATTATTCAACTGCTTGACTCATTGGTACAGGGCGACAAGCTGTGGCGACGTTGATTTTGTCGCTGGACGATGCCGAACCCCGAGTCTGTCGCGGAGATGTCGGTTGTTTTGGTGCTGTTAGGACATCTGGTGGTGTTGTGGAGCTTCAGTTCAAAGGGTACTCCAGTTCCGCCGGCAGCAGGGGAGGCTGGTCAGCAGCCTCTCGACCGTGCATGCAGCCGTCATCTCCTGTTTGTTATTGCTGGAGAGCAAAAAGTTGGGAGGGCCTGACTTTTGACAAGAGACAAGGGCCTTGTCAAGGACAAGGGCAGACAAGGCTGTCTTTGACTTTACAAGGGCCTGACCTACAAGAGATGGACTTTTGATACACTGCTCAAGAATGGCTGCTTTCAGTGTTATTGGTATGAATAATGCATTCGTATTTTCAGACAAATGGGATTGGGGCATTGTCATGTCGTAGGTGTTGTACGGGCTTAACTGTCATGTAGGTGAGTGGCATTACACATCTCTGTTTGTCGCACAGTTTCCTGTAGCTGTGTTGTCACCCACCCCTCCCCGTACACGGATCACGGCCAAGGTCTGTTAAAGCCTATAGTATGAACCACAGCGTCCAAAACTGGTTCTGCGCCAGAGTGCGGAGTTTGAAATGTATATTTTTTCTTCTTCTTAAAGCTCCGCCGCCCAATTAATAGGCGACCAGGCGTGCTCGCTCCGCGATTTCAACAACCACAGTACCCTTACTGTAACACCCGAGTTCTTGTTTAACCCTCGCCCTACCGGGGGGCCATCGATGGCCCCCTAAGGTTTTTCCGGAATAGCAGAAAAACGACGAGGCGCAGCACCGCGGTTGAGGGCTCTACCTCTCACTGCATCATTTTCCCATCATCCCTGAAATTTTTTACCCCGGGTCACCCAAGGTCAAGTCACCAGACGAGGTCAACCAAGGTCACCTCACTTCAAATTTAGAACTCTGTAAGAGCTACATTTCAAAGTCGATCGATTTGAAACTTCCTACACTTCATGACCCCTCCAGGGTCTACAAGGTTTATATCCGGGATTTTTCAATTTCGTGCCCTGAGGTCAGGTCACGAGGCGATCTCTCCCATTGGAAAAACATGGGGAAAAGCTGTTTCATGATATAAAAGCCACAAAAATGATTGCAAATACTCAGACTGCTCAGAACAGCGTTTTTGGACACCCTTTCACGGATCCCAGGGGTCATATTTGCCCTTTGACTTTTCCAAGGTCATCCAAGGTCACCAGAGGTCAAAAACAGTATTTTGAAAATAACTTTTGACCTGTATAAGCTAGAGCGGTGAAACAAACACCATCGTGTTTGTCTTGTCACTGGCTTTCATTTGATATACGGCAAGGTCACTTTTTGACCTTTCGTGACCTCAGGTCATATTAGGTCACGAGGTGACCTCTGGAGGTCAAACCACTGGCAGGAGGTCTTAACGTTCCACATAGCGGAAAAAGGACTGGCAATTTGCTATCAAATGTACTTTACCAGGCCTCAATAGCTCTAATGACATAAGAGTTATGCCCAGTTTGCTTAAACATTGCATATTTGAGTGAAAATAGCCTATCTTGACCTAATTTGACCTCTGGAGGTCAAACCATTGACCTGAGCACTAAAACATATCAAGTGATTTCTTACTGAATTCACGCGAGCTTTCTATTGCACTTTGCAGATTTGCGCTAACGCCCATATTTTCGGAGTTAGAGGGGGGCCATCGATGGCCCCCCGGTGGGGCGAAGGTGGCGCCGGACCCCCGGTGGGGCGCGGGTTAAATGCTTGGTTGAGGGAACTCAACTTCCCGTGGAATCCAGCTCCACAATGTAGTGTCAGATAGAATACACGATTTCTTAAATCCCAATGAGTCAGGTGATGTTCTCCTTTCAGGGTTTATCATACTTCCGGTAGTAAGATAGACTCCAGTAGAGGGTAAATAGCCTTGATTTACTGAAGGAAATGGCCGTTAATTAAAGACCATCGGCGCAACCGTCCAGAATTGGGCGGTAATCTAAGCAGGTCCGTCTATGCTATCGTCTCACTCACAGGCGAGATGATCGCCTTGTGTGCGATCATCGGCCAACAAAAGCCGCTAGGCGTGTTTGTTTGCACCATGTCCGAACCTGGACAACGAGCATGGGCAGCTGCGGATGCGAGGGGGCCTGGGGGGTCAAAAATCCGCCCCCCAAATGTCAGAGTGTCTATAGCTAATGCTTAGCCGGAGGCCAGGGCATGTTTTATGGAATTGGGACTGGTAGGCATTCCGCTGAAAAGGGCACGAATTCCCACCAAAAGGACACTCCCTAGAACATCAAATGACTGGTGACTGGTGGGTACTGGGCCGTTGGCGCCCGGTCATAGGTGGACATAGAGCATGGGGCGCGCTATATGGCCCTGTTGCAGCCGAAGTGCCCTCGAAACACCAACACACACACACACATTGTCCTAGATCCGCCACTGGGCATGTGGTTTATCATTGTTTCATTGAACTGCAGCAATACCATCGTTTTACAGAGAGTCTCCTTCGCTCCGCACTGAGGAGACGTAACATCGCCTGCTGTTGACAACCGCACAATTTACACCGGCATCTAACATGCTAACGCGTACTCCTCCACCGCCATTACGGAAAATTAATAGCACACCACCAATCATCCATCAGGCAGTGGTGTGCAATGGGTGCTGCTGGGTACAATGGCGGTCGGCGGGGACCGGGTATATACGGAAGCGAGTCGGCGCTGGCTTGTGTGGAGTGTGGGGGAGGGGGGGGGTGTTTGTGCGCGTGTGGCGCTCCCAGAGGCCGCACAGAGCAGCTGTTGCCCTACGTCCTCAATGAACCGCGGCTTACGAAGCTGAGCCGGGGACTGGTATTTGTGTGTGTTTTTGGAGTTTGGAGGCGCATCCGTTGCTGGTCGCCGACCACATGTGGCCTCTGCAGCTGCAGTGCCCTAAAACTCGCCGACGGAGGACTCCGTGGCGTTTTACGACGCACGCTGCTGAGGCTATATGACGCCGCCAGATCTCACCCGGGACACTGCGTATAAGGATGTCCTTGTCTACTGTTCCCGCCCGGGGTTTGAGCCCGGATCAGCGGCGCGGAATCCCAACTCGCTACCGCCGCGTCATTGCATCCCTGCTGCTCGTCGCCGCATACGTATATAGTCCTGCACTCCTTAGTTAAAGGGAACGTGGCACCTTGGTCGAATCCAGGAATTTAGTGTAATTAGGGGTATTTTTAGCCGAAAATCATGAAAACCTCCATGATTCTTCTGAAAAATGTACAATGAGCTCAATATTTTTATTTTTAAAATGCTTCTCTAGGGTGAAAAATAAACGTCCGCCTGTGGATGACGTCATGAGCTGGCAGCTACTACCATATTCAATAAGCTTCAAGGGCTTTAAGTGGCTGATTACTCACTGTGACGTCAGCGTTGTCGTCACACCAACAGCTGACAACTGTGGCCGCCTGGCTGGGATACATTTGGGGTATATTTCAGGTAAGTTTTTAGCTTTTCTCTACGGAAATTTTGAGTTTCAAGACAAATGACATATTGCGTACCGGGTTTTCCGGCGTGCTTTACTACTTGGCTATCTCAGTTAAAACCAGGTTATAAAGGTACCAAATTCCCTTTAAATAATCCTTAGATTCCACTTCCACGGCAGCGAACAAACAATCCAAGAAGGCGGAGCATTTCACGCCCTTGGCCCGAGCCTGAGAAGAAAAACGAGACCACAAGTCAGAGCCAACGTGGTGTCGGCCTCCGCCGAAATTCAATTACCCCGGTGCAGCCTGTTGCTGACGCGACTTCCCAACGGGACCGCGAGGGCGCTAATGGAACCAGGCACCTGAGGAGTCTGTTTGAAAAAGGACAAAACGCTCGCTAATGGAACCAGGCACCCGTGGAGTCTGTGTGAAAAAGTGGAACCCGGCACCGCTCTGCTTTCATACCAATTGCAACACATCCAACATATTTGAGACCGTGTATATGCAAAGAGAACGCAGACATCGTTACATGGGGAGAATACAAGCATAAAACATTCGGTGAAGACTGCAACAATGTTAACACTCTCGCAATCATTCAACCGTTCGCCAGTTGAAAATATATGAACACACTCAAGTTATCCTCGTCCGCACCACACCTAGAACCCGATTGCACTAAGTATTCCAGTCATAGAGATGTACTATGACACTATAGACTAGAGTGGACAGCGCACTTGTGTGGACGTCAAAATTGAACGTCTTGTTCGCAAATCTGGACCTCTGTGGGGAAGCTCGTGACTATTTACTGAAACACCTCTCTGCTAATCGTATTCAAGTTAATTCAATTCGAATGATTCAACAAAAGGTTGTCATGACAACGGTCTAATGTACCACGAATCCTCGCAATGAATAATGACTTTCCCAGCGAAAACTATTTAGTCGTGAGCTAAATCAAGAAGTGGTTGTTCAAATTATCACGTGATTCTCCAATTAACCTGGCCAAGATTTGTACCAACAAAACTTTCAATTTTGACGTTGGTGTATTGTCGTTTTGTACAGGTTGTCCTCTCTAGTTGTAGTAGATCTCTATGATTCCATTAGCTCCCCGGCTCTGTCTCTCTGCCGTCGGCCGGGGGCAGAGGTGGTTGGTCTCCTGTGCGGCCTCCTGGCGGCGGCAGGGGCATCACCACCGGACTGAGTCTGAGCCATTGAGTTAGGTGGCGACGCCGGGTCGATGGCTACGGCCTGATGCTCACCAGCCGGGTTTGGACAGCGCGCGCCAGACTGCACCGGTCATCAGTCGAGGTCACAGCTGTGAGATGTAAGCCACACCTCCGGATACCGACCAGACCGAACCGTCCAAACTCAGCTCCCTGAAGCTTTGATCTCTCGCATATTCACGGACTGGGGCAGTCTTGGATTGCCGGCTGGCGCCACAGGGCTGTCAGTGCCGTGACCTTTGCTGTGACACTGCACCCACGCGCCAGACACCGCGGCTCTGAGTCGGCTCCGCTGCTCTCCGAGCGGTCCGGTTCCCACTTGGCCGAGCCTTATCCGAGCCGAGGACAGCGGCAGCAGGTGTGTTCACATAATCCTTTCCAGATGTGTCGCTGCGCCTGCTCAGACATGGGGAATAAATGACACCAAACGTCGAGCGCCCAACTCCATCTCATTATGTCTGTGATTCATCCTGCCCAATATCTACAATGAAGAAACGAAATCACGTCCTTGTTTTCCGTGCGAGAATGCGGCAGTCACCTCTGGTACAGTTGCCGTTCAACATGCAGTTTTAAACAGGTAGTTTCAAAGATGGAAGGGAGGAGAAAACCGGCCGGGCATGATAAGTTTTTCTCTTTTTTTTAGTCATCGGCAGAGGAATATCCATTCACAGGGTGCAAAAATAAATCAACAAAGTAGTCACGTGACAAACAATCATGTCACGTGGTCTCAGGGCCAATATCAGCATACACATGTACACTAGGGTGCATCAAACGCCCCATGATTTTCATTTTTGGATAAATTAGCTTAGCGGCCCGTCACATTTTGTTGTTTCAGACATGAAAACCTCAAATCCCAATTTTTGGGTAAATCTATATTGGGCTAGGGGTGCCACCTAGCGGTCAAAGTTTCAAATTTTTGCAATTTTTAATATTAATTGGGTCTCCCGTGGAAATTATATTATCATAAAATAGGACCCAGCAGTGGTCAAATACTGTTCTCCAAGCTCCAAATTACCTGTGCAGTCACTTTCGCGCATTTTGGACGCCAGCTAGGGGTGCCACCTGACGGTAGAAGTTTGCAACGTTTTGCGTTTTGGTGAGTTTTATCAAAAATAATTGTTGAACCATCCTGGATTAGAACTTTGTTGTAATTATGAACTACTCCTGTAGGTCAAAGTATCTGGTAAAGGCATTTACAACTTTTGGCAATGAGTGACATCTGGTGGCCGAAATTAATTTCTAAGTTTTTATGAAATTAATGACTATGACAAAAATGAGTAAGAAGTTTTGGTTGAGTTCCAACGATAATTTGTGTTGCAAATTCCTCTCAAGTGTCAGATATCACCTTCAAAATTTCCGGACCGGTATTTAATCTTCCATTTCCGTTTTTCATCAAATCATCCATTTTCTTCCATACCGTTTCATGGTTTTTGGTAGTTCTCACACGACCTCCTCTTATTTTAGAAATTCACCGGAGCACAGTGGGCGGCTAAGTTGGGATATTTCGGGAAAGAACCCAATCGTTCAGCAATTTGAGGTATTATTCCTATTACAATACAAGGCCAGTTATACAATGCTGAGACCAAAACATCTTGATTCATCAATATATAAAATGCTTGAAGGTTCCAGCGTAAGTACCTTGCGTGAAAAGCACCGTTGTGGGAGCTAAGCTCATGTACGATGATTAACGCCAAGAGCCGATGTTTCCAAATTAACGCGAAATGTCTTAGACTATTGTAATCATGTTACTTTAGGTTATTGCTTATGTTATTATTGTAATTAACTTACACCGATCTTTCGATTACAAATATGAGATTTGTAAGAGACATTCATAACACAGCTCACGGCCTGTTTGATTGATTTTTGGGGCTTATCGATGCACCAACTGCAGGGTCATACGGCGTCGCCTGCTCTTACCCTTTTGGAGAGGTTTCTGGCGAGCCAGCTTGCTCCTCGTTCAAGTAAGTCACCGGGCCTTGAACCCGGGTCGGCTGCGTGGAAGCCAACTGCGCTAACCACTCCATGCCGCGCTCACAACTCATGGCCTCGACAAGACGTCATGTTCAGTTGCGCTAGTTTTGACCACTGATAGTCACACTTGACTGTTTCTATTTCTACTATTCACACAACCCCACTTTCTTGAGCACAAGATTACTCGTGTTTCGGTTTCCTTGAGCGTAGATCAGGTTGCCTTTTCGTTTTTTCCCAACCGCTTGCAGAATGTTCTGCAAGTGTCGCTTAGACTACGCTGTCATTCGAAAGTCCGAGGCCATCTTTCCTGCCTTTACGGCGGTATCATTGGGAACATGTATGGCCCTGGGCTTTACCCTTGCTGCCTGGTAGGTAGATGAGTCAGGCCCGTCACTGACATCCAGCTCTAGGAACCCGATGTCTAGCTTCAGGAGTCTGAATTTAGACCACGATTCAGGTTCAGCCAGGTCTACCAGCTTATTCTCTGCTCACTCTCTGCGAACTCTGGGGCCGGGGTGGCCTGGTGGCTTTGTTGCCAGTCTTCGGATCGGATAGCATGGATTAACGTGGGTTCAATTCCCACGGCGGGAAACCGCCTTCCGTGTCCGATTTGACCCGGTGGAGAGGATCCTTGAACACCCACGCCAATACTCCCTGTAATTGGGCAAGTGTGCATGTTGGGAGTGGCCCTAATAAAAAATAAATAAATAAAATAAAAACACGGTTTCCCGGACCCACTTCTTTTACAACTGAGAGGTGCCTCGGGTATGATCTTGAGCTTCACCACCAGAAAACGTTTTGCAAGCTGACTTCGCACAGGCTGAGATGTCAAGTTGCTGAAAAGAGCAAGGGAACCATCTCTAAGGTGAAGTACCGCTGATGGCTGAAAGCCAGCAGTGCACCGGTGCCAACAACTTCGTTCACCCAGTCCCCATAACAGGATAAGTGGTGATTAAGATTCAGATCATGCCATGGGGAACCCACTGCGTCCTGGCATATCATGCATTACAAGCCATAGACGGAGGTGATGAAGGTCCCGAACCGCCAAAGCTTTGACATTAGTTCCTGCGTTGGGGCTTTTTCGTCCTGAACGTTGGGAATGTGGTGCTCGGACGTGCATATCTTCATCGCATAAGGCGGTCTGCTCATCCATCTAGCTCTACGCATTGCTCGAAAATATACATCTGGATTATTTGAGCCAAGGAAAATAATTCCTAATTCTCTGAACTCCTCGTGGTCATCACAGCTTTGATTCGGACAGACAGTTGGAAGGAGCTTCTCTTTGAGTTCCATCAGGAACGGGCGACTTTCTGGTGAAGTTGAGTTTATTTGAAAGATAAACTCAACCGTCTTTCATATTTCGCTTATCTTGATAAATAATCAATTTAGAAATATTGTTCATTTTTTTGGCCCGTTTTCTTCAGTGTTTAATGAACGTAAGTAGGTTTTTGTTCGAATTATTGGTTAGGCAAGCAGAATTTCTCAATATCGAGTCTGTTGAAAGCACTGACGTGGACTTTTTCCCGACTTAGTGCCTGTCCGCAGACCAGAGCAAAGCCTTGTTCAGCCGGTTTTGGATTTGGATGCAGGCGGCTGATCGATGACCTGTGTTCGACTCTGTTGTGGCAAACACCATGTTCACCACTGCGTCTGAACACTCCTGCCGTTCAAGAAGATCAACCGTCAAATTTAATATGGGGAGCCGTATTTTCCATTCGTTGTCTTACTCTACCACGGTGTAAGCAGTAATTAGTTTCCATGTCCGCTCCCCACAACTTGTTTCCGTCAATCTTCGTTCTTAGCCTTGTGTGTACGAGAAGGCATCAAATTACAGTAAAACGGTAGTTTATCACTCAAAAAATTAGCTGCAAGCAGGACCAGTGTCCTCAATAAATAAAAATGGATGAACAGAAACCAATGTAAATTTTTAACTTCGGCCGCCAGGTAGTGCCATATAAAGAAATCCAAAATGCATGAAATCCGTCTCGCAAGTACCTTGAGGTCGATTCCGCAAAATCTCGTTTCAGCTGGACCAAAATACACAATGATTCTGTCCCCACATTTAATGAAAAAAATTGTAAAAAAAACTGTCAAAATTGATTTTTCACCGCTAGGAGGCACCCCTAAAAGATGTCTAAAATCCATGAAATTGGGCAGGCATGTGCTTTTAGGCCAGCGCAACAGTGTTTGGTCACAAAACAGTCCACCAATGAAATGAGACGACTTCTGCGGCCAATCAAAGTATATCTAAAAATGGTCAAAATTGAAAACTTTGGCCGCTAGGTGGCACCCCTAGCCACTTTCGAAATTTCAAAATATTTCATATTTGGACTCACTAGGTCCAAGGCAAAAAATTGGGCCGGGCCGCGTAGCTAATTTCAAAAGTCGGGGCGTTTGATGCACCCTATTGTACACGCTGTTCGGCATATTGGCGCTGTTGCTTTTGATATCACCTTCACCGCAGTGGAGCCTTGCGAAGAGCCTTGCTGACAAGAGAGGAGTGAGCGTGTAAGATTCTCCAGGCCTGAGTGAATTGCGTGAAGGGCAGGGAGGCTCCGTGGCGACGTACCACGTCTAAATTGCTAACTCTGCACGCAATAAACCTTTGCCGGCTTGGTAAATAAGCAGCTGCCTGCGCTTATTAACCGTTGCTTGTTAACCTAGGCACGCGAATGTTTGATACGGTACCGTGTGCAGGAAACTACAAAACACTGCGAGTCTGCCTTGGGAATCTGCCGTTGCATGTGCCTCAGCGTCGGACCAGGGAGGGACAAAACCAGCTGCTACACATTCCTTTTGGGCGAGTGGAAACCGTAAGGAATGGCTTGTTCACCCGTGCAGTTCGTGCTTTTTTTAATAATGTCAGCACGTATCCTTCCATCGACCCTTAAATCTCTACTCTCTCATCTTTTAGATCCTCCGTTTTAGTGCACTCATTAGGCTTAAGATTTCACTGTTTTATAGCATCATGTTTTTCTTTTAAGACACACATGCTTGTTTGAATGTGATGCATCTGCGGTTGTACCTGTAGAATATGTGACTATCTGTTCCATCATCTCTTGTAAATATTCATGGATTGTTTCATCAAATGGCTTGAGCTACAAGTGGGATCACCCTGTTTCTAATATATGCTGAATAGATACAAATACTTCATTCAACGCCTGCAGTTAACGCAGGTGCGACCTCATCATCATAATTGGTGGTTTAGGGCGCGCCGACAACAAAGGTCACAGGTGCGACCTCCTGCCGGCAGACGTCAAACATTTCGGGGGTGAAATTATGTACGAGAAGTACGAGCTTGTACTCTTCTATCTGCTGTGAGGGGCCGAAGGAAACTTCCTTTGTGTGTTGTTGTAAGCTTGAAACATTGTGGGATACCTATTGCAGCTGGAATTGATTATGTGTACAATTTGTTGTCTCCATTTACACTGCTGCTGCGGAGCGTGTATGGAGTGAGTAAAAAAATCCACTGGTTGTGGCTGGGGGCGGCTGGGCAGGGGCAGCGCCAAGTCTGGGCTCATCTCGGCTCTGCATAAGACCTTAACCAGAGGCAAGCGATGTGATTCTGAGGCTACACCACTCAGGCCTCCCCAGGTACCCCTTAAACGGGTCAGTGCAGAACATAGCTCAGGATTTATCTTTGACGATGTCAGTCCAAGAATAACAAATATGCTAATGCTATGCGATGCATAATTCTATGCCATGCTATGCTATGCGACGACGGGTAGCGGGTGAGGGGCTGCAGAGTTTGGATAGTACACTGGCCTTTTAATGGTGACTACAAAAAAACAATAAATGTCATTTAAATGACCCTCATTAAGCACCCAACCTCCTCGCCCCAACTCAGTGCAGGCTCAAATTAGGAGTGAAGAAAAGCTGTGAAAAGGTGATTAATTTTAGGTGCTGGACAGCTCCGCCTCGTCAAAGTCGACTCTCGTGTTTAACACGCAAAAGTAAAACGTAAAGGTGATCTGAACTGGCGATTCGCTGATACTTAATTGGATATAGTTTCGCGAGCAAACACCAAATGCCTGGCTGGTGCATCCGACCATGCACACGATCTGGCTGTTGGCTGGATTGTTTCGCTCTGGTGATGGAGCGGGCAGCCACCGCTGCCGCGCCTGACACGGCTGGCAGGTTGAATGGAATGACCCCTGGGGCGTATCGGCGTATGACCCTTGCTCACAATGAATGGAGCATTGCCAAATATTCCAGAACGTCGCCAAAGACAAAACAACTGGAGGAGGGGAAGCCAGTGGCATTGTCTCCTCACTGAGACAAACTATCCCCTCTCAATAAAACAAAAACTCTTCGGGTTTGGGCTACTTGTACTGTTCCGCTTATACTTGTGTTGCAAGTTTTCTTAAGTTCTGTCGGAACCCAGCTAAGATAGGAACAGTTACTGGCGAAAAGTGGGGAAGGGAGCACCCCCGGCTCTGGCAATGGCGACACCCATGCAATGATGAAGCACCAGCAGCCTCCCTCTGTTGCAGCTGTATTGTGCAGAGCCAATGACACCGCCCCTCCCCCTCCCCCCTCTTGCAAGTCTGCATCCATTCGTCATGCTCTGCTGATCCCATAGATTGCATGGGTTAGATTGAGTCCGTTATTTAGGCGTGTTTCACAAATGTTTCATTTTTTTCCAGTTTTCATGCAGCATACAAATGCTGCACTCCCCTCGTGTGTGTGTGGGTCTGGATGTGGGTGTGGCGTGCGCGCGTATGCGTGCGTGCGTGTGTGCGTGCGTGCGTGCGTGCGTGCAATGTATAGTATATTCCTATTTTCCTTCTATGCATGCGCCGGTCAGCTAGCACTTCTTACCCCGCAGACCACTCCCGTTTTGTGAGCGACGTTCATTATAGCCACAGGCGTCATTGAAACTGCATACATCGATACTGTATAACGAACTAAAAGTGTTTTCACGAAACGGGAAATTTGGTGTCAAGTGATTTGAACGAGAGATCAGGGGAGGGCAGACGGTGATGGAAAGTAGCACACGCACGGGTTTATGAATGCCTCCACGGCGTAGTGGGGGAAGATTCAGATGCTGGAGCAGTGTAGCTGCAATTTCTGACAGACCAATTCCGGCAATTCTGAAACATAAGCCATGCCATTGCAACACGGGCATGATCACAATGCACGCTCATTACAACGCTGCCTCTCCAAACCGCCACCAAATGCGACAACAGCTTTTTCACAACACCAGTTCTCCATACTTATATTGTCGTCCTCCATCGCTCCATTTTGCAATATTTGCTCAATGCATGCGCATTTTGGAACACCATATCAATGCAAAATAATTGCCCAAGCCTTACTAGAACTACGTTTATGGAAATTAAAAAAACGAAATCAAGACGAGGCAAGCATTGCAAATAGAAAATTGTAATAAAGTGTTACAATGATTTAGACCCAGAGCACGCTTGGTTCCACCGAAATTAAGGCGCATTCAGGGCTCGGTGAATTGGCTCTCTGGTCTGTCTTCATCACTAATATCAACGCAAGGACCCTGCTTACCTTCCTTCGCGCTGCTAGCCTGACTGACGGGCATACTCAACACACCAGCCTCAAGATCCGCTACTGTATCTGGTAGACGCCTGCCTACCGTTTCTGGTAGAATCAGTGCCAAGACGCCCGCCAGAACACAGGTACATCCAAAAACAACGGACGGCATAATCTCGTCAATACGTCGCAACGGATGGACGATGAAAGGAGCAACCATAGCACCGAACTGGCAGGAGAGGCCGCCGAATCCCAGTCCAATGGTGCGCACTGTAGTAGGAATGTACTCAGGAGTGTAGATGAAAAGCGTCACATACGCCGTTGCGATGAAAAATTTACCCAACATGCCCAGTATAAGCCAAACAAGTGGCTCCCGCTCAACGGTGAACAACAGCATCGCGACGCCCGCGAGAGAGAGCGCCGTTACTAGCACCGGGCGTCGGCCAAACCGGTTTAACAAAGGCGGTGAGAAAAAGGCCGGGGCTTCGACCAGCCCCAGCAGAGCACACGCCAGGTAAGGACTCCGACTCAGCTGCGATACATCGAACGGCAGTCCGTAGTAGCCTCCGGCGGCGGCAAACCAGCACAGCCCCGTCACAGCTGTCCACTTGCGAAGCGTGGGCGACCTCACAAACGCCCGCAGGTTATCCTCTCGCTTCGCCACAGCATTGATCATCTCGCATCTGCGCATGTCGACAAAGAGCTTTCGCAAATGTGCCTCGTCTGGCGGCTCCTTGCCATTCACTCGTGCGGCAGTCTTCAACACAGTTATCGCCTCGTCGTCCCGACGTCGAAGAATCAGCCAGCGTGGCGACTCGGGAATCAACCACACATTGAAGACATAGAAAAGTCCGGGCCCGGCTAGCACAAGCTGAAGCTGCCACCAATTTCGAATGCTGTATGCCAGTCCAGGCAGCGTTATCATACCTAGAGCTACGGGTAGCGAAACCAGAGCCACAGATGTGGCCCGCCATCTTGTTTGGCACAGTTCCACGACCAACACAACACCCGTATTGACAACTCCCACCCATCCTACACCGATAACGAGCCTCATCACAGCGTAAGCTTCGTACGATCCAACAACCGTCGAGACCAGCGGCGCAGCTACAAAGAGGAGGCACATGACAAGGAAGATGGCGCGTCTGCCAATGCGATCACCAAACCACCCTGCCACGAATGCGCCAAGCAGACCGCCGCCGTGAAGTACCGACTGCAGCATCGACAACATCGGCTTCCGGTCGCACACGAGGTCCCACTTGGAGACCAGAGTTTCAGCATCATCTTCGCCGTCACCGTCTGTGTCGAGGTCGTACAGCCAGCGCTGGCAGGGGGGCCCCGTTGGCGCAGTAGCACCGGGAAACAGGTTCAGGGATGTCGTGGAAGGTCGCGTTCTCCGGGTGGTCGTCCGCACAACGGAAGTCGGGCGTCGCGCCGAGGAACATGAGGCCGAAGTACACAAACGGAGTGAGAAAGAAGGCAGTCGAAATCCACAAAAAGAGGAGGACCTGCCACCTTCCAGTTCCGCCTGTTAATTGGAGAACTTTGTCAAAATGGGCTGAAGTGCTTTCAGTAGGATCTGTACATCCCAGCGCCTTCCCATTGGCAGTGTTGTCGGCTTGAGCTTGGGTGTTAGCGGAGGGATCTTCATGGTTAGTCTCCATCGCACCAAGCCTGATCGTGTCACGAGCTTCACGCGTGTGTCTTGAGAAGGTAGTGTCTGCCTTACCAAGAGACTCGGACTTGGCGGTAAGGTGCTGCGATGCTATCTGACTGGATTCCGGCGCCCGCATCGCTGATTCCTTGTCAGTCCTTAAATATCCTCACGAATCGAAGTTCTCGCTGCAGGGGAACGGCAACATTGCAGTCCCTGTGACAGCTCAGCCTATACTACTGTCATTGATCTGGCTTCCCCTGGTCGCACTTCTTGATCCTACCACAAGCCGACACATTCCACACCGCCAATCCGGAGCTGGCACTGCCAGAAGACTGTCGACGGCGCCTCCTCACCACGCCGCTCCCTGGTAGGCTGTGTGGAAGAGTATGCGAAACGCACTGTGTTGACTGCGTTTGTTTACACGCTTGCAGCCGGGTTGAGGCTAAACAGCAGGCTGTGTCGGAGAGCAGTTTCGTCCGGCACGACGCGTTTCACGGCCCAGAGGTCTGTGGCCGCACCAGCAGCCGGGCACCGGAGATGAGCCGGCGGACCGTGTCGCGGTGATGGCGCTGCACCAGCCCCGCCCGCCGTTCAGCATCCGGCCTCACCCCTTTTAGCTCAGTTAATCTTTACCGAGGGCCAAAGCGGCTCATTCTGCATCCACGGAAGCGGTGGTATCGGTGCGTTTGTAGTTTGGTGCTGCTTTCCTCGGCGCGTCAGAGGCCTTTGACGATTCGACATTGCTGGGGTTGAGGTGCGCGCCGATGTCCAAAGTCATATGGCACCCATTAGCGATGTGATTCCGGAGTGAGTGGTAAAAATAGTATGCATTAGACGGTGGCATTTCGTGTTTCGTCGCTGCTAACATAGGAGGATCCAGCGTTTCCGATGGGAAAATTTGACATTCCAGGGGGTAAATGTCAATGGGCGTCATTAAATGTCAAGGGGCCACGGGAGCCAATTCTTAAGGGGTGGCCTATTAGAGGCACACTAAATTACATCGTAGGGACGCCAATGCTTAACCGGGGGGTGTTAAGCAGCGTTCCGGGGGCGCTGGAGCGCAGTGTGGGAATACCGAGTCAATCAATGTGGGTCATGTGTCCCCTGCCCCCACAATATTCGCCTATGTTTGTTGCATAATTATTCAGCAAACACTCGAAGTCGCGGGAAGGGCAGTTTTATTCCTATTTAGCCGATCTTCCATGGATTGTGAATCTGACCCCTACCTCCAGGTCGAAAGAGCATGTCACGGCTTAAACAACCCCCATTCGACCCAGTTCAGGCCATCTGTTTGGAGACCATAGTTCAATCCGTGCCCAACCGATTCTGATCAATATCTGAAGAAAAACGGGGAGAGAGAAGCGCCGTCAGAGAAGACGCCGCTTATCACTGCCTGCCGAGCAGTGCGAGTCATTATAAACATTTGATTTGAGGATTTTATGATATTTAGGGTATTTCAGGTGCCGGAAATAACCGCCAAAGTCGCTGCTACAGAACAGCAGCGTTCCGTCTTGCCATGGACTCCTGGCTATTTCAAGCTGAGTCTGAGTGGTGCACTTAGGCAAGCGGAGCTTTCTTGTTGGGACATCGTTCGATGGCTCTTATCGGAGGCTCACTTCTGACAAATGTGTTATACAGAACAAAAACATTTATTCTGGTCTTCCCTGATAAACAGAAGAGTTTATCAATGGGCAATAGATGTGATGATATTTGGTTATATATAGAGCTGTCGATGCTGATTGATCTGTTTAAGTTTTAGTTTCTAAGGTTTTCCGCAGAAAGTGTTGCCAACAAATTGTGGTAGGTTCTGTTGTGAGCGTTTGAAAACAATTTAAACAGTGCAATCTGTCGTTCCTGGTCACTTTCTTGCTCAGTCGCACAAATTTGCACGAGCTGCAAGATTTTCGATGTAAAAAGAGAGACCATAATTTTCATGCAGAGAGAACACGGTTACACCGACCAGACCGGAAAAGCCTCTCTCCCTGCCGGGACCGGGCTGAGAACTGATTGGCTTGACCAAGGCCGGGACCAGCTCCCTCCAAGAGCCCCACCTCCAGTGGAAAAGTCGCCGGTTTTGGACCGTTCACCCGCTAATGGTGCGGGTTCACCGGACCAACTGTCACACACTGATCCTCACGGCGGCTCCACCTGTCGTCGTTGGCGTTTTTGGGGCGCTTCAGCTTGTGCGGCTCCACCTCTCAGCCTGAGCGCTGGTGGCGACTGGTCCCGCGCACGAGTGTGCATGTGAGTCAGCGCACCTCCGGGTCACGGACATGCCCGGAGGCAATATATCTAATTAGCCAGTACAGCGACGCTCAATAACGTACCGCCCGCCATCAAAAGCGCGTACACAGTTTTGTTTGAACACCGTTTTCCAACTGGTTTCTCTAAGTCCCGCGCTGAACTATAGCCTGTGGAGTAGCAGTCTCAAAGTGTTCTAGCACAAAGGTAAACCACCAGCCAAAGAAGGCCGTACGGGAAAATGGCTCGACAATGTGTCTGCAGCAGCAAATACGACGGTAGAGGCTCTGTGCCTGCGCACTTATTCCGCGAATACTCTCCTAGTCCTACACAGAGCGCTCAGGGTCTCCAGTGAATGGATATGAGATGACGAAGGGTGATCCAGCTATGAAACTCAACCACTCATTCAGCTGCCTCCGTGCGAAATTAATGGAATCCAACAAGTATCGTTGGTAGTTCACACAATCATTGCCGGCTAAATCAGTCGAATACGTACAAGATGATAGCGACGACAGACAACAGCAGAGTGGCACAGACTTCCCCGGATCGGGGGCGGGGCGGCAGCTCGAGAGCCCTCACTCCCTCACGTCTCCCACACATCTCGTTTTCCAGGTATTGAACGATACAAATGGCGGACGCACAGTGGGCTCAGGCGTATCGAGGGCATATGCCGACGCCTAATAGTTTTTGTATCGCAAGAATTACCAACTGTTTCAGGCTAAAACACTTTCTACTTTTTCGGGATAAACTTCCAAGAGAAAAAGGCCGATTTACGACAAATGTATCGCTGGCAGAGACCGAGAATGAAGCAGTGTAATTGTACTTCCGTGTCGTGTACAATATCTTTCTGATTCTTACTGTCATTTAGAAAAAAACCTGATTCGCACACAAGTCGTAATGTTTCAATTCACGAATTCAAATGGCCAAGGAAGATACGATAAAACCAATTTTCCGCTAAACCAAAGCCTTGAAATACATTGTCACTAGGAGGAGTGGTCTGTTCGTGGGCCCAATGCCAAAAATGACCAATATTAAACTAGTCCAAACATACTAAGTCCTACCATATTTTTACCAGTCATTACCGACATTAATGGCTACCGCCCCTCATATTCAAGAGACAGAATGTGCGGTGATTACTAATCCCTTCCCAATGGATTCCCCTAAAAGGGGAAAGCCATTGGGACTTAACTAAACTACGAGTAAAGGAAGTTGATTGGCAACGATTCCATGGCGTTCGCATCCCAAGAGCAGGAGAAAGGTTATCATTAAGGTGGGGGGAGGGGGAGGGAGCCCCGCACTCCAATTTCGTCCTAGATTTCCCTTTTCCAGCCGGGATCTCGACACAACAAAAAACATTCTCCTGAGCATGAGAGAGAGTTTTTGATCCTCCAGAGAGAATAGTTTTGTTTCGGCAAAACTGTGGGAACATTCTTGCCATGGTCGCATGCGTTTATTTCCTGGTAGATTCTTTCGGCGATTCCAGCCCAAACCCTGCCCCCTCTCTCCTCTCTCTCTCTCTCTCTCTTTACCTGCAGTATGCTTTGTCATATTTTTTGCCACCGGCGCCCTACATTAAGTACTAAATGTTAAATGTTAGCCATGTTAAATGTTGTGAAAAGTGATGGCTACAATCTTCACAGGTTATTGTCGGGCAGCGATTTACTTGGCTCACTCCCGACTTACAGAATCCTTTTTCATCAGACTAAGTCTTAGAAATACCGTTTCAAATGAATTGCAGGTTTAAAGTCTAACGATAGCCTTCTTTTATGTCAGGTATCTGTCATGTTAAAAAGCCAAAGACTAAAGTTTGAGATGTTTGTATTTCCCTCAAGATAACATCGATGCATGCATTATTTCCCTATTTTCGACCCTGCGTAATGCTTTCAGGAGCTTGCCTGGCAACAAAAGCAAACTGATTCATTCAGTAGCTACTTGCCGTATTTCCAGCACAGTGAAAAGGGTACTCAGTGCCGGTAAATGAAAATCTGCCGTCAGCTTTCAACACAAAATAATTCACCAGGCGTACATACTTTGAACACATTAGCTCACGCGAAAGCAGAGCCTTCACAGACTGGAGCTTTATAAGCGCGTGCTCAGTTGGCTTCATACAGCGGCAGAGTCTGGTGGAGCGGTGGTAGGCAGTGGAATATCCACCAGAGAAAGGCATCCCGGTTCAGGTCCGTGGGTCCGCTCACTTTGAATCTCCGGATCGGAGGCGCCAACAAGCAAGGGAGACACGTGACTCAATGTTAACCGTAGAACCAAGACGTTTGATCCAGAGTTCAAAACAAATGTGCCAGAAAAGGTATAATCCCAGCGGATCGAATCTTTCGAAGGCCAAACCAATGCTGGAGCTTGGGATTCTGGACGTTATAATACGCGTGCTGGATGTGTGATACACAGTGAAGGTAGAACTGTAAACATTCTGAACATATTTCTTTGGCTCTTTGGACAGAGGAATGTGTTCTCTTCGATATTGAGAACACAGTAAGCGTGTCAAGACCACCTAAGTATGTACAGTCGGTTCGCCGGCCGTAGAGCCGTGACAGCTATCCATAGACGTCCCAAACAGGGTGAGTTGTGGGTCGGACGTCTGAACCGATAGCCAATACGATCACAACCGTGGACCAAATCGGACTCGGATGAACACACGCGGTAGGCAGCTTCGGGCCCGGACAATGACGTGCACTGGAATATCGCTGATTCAGTCGTGTTTTTATAAAGACTGGATGGGGATTGGCGGCAGAAGTGTGCGAATTCGGACCGACCTGGGTCTGTCCGAGATTTCGCACGTGTGCCGGGCTCGAGCCGAGATTCCTGGGCCTTAATGATCTCTGGTCCCACGATCGCTGGTCTGAAGGCTGTAGCGATTATTAAGGGCAAAGTATTAGTCCAAAACTAGGAGTGATTTCTGACCCGGATTTTCCAGTCCGCATCCCGGATGGACTGATGGTAACACGCCTCTTACTCTGAAAATGTGCCACCCTTTCACGGTACTCTCGCTCCAGCTATTCCACAGTCCTCGATCCAACTGTCCATATGTATCTCCGAAGTGGGCCGGTGCTGTCAGAACAAGTGTAGCTACTTCTTCGGCTGAGGCAGTTCAGTCGCTTCCACGCTTATCAGTCACGGGCGGTGTCGGGAGCCAGCGGAACACACAGTGACCCCGATACTAATCTGGGCCAGTCCGTGGATGGAGGCACAGGATTCGCGTCAATCCATCATCATCATCATCATCATCATCATCATCATCATCATCATCATCATCATCATCATCATCATCATCATCATCATCATCATCATCACCATCATCAATCCATCACCGACATCGAGTACGGCCGATAACGCCACAGAACACTAGCGGCGATGACACAGAAGGCTTGGCGTGAAATAAATGAATTCGATCGCGGACCACCAAACTGACACTGAATACAAAACTGAAGTGATTCCGCTGGAATAGAAAAGGAAAACATAAATACACGCACAATATCCAGCCGTGAATAGGATGCCGGTGTCTATCGGAAGTTATGACGCAGTGAACCAAAATAAATCCCTACTGGTTCACACTACTCTGAACAAATCCTCTAATTGGAGGGAGTATAGCGTCAGCTGTCTCCGAGGGTGTTTCCCTGAACCTGCATTGCCTCAGACAGCATGACACGGGTGGACTCCCTTCACAAAAACCGAAACCCTGTCTATTCACACCAACCGATTCGATAGTTCGACAATGAAGCTACTGGCGTCGCAAGCATATACAATATACTCCGAACGACATGACCAAATACATTCTGCCGCTGAGTAGGCTGCGGGATGGCTCACATGTTCCAGAGCCAGAAGCCTGCTGAGATATCCCGAAACTGCCCAGCCGACGCTTCGGAGAACCCGTATCAGCCGGATCGATGATGGCGGGTCGGCGCAGCTCAAGAAATATTCAACTCCGCCGATGTTCGCCCAGCGCCCGTCAAAATTGAAAGGCGGAGCCGCGTGTGAGAGAATAGGATGAGTCTGTGATTCGCCGACTGGACGGGGTGCGACCCACGCCCTTCAAAGGCAGCCGATGCGTGGGCGCGAGGCTACACAGCTGAGTTGCTACAAGCTGAGGCTACACAGTCTTATTCCGCAGCAACCACCCACTGTCTGGTTGTCTTATTTGGAACTCTGCACAAGCGATAATTTTGCACGAGAGTGAGCTCCCACAGTTATCCGGCCAACATCAGCTCAGGTGCGAGTAAAGTGAAGCCGGATGAAAACGGCAGCAGATAAAACATGTTTACTCCCCGCCTCTTTGACTAGCAGTTTGGTACTTGGCTTGAGAATACTATCAGTGCAGTATGATGAACGGTTCAAGCCTATTAGCGACAATAAACGCACCAGTAGCGCTTCACGCCTCTTCAACCGACTGCCGACTCAAACACCGCTAGAACGTCAGTTAAAGGGAATAGGGCACCTTGGTCGAATCACGGAATTTAGTGTGATAAGGGGCATTTTAGCCGAAAATCATGGAAATGTCCGTGAATATTCTAAAAATTTACAATTAGCTTAATATTTTGAAACTTAAAATGCTCCGCTATGGTAAAAATAGACCCCTGTCTGTGCATGACGTCATGATCTGGTAACTACTACCATATTCAATAGGCTGCAATAGGCTGACTACTCACCGTGACGTCAGCATGACGTCACGTCAACAACTGACAACTGTGGCCGGCTCCTTGGGTACATTTTGGGTATATTTCAGGTAGGTTTTTAGCTTTTCTCTACGGAAATTTCGAGTCCCAAGACAAATGATATGTTGAGTACGGGGTTTTGCGGCATGCTTTACAACCTAGCTATCTCAGTTAAAACCACGTTATAAAGGTGCCACATTCCCTTTAACCGGAGATTTGCTCTGTTTAAAACACCACAGCGTAGAAGTAGAAGTGATTCAAGACCTGGTTTATTTTTGTGGGTGAACAACGATAACAATTCAAACAATTCTCATCACCTGAATGTGTACTGGTGAAGTATATTGAGACTGGCGCAAGTGCACTTGAAATTTCGTTGGTATGAGTAGGTGAAACATGATATCTTAGTTTGTTGCGAGTTTTTACCTTTTGACTTTATTGGAAGTGTTTCGAAAAAACCCGTAATTATTATGAAAATTCAAATATGTCCACTCTTCAGTCGTGATCATGTTCCAGTGACGAAATATATTGAATTTCTATTCATGGTTATATATATATATATATATATATATTATAACATGAACTCAAGGCTGATATTTCATATCATATTTTATCTCCTAGCTCAATAGCGGCGCTGCGGCGTGGTGCCGCTGGAATGTACAGGGCATCGCGCTGCTCCGTCTCGGCGCTACGTGTTAGAAATGTGTTCAGACGAAGCTCGAGTTAACACAATCGTCGGCTTCAGAACCCAATTTCCCGTCCGTCTCGTGGACTGCTCGGCGGGCTCGCCGTCTATTTCATATTCATATGATCTGATCCGGAGAATTCCCCAAGACGGCTGCGCACTTCCGGTCTGAGAATGGCTACACTTCGTACCAACGTCACGTCCTCACCCAAATACATGGTGGCCGACCTTTGTCAATGTCCGGAAAAAGATCAGACAACGTTCATGTTCCGTTCATCTCAGACCAGAACATGGGGCGAACGAGTGGAAGGCATGGCATACGAAAGTGATCACAAGAGGCTGTCAGAAGAAACAGCCTGCTTTCACCCTCTTGGCTTCCATCAGCTCCCAGTCCCGTTTCGTCAGCTACGGTAGGATGATGTATACAGATAATCCCCGCAGGCGGTAGTCAGTAAATACGAAAGGGAGTGTGGCAACAGTAGGGGAGCTCAGCACTCAAACGGTCTCGGGAAGCTTTCAATATTGTGCGCTTCACGAAAGCACATCTGAATCAACTACGCGAGCTACCGTGCAAAGTAGGTGGGTCTGTAGTGTTCGTACACAGGTGAGCGCCGAAGCACAAATACGTCGACACGTGATTCAGGAGAACACAGACTGCGGCGGTGTCTGTGTGGCGATCAACTGATGTTTGACTCTCGTTTGAAGCCCGCGCTGTAATTCGTCCCATCGTCGCCACCGCCTCTGGCCACCCCCCCCCCCACACACACACGAGGACCTCAGCTGGGCGGCACTCGAGCACGCCCTGTCAGCAGGCGACTACACCATATCTGCGGGGCATCAGACCAACAGGGTCCCCGGTCCCAATTCCGGGCGACGCGCTGACCAGAGGAAGCAAAACATCCCGCAGCATCTGCCCCGCCGCCCAAAGCAACGCTGTGTATTTTCTGTACCGCTGAATAGCTGGTTCATCCGTTTTCCAAATCACAGGGTGCTGGGCACAGAGCGACGCTCGGGCAAGCTGGATTTTCCACTCACTTCTGTGTCATTTGTATCAACCTTTTCGCTCACATCTCAAACGGAGGTTTTTTATCGGTATTTAATAATCTTGGTGTGAATGAACTCATCGAAACTACAAAACTAAGAGCACAGTGTTCGTGGGAAACTCATTCCTTAACTTTAATTAGGGGCTTTAATAAGGTTTTAATGGAGTCTCACAATATTGTAACCTTTGAATTTTGTACTTGCCAACTATATTTTTCAGTACGTCGGAAATACAATCTGCTACAGCTAACTGGCCTTGCTATATACCAACTGCGAATGTTGTCGCGAAATTTCTCTAAAAAAAACTCCCACCCAGTTTTGATAGTTATATTTCTAAGGAATGTTCAGAACATCGAAACTAGAGGAAGCCTATTAGGAGAAACCGAACTATTTAGAGAAACCGTTTTGGTATCATAGATACAGAACTTTGACTTAAGCTTAAGTGGGGTGGGTGTTCGGGGCGAATCTCATGATTAGGTTGATCTTCACCGCGAGAGCTTTTCAAGCGATTTAGACTAATTTTTCACCGCTGAATCCGAAGGTGGCATGCGTTTTTCTCGATCAGGTCAGGGTTATGCACTAAGTGGATTTAAATTAGATCCGATCTTTTGACTTAGTCAATCATGTTTGTGTGACATTTTCATTTGATTTTTGTTACAGAAAAACTGTTTTCTAACACAATTTTTATTTAAGTATGTACAAACATTGATGAGTATACAATATGTTTAACAGTAGACACTGTTAAAGGGAATGTGACACCTTTATAACGTGATTTTAACTGAGATAGCCAAGTTGTAAAGCATGCCAGAAGCCTCCGTACTCAACATATCATTTGTCTTGGCACTCCAAATTTCCGTAGATAAAAGCTAAAAACCTACCTGAAATGTACCCAAAATGTACCCAACGAGCCGACCGCAGTTGTCAGCTGTGTGAGTGACGGCATGCTTGTGTCACGGTGAGTAGTCAGCCTGTTGAAGCCCTTTGAATATGATAATAGTTGCCAGATCATGGCATGCTCAGGCAGAGGTTTGTTTCTTATCCAAGAGGAACATGTTAAAAATCAAAATATTGAGCCTATTGTACTTTTTTCAGAAAAAATCAGGGACATTTCATGATTTCTGCTAAAAATATCCCAAATTACACTAAAATCCGGGATTCGACGAAGGTACCACATTCCCTTAACGGTAAGTACTCATAACCTGGATGTTGGTCATCATTTTTCAAACGTCAGGACTTAAAAATCCGTTGCTTCGACCTCCTAGAATGCTCGGCGGCAGGGATGCCCATCTTCAGACTTTACCAGTAATCAGTCATCACGACTGCGTCTCAGCATCCCTGGTACCTGGTGTCTAGCTCTTTCATCTCCTGATGAAATCTCCCCTCCTGCTCGTCGCTCATTGATGCCAAGTTCTCAGGAAACTGTTCCATGTGCGAGAAAAAAACAATGCATTTTGATGTTCATGTTGCATCCGAAGTTTCTGAAAGCAGTCAGCATATTGGTGACAAGCTCTGCGTAGTTCCTGGCCTTGTTGCCAAGAAAGTTTTTGACGACCAGAAGAAATGCCTTCCACACTTCCAGTTCCACCTCGTTCATTGAGTTTTCAAACCCTAGATTTCTGATAAGCTCACGAAGTTAAGGACCCTCAAAGATGCCAGCCTCCAACTTCTTGATAATTATCAACCATTATCGCTGGCTTTCATAAAAAAATCTATCATACTCAAGAGAATACTGCATTGTTCAGATCTTTCGGCAAAAAAGCGAGTGAAGGTAGTATACAGCGTTCACAAATTCACAAGTAGAAAGAGGGGGCTCACCCAGAACGGAAACAGTGGGGGCGGGAGACTGCGTTGCTGGAGTAACCATTTGTCGTCAAGGGTAGGCTGAGAGTTCGGGTAACGGACTCCGCGGTAGCTTACTTTTAAAATCAAAGGTTTTCGAAATAGGCGGCTTGTGACGTCAGGGACCTGGATACCTGTTTCCCTGTGTGTGCCCCCAAGTGTCGACGAGGTCTACCTTTAACTTGTCGACAAATTTACACATGATCCGGCCCGGTCCAAATCCGGCAGCATTGACTCTTTAGCCGAGCTCAGAACTCTGCCAGTAACTGTCTTAAGGGAGTAGAACTGGCAACAGTAGATAGTAACACCATTTGAATTTAATGTATTAAATTTTCATGCAAGACCGTTTCCTTACATGCCGAGGGCGTGCCTTTCCCCCAGACCTTGCTGCATCCTCTAAATAAATATTTTTACAGAGCTTCAATACTTGAAAAATGAGACATTTGCAGCCGGAATAAGCTTCAGCTTAGATAAGGAGGCTAATGTTTCGGAAGTTTTCTTTGATTGAAGTTGCAAACGATTGCAAATGATTTTCTGGTTCTGAAAGTTCAAATATATTCATTAAATAGATTATCCAATTATTTTCCATTCGATTTTTCATTTCGTGTTTCCTGTTAATCGGTTGTAAGAAGAAATCCATTTTACACGAGTGAACTTGACTTGCGATTTCGTCGCGTTTACGTAAGCAAATAACCATTAGGCATCTAACAACGTTTAAACCAACGCTTGTTTGACATTTTGAAACAGGAATGTTCCCCCGGTTATCGTCACTAAAGGTGTCTTACCTGTATATAGAATGTAAAGATGCTGCCAGTGTGGGACTTATTTGATCGTAACAAGTGGTGTGTTGCAAAGGCCTTGAAACTGCGAGTGACTTCAGAGATATTGTCATTTTATTTCGGCGATGGAAATTGCTTTCTTGGCACCGTATATCATTTTAGCCGTGTTATGTTTCGTTCGATAGCGTTTCGCCAGCCTTGGTGACAGGATGTGGTCGTAAAGTGGTCAGCGCTTCTGCTTTGCACACGCCTTGCTCGGGATTTAGTTCCATCGGATTCCTTAGGCAAGTAACAATTTGACTAGCTGGAAACTCTTTCAACAGGGAAAAGTGTGGTGACACCATATGACCCTGGTAGTAGGTGCGTAAGAAGTTCCTAAGATCACTTTGACAAGTCTTTGCGAACTTGATCCAAAACTGATTGCGATGCCCATCAGGTTCAACAAATGCATCTCTCATCGGCGTGATTGCTGGCCAGCCTCTTTAATCTTCCTTTAAGTAGTCGTAGTAAAAGGAGCAGCAGCAACGTATCCCACTACCCTCCCAAACATGCAGTCCGATCTGCATTACGAACAAAACAAGTTTTTCAGCATCTTCGCCGTGCTGCCCTGTCCGTTACGCAGCCAGGTGGCACTACCCTGCCAACACCGTCGCTGCCTCCCCCAGGTGCTCTGCGTACACGTGAAGCGGTTCCGCTGGTGCAACAACTACCGGACCAAGGTGGACGTGCCGCTGGTGTTCCCGGTGAAGGCGCTGGACATGTCCTCCCACCTGCTGGGCAGGGCGCCCGGCACGCGACGCTCCGGGACGGCCGGCTCACAGCTGTACGACCTGGCCGCCGTCATCGTGCACCACGGCAGCGGCGCCGGCTCCGGACACTACACCGCCTTCGCCAGTCACGGAGGTCAGTTCCGAGGGACACTACACCGCCAGTCACGGAGGTCAGTTCCGAGGGAGGGGCACTACACCGCCAGTCACGGAGGTCAGTTCCGGTGAGAGGGGCGCTACACCGCCTTCGCCAGCCACGGAGGTTAGTTCCGAGGGAGGGACACTACACCGCCAGTCACGGAGGTTAGTTCCGAGGGAGGGACACTACACCGCCAGCCACGGAGGTTAGTTCCGAGGGAGGGACACTACACCGCCTTCGCCAGCCACGGAGGTTAGTTCCGGTGAGAGGGGCGCTACACCGCCTTCGCCAGTCACGGAGGTTAGTTCCGAGGGGAGGGGCGCTACACCGCCTTCGCCAGCCACGGAGGTTAGTTCCGGTGAGAGGGGCGCTACACCGCCTTCGCCAGTCACGGAGGTTAGTTCCGAGGGGAGGGACGCTACACCGCCTTCGCCAGCCACGGAGGTTAGTTCCCAGGGAGGGACACTACACCGCCAGTCACGGAGGTTAGTTCCGAGGGGAGGGGCGCTACACCGCCTTCGCCAGTCACGGAGGTTAGTTCCGGTGAGAGGGGCGCTACACCGCCTTCGCCAGCCACGGAGGTTAGTTCCGAGGGAGGGACACACAGTCACGGAGGTTAGTGGAGAGGGCGCTACACCGCCTTCGCCAGCCACGGAGGTTAGTTCCGAGGGGAGGGACGCTACACCGCCTTCGCCAGCCACGGAGGTTAGTTCCGAGGGGAGGGGCGCTACACCGCCTTCGCCAGCCACGGAGGTCAGGCTTTCATCCCGGGAGCTGGGCGGTTATTCCGACGTCTGATCGTAGTTGTATATTTTCGTAATGTTTATGTTGATGACACGTCTAATGTATCTGTGTCAGAAATTTGGCGGCCACTTTTATGGATGGTTAATGGCCTGATAAATCTAACGCCAATGATTGCGTTGTTTGTCGCCCCATTAAACTGGAACAGCTCTTTGGTAAATCCAAGCAGGCGCAAACCTATCGGGCGTCGCGAAGTTCTTTCAGTCATTATCGCGTCCGTTTGTCTGAGTCGCTCGCATGCTCTAGAAGTGGGATTACTGACCTTGGTGACCTTTATCGGTGACCGGCATATGGATTCGTGCCCGGAATATGGTGTGTGCGGGGCACGGCGTGCCGTGCTCAATCAGTCGGCGCCTGCGGCAATTTACCGGTCAGGTGAACCCAACACCGCGCTATTCTGGGACGCCGCCGTTTCACGGGAATATGGCGAATATGGGGCTTGCTTCACCCTTGTGGAGGGAGGAGAAGAAGTAAAGGATAGCCCCTAAATAGAAAATTAAGAAGGCTCGAAAGACGTGGAATATAACTAAGTTGCAGGCTCGACCCAAATGCAGTCGAATTTTCTTCGTTTATTTTTTAGTCAGATCAATACTGAGGTCTCTAAAGGTCAAGTTAGGGCAACATTGTTGAAATTAGGTGTTATTACGAAACCTGGTTTACTTCGGGAACTGGAAGAGGGAGAATGTGTCATTCGCCCTGCTCGGCGTCATTCGAAAGCGCTTTAATGCCCCTTTCTTTGTCATGGCGCCCGTTCAGGCGCTTCGTGGCGGTCATAGATGCGGGGGTGCGTTTGCGCCGGGGGCTCACTGACCCGCTGACCCACTCAACCGTGGAACACGCAGTTCCACCCGTTTACTCATTCGTCCCATTCGCTTCTATTACACTCTCCTCACCCACATTTGAATCAGCTGCAGCTGCAACAAAAAAGCAGAAAAGTAGAGTTGGCCCTCTCTAGACTCCGCATCGGGCACTGTTATGCTACTCATGCCCACCACCTGAATATCTCTGCTCCCAACCTGTGTTTACATTGTGGCAACCGGCTTACTGTTGAACATTTTTTATTCGAGGTAGAATCTGAAAAGGCAAATGCGTCGATTCTTCCCATCGGTCTCTTTTGGAGCAATGTCTGGGAAACGATCCCGTCGTAGATATTAAATGCATTTTTCATACCTGAAAGCGCTACATTTGGGCATAACTTATAGCCCTCACAGTGCTTTTTAGCGGTTACACCTCCGGCATAGAACATTTTCAGCTAACCAGGAAAGTTTTGAACTGGCCTAACTTGACAATGCTGGGTACATATAGCCAAAGAAGCTGACGTGCCCTAAAACACCAATCATCATCAATCAACTGCGGCTTGGTGGTGTTGATCGACCGCACGCCTGAGTGTGCCGGCCTCATGAGATGGGAGAGTCATTAGGGTCGTTCAAAAAACTTTTTTCTTTTTTCAGACTCGAACCCACTTTTTCCCATTACATTTTCGATTCTGATTTCAATGAGCCACATTCCAAGCATCTACGACAACGGGAAAGATCGCCTCAAAACGGTTAAAGATTGCATGTTTCAGGCGCGATTGACCGCCCGGCGTTGCAGTCTCCCCTTGTTAAATTGGGATGAGAGGGGTGCATAACCTACCAGTAAAGACAGCGTGGCATGTGCGTGCGTATAAGAGCGGTAGATGGGATTTAACATGCAGGCATTTACTTGTCAGATGTATTTGCAGCGCAATACAAATACATGTTATTCCACAAAAGACCTGAAATAAATGGTTCAGCACCCTAGCACTCTAAATCCCGACAGAACAGGAATGCCTTCCGGAGGCGAACCTTTCTCTGGTAACATTCGTTGGAGAACACCGTTGGGGCAGGTGTTTCTCCCTATTCTCCTGCGAACTTTTAGCTCAAGTACTGAAAAAGACCCTGTTTTATATTTTTATCCTTTAGATGGCTCACGAAATCTTCCATCAGCTTCACCCCACGTTCTATGGGACCGTTCATGGCAGTAAGTTCTGGAATACCTTGAAACAGGGGAAGCTATACCAGTTACCAGCTTCTCAACGGAGCCATTTCATGCCAGAATATTTCAGATTCAGGCGCTCAAATACCAGTCAGATTTCAGGAATGACAAATTGGCAGAGGCTTGGTACCGAGCCGAGCTCTTCATAGCCTCTGTCGGAAACTTTAGCCTACCCAACTGGAAGGTGGATGGTTTTGCTGTTTAGGCCAGGTACGTGCCACTGCCTTTTTACCTCCAGCATTGTGATTCTTATTTGCGAGGCAGATTATAACTTTCTGGTCACAAATAACAGTTGCGTGCCAGCTCTGTTTTCCTTGAGAAGATAATCACGAATTGCACTAGCTGGTTTACGTGTGGCCGTCAGGAGAGGTTGTCTCCAACAAATGGCTGTTTAGAAGACCGGAAGCCCACCAGCGAGCCATATCCGTGGAATATAGGACATTTATGGCATGAACTGCGTGCTACGACTGAGTCAGATTCCGTTCATCATTCCAGAAGATACTTAAAGACTGAATATTATAATATTTGGAGTTTAAAAACGCATCAACTGCTCAAGTCATATGGCATCAGAGGCGAGAGGGAGAGAATTAACCTGGGCTAGAGCAGGGCGCCAGATTCTGCCTCTGCGTGGGCTCGAACCCACGACACCCAGCACATGATTAATGCCATTGGCCGAGCTGAGCGCAAGCGCTAACCGACTGAGCCACTCAGACCCCGAAATAGTTGGCGGCTTTCCTTGTAAGTGGTTGTAAACCATGCATTTGGGCTCCTCTGTCGCGGATAGTCAGCTTTAGAGCCTTCTATGAGCCTCAAAGCTATCCATAAAATGCAATGCAGTGCTTTCATTAAGTTAATATAGAAATCGCCCTGAATGTGCTGAAGTCAATTTGCCATCAGCTGTGGTATCTGTGCACAAAAAGTTATATTCTGTCCCGCTGGTGAGAACCGCCATCTTGGAGGTAAGGAGCCAGTCGTACAATTGTCCAAAACAGCAAACAATTCACATTTGACTGGGGCAGGCTTAAGTTTTCGATAGAGGCTATGAAGAGCTCGGTGAATGCTCGGTACTAAGCTTCAGCCAGCTTGTCACTCCTGACAGCTGGCTGGTATTCGATTGCCTGAGTCTGAAATATTCTGACCAGAAATGGCTTCGTTAAGAAGCTGGTGACTGGTATAGCTTCTCCTGTTTCAAGATATTTCAGAACTTAATGTGGTGAACTATCCCACAGCGTGGTGTGAAGCTGGTGGAAGATCTCGTGAGCTATCCAAAGGGTAAAAATATGCAGCAGGGTCCTCTTCTAGCAGTATCAGAGCTCTTAAATAGTTCGCAGGAGAATAGGGAGAAGCACCTGCCCCAACGACGTTCTCAAACGAATGTTACCAGGGAAAGGTTCGCCTCCGGAAGGCATTCCTGTTCTGTCGGGATTTAGAGTACTAGGGTGCTGAACCATTTAATTTCAGGTCTTTTGTGGAATAACATGTATTTGTATTGCGCTGCAAATACATCTGACAAGTAAATGCCTGCATGTTAACTCCCATCTACCGCTCTTATACGCACGCACATGCCAGGCTGTCTTTATTGGTAAGTTATGCACCCCTTTCATCCCAATGTAACAAGTGGAGACTGCAACGCCGGGCGGTCAATCGCGCCTGAAACATGAAATATTTAACCGTTTTGAGGCGATCTTTCCCGTTGTCGTAGATGCTTGGAATGTGGCTCATTGAAATCAGATTTGAATATATAATGGGAAAAAGTGGGTTCGAGTCTGAAAAGTAAAAACATGTTTTTTTGAACGACCCTAGAGAGTAATGCTCCTCTGAAAGATGGCTTTGTTGTGCCTCTGGTATGTGCTTGTTTTTGTTCTACCACCGAATAGGCGTGAATGGCTTGAGTTTCAAAGGCTGGTGTGCTGAAAGTCACTGAACATCGCGAATTTTAGTATATGCTTCCAGGCTAAAATATTAGGCAGGCTTGATTCAGCGCTATTTGTCCGACGGAAGAGGGAATATAGAACACTGCTGCCAGGCTCATTTGAAAGCTGTGATAAGCTCGTATAGATAGTTACCAAGTTTAGGTTAAGTCTAGATTGGGGTCAATCGAGGTCGAGGACGATCCGCTACCCATACTATGGGGTTTCGCGAATGACCTCCAAACCAAACATGATGCGACCATTATGGAGGCGCATTTCCTCGCTTCAATACGAATCGAATGATGTACGGTAAGGTTTTACCATGTTAGGTCAAATTCAAAGATTTACCTTATCTCAGTCGACGGATTGACCCGAAGTGACCTGGTAGAGTCATGATTGGTATCATTAGACTCACAGCGGCAATGCAAACATAATGACGGTAAAATAGTAAAAAACTTTGTGTTTAGTTAAAACTATTAAGTGAATCATAAAAATCCTTACTCGACCTCAGATGACCTGGAAAAAATGATCGGTCAAATTTTTCAGCCTCAGCCTCAGAAATGGACTTGTCATCGAGTCGTTAGTGACATTGCGTTTTTTGCGACGAAATCAGATATATACCTATACCGAACGTGGACTGTAATAATTCTCTTTTCCGTTCACATCACAAGGAGATTTTCATTGGCAGTCAACACAATGGTCGTGGCTAAAAACTTGCTGTCGCCGGAACAAAATGTCATCAGGAGTTTCAAACTGAAATAACCGTTAGGAAGTGCATTTAACTTGAAAGAATCTCATTGTTGTAAAAGCTTCAGGAAATTGGTTGGGAGCGTGGTTTTGCAGCGGGAAATATACTGCAACCTCTCTGAACTCAAAAGGCACAGGAAATGCTACAATGTGACTGAAAATCAGATTGAGCGAGCTTAATGACACGCTCCCGTATCTATTAAATTCCGCTCCAGCGAACAAGCATTCTTCATCCAAACGTTCATTGCTGCGGAATTGTTTAATTGTTCATTGACGCGCTGTAGGACCCTGGTAGCCGGGGTGCCCTAAAACCACAGCACAAACTATCGTTCATTCTTTATTAGTACTGTTCAAGCAACAATGTGAGCACCCAATAATACTTAAGTTATTAATAACACAATCTGAGACGCGGAACAAAAGACATCTGGTAACTTAGTCAAAACCTGGAGTTATCACGCTCCCTAAATTTCTCGAGCTGACTGGAATTGATAAAAACGATAAACAGGCACATGTCGGAGGATTAGAAAATAAAATGAATCTATTTGCTCAACTAGCGGACAATGCCTGAATGCCTGAACGAACCTGTCTGTTAAATTGGTCAAATGACATCTTGAAGAGTCGGAGAATGGACATCCTGTCATATAACAGTTAGAATCAATGATGGTGCGACAAAACAGTCCAGTTGAACAGTTTCCATTGTTCCAAATGGGCCATGTAGCGGGCTTCCGAATATTGCCCGTGTGTTCCTGTCTGCCATACGAGGAAGGAAATCACCGAGCCGATGGGGGATATATCTTGCCCGAATTTATTATTGCGTTGTACAAAAATATATATCACCGTCGATTAGCCAGACCGCTACTTTAGCTCCAGCTAAGATATAGTAGTACATCAATGGTGGGGAGCTTTTGGTGAATTTTGATTTAAGGCAAATCAATAATTATTACGGAATATTTTTTAACCTATCAAGGTAAGTCTTGGCCTATCCACCCCAAATCACAGCCAGATTCCAAAATCAATAAAATGTCGAAATAAGCCGCCAAGTTTGGCTCGGGTTCCAGCTCTTTCTAGTGGCCCACATGAAGGCATCAAATCACCAGTTAGGCCTAATGTCCTGTTCGGCTAGCCACAGTGTGATTGATATGGCCCACAATGGCCGAAGAGTGGATCATGGTTATCCGGCGAGCTCCCGTCTGGCGTCTGCCACAATCGTCATAGTATTAAGCCACTCCAGGCTGTAATCCGAGGCAACGCTCCCGTCTTACGCTAATTTCAACAAGCATACCTTGCGGTTCAACAGCTTCTGACAGCCTGCTCCCGCTGCGGTGTTGATGGCGGTGAGCGTTACGGCCAAGCCGGCCCGGCCCTCACAGGCTTCCCAGGCGGCTCCGCTGGACTGCAGGGAGCCCGGCAGAAATAGCTCACGTGCTCTGCCCCTGAAATAACGTGTCTGCGTTATCGCGTGAAACCAGGAGCGTCTGCAGGTCTGCAGGTAAATCTCATCTCCAAAGGCAGAGCTGGTGTCTCGGACGTTCCCGCTGTGAGGTTATGACTGATGATGAGAAACGAACTCGCGATGGTATTGTTTGTACTTCCTGGTGGGCAGGAAGTAGTTTTGAAATGTTCTGCTGGACGAAAAGATACGGCGGAAATCATCACTCTACCGCGTGGTCGGCTGTCTACGGGCTGGCAGTTGCACAGTCTATTTGAGGAGAGTTAAGCCCTGGTCGGTTTTGAGCAGAGTTATATAATGAATTACTCTGCTCGACCCATATTCGTTCACAATTCAAAGCCCCGGTCGCTTTTGAACGAAAAACAGTCACTGTAACTAAAACTAATTACTGCAATGAACCCATATTCCAACACAGTTTCGATGCACCTCTTCGTTCTTGAACACGTCATCGTCCATAATTCGGATCCCAAGTCTGGAGGCAGATCAAGTTTAGGGACAATCTAGCTGAGTGAAAAGCGTTTCTCCTGTAAAATTCGGTGGTTTTATTTTATGGTGTCAGCTATATCGTAGTTATTGAGTTACTGGCCTTCTGCAGGCGACGGGACGACGTGCGAAACGTGCATTTGTCTGCTCTGATGTGTTCGCTTTACCGAAGTCATAGGACGTGAGTGAGGAGGTGAAAAAGGCTGGGTCTGAGCGATGGAATCAACGAGATCTCCAGCTTCCCGTATGGCGGAGAGGTTCTAAAGAAAAGGATCGCTTCTTTGGTTATAGCTGGATAATGTTATATTTGTTGTGTGTGATCTTTGAGTGGCGCCTTTTTAGACAACATACATACTTTTGCCAAGCCATCGTGAACATGTCAAAGATTGCTGAAGGCTGATCAGTGCATTTGAAAAATTTAGTCACCCATTCATGAAAAGCTGCCAGACCCCGAACTTGAATCCCAGTGAAACCAACGTCAGCATGTGACAACGTTGTATCATCCATTCCATCATGTCCTACGTGTGTCCTGTGCTAAAAATGTGATACCGTCCCGTTCTCTTTTTTCTGTGGTCTTTTCATAATACTAATTACATCTTGGTCCCATCCCGAACAAAGCATAGAAAATGGTTTCCAATTATATCCTGTCCCTTGATTCCCATCCCGTCCCATGATTCCTACCCCGTTTCGCGTCTCATGATTCCCATTACGTTCCCGTCCTATGCTTTCCATTCCGTCCCTGTCCCATGATTTCCCCGCCTCATAATTCCCATTCCTTTCCACGTCCCATGATTGCCTCCCCGTCCCCCGTCTCATTACTACGTACGTGACACATGACTACCTACCCCATTCCCTGTCTCATGATTCCCCCCGTTACCCGTCACAGGATTCCCACCCCGTCCCCCGTCTCATGACTCCTACCCCATTCCCCGTCGCATCATTCCCCCCGTTCCCCGTCCCAGGATTCCCACCCTGTTCCCCGTTCCAGGATTTCCACCTCGTTCCCTGTCTAATGATTCCCACCTCGTTCCCCGTCTCATGATTCACACCTCGTTCCCCGTCCTATGATCTTCCACCCCGTTGCCTGTCCCATGATTCCCACCCCGCCTCCCATCCCATGGGTCCCGCCCCATCCCCCGTCCCATGACTCCCATTCCGCTCCACATCCCACGCAGATCCCAAGGCGGAAGTCTGCCACCTCACGTCTAGCTCAGGGTGAGGTCCATCCTGCCGGACTGGGTTATAAAGCGTCCGTGTGAGCGGTGAAGTTGAATCATCTGCTCCACCGACTCCTGAAGCTCGACGGCATTATTGTGCGGGGTAGGGGGCCATTTTAGCGTCTGAAGATGAAGGAAACGTTATGGGAGTGTCACGAGTGTGAAATTACCGCAGCAGGGTGGGTTAACTTCATCTAAATTGCGGCAGACTTTTGCGTATGAATTCATTACGATGGCGGTCTGAGCGGGACTGGACTGAACAAGTTGCCAGTCTGCAATCTGATAAAAGCCTGACCTGGAAGCTGTTCACCCGTCCTCAGTCAAGGCGTTCAGTATTAGTGTCGGCCGTCGACCTCTGATGTCAGGCGCTCAATATTAAATCACTGCTTTATTGAACACGTAGGGCATTCGATTTGCCCATCTGTGTTTCTCAGAGTGTATTGAAATGAATGGACATAACGTCACAACTTTTGCCTGAAACAACACGATGGAAACAATTTCTAGTGTTTACTGATGCCGGTTTTATACGTATGGCGCTCAACACGTGCAACTGCAACATCAGTATGCTGCCGTTACGATGGAAGCCTTTATCTCGGAACTGTGTGTAACTGTACTAATCTGAACTTTTAACTGATGTTTATTAATGAACACTGCCAGTATCCATGAATCTGAATGATGTAGAGTGATCAGAGACTCAGTGTTGGCTGCGCTTTGATGTCGAAGAAAATTCGAATGGTCGGGACGGTGATCGAAGCCAGACCGACATGTACTGATGCTGTCAGCTGGACTTCACGCCAGGCCGCTCTCAAACTTGTATGGAAATAAATGGGGCTGCCAGACAGACATTCCTCCCGTCGGCTCTGAGCGACGGCTTTCCTGTCGAATGTAGCCCCAGCGGTCTAATCTGTCTCTGCTGGTGATTTACGTACATCGAGAACTGCTTTATTGCGTGGCTTTGCACGTGCCTAAAACGTTGCTGAACCACTTATGATAGTCTAGAAAATCAATATAGTTCTTTCCATTATAGTGGCTTGGAGAGTTTCGGTCATGGACCACCGTTTTGCAGCTGGAAGCTCGAAACTCAGTGAATTATTTGAGAAAATACCGGAGACTCCAGATATTTCTTGAAAACAGCGAGCACGATATACTCTGCCAGAAGCTGGAATTTCCTGAAACTGCCTCGGAAACCCTGAGACTTCTGATACGCGGCTCGCCAAGCGAGCCCACGTAATCAGTATTTTAATTGCGATATGATATAACGCTTCGCTGTACGGAGGGAGGCTGCTCCAGCCCCCTTCAGGTTTTTCGGACACAGGCGGTAGACTCCTGCGTGGTGGGTTTTACGCCGCTTGGTATAGCGCATGGAGATTCATTGCACATATTTTGGATACAAATATGTCCGGCTCATATCAGGCCAGCGAGCGATGATGTCACGTCCGGAAGCATGTGTGACAGGTTGTCGGCATTGTGGTGGGCTTCCTTGAACGTAACATGGATGTAACGCATACTATGATACTCAGGGTCCTGAAATTGCTTTCACGCAAGGTGGAAGTGAGGCCAAAATCCCAAAAAGAGGTCAAAATCACCCGCTTTCTTAACATGCCCCATTTTTATCTTTTAGTATTTCCAGGCTTACAAGTCCCATCACAGCTTTTTCCTGGACCTGTTCATTGTTTCATACCAAGCCAATACTATTTTAGGATAATACTTTGCTTTAGGATTTTATATGCTTTTATAATACAAGCAACTACTACCACCAGCTTTTTGTTTTGAGTGACAGTATATGAAAATATATGCTGTAGAATGGAAGTGAAGAACCATCATTCTGCTACCTCCTAGTGGAATGAAAACATTCTGATGCTCTGCAATTGTAGGTACCTCATATATAGATAGGATCTCATAACCCTGAATCTCTAACCCCTCAACATAGAACTAGGAAGCTACATCATTTCTAATGTTTATATATAGAATACATTATTTGGCCCTGATGCCATGGTAAATAACTAACCAGATAAAATCCCTCTTCCCCTTATTTTGATATTCTCCAATTTTCCCCCATCCAAGCACCACACAGGATATTATTATTTAATGCAAGACGTGGGGTTTAAATACTCAACCACTGTCAGGATTATTTTGCTTCAATGTGTGAAAACCACCAGCCTATATTTGTATGCACAAGCAGTTCAGATGAAGAAAATTGCAACCATACCCAGCCTTAAAAATCAAGAGCTGTAAAAGGTACAGTCTGAGCCTTCCTCCGAACTGTGGAAAACTTTTGTGGGGTATTATGACCTCACCCAGTACTGTACTGAGTAGGTAGGTACCTACCTATCTCCTGTAGATATTTAAGATGGGAGAAATGGTTCGATTAATCGTAAATTTCCCGAAAGGTAAGCTGCAGTATCAGGGATTAGAAATGAACCCTCATCCACAATATTCCTTCCAACAAGCTCAAATTCCTTTCGCACACTCACTCAATTTCCAGTCTTCTTCCAATAACCGACCTTTCCAATACTGACCTCAAAATTCTGTACTCTGCGCCGTGGTGATATTCGCGCTCGCCAAGGTTACCGAAGTAACTTAAAACTCACCACCTGCACTTGCGCACTCATTCGTGTCACCCGAGATCATTTTGACTCTTCAAATACGACAAAGTGACGTCATTGTTTTGAATGAACGAAATCCAGCTGAGGCCTTTTCACCGAGGCCAATTCAGTCCTTAAATGTCTTTGGAATCCCATTTCTCATTATTAAACTGACGGTTGAGGGCAATCGAACGCTAGAAATGCTGCTAAAGCATGTTTAAACTTGAAAAAAATAACAAAAAGAAAAATAAATCTGTATTTTACCAAATATATTAAAAGGTGGAATCGGCCTCACTTAAAGTGGATATTTTTACCGAAATCACGATGTTGTTCCGAGCGTTTGAAAATTTCAAAGCAGCTCTTAAGCCGCACGGTAAAAATACCTAGAAATTGCTTATTTATTTTTCTTGAAGAAAAAATGTATTCCTTTCTAACTTGTGTTGATGAAAATAATATATATCCTAATTTGTTCATCAATGGCACCAACCTTAAAAAATAGTTCGAAAATCAGGGTTGACTTTGGCAGCCTCTCTGAAATTATAAGATTACTTTCATATTATTGGTGGTCTTGGTAGGAATCTACGTTTCATTTTGACCCTTTCAAATGCGACTTGTATCCTATTCTAATGCGAGTAATTACCGAAAATTAAAAGTGGACGAAAACGAATGTGCCTCGATCCAATCGGCCTCACTGAACAAATACCCACGTGAAGTCCTTCCTTCGCCTGAAAATCTGGTAGCAGCCAATCCCAAGGCAAAAGTATGCGCCATCTTTTGTATTTGAAAGTGCCAGAAAGTTCTGGGACATGACAAAGTTTGTTATACCTCCAGAAAACCTTTGTTGCCTCACTTTTCCCATGTCACCGTTGGTGTTATTTTCTGTCGGTTTAATGTTTTAGTTTGTGGCAGGCCGGGATTGTTTTGTTTTGTACGGGGTTGTTATGTTTTTATCGTCGTTGTTGGTGTATGGGGAGTAGTATTCGCGTTTAAGATTGGTGCGAGGACGTAATCAGGCAAGATATTACATCAATGGTGGCTGGGGATTATACTAATATGGTTTGGGTATTCCCTGTCATAATTTAGATGCGTATTATACCAGTTTTCATGCCCGGGATTCCTCTGCCAAGTGAAGCCAAAACAAGTCCCTGGTGAGCCCTAAATAAACCTGAAAAAGATGCGTTTTCCACTTAAAATTGTGAATTTCAGGACACTGATGATACTTTGATATCAGTTGGCCTTATGTGGTCTTTTCTAACGTGTTTCAACATTTACTAATGTTACTGGGTTAAACCTCGGTAACCCCTATGGAATTTTGAGCGTTGTACTCTACATTTGGGCTTATTTGGGGAGCTAAACAAATTTTTGGGGGTTAAAAACACTCAGATAGGTTTTCATATTTTCTTAAGTTAAAACTCAACTCCGAATCTTACCCGCTAGGAGTAAAAACTAGCCATTTCTGGCAGCTTCTTCTATCGGCCAGCTATGGTCTTTTAACGTGCAACCTATGGGCCATATGGGTGTCTGCAGAATAGTATGTGAATAGAAATGCAACATTGTACTGCTCTGACTAGTTTTTTTCTTGCGCGATGTATGATTAATGTGTGAGTGCGATGTGTGATTTACCAAATGATCCTACATAGCAGCCAAAGAGGCGAAATTGGCCGGAAGAGACAAAAAACAGACCTCTCTGACGTGACTCTGAAGGTGACCTGACGACCGAAGGTCGTAAAGTGGACTTCAATGGCGAGCTCTGGTGACGAACAGCGTGCTGCAATTGTCCCGAAGCTGTACGCTGATTAGGGGCTAAGCGCGAGGGGGTTGTAACGCCCCCTCTCCTCTCAGGGGTGATGGTTAGGAACTCTAGAATAAGTGCGAGGGCTGAATAACTGGAGTGCCAGTGGAGGTTTTAGAACGCCTAAATTGCCGATAGCGCCAGATGTGAGTGTATGTGGTTAAGACAAAATGCTCCGGAAAGACTTCTGATGAAGGAGTTGACATGTCTGAAGGGCCAGAAGAGCCTAACAAACACGCGCGAAAATTAGACAGATGTGTTGCAATGACTGATGAAAAGAGAGTAACGCACCAGTAACACGTTTCAGAGTTAAAAGTTGTTTCAGCATGCCTACAATGACAACAATAGATATGCAAATGACACACTAATCGTGCACATTAGCATTGACCTGTTGAAATCAGGCAGGTTCACACGTTTGTGTTCGCGATCACGGTGGTGATCTCTGTCCAAACATTATTTTCTTAATGCCTTGAAAAGTGACGTGTTACTATTCGTGATGGTCTTTGTTTCAATGATTTTTGGGGGATTTTCGCATTCAACCCACATATCGTTGTCTTGTGGCCAGTGGCGGATCTAGCCGGGTGGTTTGGGAGGATCTAACCAACAAACCAAAGTCGAAAAGCAAAAAAACGTCACACAGTGAAAAATTGCACTACAATATTGCTTTTCGGTAGGATTTTGGGAACTAGAGACGAGAAGCAAAAAAAGACACGGGTGAAAAATATGGGCTCAAGATACTTTTTTTCCTATCCAAGCCCCAATATTTACACTGAACTTCACTAATTTTGTTTGAAGTTGAGAGTTAAAGCACCAAAATCTTGCTTATCAAGCTAAAAAGGAGTCGGGGAAAAAGGAGGTCGATCGCTTTGGGGGGGCAAAAACATAGTTTTGCCCCGAATTTTTCCGTTTGGGGGGGCAATTGTCTTTTGCCCCCCCCCTGGATCCGTCACTGCTTGTGGCATAGATAAAGGAAATAAACTCTGTGTTGATTTATGACAGTTATGTGAGCACGAAGAGATTGAACTGGGCTCACATACCGCCAATGCGTGATAAAGCATCATTCGAGCATTGCTCCGAATAACACACACAGAAGGGGTCTCAGACCACTTTGGTGTTGACGTAAGCGTGTTTTTAGGCGGGAAGCATTGTTATCCGGAAGTAAAGAATTGATAATACAACTACCAGTCATTCGTGGCTGCGTCAAATCTCTGGCTTCCCTTGCCGTGAAAATATTCTGATTTCATTTATGTTCATAATGCCGCTGTTGCTCTATAGTTAAAAAGTTCGTGAATCTGCAACTTGGCAAGAAAACAATCACCCAGTTCATGAACGGAATATAGTGCTTCTACGTTTAAGAGCACGGTGGTTTGTTGTTGCTCCAGTATGGGGGTGTAGCTCTCAATTGTGATGAACGAAAAAAACAATGACTACACAATGCTCGATAAGGCACAATCCGGGGGATATAAAACACTAAGCCCATCCGAATGACTTAAGCTGGATTTGTGGCATCTAATTTAAAACTAGATTGTTTGTGCTAATCCAACTAGGACTCCCTCAATGGAGGAGGGATATCCAGCCTTGCTAACAAAACCCTTCTTCGAATACTTTAGAACGAGATGAGAAAATGGGCGCGGCGCAGCGTGATTGCATTCTCCGTGGCTCTGTCCCGGGTGCTTTACCGCTCCTGTGGTGACTGTTTGTTGTTTTTTCTGCTCTCCGTCTGTCCGGTCTGATAATTGATTTGGGGGATTTACTGATGGAGTCTGTGAAAAAGTGGCTGTCACTGAGCCCACGCACCGTCAACTCTGGCTGGCAGAGGCGGTTCCAGGCGGGGGGAATCCGGTCCTGGCCCTCCTCACGTTTTTTGAGTTTTGCCCGATTTCCTTTTTTGCCTGATTTTCCATTATGCCTCCACGATTGTACCCGGGTTTCTACCCTCGCCAGCCTGTGGTCTGGACCCGCCTCTGTATGGGCATTATCTGCTGTCGGCCGGGGTGTGGGCGAGATGGGGGCGCCCCCTGGGGGCGTGCGTACGCTGTGTCACTCGGCGGCGTGACGCGTGGGCGCCGACTAGAGGGACTGCGCCTCGTCGAACTCTCGCCGACTGGTATGGTGTGGTCTGACCCATTTGTTGCCGGTTAGGCTGTTGGCTGAGAAGTTGGATGTGTTACAAGTAGTTCAGCAAGTGCGTTGGTGGCCGAAAAGTGAGGAAGCCAGCGATTTATGGAATTGATGGCGTGCCAAACGGCCTCCGTTTTCACCTTTTGTAGATTGCAGGAGAAAAGGTGTGGGTGAAATGAACAGTAAAAAAAGATATTTTCCTATTTTTATGTGACTGAGTGTTGGCGCTATTTGACAGGGCAGTTGATGCAACTTCTGTTAATTTGTTCCCTCTGTATCTCGCTACCCGGGTTCGGGTTTCGTACGGTCGGGGAGTTTTTAGCCAGACTGCAACGAGAAACCTATGATGGAGCATTTTAGTTGATATATGGGTTTTCCAGCCATGCTCGGCCACCCACAGCTGCTGCTGTTGAAACATGCTGCTGAGTGCAAATTTGCTTGAATTGAAAATAGAAGCAGCGAAGATATTACGCCGGAAATAACTTTTCTGCGCCCGGTCTATGAATAAAGCATGTTGTTCATTTCTGACCCTTGTGCCGGTAACCATCGCATGGGATATTGTTTCCCATCGAGTGATTCAAGTATGGACACAAAGCGTTTCAGTATGCTGAGAAGATTCCTTCCTCCTTTGCCGCTGTTAGTTTGTGGAATAAAGTAAGGTGAGTGACACTTTCTCTTTGGTTAAACACGGTTATTTAAAACGCTGGACGGTTATTTAAAGGGTTCACTGGAGATATGTATCTGCTCGAGTTTGCTCGCCTGACTTTCAATGATCAGCTTTACTTCCAAAGAAACCTCTACTATTCCCAATTGACTTATCTGGTGTTTTCTGATTATGTACGATTCGCTCCCCGTGGTGCAAGGATTTGAGCTTTTTCGTGGTCTTCACGATCGGAGGCCGTTCGGGTTTTGGTGCCATCATGTTTGTGAACAAAAATATAATCATGATTAATCGCATTGGAGCATGTTCCTCCCATTTTATTGCGTTCCATTGTTGTCCTCGCGTCGTCGCGTCGATGACATAAAATGCGTATGTGACCCCAGAGCACCCCTCGAAGGGCATGGATCAAATGCTTTCTTCATCTACTTTGCAATTGGGCCAAGAGCTAAAAGTATTTGTAGCTGTAATGACCAAAGTCTTGGCTTCTGAAAACAGAATTGTTATACAAATGTACGTAATATGACGTGGTAATGGTTATCTACTCAATATGATGGATAGGTAGCGGACAGGACCTGACCATATTTCACCGGTACGGAAATCCTTACAATCTAACCATTGTAGTCTTTTTTGCTCTTCTGACGTAGCGTGAGTTTCGGATTATTATTCAGTCAGACATGTTTAAGAGCAGCGCGAGCTCAGTTTAAAGTAACGCCATTTGGCTTAGGCTCTTGACCTGATCGGAGATGACCTTGACCCAGAAGTCTGGATGATGTCGACCACCGGGGAATAACCCTTACGGGACATATTTGACCGCCACCTGGGCAAAGCTGTCTCTGAGTTAACATCTTCCTCCATTTATCGCAGCTGAAAACACAATCTTCTCTGGGAGAGTAAAATAAACAGCAGTTATTTATAGCCATCAACGTGGCTGAAAGCTGCAAGTATTGCGGTAGCGATATGACGGGTATGATTATCTTAGCTTAAGAATATAACAGGTTTTTTAACTTCACGCCTGCAACGTGAATTGAGAATCAGCGGATCCACGTGGGGGCAACGGACACTAGTGTCCTGGCTGCAAAAAATGTTGTTGTATAACAATATGGAACAATAAAGTTTTCCCCACAGCTTCATAGTTGCAAAACTGCTGTGGAACCTCGTAGAACGTGAATAGTTTACATACTCTTGCAATATTCAAACCGTTATGCGGTAAAATTGTTCGGGAACCTCGCAGAACGGGAACAGCTGACATTTACATCCAATATGCAGACTGTTCTGTAGATGATTGAGGCACTGGTAGCGCTTTATAGCTGGTATGATATGTTTGTTTGCATATATGATGCAGAGTGATGTGAATTACACGGCCCCGGCCTCAGGACGGAACGTTTCTCAGTTGTCGTTGCAAGAGAGCTCGGCTTGTGATTGGCTGCTCAGTTTTAAACCATTTTATTGAGCACCATAACGGAGTACTGTTCACCGGACCTGAGCCGGACCCGAGGGCGCCGCCACGGCCTTTTACTGGAGCAGTAAAAAAAAACATCTGGACTCACCAGGCCGTCTGGGGAGTAGTTCGCCTGCAGCCAACTCGGAAACATTCGGGTGGGTTCACGTTAGGAGAACATGTCAAACTAGCTGTTCCAGTGAGAAGTTCTGGGCGGGTGCGTGCCTGATCCACCAGCTGGGGTGAGGCGGCCGTCTTCCGTCCCCCCGCGCTCGGTTTGACGCCCAGGGCCTTACCACCAACTGTTGGCGCAGTCAAAATGATGGTTATTTAGCGTCTCATTCGATTCGCCGTGCCATCTGAACGGGAATGATGCGTGAAAACGTGACATCTGGGCGGGAATGATGCGTGAAAACGTGACATCTGAACTGGAATGATGTGTGAAAACGTGACATCTGGGCAGGAATGATGCGTGAAAACGTGACATCTGGGCGGGAATGATGCGTGAAAACGTGACATCTGGGCGGGAATGATGCGTGAAAACGTGACATCTGGGCGGGAATGATGCGTGAAAACGTGACATCTGAACTGGAATGATGTGTGAAAACGTGACATCTGAACTGGAATAATGCGTGAAAACGTGACATCTGGGCGGGAATGATGCGTGAAAACGTGAAATCTGAACTGGAATGATGTGTGAAAACGTGACATCTGGGCGGGAATGATGCGTGAAAACGTGACATCTGAACTGGAATAATGCGTGAAAACGTGACATCTGGGCGGGAATGATGCGTGAAAACGTGACATCTGAACTGGAATGATGCGTGAAAACGTGACATCTGAACTGGAATGATGCGTAAAAACGTGACATCTGAGCGGGAATGATGCGTGAAAACGTGACATCTGGGCGGGAATGATGCGTGAAAACGTGACATCTGAACTGGAATAATGCGTGAAAACGTGACATCTGAACTGGAATGATGCGTGAAAACGTGACATCTGGGCGGGAATGATGTGTGAAAACGTGACATCTGGGCGAGAATGATGCGTGAAAACGTGACATCTGAACTGGAATGATGCGTGAAAACGTGACATCTGGGCGGGAATGATGCGTGAAAACGTGACATCTGAACTGGAATGATGTGTGAAAACGTGACATCTGGGCAGGAATGATGCGTGAAAATGTGACATCTGGGCGGGAATGATGCGTGAAAACGTGACATCTGAACTGGAATAATGCGTGAAAACGTGACATCTGGGCGGGAATGATGCGTGAAAACGTGACATCTGAACTGGAATGATGTGTGAAAACGTGACATCTGGGCAGGAATGATGCGTGAAAACGTGGCATCTGGGCGGGAATGATGCGTGAAAATGTGACATCTGGGCGGGAATGATGCGTGAAAACGTGACATCTGAACTGGAATGATGCGTGAAAACGTGATATCTGGGCGGGAATGATGCGTGAAAACGTGACATCTGGGCGGGAATGATGCGTGAAAACGTGACATCTGAACTGGAATGATGCGTGAAAACGTGACATCTGGGCGGGAATGATGCGTGAAAACGTGACATCTGGGCGGGAATGATGCGTGAAAATGTGACATCTGGGCGGGAATGATGCGTGAAAACGTGACATCTGGGCGGGAATGATGCGTGAAAACGTGACATCTGGGCGGGAATGATGCGTGAAAATGTGACATCTGGGCGGGAATGATGCGTGAAAACGTGACATCTGGGCGGGAATGATGCGTGAAAACGTGACATCTGAGTGGGAATGATGTGTGAAAACGTGACATCTGGGCGGGAATGATGCGTGAAAACGTGACATCTGGGCGGGAATGATGCGTGAAAACGTGACATCTGGGCGGGAATGATGCGTGAAAACGTGACATCTGGGCGGGAATGATGCGTGAAAACGTAACATCTGGGCGGGAATGATGCGTGAAAACGTGACATCTGAACTGTAATGATGTGTGAAAACGTGACATCTGGGCGGGAATGATGCGTGAAAACGTGACGTCTGGGCGGGAATGATGCGTGAAAACGTGTCATCTGAACTGGAACGATGCGTGAAAACGTGACATCTGGGCGGGAATGATGTACGAAAACGTGACATGTGGGCGGGAATGATGCGTGAAAACGTGACATCTGAACTGGAATAATGCGTGAAAACGTGACATCTGGGCGGGAATGATGCGTGAAAACGTGACATCTGAACTGGAATGATGTGTGAAAACGTGACATCTAGGCGGGAATGATGCGTGAAAACGTGACATCTGAACTGGAATAATGCGTGAAAACGTGACATTTGGGCGGGAATGATGCGTGAAAACGTGACATCTGAACTGGAATGATGCGTGAAAACGTGACATCTGAACTGGAATGATGCGTGAAAAACGTGACATCTGAGCGGGAATGATGCGTGAAAACGTGACATCTGGGCGGGAATGATGCGTGAAAACGTGACATCTGAACTGGAATAAAGCGTGAAAACGTGACATCTGAACTGGAATGATGCGTGAAAACGTGACATCTGGGCGGGAATGATGTGTGAAAACGTGACATCTGGGCGAGAATGATGCGTGAAAACGTGACATCTGAACTGGAATGATGCGTGAAAACGTGACATCTGGGCGGGAATGATGCGTGAAAACGTGACATCTGAACTGGAATAATGCGTGAAAACGTGACATCTGGGCGGGAATGATGCGTGAAAACGTGACATCTGAACTGGAATGATGTGTGAAAACGTGACATCTGGGCGGGAATGATGCGTGAAAACGTGACATCTGAACTGGAATAATGCGTGAAAACGTGACATCTGAACTGGAATGATGCGTGAAAACGTGACATCTGGGCGGGAATGATGTGTGAAAACGTGACATCTGGGCGAGAATGATGCGTGAAAACGTGACATCTGAACTGGAATGATGCGTGAAAACGTGACATCTGGGCGGGAATGATGCGTGAAAACGTGACATCTGAACTGGAATAATGCGTGAAAACGTGACATCTGGGTGGGAATGATGCGTGAAAACGTGACATCTGGGCGGGAATGATGCGTGAAAACGTGTCATCTGAACTGGAACGATGCGTGAAAACGTGACATCTGGGCGGGAATGATGCGTGAAAACGTGACATCTGGGCGGGAATGATGCGTGAAAACGTGACATCTGGGCGGGAATGATGCGTGAAAACGTGACATCTGAACTGGAATGATGTGTGAAAACGTGACATCTGGGCGGGAATGATGCGTGAAAACGTGACGTCTGGGCGGGAATGATGCGTGAAAACGTGTCATCTGAACTGGAACGATGCGTGAAAACGTGACATCTGGGCGGGAATGATGTGTGAAAACGTGAAATCTGACTGGAATGATGTGTGAAAACGTGACATCTGGGCGGGAATGATGCGTGAAAACGTGACATCTGAACTGGAATAATGCGTGAAAACGTGACATCTGGGTGGGAATGATGCGTGAAAATGTGACATCTGGGCGGGAATGATGCGTGAAAACGTGTCATCTGAACTGGAACGATGCGTGAAAACGTGACATCTGGGCGGGAATGATGCGTGAAAACGTGACATCTGGGTGGGAATGATGCGTGAAAACGTGACATCTGGGCGCGAATGATGCGTGAAAACGTGACATCTGGGTGGGAATGATGCGTGAAAATGTGACATCTGGGCGGGAATGATGCGTGAAAACGTGTCATCTGAACTGGAATGATGCGTGAAAACGTGACATCTGGGCGGGAATGATGCGTGAAAACGTGACATCTGGGCGGGAATGATGCGTGAAAACGTGACATCTGGGCGGGAATGATGCGTGAAAACGTGACATCTGAACTGGAATGATGTGTGAAAACGTGACATCTGGGCGGGAATGATGCGTGAAAACGTGACGTCTGGGCGGGAATGATGCGTGAAAACGTGTCATCTGAACTGGAACGATGCGTGAAAACGTGACATCTGGGCGGGAATGATGTGTGAAAACGTAACATGTGGGCGGGAATGATACGTGAAAACGTGACATCTGAACTGGAATGATGTGTGAAAACGTGACATCTGGGCGGGAATGATGCGTGAAAACGTGTCATCTGAACTGGAACGATGCGTGAAAACGTGACATCTGAACTGGAATAATGCGTGAAAACGTGACATCTGGGCGGGAATGATACGTGAAAACGTGACATCTGAACTGGAATGATGTGTGAAAACGTGACATCTGGGCGGGAATGATGCGTGAAAACGTGACATCTGAACTGGAATAATGCGTGAAAACCTGACATCTGGGCGGGAATGATGCGTGAAAACGTGACATCTGAACTGGAATGATGCGTGAAAACGTGACATCTGAACTGGAATGATGCGTGAAAACGTGACATCTGAGCAGGAATGATGCGTGAAAACGTGACATCTGGGCGGGAATGATGCGTGAAAACGTGACACCTGAACTGGAATAATGCGTGAAAACGTGACATCTGAACTGGAATGATGCGTGAAAACGTGACATCTGGGCGGGAATGATGTGTGAAAACGTGACATCTGGGCGAGAATGATGCGTGAAAACGTGACATCTGAACTGGAATGATGCGTGAAAACGTGACATCTAGGCGGGAATGATGCGTGAAAACGTGACATCTGAACTGGAATAATGCGTGAAAACGTGACATCTGGGTGGGAATGATGCGTGAAAACGTGACATCTGAACTGGAATGATGTGTGAAAACGTGACATCTGGGCAGGAATGATGCGTGAAAACGTGACATCTGGGCGGGAATGATGCGTGAAAATGGGACATCTGGGCGGGAATGATGCGTGAAAACGTGACATCTGAACTGGAATGATGCGTGAAAACGTGATATCTGGGCGGGAATGATGCGTGAAAACGTGACATCTGGGCGGGAATGATGCGTGAAAACGTGTCATCTGAACTGGAACGATGCGTGAAAACGTGATATCTGGGCGGGAATGTTGCGTGAAAACGTGGCATCTGAACTGGAATGATGCGTGAAAACGTGACATCTGGGCGGGAATGATGCGTGAAAACGTGGCATCTGAACTGGAATGATGCGTGAAAACTGTTTTAGCCGTGCTCGGACCGAAACAAAAGGCAAGATCGGATCATTTTCATTGTATTCCCCTGTTCAGAACCTTCTGTGAACTCTCGTGGCCTAAATGTTGACCTTAGCGAAAACAGTGCTCAGGAGTCTCGACATGTCTTGTCGATGTTTAAATGGTATCCGGGGTTTCGCTCTAGCCGTTTCCCGAACAAGGTCCAATGGGTCTCTACAGACCAGCATATGAATGGGGTTGTCAACATGGGAGTGATTAATGTTTCATGTCCCTGCTAAACAAAAATACTACACTACCTTGTGAACTGCGCTTGCCCAGTGCCATTTTATCTGTATTTGTCAGTGGGATTGCTGTTCTCAAACTATGGCTGTGGCTGGCCCTCGGACGCCGCCCGTTCCTTCGAGGTTTCCTACTCGTTTTCATGCCAGATACCGACGTCAAAATATGGTGTTGGTACTGTACTTTGCATGCTACTTTACTTCACATGGTACTTTGCCTGTGCCGCTGATAATTTTTTCCCATGAAATATCATCCCTGTCGTTGAGAACAGAACATCAGCAGACACAAACCGTTCCTAAGTGCTGGTCACGTCGGATACACAGTAAAACACCGTGTGTTCCCTTCGCTGTTGCGTTTCCCCGCTATGCCTCCCGGCAGAGGATCCACGCGGAACGGCTCCGGCGGCCAAGAAAACCAAGCGTCGGCGCGCTCCATTTCCTCGACAGATCCATTTTCATTTCCTCCCGCTGCCTCTGCACGCACCGACTGCAGCTGAAATCCATGTAAATACCCCCAGCTATCGTCTGGTAAGCGACAGAACGTGCCAGATGCCGGCTCCGTTTTCCTGTGGGGATGCGGCAGAAGCGGCGCAGCAGTCCGGCGGACGGGTTTTGTGGCGCGTTTAGCCGCAGTGGTAGAGGCGCCCTCTCCTGACTGGGCCGATGTTTGTTGTTGACGAAAGTCGTCAGTCGGCAGACGTGGGTATCTACCGCCAGCATCCCTCGATATTCGCTCCAGAATATTTATTCGATAACGTCCATTGGAGGCGAAATGGCGCTTGCTAGCTTCAGGTAATGTGACTCAGTTGTTTTCCGCCTCGCTTAGGTTTCTTTTCTTCCCTTTCTAACTTTTGGATATCCTCGAAACTGTTGCGGTCTGTTTAGGGTTCCGGCCGTCGAGGGCACTGGCTCTGTACATATAACAATGCGGCCTCATTAGTGGACGGAGTAGTGGCAGGGTATGGCGGCTTGTCTAATAATGGCTTGTGAGAGAAATACACCATTTCCATATAGTCGTGCGCGCAGAGACCGGCAACAACAGTAAGCGCAGGAGGGTTGTAACGACCGCACAAATGTTTGGAGGCCAAGTTAAATACCCAATTTAGTGTGGCTCAGTGTGGCGAGTGTTTTATGTTATTCCGCCGCGTTTCCAATATCCTGTGTGCCCGTTTGTAATGTTTTTGGGACGGTGGTGCAGCGCGTTGTGTGGCCGGAGCCGAGCCCCGGGAGCAGCTGCAGATCCTGCCCTGTAGCCATCGCAACACTGGGCTACCTCGTCATTTATAGCGTTTGCGCTGGCAGGTCTACTCTCCCTCTTGTTATTGCTTCGGTAGTACAATCAATTGTGCATTTGAAGCTTTGAAGTGGTGTTAAAACTGGCCATTATCTGCCAAGTTTGTGCTGTGTCAAAATGTGTCATAGCTAAAGATGACGTGGGGTCGAAAGCTTCTCTCGATTTCTTTTTCTGTATGCTTGCAATATAAATTCAGGACTGAAATAACAAATTTGGCAGACGATGGTCAGTTTAAACACCACGTCACAACTTGTAATTACTATACTTCTGCCAGCATTGTTCTGTTTACTAATGAAAATAAAATGTCCTTATATTCATTTTTCTTTTATTCGTACACGTCATGGGTGTAATGCAATGGTGTACTGAAATGTGAAAGTACTGATTATAATAAAAGTGAAATAGTCCAGTTTGAATAGTAAGGCAGAAACGAAGCGTAGTGAAGTATGTGAGGATTTAAAAAAACCAACGTTATGTGAGTAAATTGCGTGTTGCAAAAAGCTTGTAGGAATATTGGTACCAAAGGAAGAGATTGGAGTCAATCAAAACCGTATAGATTACCCAAGTCAGAGCAATATCGAGGTCGCTGTAAAATTAGTATTATATTATTTATGTGCTTTTCTGCACTGTGATATATGGATCATAGCATGAACTGTTATGCTGGGACGGGGATTTATGTCTCTCTGGAGTTGCTTAGGCACCTCCAATGAAATGTTAAAGTGAAGTTGATATATCATTTAACATTTTCTGTTCTTCATTTTAAATAGCTAAAATTTGTTTTGTGCTCGTCAATAGGCCTGTGAAAAGGCTATAACATACTTCATATTAGTTATCACTTCTGGGCACACCAAGCATGAAAAAACACGCTCATATGATGTGCTATTGATTTGCTATCATAACTTATAAGATCAAGCCATGATCAAAAAGAAAATTTGTATTGGTCGAGACCAATGTTCTCCAGGAAACTGATTACGAAATTATCTATCACTTCGACAGAGGCACTAGGTGAAGTTGGAGCATCCCATGATGTCTCTGTTCAAGGATGAAATGCTCTCTTGTGCAAGCAAATTTAGCTCGGCACTAAACGAATCTCTCTGGGAATACCAAGTATGCAAATTGAGTTTGGTCTCCACGAATCTACTTGGATGGGAGTGGTGGGATTCAGTCTTGTTCCAAGCACCTGATATACAAATCATCCCTCATGCAGAATGACAGATCCACATTGCCCCCCTCTCTCTCTCTCTCTCTCTCTCTCTCTCTCTCTCTCTCTCTCTCTCTCTCTCTCTCTCTCTCTCTCTCTCTCTCTCTCTCTCTCTCTCTCTCTCTCTCTCTCTCTCTCTCTCTCTCTCTCTCTCTCTCTCTCTCTCTCTCTCTCTCTCTCTCTCTCTCTCTCTCTCTCTCTCTCTCTCTCTCTCTCTCTCTCTCTCTCTCTCTCTCTCTCTCTCTCTCTCTCTCTCTCTCTCTCTCTCTCTCTCTCTCTCTCTCTCTCTCTCTCTCTCTCTCTCTCTCTCTCTCTCTCTCTCTCTCTCTCTCTCTCTCTCTCTCTCTCTCTCTCTCTCTCTCTCTCTCTCTCTCTCTCTCTCTCTCTCTCTCTCTCTCTCTCTCTCTCTCTCTCTCTCTCTCTCTCTCTCTCTCTCTCTCTCTCTCTCTCTCTCTCTCTCTCTCTCTCTCTCTCTCTCTCTCTCTGTCTCTCTATCTGTCTCTCTCTCTCTCTCTCTATCTCTCTCTCTCTCTCTCTCTCTCTCTCTCTCTCTCTCTCTCTCTCTCTCTCTCTCTCTCTCTCTCTCTCTCTCTCTCTCTCTCTCTCTCTCTCTCTCTCTCTCTCTCTCTCTCTCTCTCTCTCTCTCTCTCTCTCTCTCTCTCTCTCTCTCTCTCTCTCTCTCTCTCTCTCTCTACACCGCGGTTGTCATCTGTTGATGTGAGCCATTAAGTGAGCTGATAACATGGAAAGGGCTGCCACCTCCGATCTGTTCTCGGCGTGTGTGGCATGGTAGTAGTTGCCCTGATTACATGACATTATGCCACATGTGGCAGATATTCTTTTCGCTAATGAGATTTTAAAATCAAATTTGAGCTAGGCGAGTTTCGTAATACGGCGTTTGTCCGTGTTTTCGGCTAAATGGGCGTGGATAACCAGACTAACTTAGGAGTGAAACGGCCACATTCGCGGGCGCGCACCTATAACAGAAATTCGCGGGCGCGCACCGAGCTATGTAGTCATTGCCGGATACATGCTGGACAGATTTTCCGCCTTTTATGCTTTGTGCCGCGTTTTCCCGATTTCAGTTTGGGTGGAAGTCATGCCATGACCTTCATTAACGTTTTGGTTTTTGGTATTTTCTTGTGACCTGTATGGGGCCTTTTTGAATGTTACCCTGCAACTGGCCTTTTTAATGAAGCTGGTAAAACTGTGCTACAATTTTCCCGTGACATCAAGCCAGGCTAATAGACATGATGTGCTGTTTTCGGGTGATTATGAGTTGAGATGGGATGAGGTGGGAAAATGATTTGGTTTCTCATTTTGCAGGCTCCGCTGACCAGGAAGTATGTGCGGCTGATGGCCGTATCGTTGATGGTGATGATGACGCATCGTTGCGCTGTGTGTAACTGCTCCCGATCAATAGCAGCCAGGGCGTCGAAATTGGCCATGCCGTGGGAGTCAACAAAGCTGGTCTTTGACCTGTACTCGAAGGCTACGTGATGGCTAAAGATCATGAAAATTAATCACGAACGTCAGTTGAGAGCCAATAGCAAGCGGGGGATTGCAACTGCTCCGTCCTCCCTACCTTGTAAAGGCGTGGTGGCGAAAACCAGAATACGTGCGGGCATTAAGCACGCGATGATGTAGTTTTTCCTGCTTTGTGTTCGTTTCTGTCCCACTTGATCACAAAGTGTCGAGACAATTAGCAGACAACAAGCAACAACAACGTGCACATGCAACCCGTCGCCGCGTAGGTAGGGGGACGAAAGGCGACAGACCGTCGCAGTCAACTTCTGCCGCTCTGAAGTTAATCAGCGGACGTGGTGCCTCGTCTGCGTTGTGTCACAGGACTTGGAAACGGACTGTTGACGTGAACAGAGCCCTGTAATGGGTGACGTCACTGCTCAGGGAACGCGAACCCAGGTTGGGGTCTTGTACACTGGCCACTGGGCAATTGGCGGCTAAAATACCGGCGCACATCTTTCTGACTGTTTCAAGACGGGATTGGACAGTGAGATGGTTGGTTGTCAGTCGTCGGCGGCTAAAATACCGTTACTCTTCTTACAGACTGTTTCAAGACAGGATTGGACAGTGAGATGGTTGGTTGTCAGTCGTCGGCGGCTAAAATACCGTTACTCTTCTTACAGACTGTTTCAAGACAGGATTGGACAGTGAGATGGTTGGTTGTCAGTCGTGGGCGGCTAAAACCGGTGCACTTCTTACTAACTACTTCAAGACTAGATTGGACAGTGAGATGGTTGGTTGTCAGGCGTGGGCGGCTAAAATACCGGTGCACTTCTTACTAACTACTTCAAGACTAGATTGGACAGTGAGATGGTTGGTTGTCAGGCGTGGGCGGCTAAAATACCGGTGCACTTCTTACTAACTACTTCAAGACTAGATTGGACAGTGAGATGGTTGGTTGTCAGGCGTGGGCGGCTAAAATACCGGTGCACCTCTGACTGACTGTTTCAAGACGGGATTGAACACATGAGATGGCTGGTTTGTCGGTCGTGGCGTCTGTATGTTCGTCTACTGCTGAGTGATGAAGGGGTCTCAGCTGCTGTCATAAGCAGGGTCTCAGAACTGGAACCGGAGCAGAGCAGCCTGAATTCCCAGGTGCTGGGGTCGCTGGAAACGGTGCTCCGACTCTGCAGATAACATTTCCTTCTTGGAAAATGTCGCATGCGTCTCGGCGTGAGTTAACTCATAAGAATAATTGAAATGGATTTCCCCTCCACTCATTCCCACCTCATTCCCTCTATTTATTTCCACGTCACGGGACTAATCCATTACAATTGCTATAAGTAAGTCAACATAAAAATATGTTGGGTAGGATACAACACACAGCCTCACTAATTCACACTACATTCACTTTCATTCCAAAACATTCTGAGTCATATCTCGGGCCGATCTCCAGCTCGTCTCCTCCATTGAGCAGAAGTTTCCTGAAACACTGCTTAAAACTGGGGAGGGACCCATCCCGAACCGACAGTGACAAACTATCAAAACCTGTTGCAACATGGCACATGCATGATCTATTACCAGCCTCAGTTCGTACGCGCGGGAGGCATAAGTTACCATCCTGGCGAGTTTTACGGTCTCTGAAGTCTTGTCTTGTTACCAAATGTCGCATCAAGCCAGCCGGCTCGCCTATGATAATGACTCTTTTGAGCAGACACATAGAGTGGTATCTTCGAAGCTCACATGCAGGCCGTCATCCTAGGTCACGTGCTGCGTTGCTGATGTAGTCGCGCTTGCTACGGTTGATAAGCACACGAACATCAAAGATCAAAGTTAATAGCCTTCTGCACTCGATGCATCCGTTAAACGGCGCGGCTTCCTTAGACACTTATACATACAGCACGGCAGCACGGCAGAACCAGACTGCTGACCAGTGACCTTAGTGTTCCCAGGCAGACGACGCCGTACATGGTGCTGGCTGAGGAGCTGGCCAGTGCACTTAGCAACCAGCTAATCCTTGTGGTTCTCGAGCGAAAGAGTTTTGGCCATAAGAAGGCCTACTACTGACTGGTGTAGCGTGATATGGCCAAGAGGTCCACTTCCGCAGTTGGCGTCACACAGCCGAGGCAATTCGTGAGTACACCAGTGCTGCCAGCTCAAAAAGTAACCAATGTAAAAACCGACCACACCGAGAACATGGGATCAAAATCTATATCTAGATCCTTGACTATCGGAACTCTGGTCAATTCGAGCGAGTCTAGTCCGCCTTAATTTTGGGGATCCATTCAGATATTCAATCTGCGACACTGCCTAATAGGCACTTTGCCTAATAGACACTGTGCCATTTTGAAATGTAATTGTGCCCCTTGTGTTTGAACTGCAGCTTTCTTCAGTGCATCCGGTTGGCATCCATTGTCGTCGCGACGTTTTCATTCCTTGCAAACAAGCCGATACAGTTGCTAAAGATGCATGTCAGTTGCCCCCCTCGCACCGGTTCAAAATTCCAACCAAATACCTGAAATCATCGTTTAAGATGTTAGTACATGATGAGTGGCAGACAAGGTGCACTGCAGAGCCTGATTGCTTTATGAAACGTTTGCGGCCATCGATTAAACCCTGGGAGTCGAGCAGCAGGCGAAGCAGAATGAGGTGAGCCTCACTAGGCTTCGAATCTGCCACTGCTATGCAACGCATGCCCATTATTTAAACAACACCGCCCCCAGCACGTGTTCTCACTGTGGCAGCTGGCACACAGTGCACTATGTTTTATTTGTTACTGACAGCTGCGACCAGCTGAAACGAAGTCAGCGCCGATTCTTCCCACCGGTTCCGCTGGGACGGATCCTAAGTAATCACGCGTTCGTAGACATTGGGAAAGTTTTGTCATACGTGAGAGATGTACATTTTGACGTAGTGTACACCCCCGTCAGAGATACTTTGATATCACACATTCTGAATAGGCCACTTTAGCTAATAAGCACAATCCCAGAATGACGTAATACAGTGCTGATGGTCCCTATAGCCTCTGCGACTGCAGGCCCTAAAACTCCAATCATCATCATCATTCCCTCATTTGGTGTTTATCGAGCCACTGGTTATTGAGCTATTTACTAGCTGTTGAACAGGCTGCTTTCAGTTTGTGAAGACTTTGGCTCTTGCTGAATGCAATGGGTTTAAGCAGTACAGCCCCGGAAGAATTCAGTGCAAACTGGCATTTTCTGCTCCTGGAATGACATATGGGAGGCAATCCGTCAGTCAGCGTCCAGGGAATTGCTGTCATTTTGGGCACAGACGTCTGGGTCATCAGATGCTCCTCGATCCCAGCAGGCAATGGCTGACATTCAGCTTGGTCATGAATAAGCAGGATTTCCTGTGATGTGTATTTCTGTGGGGTAAGTTTGCCGCTTTCCTGGTTGATCGCTTCAGACGAATGGAGCCGTTCGCAGAGGTGAAACTTAATCAGCCATCGACTTCCCGGCTGGAAGGCGGGTGATCGCTCTCCCAGTTCTCAGAGGAGTCTGGCGATTGGCAGTGTCGCGGGGTGCCGTTTGATGTGGCAGATACCGCGGAGATTGAGGCTGGGGAATTTTACCCGCGCTTCATTCTCGCTCAGACTGGTATTTTTCTGTTCCAGCTCTCATCACTGTCTGACGTCTTTGTGCTGTTCTGTCTGTGTCTAGTCTATGTGCTGTTCTGTCTGTGTCTAGTCTGCGTGCTTTTCTGTCTGTGTCTAGTCTATGTGCTGTTCTATCTGTGTCTAGTCTGCGTGCTTTTCTGTCTGTGTCTAATCTGTGCCGTTCTATCTGTGTCTAGTTTGTGTCTAGTCTGTGTGCCGTTCCGTCTGTGTCTAGTCTGTGTGCTGTTCTGTCGGTGTCTGTGTCTAGTCGTGTGCCGTTCCGTCTCTGTCTAGTCTGTGTGCTGTTCTGTCTGTGTCTTAGTCTGTGTGCTGTTCTGTCGGTGTCTAGTCTGTGTGCTGTTCTGTCGGTGTCTAGTCTTGTGTACTGTTCTGTCGGTGTTCTGTGTCTAGTCGTGTGCCGTTCTGTATGTGTCTAATCTGTGTGCTGTTCTGTCGGTGTCTGTGTCTAGTCTTGTGCCGTTCCGTCTGTGTCTGTGTCTAGTTTGTTAGCTGCTCAGCTCATGTAGCGAGAGACCGTGATGTTTTGTTTTTGGGAGATCTTGAAGGGTTGTAGATCAAGTAGAGTTGCGGTGTTGTAGTGGTCCTCCTCCTCCTCCTCCTCCTCCTCCTCCTCCTCCTCCTCCTCCTCCTCCTCCTCCTCCTCCTCCTCCTCCTCCTCCTCCTCCTCCTCCTCCTCCTCCTCCTCCTCCTCCCTCCTCCTCCTCCTCCTCCTCCTCCTCCTCCTCCTCCTCCTCCTCCTCCTCCTCCTCCTCCTCCTCCTCCTCCTCCTCCTCCTCCTCCTCCTCCTACTGCATTGCCGTTGGATAATTATCCAAAGCTCAGTGATGGGCTTACGTGGCTTCAGTGAGATATCACAGACATTAAAGTAAGCCTGGCTTCCTTCAACGGTGACAGGGGCTTGATGCCGGTGCAAAAAGGAGCGAGGCCTTATATTCTCACGCTGGCTCGAGGCTGCCGCGGTAGGAGGGTTCTATATTGTGGGAGTCAAGCGATATGGTATGGTCTTGAAAATATGCGTTGTACCAGGCCTGCCGTATATAATTAAATATCGGGATCAGGCCTTAAAATAAACATATAACATTTTCGAGAAGTACGCACAATTACATTCAGTTCCTTCTTTTATCTTGTTTTATTTCATTACTTCACACAAGTACTATATGCTACAAAGACGCCGATGGAGTGAAATTTCTACGCATAACACAAAGTGATATTACAACGATGCTGATGATGTGAGATTTCCACACAATGCAGTCTCATGATTAAGAGGTAGCAAAAACATAAGCGACGAAAAACGAAGATACGGAAGCGTAGCCAGTTTGAAGCACGCAGCGGTCTGTGTGTACTGCAGTAAATTTATCGGTGCGCGTCAGGCGCGGAGACAGGATTTCAACCGGGGAGGGAGGCTGCTTCAGCCGAGGGTCTGATGCGGTACACCCTGCAGTAAGTGTTCGCGTTTTGGGGCTAGGCCGGGAGCGCCCATAGTGATGAGCACCCCTGTCCTTCCCTTTCGTGCCACTCCTTATATCAATGTGTGTGGTCGGCCGTCCGACATCCAGAATCTCGCTGTAGCTTCTCCTTGAATCATACTGCCGTCGATTTTGTAATTGGAAAGTGATATTTTAGTTCGTATTTCCATTTTCGTGTCGGTCAAAGTGTTAGGGCTCTGCTAGCCATGCAGGCCAGATGATGCGTCTCCTCCATCCGAATGGTTCTCTGGAGCTCCTTTGCGGCTTTGCAACAAAGTGACGTGCCGTTTGTTGTGCGAACTCTGGCACTGAACTGCACCGGGAGCTTTTCTAGACCAAAGTCGCACTAATTCTGCCTGAATTAGCGCAGACAGCCCTCCGGCAAGGAGATCTCAGCCACGTAGAACTGCCCCAGCACAATGATGTAGGTGAGAATGGCGGAGAAGATGGTGGTGAGGGTGCTGCGCCGCAGTCGGCAGAGGCCCAGCTCTCCCATCGTGTCCAGGTCGCGACTGACTGAGTCATTAAACAGCTGCAGCTCCGGCTGCTGCAGCCAGAGCGGCTGCAGCAGCAGGTCACGTGTGCTGCTGACCTGCTGCAGCAGTCGCTCTACGGCTTCGCAGGGAAGCAGCAACGTCAAGAGGCTCGGGATGATGTAGCCGGCAACTGCCACCAAGGTGGATGGGGTTAGGCGGCCAGCGACGCCCTGAATCAACATCATGAGGAGGCAGGTGGAGGTCAGGATGCCGTACGACATGGTGAGCAACAGTTGGGGAGTCATGATGCTCACCAGACGTCTGGCCAGTTCGGCGGTCTCCGCTTGCTGCAGTCTCAGTCTCTGAAAGTGGGTGAAGTCGGGGGCGCTGGCCAGCCCCAGTAGAGAGGAGAGTTCTGCGTTAATGGTGGTAAATCCGCGACCTACCTCCTGTGCAGAGAACCAGAACTTGGCTGGGATCAAGTAGAACGCCCAGCAAAGCAGTGCAACACTTACGTTGACTGTGTGCTTCATGGCAGGGGCATATCCTTTAAAAGCAGCTGCCGTTTCAGCGGCAAGGGTGCCTGCAACAAGGGAGAAACAGATGAAGATGACCAGGTACGCGCTCCGACGTGAAGACACGCCGGACTGAACGAAGTCCGGCATGTGTCTCATTCCAGAGAGCAGTTTGTCCGCCCTCTTCATCAGTGCCAAGTACTGGCCACGTCTGTACATCAGCGCTGCTCCCACTGCCATCCACATCAGAAGCAAGCAGGCTCCGAACCCAGCGGAGAACGAGAATGCTTGGAAGAAGCTTCTGGATGTGGTCATCACCTTCACCCCCGCCATCCACTCCCTGCTCACCCCGTACACAGCCGCGGCGCTGAGCCCGGCCAGCACGACCAGGGTGAACAGCAGCGAGCGCCAACCGCCTGCCTCCCGCACTCCGAAGAACCTCAGCAGCAGAGGAGAGGAGAGAGCACTGGGCGGACCTGTGTCTGCACGTCCTCCTGCAGCCTCAGCCACCATCAGCTTCGGCATTGTCGCCTTGCTGGATTGTGGGAGACTTATGCTGGTGGAATTTGCAAATGGTAGGAGCTGTGGTTCCCTTTTGTTTGGGGTAATGTCAGAGCTCTGGCAACTGGATCTGAGAGCTTTCTTGGAGTCACTTCGGACTGACCGGTTCCTGAAAGCTGTACAGCGAACACTGGCGAAAAGGAATTAATGTCAGCGTTCAGTCGGCAGCGGAGAGGTCGCAGTGTGTGACGCACTCAATGGCTAGTGTAAAGATCGATTGAACAAACCGGGAGTTCTGTGGTACGGCGCTGCGCCAGGAGGATTGTCATGGGCGCCGCACCCCAAACCAATTAACCAGATGGGTGCGAGTCACACGCGTGTTCAGAGAATGATTGTTGTGGTCATAGGTGAATGAAATTTAGCGCTTTTTTAATTGTTATTTAACTCGCTGTGCGCAATTTGGCCCCTCTGCCGTTATTGGAGCCCTGTGCCTCTTTCTGTCATTCATATTTCAGAACTGGTAGGTGTGCTGGTGTAGGGTGAAAGTAGGTTTTTAACATGCGTAGGGGTGCGTTGGGGTTTTAGGACGCTTCAGCTGCCAGGGCTTTGTAGCGCGCTGACATGCGTAGGAAGCCACCCGGCTAACAAAGAAATCCTCTAAACAGAAGATAATAGAGGACAACACTTAGACCAGCCACAGCAGGCAATCTTTTAAAAAAAAGCCACTCCCTTGAACAGATCAAAGAGCTGCCCTCCAGTGAAGTCAGAGACACGCAGAGGTTCCACTTATGGCAAAGGAGGCTTCCCTGAAGTGATCAGGGACTTCTATAGTCGGACAAAAGGATTCCCCGTACAGGATCAGGTGGTTTCAGAGGCAGACATGTAGTTTTGCTCATGCTCAAGATATTTGCTCCAGGTGGTCGATTTGTTTAATTGTGCTGTGAGTTTTGCATGTTTCAAATAATGAAGTCATAAAAAAGAGCTAACCGTGCAGCTGGTTTTCGGTGCTGCACGCCCTAAGTGTGACATGTGACAGTCTGTACACATGATATAGCCTTTGGTTTATGGTTAAGAACACCATTTTTCAGTATTGCAAGCTATGGTATGTGAAGCCTAGACACGTTGAACACATTCATCGTGAAGGCTTGAAGGCGTGCACCGATCTGGTATGTGGCCTTTGGAGCCCTATGGGCTGTAATGCCAATGATTGTATAGTTTGGATACTGACTGAATCCTAGCACACCACTTCATGAAATTAAGCACCATCTGTTCTTTTTATTCTTTGAAAGGGCGGTGATGGAGTGAGAGATGATGTGGGTAGCGCTGTCGGTTTTTTTGCTGCAGCTACAGAAGCGGTTGATGGAGTTCCTGACGAGGTACCAAGGACTTGGCGAGTGTTATTTTGGGTGTACGAAGTCTAACATATCCTGATCATGTAAAATTTGCTCTGAATTATCTAGCTTTGTGTCGGTATGATAAGAATGTGTGCCACGTGTTGTTCGTTCTTTGTAAGGAAGGAGAGTCTTCTTTTGTTCAAAATTGTATGAAACTCTTAATTTTGCACGCATAACGTTACTAATAATCTCCGGCCTGTTAGGAAATTTGGTTCGTTGGGTCCGTTTAGTTGTAAACGAGTGAGGCTGACAAGTACGCATTCGTACTGTTACACTCTTGAAAGACCATTCAAATTACATTTAATTATACCATTTTGAGTGAAATGTTCAGAGAAAATGTAAAGAAATGTAGCCTGTTCAGAGAAATGTTCAGAGAAAATGTAAATGAAATGTGTGTTGCGAATGAAAGGAATATGAAGAATGTGAATCAGAAACATAGGTACCAGTTTTTCGCCCTGTGTTTGGATTGCATCGTGTAATAAACCCCTGGTTTTTTTCCTTGCGAAGTTATGTCTAAAGTGAACAATTCTCCATGGAATTTAAATTGTATGTACATACTTTCAGATATTGTATGGCCCATTATGAAGTGTGCCATGGTAATGAATAGCGGGAGGACACTTGTTGAGAATGTTTTGTTGGCGTCCTAGTTCGGCAGCTCAGCTGAATAAGAGTCACTACGGCTTGGAAAGAAAAACATCCATTAGAGAACAGTTACGTGCATTTAGCCGGATCCCTCAATTCGCAAGTAATGGGCGTCCGTAGAATTGTCGATTAGCAAATGATCAGTCTTATCGCTGTCTGAAAAGTGTTGATGCGGATGTCTGCGCTATTGTCGGATCCGGGCTCTGCCCGGCATCGATCGCTGTATTCATACGGGGGAACAATCACACAGAGAAGCAGCTGAACGCGTTATTTTTATTAAAACAGGGAAGACTGTCACTTTGGCTTCGGCGCCGTCCGGAGAGGCACCATGACGAAAAAAGCGGCCAACACTTAGCTTCGACATCTATATCTTTATGAACATAAAGCAGTTTATTTCGGGGCCAAGGAAGATGATAACATATCTGGTGGGAACATTTTCTAAGATAACGATAAATGAGAGTTCCTAGTTTTGGCAAGTTTAATCTGCGACAGGAACATATCCCAAAGCCGGTTGGGCGGCCTTAGCGATGATTAATAATCACTACGAGAACAGCGTTTAGGCACTACGTGTCACAGCGATTGAGTGCGCTATCAGGGAATCGCTGACTTTCATTTCCAGTCCTACTGACCCTCATGGCTTTTGCGGCTCGCTCGCTTCTTTTTTATAGTTTCACTGTCTGTTTTCGCTCATCATATTAGCAGTTCATTCCGCCCTGCTGACATTATCCAGCGAAGTTTGGCACGAGAGGCGCTGAGCTGCCGTTCGTCGCTGGCGATATGAACCTTATGGTACGGACCGGGCTAGGTCGGAATTTTCTGAGCCGTGACATGCTCTTCGGGGCATTCGTGGAAGATCTCATCGCGACGGGTCACGTCACGGCGGTCCACGCCGGAAGCAGCCATCTTCCCATCATCGGCGAGTGGCGGTGTCGCGTCTCTCGCAGAGGTCCAGCCCCCCCCTCCCGCGGGCCCAGTCTTCCTCCAGTAGACGGTATGAGCCGGAGTTGCCATGCGTCTGTAGGGGCAGTGGGTCCCCGGCTGTGAGCCGTCTGCTCTGTCTGTCTGCTCTGTGTCGTCCGGAGTTGCCATGCGTCTGTAGGAGCAGTGGGTCCTCGGCTGTGACGGCCTTTGGCTATGTCTGGCTGCTCTGTGTGGTGTTGGTCAGGGAGTTAAACCACGCCCGCTGGCGTCCAGTTTATTGGGCTAGGTGGGCGGCAGCAGCGGTCTGCGCAAACAGCCTGCTGGGTATTGGCCGTCTGTCGTTGGGTGTTGATGTTTAGCTCTCTCCTGACTGTTAATTGCCAGCGTAGTCGGCTAGCTTAAAAGCGCGGATGGTCGGCGATTTTTGGGTGGAAAGGTCGGGTGAACTTTCGCTAGGGCCGGATAATGCTGAGCTCGTTACATGAATTGGATCGGGATTTTGTGATATCAACCGATGCACTGTTGGCAGTAGTTTTGAACTTTGAAAAGGAGGGATTTGCTTTTAATGCCAATTTGGCCGTGAGCCGAATCTGGTTCACTCATTGCTACACTCCAATTAAAACTAGTCTAGAAAAGAAAGTCAAAGTCAGGCCCTTTCATGGGCAGATCCTGAACTTACTGTTACAAGGGAGGCAAGGCGGCGGCTTTTTCGTCGTCCTTCTTTTTACAGAGACGACTCTTGATTGCAAGTCTTGCGTGCCGTGCAACGTGATTTGCATTTTCTGCCACCTTAAAAAATGTAACACATATAGTCTTAGTACCATTGAGTATGGGTGACGAAACAATTTATAGAAAAGTCCTGCGTGGTGCTCTGGCTTTTCGACGTGCTTTTATGCAAAATCTAGATACTCTTTCTGCTTGGCTCACCCTGACGTCGTAAACCATCACTCGAATCAGTGTGTTGATGGTTGCCACGTCACCCGGCGTATTCTCTCCGGTGCTATTTCACTCAGCTCACCTTCCACTGACCAAGCGTCTCGCCGGCAGGATCGTGGTACCATTTCAACGACAGTACGGTGAAGAAAGCGGACGAAGACCAGGTGGCCAAGTGCAAGGCCTACATCCTCTTCTACATCCGCCGTGAGTTCAAGCTGCCCAAGCTGACGTCCTGAGATGGTGTGCCGAGCTGGCCGCCGGCCTAGCCTCCATCCCCTGCTGCTTCTTCACCTTGTGAAGGGACCGATTTCCGATACTCTTCATTTGGCGCCGCAGACATTGAAGCTCGATCATGATCTTCTGACATCTGTGACTTTTCGCCGTCGGCTTCTGAGATGCGGGAGCACGGCTCCCTACATGCCATTTTTCTTGTTTGAGGCATGGATTGTGTTCCATTTTTAGTGGTCATTTCTAAATGCTATTGGTGTGGTAAAACTGAACATCTCACAGTAGAAGTGTGACGCTGTTGGAAAAATGAAGTGGTCAAAAGTAATTTAAAGGACTGTCTAGCAGAGGGTACCTTTCTTCGCCTATCTGTATTTTCCGTATGTTTGCCCCAAGTCCCTATCTGGGAGGTCGTGTCAATCGTGAGAGTGCAGTTATGCGTTTTGCCTTTGCGCAAACGACTTGCACGTGCTTTAAGGTTGATTTTTTTCACGTGGAAGGCATGACTAGTATTCTGACCACTCGGTGAAGTTGTGATTTTTGCTACATTTTGGTCCAAACCTTACGAGTTTCGTGGCAGAGCCGGTACTAAGAGTAAGCTTTCCCAGCTGTCTGCTGTGTTAGTTGGCCAGCTTAGACGTCAAACCGGTTATGGGCGTGTATATTTGACATGTGGCTGGCGATTCATGGGTGTTGAAACGCCTATGTCAACCCCAGGGCCGTTGCCTGGGGGAAACATGAGGGGGTACGGAAGGGACGTGATGACGTCATTAAGTTTGCGAGCCCAGCTGTGAACGCTCCCCGTGGAAGAGAGTAGCCGTTTAGTAGAAGGTGGTAGTTTGAGAGTGCGACTGATTTTGAATTGAGTTCTGACAGCTGTGACGCACTTTGTCCCGGCTCTGGTGTCGCTCTTGAGGTGTGGGACTCACGAATCGTAGCTGACTCAGTCTTTTACAGCGCAAGTTTTACCTCCGTTGCAATTATGCAATGCGATTGTGTGAATGGGTGGCGCAGCGTGCCCGTACTGAGCCGGCGGGCTGGGGCCGTGCCCGCGTCTGAGGCAGCAGGCTCGCCAGCAAGGGCACCCCGCTGCCTGCTTGGGCTGGATGCTGGCCTCGATCAATGTGTTATAGGTGGGATACGGTAAATTCTGTGGATAAATAGTATGTAACGAATCATGGTTGTGATGCTGTCGCCAAACGATGCCATGCACCAGGATTACCATTTGGAATACCGTCCAGTTCGCAAGGGACGCTTGAAACCCAGCCAAGTTCCCGCGTTGTAGAAAGTCGATTTGTAATTAGTAGCGCTTCGCTGTCTCCTGCTGGCGGCGCAGGTCTGTGTTCGCGGGGCGGCCGCCGGACTCACTGCGGGTTGGTATGCATGTCTGCGTAGGCGCCACTGTAACGGATGTTTCTCTGCTCATCAGTTGCTACTGGTCCTCTCAGGTAGTCAATACATTGCCAGGGAAGAGCCGCCGCCTCCTGTTGCCGCCGTTGCTGGTCAACCCAGCGACTGGCGTCATAGCCTTGTCGCTGAAGCACCCTTATACCCTACACACACTGGTCAGCTAAGCCGAGATGTTGACGAGTGCTTATGCAAAAGGGATGGGCTCATCAGCTCTATTATATATATATATATATATATATATATATATATATATATATATATGAATGATTCTATATATTACATATTCTATTGGGGCTCATCACACCTAATAGAATCTGCCGACAGAATCTGACAAGATTTTTTGTTGGCAATCCTCTCACGTGCTTTTGTAAATTGGGTCGGCAGAAATCTGGGCAGATCTTTTCAGGTGCGAATGGGCCATTATTAGACCTCAGTCCCACACTCTAATTTGGAAAAAATAAGGTCAGCATATGGAAAATGGTACCTACCCTATAATGATAATAATAATGCTTTATTTTGTACATATCATGGCAGTACATATCTCTCAGTCACGTCGCTTCACACACACACACACACACACACACACACACACACACACACACACACACACACACACACACACACACACACACACACACACACACACACACACACACACACACACACACACACACACACACACACACACACAACACACACACACACACACAACACACACACACACACACACACACACACACACACACACACACACACACACACACACACACACACACACAACACACACACACACACACACACACACACACACACACACACAAACACAAAAAAAAAACAAAAAAAAAAAACACACACACACACACACACACACACACACACACACACACACACACACACACACACACACACACACACACACACACACACACACACACACACACACACACACACACACACACACACACACACACACACACACACACACACACACACACACACACACACACACACACACACACACACACACACACACACACACACACACACACACACACACACACACACACACACACACACACACAATGGGATAACTTATCTAACGGCCACAAGGCGTATACACCTGTGAAATACTCTTTTCAATCCACTACTAGAACAGGAATCGATAATGCAATTTATAATTTCATATTTATTTCTGAGCTCCAAATTCTCCTTAGCAAACGGTCCAGTTCGGAAAACCTCACTTTGTTTCAAGGCATGAATGATACTATTGGTACCTTTTGACCATAATTTTAACAACATAATCTTTTTAGCCAGATGTATGTCAAAGGTATATACGCCATAAGCCGAGCACACTGTGTGATTATGATGCATATGTGCTGCCTATCAATTGCTTATCAGTGACGTATCGATTATGAGCGTCAGAACTATTGTGAAAGGACAAAGCATAACAATTTTGTACGAAATAGTAAGACTTGCAAGGAAAGCATATAACTTTCCAAAAATGCTTGTCTCTCATATTTTGTTTGCCTTGGAATAGGGGACTACAATCAAATCGAGGAAGCTACAGTTTGACGCTTTAATCCCCACACTTCTATGTATTCACGTCCCGAACAGAGTGGGTTCAAAACAAACTGCACCCTCGGATAGGGAAATTTGTCTGATTTACAGCGAGCGGTATTTCATTCCTGTGTTCTCGCTCAGCCAGTTTCTCATTAATTTTTCCCTTCGAAAAAATTTTCATGCATTCGCCCTGTCATCAGTGCTGTATGGCTAGGTTTTTCCCTGAAGTGTTTGTATATCATGTTTTGCCGGCTGTGAGCGGTACCAATGGCTTCTGGGAAGCTGGTATGTGGAACTTCCCGATCAATGAAATGCGCTATATTTCTCATTTATCTAGACTTTAGATGTTATTTTTCTTTCAATTACTTGGTCCTGGCGCTGGGAGTTCCAGCATGGTTCTGACAAGTATGTGAGGCCCACCGTGGGGCGCCGGGAACACAAACAAAACCTCTTCTGGATACTCGGGCTGCGGGTTGGAACTAAATGCTGCCCAATATCGTATTTCCCAGCATTCCCAAAACGGTATTCCCCATCACTGTGTTGCGCAATGCATGTGTGCAATGGAACTAATACTGCAAAGTGAAACTGGTTTGTGTTTGCGTCGCTCTGTCGTGTCTGGACTGAGCTTCAACCCGCCCCAGAGACCCCGCCAGCCTTCCTCCGACGCTTTGCAGCCCGGGCCCTCCGAGCAATTTTGGTCCCCAGTGATGTGTTTACCGACTGAAGTTTGCTTGGCACAGATTCAGAAGGCCTCAGGACCATTCATAGTAGCAGATTGCATTAGTTTAGATTGCAAGGCGCACAGTCACTGCGATTACGTATGCCGACAGTTTAATACTGCCGTTCCTACGCTAAGGTAATGTACTCGTTTAATGTTCACACACATTGGAACTGAGCAGCGGTATATGGCCTAGTGAACCAAGACTGGGTTTTACTTATTTATTGTTTCTTTGCCTCCACGTATGTACGTTTGCGGTGTTTCTGGTGGATATGTTTCCGGATAGATGCAGGTAGTGGTGCCTGTTGATGCTCTGCTGTAAGCACTGGCTAGTCAAGCGCGATGAAAACCAAGTGGTTGGAGTTATTGACGTTTTTTCTCGCTTTGCCCGCACTCTCGACCCTATCTTTGCTACGAACATGCTGTTAGAAATCTCATGACACTAATGACAGGAGTAAGGGCATGCCACTGGCCATAGAAGTGCCCCATACAGAAAACATGACTCTGGGAGTGACAGGAAATTTTCTGGAGGTTTTAACTGTTAATGAGTCGGAAACTGAGACATGTCCGAGTCCGAACCGTCCAGATAGGATCTGGATCCTCGGACACGTTTCTGCGACTGTATTAGCTGCGCTTTTACTCCTCGAATATGAGTTTTGTCATAGTACACCCCATATCATTACTGCCTTGCAACAGGCGCATCCAATGGGGAAGTGCGGAGTTTTTTTTCGTGGTACCTACCATTTCAACCAAGGTTATCTATCTGGGCGAACACTTAAGCGCCTGCTTGTATAAGGCGCACCAATCCACACAGGCCCACTCATCTGACCGCGAACCAGCTCGGGCTTTCTTGTCAATTTTGGGCTGCATATTTGTTGATATATTTTCGTTGACTATGGTAAACACTTTTCCTTTCCGCAAAAGTGGTAAAGTACCGGAAATATGTACTTTCTTTGTCCCTACAAATGTTGATATCCTCCGAACGAGTATATCAAGAAAACATGTGTGACTACGATGCACCAAGGGATGAGCTGGCTTAGTGGGTAGCAGCCTTGTCTTCTAAGCCACCGGTCCCGGGTTCAAGTCCCGGCGGAGCCTCTGAATAAGTCGATCTGATCCCCAAAACCCTTTCCAACAGGGTGAGGGTTGGCGACGCCGTATGACCCTGGCAGTTCGTGCGTCATTAAACCCCAACAATTATTATTATAGACTGCGATGCGCAAGGTTTTATGTTATAAAAACGCTGCCATGGTTTCTTACCCATGAAGTGCTGAGATCCGCTGCCTTCAGCTGCCTGAAGTGTGAGGAGGTGGGGTAATCCTCCTGAAGAGAGTAACCGCAGCTGCCACAACACCACGCTCACGGTCGGTGAATAGTGCCCAGACAATGGCAGGAGCTGTCAGTAATCTGATGTCACGGCTTAACTTGTAGCTACAGCACGACGCGTCAGCCCAATGCTGCCGCCGGCTGTCCTGTAAATACATGCTAGGGGTTACGCACTTTGAGCGCCATTGCACTCTTAAAGCTTCCTCTCGGTGTCGTTTCCTCCTTCCATTTATCGTCCGAGGCGCAGTTGGGGCAGTAAAGCCGAGGTTTACGGGATCCCGGCCGAGAGCGGCAGGTCGTAAGCGGCAGAGGTGGACCTTACCAACATCCGGTGTGTCGCGGGTAGGTTCTTCCTTCTTAGTAAATGTAGGATCCCCCTCCCCACACTTCTGTTGACGGGCAACGGAGCACAACCAGTGGCGGATCTAGCCCGTCGGTTTGGAAGGGGCAAACCAAAGTCAAAAGTCGAAAAGCAAAAAAAAAATACGTAACGCCCTGCAAGCTGCGCTACAATATTACTTGCCGGTAGAATTTTAGAATTTTGGGTATTGGAGGCGAAAAGCAAAAAAACTTCACGGGTTTAAAAATATGGGCGAGAGACACTTCTCCGGTCCGAGGCTCAATATTTACACTGAACTTAACTGGTTCTGTTTAAAGTTGAGAGTTAAAGCACCAGAATCTTGCTTATAAACTAAAAAGGAGTCGGGGAAAAAGGAGGTCGATCACTTTGGGAGGGAGCAAAAACATAGTTTTGCCCCGAGCCTTTCCGTTTGGGGGGCAAATGCCTTTTTTGCCCCCCCTTGGATCCGCCACTGAGCACAACTGCCAGCTCCAGGCTCGCCTGCTCGGGGCCGATTTTCCGGTGAACACCTCTCAAGTCATAGAAATAGTGTGGCCCTCCTGCTTAGGATCGCCCTCCCCCACTGCGCTTTGACGCTAGACACCGCTCCACTGCACGTGTGAACTGCCACGGTATGTGTGGAAGTGTTCATAGAAAAAGGTACACACTTTTGAGAAAATTTGAGCTGAAAGCTGCTGCCGCAAAATCTATGTATTTTTAGAGGAAACATAAAAAAATCAAAGTTGCTGCAAGTTCGGTTATTGGAGTCGGGGCCTCACTAAAGCCTCACATGAACTGCGTTCCGGCTATTGAAATTAGATATAGTGTATATGCTCAACAGAAATTGTGTAAGCGTTTACTAACAACACCGAGGGACATGGTTAAAACTAAAAGCCTGAAACACGCGGGCTCTTGGCTCCCAGTATCTTCCCGCTCCTTGTCCGATACAGGCCATCATCAGCTCCGCACTCCGTTCGGCCTGCACCTACTGACACGCTCTCGTCTTTCTCCCGCGCCAATGGATCGCGCCACCCGGACGGGTACAGATCAGTCTCCCGAGGGAGGACCGCTGACAATGGGAGTGGAAGCTTCAGACCTTGGCCAGAATTGCCGTTGTGATGAGGCGTTCACCGGTCAGAGCTTTGCAGCTAATGGTGAGGTCGAGAGTAGCGGACGACCTTTCTCACACATTGGGGGTAACGGAGTGGGTAGCTGCCATCCTGGGAGTGTACCGGGGCGACCTAGCCACACGTGGCTCTCAACCACTGGCGTCAGGCAGTTACCAGCTTCCTGGGGAGGGAAACAGCGGATTTTCCCACAGGGTCGCCCTTGGTAAAAAGGAGACCTTACAGTGTCCCCAGGAATAGAGAGTATTAGAGCCAACGAAAACGGGCATTTCTTCCAACAAGGAGCGGCTCGCCGTGGAAGCCCAGCGGCGGCAGTCCGTCCTTTTCCTCGGCAACCGACGTCAGAAGTCAGGCGTGTCTCCAGTCTGCAGACGAGGAGAGCGAGCCGCTAAAACAGTTGGCCTCGGCTGTTTTCCCCCTTATCAACACTGACTTCCAAAAAAGTTCCAAAACTAGGAAGAAGCGAAACGATTTGCGGGAGTGTCGCGCAAGAAAGTGTAATAAAACAACTTTCACGTGAAAACTAGGTGTTTGCGCTACTGGAGGGCAGTGCTGGAGGTGTTAGCGTTGCTGGTGTCGCTGGAGTAGGTGTTTTGGTGGTTGTTATAGTGGGTGTTGGTGTTGCTGGAGGGTATGCACCTACTCCACTTCGAAATCCCACGGGAGGAGGAAGAATATATCCTTATGAAGAATAGCCCCAATAATGATAGTGAAGCCGCCCCGGTGGCTCAATTGGTAGAGCGTTGGGCTCTGGCCCGCTGCTCAGGAACGTGCAGTGGCAGTGCATGTCCAGGCTTATGATCGGTTCCACTGAGACGCTCCAGCGCTCAATAGTTGACCCGATGTAGGTCGGCTGGCAACTGACTGGTGAGGTAGTGACTTGAGCGGGGCGGCTGTCCCTGTGCCTTGTGCGACGTCAAACTTTGGCTTCTAAATTGACCCCTCATTGTGTGAGTTGCTCGTTCGGGTAGTGGGGTCGGGGTCTCCGTGACAAGTCCCTTCATTTTCACTAGTGGAAAGTCCTATATATTTATATAATCCCTTGATGATGTAAGTGAGGCTCTGACTCCAAAAACCGAACTGGGAGCAAATTGGACAAAATTTACAATGAAAAATAGGTGCTTCAGGGTTTTGGCAAACGTGGTGCCTGCTGAGCGCACCCCACGCTCCGCGCTGTCCCCATCAGGGTGGTCAAGGAGCTCAACTCGTGGTCGGCAGTGATCTCCGGGGAGAGGGGAGGGAACAAATGCCTCTCCCTCGTGCTCTACAGGAGGATGTCTGCCTAGTTTCTATATAATTTTGTTTGCCTGTATGTATTAGTTGTACATATATTCTATTTTAATTGTATTAGGGCCACTCCCAACAGGCACACTTGCCCAATTACAGGGAGTATTGGCGTGGGTGTTTAAGGATCCTTTCCACCGGGTCAGATTGGACATGGAAGGCGGTTTCCCGACGTGTGGATTAAACCCACGTTAATCCATGCTCCGAAACGTTAATCCATCCGATCTGAAGACTGGCAACGAAGCCACTAGTCCACCCCGGCCCCAGCAACTATATATAGCTACCATAGCAACTATATTTTATAGTTGCTGTAAAAAAAAAAAATTTTTCGGGAAATGCTGGTGATCAGGAAGAACAATTTATAATTATCAAGACATTAGATACGCCACTTTTTGTTTATGCTTTGTCTTTCAATGCTTAAAAGCTATAGACATCGTTATCGCGTTGTCGAGGTCATTGGTATGGTTGCTGAGTCATCGCCATCAAAGGCAAAGGTTTTCGGGTTATCATTGTCGAACGCTATCTGCCATCACTGAGTGCCCAACTTTGCTTTGTAGCACGTTCTAGAACAGTCTTAACTCTCATTTATTCATTCATATCAACTATTTTACTGAGATTTCGCGCTGCGCTGAGAAGCTTGAAAAGATGATTCGATGAATGACATTTTCTAAGAGGCTTACCTTAAAACACTAATCTGGCCTTAGGAAAGAGGAAGGAGATGTGCTTGATGGAGGCAATTATGAACCGTTATGCTATTTTACAGTTCGGCTCAAAAGACTTAGAAGTTAAGATAATGTCTGACTGAACTTCGTCGTGAAAAGTTTGCTTCGACTGTATCAATTTACAGACCTGATAACGATGTTTTTGCACAGGCCCTCTCGCAAATCGTGTTCGCCATTCCCAGAACATTTCCAGTGAGCGATAGCACATAGTTCCTATACAAGCTTTCGTCAAGTCATACCATTTATAAATTCGGCGCCATATCTCTCAGTCTAGTCAGCCGTGTAGAACTCTGGCGCCGATGCCCACCACCCCTCTATGGGTAGTGCGGTACCGGGTTTGCGGTGGTATTGGCGCCAGATTTGTGGCAGTATTGGCGCCAGATGTTCTATTTTCGGCGCGCTGCTGTCCGTGTGCCGCCTGGCAATCGTTCAACACTGTCCGTATCCGTGTGGGTGGAAAAACTACGCTGCGTTGACTGAAACAATGCCAACCAGAGGCGAGGGTGGCGGTGTTTTTCTCGTGCGAACGAGGCTGGAAACTTCAACGGCGGCATATGTTGGCTCAACACAGCGTCTCCAGTATAAAAGTGGCTCCCAATTGATGTTTTGTTCGTGCTGGGATCAGAGGCATGTGTATTTTGCATGTATGTCGTGAACCAAATGCGCTTTTCCGAGATGGGCGCCATCCAAATCCTCTCACTGGTTTGACTGTTTTTTTTGCGTGAAGCCGAAACAGAGACTAAACAACTTTTCCGATTCCTCGGTGAGGCCTATTTTAATTTTTCTCCTCAAGGGCGTACCGTTAAATCCAACATGCTGGTGGCGACGCAGCTGCGACTTAGACGAACATTGGGAATCGTCCAATAGTCGTTCCCGACTTTCGATTTATAAGCGCGTGTCTATGATTGTCTGCTGCAGCTTCTGGGCGGTCTCGATAGAGCTGCCTTTGGCCCCAGTGTTTGCTGACGGGCACCGGAGCGCGCCTGTCAGCTCCAGGCTCGCCTGCTCCGGGCCGATTTTCCGGTGAACAGCTCTCAAGTCACAGAAATGGTGTGGCCCTCCGCTCCTGATCTTCCCCTGAGACAATTCTAGAAAAAACACAGGCAGGGGAGGTACCGCCCGCAGAAGACCACTGCGGAGTGCGAAAGCAATTTTTGTCCCTTCAATTACATCTACATACTCGTATATCTAAAAAACAGTTTTATCGTGATGTGTCTTTGGATTTCTGAACCAGGAGAAAGATCTGGCAGATTATATCACAGTTGATCCTACTTTGATGCAACTAGTTTTATTTTGTATAACTGCAATGGTTCGGCAAATCGCTACAAACATGATTTTCCAGTAAACTGGTGAAATTTACTACATAAATGCGTCCTTATTAACAGTCTTGACCTAACAATACTTTTATTGATTCACCTAACTTTACTGATAGGTAGAATAACAGATCCACATGCACCGGTGGTTCCTGAACAGTTGGATAAAGACCCCATTTGGGGTCATGACCCATTCTGTGGGGTCACGAAAGCTTTTGATTTTGAGCCCTGAATATAGCCCAGTGGACGTGATATACACCACATTGATTTAGGATTAACATATTCGTTGAAACATACCTTCAATAAGCTTTCCGATACCTGAATATGTTTTGAATGAAGACGTTACCACTGGGGTGAAATTATGTCGCTTAAGGAAAGAAAGCTGATTTATCTCCAAACTGCATGTTGTTTTTAAATTTCGAGCATTTATTCATCCCCTCGAGCAGGGGCGGATTCAGGACTTCTTTTCGGGGGAAGGGGCTTGAACTTCCCACCTCATTGCCTCGGAACGGCCTCCGGCTATGCATTAACTATGGTCACTCGGAAATTGGGGCGGGGGCGGGGGCCTTGAGCCCCCTAGCTCCCTTATATCCGCCACTGCCCACGAGTCTATTCAAAGTTGATGCCATTCCCGACATATTATCGGTATGGAACTCGCTTTTCGAAGATTGCAGCCATCGAAAACATGGCCAAGGAACCATGGAAACCTAAAAGAGCGCAGTAAAGTGTGGTAATTGACCTTAGATTGCACACCCACTCTGTTCGTACGCTGCTCCGACTGCGGTCACGCGCTGGGCTCCGGGGAGAGGGCGCTGGCTCACATCCACGATCACCCTGATACAGTGTACTGTGCCGTTTAACACACAAGTCAAGTGGCACAGCCTACCCTCTCATAATCGTTTTCATAATCACTTACCTTTTACCTGATGATGGTCCATGACCAAAATGGATTGGTTTATCTTAGCCCTACTATTTTAGCTCCTTGACCTTAGCCACCCTGCTCTTCGGATTTCTATCCGTTTACCCATGTTTATTTTAAGTCTTATGTACTCCGACTGACGTCTGTACGAGCCATCTAGCATGCATGATCTCGTCCCGAAAGTAAGAGATCAATTTCCAATGGAAGTATTACCGAGGACATAAGCATTACATGTATGTTTGCTGATATCATTTAAAAATGATTGTTTGGACTCTATCAATAAACCGCTGTTGCAGCAAGATTCTATATGTCATCGATGAGAGACTCTGGAGCTGATACGGAGTGATACTTATTCTCGGGGCAAGTTGGTACAGTCATTTCCACCTTGCCAAAAAACATCGGTGTTATGGTTTATGGTCTTGTCTTTATTGGATATACAAGTCAAAGCTGATTTAGCCTTCAGCTAATTAAGCAAGACTCCGCGTTGCACTGAGACGTGAACTGTGTCTGCGTCGTCGTTGTCAACAGGGCGTCACAGGTGAAAGTTCGGCCAATCATTGACCAATAATGCTAACGTTCAAACAATCATTTGGGGGCAATGAAAAAATCCGGATTATTGGTCCCGGAAGAAGAAAATTTTGACGTAGCCTTGCTAAAGAAGACATCGCACTGTATCAAGCTACCCGAAATATTGTATCGACTTACCCCGCCGGTGGGACAAGTTGAAACGGCTGGTATTCTACCCCATGGAGACCGCGATGGCCAAGAGAAAAGAATGGCTGAACCGTAGTTTCAAAGGCAATTGAATGGCCTCCACGGTGGCACCGGTTGATAAATCCTGCAAGAGAACTTCGAGAGAACTGGGCGGCGGTATTGCCGCTTTCCTGAGAAGTATATCACCACGCCCCGCTCTCCCCTGTCTCTGTGAAGCTGGAGACTGACTGCGTCCCGTTTCAAACATGCGTTGGAACGGCACCTGATACATTCAGTGCGTTAGTAGGGTCTCCTATCATTGCTGAGCTTGATCTTGGTTTTCTCAACACTGGTATTACTGTGTGTGCTCGGGGGTTTTTGCTGGTCTAAGCCGCTTTTTTCTATTGACTCAGCTCTAAGAATAGGGAAAGACACAGGGGATTAAAAACCAGACTGGAAGAGCGGAAAAGGAACTTTAGATATCGTCGGGAATGTAGTGCTTTAGTCACTCACAGCATGGAATACAACCATTTACTGGATTGGGAAGGACCAAAACCATCGCAAAGTGTTTGAACAAGAGAACGAGGAAAGCTATAGAGGCAACTTTTATTTTGACTAGCAACTGTATAAAGCGAAGGGTAGGTTTTATAAACGTTAACACCCCGTAGTAGTATAAAACGTTAATAACCACTATAAAATCTGGGAGTATTCGTCATTAGCATAACTCATTCTGCACATTTTTCAGGCAGATGCTGTTTTGATGTGCAAAGATGTTTGATAGAAAGGAGTGCAAATAAAAGTTTTGTATGAAGTGTCAGAAAAATTCAAGCATGGCCAGTGCCTGCAATACGCGTGATTATTACCTTATATTTGCTGTGCACACTAATGAAGACTTACAAAACGATTCTCTGGCAGCAAATATATTATTTTTATTTAAAAAATCTGGATTCAGCCTGGATTCATAAACCGATGCAAGGCGAATTTGGTCAACAAAGTAAGTTCGATAAAACCAGGGTTTGCCCAGGCTCTTAGAAGATCTCGATCAAGCTTATAAACATCATTCAAAAGTTATTGGAAATGAACATATGTATGCTGTCATTCATCTTTCAGATCAGATCAACAACGAGGCTACCAGAGGTCACTGAAGTTAACGTTCGAAGTTCGGAGTCAACGAAGTTAAGTTTCGAAAACAGCCATGAGCCATCTAACAAAGTTTAAGCTGACCTTCACCTGCCATTTTAAAACAGGTGCACTCGGTGGTCGCCACTAACGACGTTTTGATGGCAGGCTGTAAGTGCCTACAAATTATTTCAATGATTGCTGTCCAATAAGATTGTCTAATAAATTACTGATCAAATAACTACACGCCTAAAATCAGAGCGCTTATATAACAACTTCATGTTGGGGGAAACTCGTTTGAGTTCAGGGGAGAGAAAACGGATAATAACACAAAACTGCATATCATTCATATAATGTGAACCCTTAGGTTCGTGATTATACTAACGTGCCATTCAGTGCAAATACCGGTATATGTGCGAAAAATCAATGTCTGACCGAACTAATACCTGAAATAGGTAATTCACCAGTACCATGTCTGCTTGATTTCCGACTGATACCCTAGTCCCCACATCAGGTGGAACTTTGAGGAAAATGTTACCCCGAGTCTCCGCGGTACAATTTGACAGTGAAATATGACCTCAACCCTGATGTTGTGTAACCATTGCTACCACGCAGGCAAAATATTGCACACCCGCAATAAACAAGGCCCGACATCCCTATAGACAGTGTGATCAGGCTCCTGGAATCACCACTGGCTCCCCCTACTCTGGAGCCTTCGCGCGTAAAGGCACGATAATTCAAAAGTCGACGTTAGCGACAGGCAGCGAGCTGCTTATCAGTATTGACTTCACCGCGAATGCTAATATTTTACTATCTGGCAAAATGAGTGCAGTGACTATGCTTCTGTACGCTTTGCTGATGCCTGCCTTGGCTGCTGGCCTCAGCGTCTGTACTACTTCCACTTGGAGGGCAGCACGTTCAGGGACAGACGCTGACCACGTTCTCCAACATCAGCATCCGCGAGTGCCTGAAGCCATGCATCCGCTCCATGCTTGCACACGCTGAGTATCGCAACGCAGCGCGCTTCTAGAATGGTACCTGCGACCTGCTGGAGAACGCCGAACACTGCCTACAGACCAGGGCTCTCCAGCCGAGATACGACCAAGATATTCCAGACACGCGGCCTCTACCATCCTCTCCAACTGCGCCGGCTCATGGATCGCCTTCGAGGGAAGCTGCAACCGCAGGAGCGCGGAGGAGAAAAATCCTGGTGGAGAGCTGGATCAGGCTGTGAGACACATGGTTCTTGTCCGCTCATGGTGTCGGTGGACGGATTCCTCCTCAACCACAGCAACGAAACCCAATGGACAGGCGTGAACAGTCTTGGGAAGAGCACAGACTCGACCTCTTACACGGGTTACTTGCCGGTGGTAGCCCATGACGGCTCCGGAGAATGCGTGGATATGCAGTACAGATATCAATCAGTTGTTCTGCGCAGCTTGGAGTGCTACATCCAGATAATTTTTATCTGTGAGACTCAGATGCCGCATGGTTTACACCGAGGGTATCCTCTGTACTGGCTTCAGACACCTGCCAACTGCTTGCTTTGCATGCCACAGTCGACAACGTTCGAAGCTGCCGAAAATTTCTTCACGCTGAGACATGGCACTGGCCTCTGGTACCCTCCTGAGGAGGGCATGCACCTGATCCTTGCTAAGTACGCGCAGAGCAGAGCGACCCACTCGAGTGACTTCTGGGTAGGCGTCAGCGATGGGAGCACTGAGCTAACCTGGGGGGTATTGATGGTGCTGGGTACTTTCTCGATTTTCTGGAAAATAACCCTCACAAAACGAGTGATGCCTCCTCGAACTGTGCCTACATTGACGCAACATTGGGTAAATTGGACACTAAAGTGTGTGAACAGCCTCTGCCCTTTATATGCGGAAAGACAAGGGCCGAGAAATGAGCTGCGCACGAGAATATGTAAATAATATGGAGACAACCATGTGGCCGAAAAAGCAGCAGGTGTATTCCTAGAAGTGCCATGGATGCTAGGGGCTTTCCCTCAGCCGATGGTGGATCCCTATAGATATAATTTCTAGTTTCTTTGTACCCCCTTCTAGAAACACCGGTTCGTACGCTTAATTGCTCACCAACAACCGTTTCGGGGGGATGTTTCCCTTTAGTTTTCGGCTGAAGTCCTGTATTTGAAAAATATTGGCATTGCATCTAATTGCATCACAAATACTTTCTTCATCGCATCTGTGGCTTTCTCACCAGTTGCTGATAAAGCGATCCAAAGATTGCCAACTGAGTGCCGCCCCGGTAGCTCAGTTGGTAGAGCGTTGGGCTCCGGCCCGCTGCTCGAAGCATGCAGTGGCAGTGCATGTCCAGGCTTGGGATCGGTTCCCCTGAGACGCTCCGGCGCTCAATAGTTTACCCGACGTACAGGTCGGCTGGCAACTGACTGGTGAGAGGGTGACCTGAGCGGGGCGGCCGTCCCTGAGCTTTGTGGGACGTTAAACTTTGGCTTCTAAATTAACCCTCCATTGAGGGAGTTGCTCGTTCGGGTGGTGGGGTCGGGGTCTCCGTGACAAGTCCTTGGATGACTTTAGTGAGACTCCGACTCCAGCAGCCTTACCAGGAACAACTTGAACAAAATTTATAAAAAAGATTATGTTTGTGGCAACGAGGGAAAATCCCTGAGAAACGTTCAGGTTTTCCCGCCACCATCTGTGATGGTCGTGTCCCTGCCACCACGACGCCAGTCTGTCATTCTTGGGTTACGCCATCGCATCAGAAAGTTCTGCGAAAGAGCCTAAAAGGTATCCCCCGCCTCTTCCGTCTGACTGCCGAAGCAGCTTGTCCCTTTCACAGGCCAGTTGACGTCAATTGCTTCAGCAGAAGGCACCAAGATCTCTCCGTTGCTCTGGCAGAGGAAGTCGTGTTTGTATGGGCTGGGGAGGGAGTTTGAATAGCTGCATGTGTGTGCGATGCAGTGTGGATGTTCTTTTCCGGTGTTTTGTGCACCGTGCCGTGTCTTTGCACGCGGGTTAAACAACGCTGTCGCATCCGTGCCGGTAATTTACCGATATTTTGTCAAATGCACGATTCTCTTCACGCCTTTGCTTGCGTTTGATTCGTTCTCGTGCCCCTCGAACAATGCTGTTAGCAGCTCAAGGAGAGGTACTTGGGTGGACCGCGACTGCCGAGTCAAACCGGCGGACCTGGCCGTGCCCTTGGTTTGCGAGGACACCCTTAGATGGATGCCCAGGGGGCCTCCGTTATCTGCGCACACCAGGGTGTGACGGGCGAGAAAATGTCCACACAATTCGGTGCATGACCGAGGTCTCCAGACAAATGCAGACCAAATGATGCACACAACAGCATGCTCGATCCGAATGCAAGCCATGTCCGAAAAATGCGTCAAAATCCACAAAATAGTATTCCAAATCCATATCCTGATCCAAAAGCATCAGAATTCTCAGGTCCATAACATCCAGTTTGTCTATGGATTTTATTTCATTGTATACCCATTCAGTGATTCAGTTCACGACTGACTGCATTTTAGACGCGGAGAGGGCATCCCCCTACTTCCTGGATTTACAGTAGGGGGACCTGGATTCACACTAGCACCAGGGTCAGACTGCAAATATGCCCTGATGGTGACATTTGCGGTAAGTGCACTTTCTGCCATTCGGATGTGATTTATTTTATTCTGAAAGGTTCCGTTGATATGCTAAGCCACATTGCTGCCGAGTCCGGTCCAGTGGCTACCCGCTGGTTTTCCGCAGAGACTGGACTCCCCTGTCAGCGACACGAGCTGGCAAAAAGCGTGACAAGGACTGAAGCGACGCCCCTGTTTCTGAGAGCGCACATACTTTCAGGCACTGCGCGAGCGCTGAACAGGCGCTGATCGGGCAGGCGCCGCCACATCAGGTGTTGTCTTTGGTGCCACTGCTCATTGGCAGACGCAGGGGGCCATTCCGGCCATGCCCCACCCAAAGCGCTGGAGGGGGCCAAACTATCTTTTGGCCCCCAAACTCCGGAGAAATTTTTGAAAAAGGTGTTTACACTAGGTCTGTAGAGCAAAAAATTTCGCTCCCACCGAGTGCGATCATGTACTTGCAAAAGTAGCTTATACTAGGTCTGTCGAGCACTGAAAAAGGCGTTTACACTAGGACTGTGGAGCAAAAATCTTCACTCCCACCCCCCCCACAGGAGGAGAGGCAGACATGAGTTTGGCCCCTCCCAAAACTCGGATCTGCTTCCGCCCCTGCCACTGCTTGCGATATGCCGCGCCAGTACCGGCAGTGTAATGCTCAGGACTGTACCCCTGGTACCCCTGCCAGGGGCAAAGATCCTCAGCTCAATATATCATGGATACCAGGGCAAAAGAGCGGGGCAAACCCTCCGTGATTACGCACAAGTACATACCATTTCTCGTCACTCTCCTGTGCCCTTCCGAAGGCCTGGTTTTCTTTACAGGCTGCTTTTCACCTCTTCTCCAGCCCATAATGCACGAGAAAAGAAGCCTCCGGGTCGGGAACCATTGAGGCATATTTTTCGGTGATCTGGTCTTTCATTTCTCGATTCCTTACACAGAACATTATCATGAAAGTGGTAAAATGAAAGTAATTGAGTTCTCCACCCCCTTAACACGCGCACTGGAGGGCGGGCCTCAGACGCCCCCCACCTGTTTTTCGAGGTGACCGGAGAACCGCTCGTAGCCGAAACACGATACTTTGCCACATTAAACAGAATTTAATAGCGCGTCGATTGGTGAAGATTTTTTGAAAATCGGTTGAAATTTTTTTGACTTATAGGCTTTTAAAGTCAGACCTGCATTTTGAGATCGCCGTAATCGCGCGGTCGGACCAGTTAGCTTGCATTGAATACCGAGTGGTGAAGTCATAACACCATATAACCGGGATTTTATGGCAAGTTCACCTCAAATGAAGGTCAAGGTCAAGTTCAAAAGTCACAGGTCAAGGTCATATCTGCACTTCAAGGTCACTGACCACAGTGCTTCCGGTCAAATGATGTTACCCGGTCTAACGTACATTATGCCGTTATGACGGCATAATGTACCCCAATGACGTCATCGATAAGGTACCCCAATACCAAGGTCAAGGTCAAAAGGCAAGGTCAAAGGTCATTTGCAGAGGTCAATCCTCATTTCCCGCCAAACAGTGGCTATAGATGTTAGTCAAAGTGTAAATTATAAGTAGTATACTATATTGTGACCTTACAGGTCAATGACCTTAAATGACCTTGACCCCAAAATTTAAGGGAAGACTCTTTGAGACCTTCTCTATATGACCCTGGCCCGCCTTTAGCTTATTCCCGCCATTTTCCCGCATAATCACGGCATTTACCGGTCGGTCCCCAGCATGGCCAAGTTTTGACCTTTATGGCCTCATTTGACCCTGAAGATAATGACCTAGGCCAATAAAAATTGGTCATGATGTAGATCACCATATCCCCCACCCACCTCTAGAATTTCGGTTTCTATGCCTCTTAGTTTCCGAGATTTTAGGGGGCCTACCATGCCCCCCCTCCTCCAGTGCGCGTTAGTGCCAGGCTCCCCTCCAGTGCGGGTGTTAAGAAACGAATTTCAATGGCATAATTACGACATACTTTGGTATAAAATTCCCTTTAAAATACGGTGTAGTTTTCCGTTTTTTTTTGTCCTGGAATATTGAAGGCGAAGAACCATACATTTGCCCACTTCAAAAACTTAAGCGGACAGCTCGCCCCTTGCCACCCCGGTGGCGCCGCCACTGCCCCTGTGTGCTTGCGCGCTTTTCACATGCTTTAGATAGATAACGTTACACGTCTGTCTACATTAAAACGTCTTCGCTTAACGCGCAATGGTGTCCTCTATACCTGTGCCTCGTGCCCTTCTGATGTGGGAGGGATTCATGATAATTTTTATGTGTGCATGACATTGACCTGTATGTACATACATACACAGCTAAGGCACTATGCTTACCTTTTTAATGCTCGCGGTCTATTGCTATTGCTTTACTCGCAGCAATGTATTGGGTATGGGTATCTGTAGCGGAAAAGAGACCTGTCATAAGTGTAGTGCATTTTTAATTAGTTCCTTCGCTCAACTATGATAATTTTCCTTAGTATGCACTGATTCATACATGTTCATGCATGTTTTCGTAGTGTTCAATGTGTATCTGGCAGCCCATTTCTGCACAAAACACCAATGCAAAAACATTTTTTGGTCAGATGGATGGCCACATTCTACTGCCTCGTCATTTGTATGCTTATCAATCCAGAATGTTATACATGAAGAAATAAGGTGTCCTTTGCTTTGGATGGGCTTTTTAATTGAGTCAGGTAATTTCATACCCTAGAGTTTGCTGGGCTATTTTCAACAACAGGTGTTATTATGGATACCTCCGAACCCGGGCATTTCCCAGCACTAAACCATTCTGCTGGTCTGCTAACTGCATTACAAAAAATAGCGCGTTTTCCCTGACATTAGCCCACAGCAAAATTACATGTCCTATGCAGTTTTTATTAAAAACATTTGTTTTTATTCTCTATAAAAACGCCCTTTAACAAAAACCATAATGCGTCGACATTATTCGCCTAGGAACCTATATTTTGCCTACGTCCGACACGTTTCCGCACATCGATGTATGGCTTGGAGAGGAGTCGCAATGACCCATCTGGAAAGTCTAGAATGGCCTCCTCGTAAATTTAGAATGCGGTTAGATACCCATAACGAAACGTTTCGGCCATTTTCTGCACTTCTCAATGTCTGCTCAAGCTATGCAAGATTTCTATTCTAACATTGCAAGTAGGACGGTTTCAATAGGAAATATGTTTTGCTCACATAGTTTCATTTAGCACTGCTCATTCCCCTCAGTCGCTTGAAAGCCTTCCCGTCACGATTGCCATCGGCTAAACAGGATGTGGTTGGTATGGCGTCAGCTCTGAAACTAATATGACGAAAGTAGCATCAAGCCAAGCGCGTTCAAGTTCACCAAGTCCTCTGTGAACTTCAGGAAATAAAAGCATCTGGATAAAGTACTATAAGAAAGGAGATATAGTTATAACTTTGCACGTAATCTTTAGGTAAGATTTCTGGCAGCATATTCATTTTCATCATTATGCGCCATTATTGCATTCTGCATATATATATATATATATATATATATATGTTGTGTTCATAGTGACAAATATAAGTTACAATGATGTTTAGGCGAATTTCAAAAACTAAATTTATAAAAACATTATATTGCACCACATAAACGCGTTTCGTATTCACTTCATCAGTATGCAGCGCAATACGTATGTATGTATATGTATTGCGTATGCATGTATGTATTGCGCTTGCAATATGTATTGCGCTGCATACTGATGAAGTGAATACGAAACGCGTTTATGTGGTGCAATATAATGTTTTTATAAATTTAGTTTTTGAAATTCGCCTAAATATCATTGTAACTATATATATATATATATATATATATATATATATATATATATATATATATATATTGAAACAATGTGAATAAAACAGGTTTTCCATTGAAACCGTCCAACTTGCAATGTTAGAATAGAAATGTTGCATAGCTTGAGCAGGCGCTGAGAAGTGCAGAACATGGCCGAAACGTTTCGTTGTGGGTATCTAACCACATTCTAAATTTACGTGGAGGCCATTCTAGACTTTCCAGATGGGTCATTGCGACTCCTCTCCAAGCCATACATCGATGTGCGGAAACGTGTCGGACGTAGGCAAAATATATGTCCCTAGGCAAATAATGTCGACGCATTATGATTTTTGCTAACGGGCGTTTTTATAGAGAATAAAAACAAACGTTTTTAATAAAAACTGCATAGGACATGTAATTTCGCTGTGGGCTGATGACAGGGAAAACGCGTTTATTTTTTGCAATACAGTTAGCAGACCAGTAGAATGGTTTAGTGCTGGGATATATATATATATATATATATATATATATATATATATATATATATATATATATTCCATAACATGTTCCTCAATACTGGTTATCAATTCAAATTTCAAATATGCATTTGTATTCAATCAAGATATATTACAAAGGGAGCCTGAATTCCGGTCATTAAAATCTTTGTATGGTGATCAGACAAACTTAAAAATTCATTCATGAAGTATTGTCAGAAATTTTTAAAGACTGCATTCTCAAATTTACCCATTCACAGGTCCCTTGATACCACAAATTTCGTTGAAACATTCACGTTGAATTACTCGGGAAGCACGTGAGCGCGCCTCCACCAATCAGCGGCCGCCGTCCGCCAGGAGCTACATTACCGCAGGTCAGAGAGGCGAGGGAGGTCACAGCCGCCGGGCGCTGGCGGCGAGCCGGAGTGGAGCTGAGTGGTCGTTGACAGCGCTTGGTGAGGGCTGATACTGCGTGTGATGTGTGGCTGTGTGAAGTGGTGCGGCAACTTGTAGGTGATGATGAATTGGAGAGAGAGAGAGAGAGAGAGAGAGAGAGAGATAGAAGATAGAGAGAGAGAAGGTGTGGGTTGGTACGTGGGAGGTGTCAGGTGGGAGTGATATGATGCTTAAAGGGAATGTGGCACCTTGGCCGAATCTTGGAATTTAGTGTAATTAGGTGTACTTTTAGTAAAAAAAATAATGAAACCACTCATGATTTCTCTGAAAAATGTACGCTAAGCTCAATATTTTGGTTTTTAAAATACTCCTCTAGGAAAATAAACAAGTATCAGCCTGTGGATGATGTCATGATCTGGCAACCACTACCATGCTTGAAACGCTTCAAGGGCTTCCATTGGCTGATGCTCATCGTGACGTCAGCATATGTCGTCACACCAACAGCCATGACAACTGCGGCCTGCTGCTAGGGGTACAAGAGGGGTACATTGCAGGTAGGTTTTTGCTTTTTTATACGAAAATCTCGAGTTCCAAGACAAATGATGTATTAAGTACCGGGTTTTCCGACTTGCTTTACAACTTGGCTATCTCAGTTAAAATCACGTTATGAAGGTGCCACCCTTAAGCCTTGTTCTCGCATCTGGCATAACTGGCGGTGACTCCAACTTCAGGAAAGGTAAGTCAATACCACCTCTTATTTCCAGAGTGTTGCTTAAATTTTTGCACACGCATAGGTGTGCCGGGATGTTCCTGATTTATTGTGACTGGATGGTGGCATGAATCATGGCGGCCAGATGCTTACCATGTCTGGTTTGTTGCGGAAATGGCCCGGCTGACTGTTCGCTAAACATCGGCAACTTCTAGGTCCGACTCACTCGACCACCTCCCAATAAGAAGTCGCATGGCATTTCTGTGTTATATAACTCAGAAACGAAGTCTATGAAAATGGTACTTTTAAATATAAGAATGCCCATTCAATATATTTCACCAGATTGATCGATATAGGCAGCTACCATATTACATATTTAGTATGCAGGGAGGTGGTCGCATGACACTAGAACCGAAGTAATTGACTGTGTAGAATATTTTTACATTGTTCAAATAAGAAAGTACTTTCCAGCGAATGTAAACTTTAGAAAGTCACACATCTTAAGCGAGTTGTAGTGTTTCAAGAAGTAGTCAATTGATATAACCCAAACAAAGCAGCCAACTTTTGTCACGACCATTGTTTTATTTCGGCCTAAGTAGAAGGGATTCAACAAGATGAAGGGGAAATACATTCCATCTGTATGCAACAATGACACAAGAACAATTGAAACCAGGCACCTCCCCCTCCCAAAAAAACCCGTCGGACTTCAAAGAGACCCATCCAAACAAGCGGGCACATGACAGCTTTCAATCAGTGCTCACCGCGCCCAACAGTTCTGTTCCAACACCCCCAGCCAGCCCCACCGCCTCTCTGTAAATCACCATCTGTGAAGGATATGCCAAATGCTTATGGAGATGCGGACAACAATCGGACGCCTCTGCATATCCGATCAGGTGTCGAGCAGGCTGTTTACCAGAGGTTGAGAGTCAGCCAATTATTCCGCAGCTTCGGCATCGAATTATAAAGACGTGATTTGCTGATGCTGAGAGACTGAGTCAATTTGAGGAGTGTCTCCGGTTTGTTTGTAAAAAACAGGTGATACCAGGTGGGTCCAACTCAGACAGAAGTTTCCAGATGCTATCAGCCGCTCTGGAACGGGCTGTGAGCTCTCCTCTGGCTTTTTTAGACTGACGAGGCTGTGTAGTGCGCCCCTGTGGTCTGTTCGGTCTGGAAAGGCTCAAAGAAAACCCAATAGCCACTGGTGTTTTAATTGTGCACATCCGTTTCAACAGGTTTCCAGTCAAGGTCTCAGAATATTCCTTCGAAGGAAAGCGCTGTCTGACTTGATAGTTTTCAGATTCGGCTCCCCCAATGATGTTCGATAATCCCCACCCCTGTCACCTCCCGTTTAGAATAGTTTCACCCTGAGGCTGTTCTGCAATGACGGATCAGAGCGATACTCACTGGACACAGAGGCCGTCAGGTATCTGCGCGGTGTGGAAAACAGAGTTTGGAGAATCGGAATGGGCTCTATAACCCCTGAGAAGAGAAACAGTGCTATCAACAGCTTACCAAATCATGCAATTTAAGATGATTACAAGAATCGTAGTCCCAAATAAAACTTTATGCCCCATGAGAAAATCCCCATCCTGTTTTTGCAACGATTGCTCTGGATTAATTTCTGCAATATCATATAAGCATTGTCCCAAAGTCTATGAGTTTTGATGAGAAGTCTGAAATTTTCCTGACTTGTTCTCGAAGCGCAGAGGACATTCCGGCACTAAAGGAAGAACATATCAATTCTGGCGTTAGTGACTCACTTGTAGTGAACGATGTAATACTGATAGGAAAGCTGACGATCTCAAGCAATTTTTTTCTGCTGTCAGCATTTTTCTTTCTAATATCACTGTAAAATGAGACCAGGGAGAAAGAATAAGTGGGGTCTTCTAGAAGCCTTACCTCGGCAACTCGAAGGACACGTTTATGTTTCATGACCAAAAACAATTGTTTACTTAGGTACTGTTGTTAGGATTGAGCCGGAGATGGTTCCTGGGAGGCGAGCGTTTCCAAACTGTTTTGAAATGATGGATAAGGACCTTATTCGATGATAAGCTTGTTGGACGTGCTGCTGAATGTGGGCTAGACATAAGTTATGCTAGTTTCATGGGAAGTGGTAGTGGGAGGTAAGCGGTTGCGTATTGACTGAAGTGTAGTAGCTCAAATTTGAATTTTATGCAATTTTTTGCCTATTGTATTGAAGAAAAACCATCTGTGCGGTGAGTTTGGAGTTCAGCTTCGCCGCTCGGTGAAGGGGCTGTACCTAGTATGGGGCTGCGGTTGGTATAGATGGCCGTTACGGCATTTTATGAGCAGAAAAATTGACTTTGAATTATATTTTGTATTAATTCTAGTCTCTATTTTATTTGCTTATTAAGCGTGTTTTGGATTATCTACCTGCTCATTTTGTTTTGTTATGCTTCAAAAGATGCTGCCACGTCCCGTCACGTCTTGTTACGTTCATTTCGTTTCGTTTCATTCCGTTGTTTTCATTTAGTTGTACTCTTTTTTCTCAGTTTGCTCCATTGCTTCTTAGTTCCTGTTTTTTGCACTTTTTGTTTGTCTGTTTTTATGTTTGTTCCACCGACTTGTATTATGATTAACTCTCATAGGCAGCATGCTCGCCTTCTTTTGTTTGTTCTGTTCCGTTTGTGCGAATTAAGTGTTTTGTTTATTCTGTTTCACCTTATTGCTTGCCTTTCTTGCACTCTCTGCTGTTTCTCTTACTTCGCTTCTCTCCATCTGTCTCTATGTAAAAATGAAATAAAAATCTGATGATGATGAAAAATCATACTGCGGATCCGCTTAAACAGAATTCCGTGCAATGTAACCTCAGGCAGGGCTTTGAAAAATGGCCACACTGGGCGGCGTCATATTGCGGATGCACTCTTCACCGGGAGAGCCCAGCGCGGACACTCAACAGCGTTCAGCTGTCAAACTGACTGCTAGCTCGGCAGCGGGCTGTCAAACGGGATATCAGGATGCGAGGTGCCTTTTTTTCTCAGCGTCTGAACGGTCATGTTTCGGTCATACGGTGCGGTAGGGTACAAAAATTGTATCATTTTACAGCTGATGCAGTCCCACAGGTAAGATAGGATATTTCTTACATATTTTGTAAAGTATTTTTACAGATAGTGTGCGTAGGGCATTTTAGCTCATGTATCAAACTGTTCACTCTCTTTCAAGATGTTTTCGCATAGATTGTTAAGATTTTTCCGCATAGATTTGCAAGGGCATTTGGCTTATGTATCCGCGGTATATTCGAGGCGTAATTCGACACTGAACAGGAGCGTAAGCTTCTCATCCACGTTCTAGCGAAATGGTCAGAAACGACAAAACGGCTTTCAATCGAAAATTCACCATCAAACATTTCATCAGAAATATTGTTCTTCTCAGAAAAAAATCACCAACAAACATTTCATCAGAAATATTGTTCTTCTCGGAAACATTCACCGTTGATGCAGACTTCACCCGACCTGTGACACTGCCTATTGATTCAACACGTCAAATTAGGTGTATAATATGCATACATTTACACCATAATGCAGCTTTCAGACCAGTGGCCCTTCCCCCGCGGCGCGAAGAGAGGCTGTTTTGGGAGGCGAATGAGGTGAATTCAGCTTTTTCATCTCGAACGTTCATTAGTGGTGAGGTCTTATTTGATTGCTTCAGTTTGCAGTTTGCAGTTTGCTTGATGATATTTGTTTTCTTTAGCTCTGCTCCAGCTTTTGCAGGGTTCGAAGGAATTTTGAAGGTTCATGAAGGTGGCAGCAGTCCATGTTGCAACGCACAAAACAATCACCGAGCGGGAACAACTCTCGAATATTTGGCTATCCACACCTCTTTAGCCCTCGCATTCGAAACGAACTCTTTTCGGATCACTCCGAAATTCATCCACCTCCCCTTGGGAGTTCTCGATCCCCTGCTGACATAACCATAACCCCCACCTTTCCAAATCGTCGAACTTTGAACGCGTATCTCCGGTGGCCAGCTGGCAGCTGCCCTCGGTACTTTGTTTTATGGCGGCTGAGTTCAGCGTGTCTCCTCCCAGCTCCCGGCGCGGGTCGAACTTTGGCGGGACGCTCGGCGTCCGTGATTTCCAGCGGCGCCCGCCGAAATACCAGGTAAGGGTTGTCGGACTGACATTTTACTCTGGCGGCTGGGGACGAGACTGCAGAAACAGACGATCATGATTTACACTAGAATGTTTATTAACGTGTTTCGACGCGTGTGTTTGCAGATATTGAATTCTTCTGCAGCTGCTTCTCAGCTGGGCCATGGAACACGGGAAAGTTGTTTTTCGGTAAAATCTCTTGGTGCTTTTCTCCATCCTCACACGGGTCGGTTATCAATCAGCTCATAGGCGAATCCAAGGGGGCAAATGGGGGCACTTACTCCCTCCACTGGTCGAGGCTTAGTGCCCCCTGAAAGGTTGATGGTGCTTCCTGAAATTTCGCATCCCGTCCCCCCTTTTACCCGGCACCGCCTGGGTTTTTTGCACCCGCCGAAGCCTGGGAATTCGATTGGACCCCCTACGATCTCGGGAACCGGCGTGATACGAAAAAATGTTAACGGCACTGGAAGCGCCTTACCGTCTTCCACTTTCAAGCCGAGTTTGAACCAGATAAGTTGACCTGTGACGTCACAGAGGGCCAAAATGGGTAAAATTATGGCCCATTTAGGAAATCCCTTATAACTGGGGAACAATAAGACCTAGAACAAAGACAAATGCATCAGTATGTTCGTTTTGACATAATGATTCGAATTATATGCAGCATGACCTTTAAAGGTTGATTGATTGATTATTTGGATTTAAGGGCGCACCAACCTTAGTGGTTAACCTTTACAGGTCACATCGTGACCTTGAACTTGGGTCAATGTCTAATAATGGCATTTCAAGGCCATGCTGCGTATCATTCGAATCTTTGGGTCATGTTTGACTCTATGATGCCAAATCTATTTATGTAGCTTGTCTCGTTGAAAATTAAAGATACAAATAATTTTGAAGACCATGATCTTTGCTGACCTCTTGTGACCTTCTTATTGACCTGGCCCCATAATGTATGCCAACGTGCAGATTTGTTCTTTCAAGAGTTGTCTAATGATGTTTAGAAAATTTATCTAGCTCTTCTAAAAGCCGAGTTACACCCACCTGGTTTTGGCAGCCTCATTATAGAAGACCACAATCACCTTAGATGGGTTTAGAAATAACGTCGTTGACCTGTCCTGATGTGATGTACATTTTTGGTCATAAGCATGGCTGGAGATCACTTGTCGATCCAGGGGGGTTCCTGGGTGGGTTAATGCTGGCACGGCAATACAAGCCCTATACAAAGCCTATGGGAGACCCAAAATCCAGGGGGGTCCTAGCCCCTCTAACCAGGCCATTTTTTAACATGTTAACTGGGGGCCATTTGCCCCCAGTCGGCCGAAATGCCCCCCCCAGTGCCCAGAAATTGGCCCCCAGTGAAATAGACAGATGACTTAAAATTGACCAAATGCAGACTCACCTAATGAAAATAAGGTAGAACACCACCCGATAATTATAAATTTGTTCTATTTCTGGCCCAAATTGGCAGTCCACAAAAATTGTGTTGCAAATTTCGATCCGTGGCTGTCTACTTCATCGTGCGAAGACGAAACAAAGCACGTAGTTACGGGAAATCCTGGCAAAGCAGCCTCAGCATCAACTAATCACAACGCTGGAGATGAACACTGGCCTACAAACAATCAAAAATCCTGTTTTATCCGACTGGAAGCCCACATCCCAGCCAATACCGTGACATTGCATGATGCGAGCATCTCACATGCTGCCAGTTGTCAGCGCTTAGAGCTCGTTCGTGGATTAAACGAGACACGGTGTAGTCAAATTGTGTAAGACTGGTTGCTGGTGTGGTGGTATGAAGTGCTTAGCCTTTTTATTTATGTTTGTGGTGGTAGCATACATAAGCGTCGCCACCGGCAAAAAAATGAGGGGGCCAGCCAAACTTCAACCTGATGCTGATAGCAAACTTTCCATGTTAGTACCAAAAACTTTTCGAATTTGGGCTCCTCGTTGTCTTCGGCAGCGGCTGATTATATAAATTTCCGGTTTACTCCCATTTTGACTGAGGTCAAGAAATTGTTGGTCAAAAAGTTGGGGAGGGGGTGATTGATGATGCTAAAAATGTTCTGATTATGTGGATAACATCATTCGACGGCTACACGGGGCTGGAAGGGCACCCCTGGCTTCCTATTAGATGGGTAGTGTGCTAAAAATATTGTGTCAAGTCAATACCAAACTGTCAACAATTAGTTTTAAACAGTGATAAAAGTTGCTTTTTCTGTGGGTTTTATGACTACCGCTAGGGGTCGTTATAGGCCTTAATCTGGTTTTTGCGGTGTCTATTTAGCTATGTTAGTGGAACAAATTTTTGCCCCTCTTTGACACTTTTTCTAACTCGGTTTGACCTTGTACACCGAAAAAAACCTGGCAGCATCTATAATCTCTAGACATCGAATAACACAAAAATTGACAAACGTTTCTTTTAACACAAACGCGTCAAAGTGTTATTAAACCCCTCAAAATGATGTCTTGATCCCCTGAAGACACTAATGGCCAGCACAAGAAATGGCCCCCCACTCACTTTTCCTTAAGAAATACCCTACCTCCAACCCCCTCCGCCCGGGATTTCCACCCATAGTCATAAGCTGCCACATTGACCAACCTAGAGATGTGCAAAGTGACGCGCCTCTCATTTAAATCAGCTCGGAAAAAATTTGCGAAATTCTGAGGGAGGGAGTGCGGTCGGACCCCTCCCTAGGCGGTGAAGGGTTAAGATGCAGATGTCAGCGCTCCCGCGACAGGATTTAGCGCCCACCTGACAGGCTTCGCCGCCCAAAAGTGGTGCCCCTCGTGCGAATGGTGTTGCCCATCGACTATACGCCCCCCCACATAGGAAATCCTAACTCTGCCTATGGATCAGCTGACTGAGAACAACAGTCTTCACGCGTAGACCGCGACTTAACACCTTCCGCTACTCTCTTTTACTGCCTGTCAAGAAGATGAGCGCCAATAAGATAACGAGAGCGTGCGGCGGCTGGCGCGGCCGCTGATTGGTCGATTTAGGAGTGACGTCAGGAGGTAGAAGCAGTGTGGTGGGTGCTGAGAAGACGCTGCAGTAGGGAAGAGGGCGCCGTGTGGCCGCTGTATGTGCGGAGGGAGGTGGAGTTCAGAGGCCAGGTTGAGAACGGCTGATGGTGCTAATTGTTACCGATGGCTTATCATCGATATTTATGAAGAAACTCCAGGGATTGTAGAATTTCGAGATACGGATTTGGAACGTGATTTCTCAGGTATGGAGAGCCTCTACATCGGTGGCGCGGATTGTCGTCTGTTTCATGATGATTGGGTATATACAATCTCTAATTTTGCTGCCACATAGGCTGGGTAGGTCTCGGACAAGAAAGCTAGGACTTGACATGTGTTCCTTATTTCGAACATGGGTCTTCATTTCTTCATTTTGAGTTAAGTGTGCGGAAAAACATGCCTATACTGGTTTCTCTTCACGCTCTGTAAATATGTTATGTTAGTTCAAAACCCTTTATTAAAGTGGGACGCTCCCGTTAGAATCGAAGATGCACGGCATCTGAGCAAGAGCTCCACTCAAATACTTCCCTAAAACATCGTAGACATATCTGAAATACTCAACCCTTTAAGATTGGAGATCCACCAAAAGTTGTCGCGCTCTTCGTGCAACGGTTCAGATTATGTGCTTGGAAAGAACGAGACGCATCGACTAACCAGGCAAATATAGTTTTAGCCTGCTTAGCTTGAGAGCTTTATATTTCATAGATGCTGTTCGATCTGTTGCGGAATGGTCCAGGAGCTGTTGAGCTTGAAATGAAGTTTCGGTTATGACCTTGACCTTTTAACGTGACCTGTGATCCTTACCCAATCGTCCATGACGTCATTTACCATATAGGTGAGCAATTATACATGATACTTACATGGCTGAAAGCACTGAGGTCATAAGTGTGGACTTAGATCTCTTTGGGGGTGCTTGGGCACTCCCAATGAAACGTCGAAGTAGCGTTAGAATATCTCATTTAATTTTTATCTTATAGACTGTAAAATTATTTTCTGTGTTATTTCGGGCCTGTTGGAAGGCTTAAATACGCTTTACATTATATTATCACCTCTTTATATGGTGTTTATTGACATTGTCTCAAATTTGAGCACCCTCATCACTCGAAAATCTCCGCCCCTGACTAGGGCCAATGGCCTTGAAAAGTTCAGTATAACCTGAGCCGGTGATGATTTGCCGCGGAATGAATTTGTGATCTGAGGCGAACTTTGCATTATTCCAATAATGTGTCATTATGACGTCACCACTTGATCTACGACGCATGTGAACTGGTGCGACAGCGGCAGTGCAGTGATCTTGAAATATGCCGGACCTTGAAAGTCTATTGGTGAAAATGCCAATTGTCTTAATTATTTCATCAATTGATGGGACCATTTGTTTACTCAAACATCAGCAAATGCCATTTTGTAGCACCGGGGAATTAGATCGGAGCCCTCCATCGGTGTTTTGCAAATCATTGCAAGCGAACTGAAATGAGAGACGCGTCTTCTTGCACACCTGTCAGGTGATGGATTGGGCACCTTGGGTCTGGGTAAAAAACGAAAAAAAACGCTGAGGTCAACGAGTTGTAGATGCTCTTTCTATACCCATTTAGGACGATTTTCTTTCTCTAAAATAAGTGTGATAAAACCCGGATGTAATCGGCATTTGTTAGGCTATACTACACTGTTTAGCAGTTGGCGTTCAGACGACACGCACCAATTAACTTCAAAATGGCATCACACAAAGTGGACTGGCTATACTTTGAACTCCTCATTTCATCTTCCCTTATAGCTCAGGCACATATAGCCTCTGCAGCTGCACTGCCCTAAAACTCCAATCATCCCCTCTATAGCTTCCTCGGATATCTCGCTAGCCTTCATCTCTTGATCATCTTAAAACTTCACGTCGCCATTTCAAAACTGCTGTGAAACCATCATAAAAAACATAAAAATGATATCTATTAAATTTACCAATTAAATTGAATTCCAGAGGTTCTTTCTAAGGAAAGTAAATTTTTTAAGTAACTTGCGGACATGATTTATAGTTTATACAAAGCTCCTAAGAACAATTTGTTTTACTCTGATCAAAACATCGTGCAAAATTTAGTACCTACTAAATGGATGCGCAAGCTAAACATGCAATTGCATCATTCCACAGTGCAATTGATGCGAAATACACGTGCCAAAGGTAACATCCGATGACACTGGCAGCGGAAATAACGCTCCCTTGCGGGAGCAGAAGACTGCTCAAGGCAGTACCAGCATCGACGCAAGGCCCTGCGTAAGATGGATGTAAGAAATTCACCTGCCTTTGGTAAGGAATCTTATTTTCCAATGATTTTTCTGTACTCGTTTTTAACTTCCGAATAATATCCGTGTGTTTATGTGAGTGGATTCTTCATGGCTGCGGAAAAAATATTTCGGTAGAAATTATCACGTCGTCCTGTTTAGATGTTCGCTTGAAGTTTTCCAAAAATCCACTTTGCGTTCAGGCTTTTTCAGGCTTTTTTGTAAACAAGCTACCAAATCATTTTGATTGCTGCCATTTCTCAGCTTTTGCGTCGGACTCGATGGTGGGCACACCGCCATATTCTGGCAACACCAGCCTCCGCCCTGCCGCAAAGCCGTGGAAAATGCGGAGATTTTTTTTATAAATTTGGTTCAAGTTGTTCCTAGTACGGCTGCCGGAGTCGGAGTCTCACTAAAGTCATCAAGGGACTGTCACGGAGACCCCGACCCCACCATCCGAACGAGCAACTCCCTCAATGGAGGGTCAATTTAGAAGCCAAAGTTTAACGTCCCACAAAGCACAGGGACGGCCGCCCCGCTCAGGTCACCCTCTCATCAGTCAGTTGCCAGCCGACCTGTACGTCGAGTAAACTATTGAGCGCCGGAGCGTCTCAGGGGAACCGATCCCAAGCCTGGACATGCACTGCCACTGCTGCTTCTGAGCAGCGGGCCGGAGCCCAACGCTCTACCAACTGAGCTACCGGGGCGGCGAATTTAGAGGAGCGTTGCGAATTTTTTATGCCTGGGATAGATAAACGTACTCAGGTCGGCCCTGTGGCGCCAGAGTCGCCGCTGCGAAAATTCTGAGGCAACATTTTTTGGGATTAGTGACCTGATGTCATTGTACTAGTTTTGAGATTATTTGTCATCAGATATTCCTTTCGAGCCATCTCTAGCTCATCATGTCGGACCTTGAAGTTATGTGACAGGAGTTTGAATAATTCACGGAGCTGAAATGACCTGAGTTAAAAGCACTTGGTAAGATACATTAAAAATGTGCATATAAATAGACAAATTTGAATAGCCAGCGCAGTGGAAGCACTCTGGTGAAGCCCTGGGGTCGGTTCCCCTGAGACACTCCTGCGCTCAATATTTCTCCGACGTAGGTCGCCTGGCAACCGACTGGTAAGAGGGTGACCTGGGCGGAGTGACTCAGGTCACCCTTTTTGTGCTTTGTGTGACGACAAACATTGACTTCTAAATTAACCCATCATCGCAGAAATCGTGCGTTTGGACGGTGGTGTTGGGGTCTCCGAGAAGAGCCCTTTAATGACCAGAGGGTGTTCGATTCCAGAATACGAACTTTCAATAACCTAAGAAAATAGAAACAATTGGATGCGACGTTGGCTTAGCTCGTTTTCTCGGCGATGAGGTAGCTTAGTGGATAGCACCCTTGTCTTTTAGGCCACCGGACCCGGGTTCAAGTCCCGGCGGAGCCTCTGAATAAGTCTATCTGATCCCTAAAATCCCTTCCAACAGGGTGAGAGTTGGCGACGCCGTATGACCCTGGTAGTTGGTGCGTTGTTGAACACCAACAATTATTATAGCTCGTTTCCTCGGAAGCTACCGGAAAGTTCCGCCACCCACCTGCGGAGTGTGTGATGAATTTTAAGGTTCTGGCTACAAGAATGTACACAAGAGTTTCCAAACAAACTAAATCATCAGCTATGAGGCTATGAGCATCATTATCATCATCATTGGTAGGGGTTGGAAAGGATGGTGAAAATAGACATTTTGGATCAGACCCATTGCCACCCAGGAGGTGATTTTAGGGTTCAAAAGCAGACTTTGGCTGCAAAAATAGGGTTCTACTGTGAAAAGAAGCTTTGACCCTGACAAGTGAAGTTTTTCGTATTTGACGCTTATTTACCGGCACATACTCTGAAATCCACCGAAATTGTTACTTCCGGTTCAAATGACTCCAAAATTATTTGAATTAGAGCTATGCCACTGTGCGCTTCTGTTATCAGACCAATTTTACAACATTTCTTATAGAAATACCGAAGCATTTCAGGTTAGGTCACCGGGTCATGACATCATTCTTAACCCCATGCATAGTGATTTTGTTTTCAAAGCGAAAATCTAGCTCCACTCTTGTTCATGTATTGCTCACACATCCACACTACTGATGTGGCTTTTAAAGTATTTTCGTGATGAATGTAAAGTGATTTCAAACTATGGAAGGATATGGTAAGGATGAGGAAAGTTGAGGATAAAGAGAATGGGATTTTAACTGGAGGGTTCGCTACAGCCACAGACGCAAGCGCTCACAGCCTCTAGGTAGAGTAGAGGACAAGGTTTAGGTACCGGTTGAAAAAACACATACAAACACAATCGCACACACAATTCGAACATCTAAACTAAAATGATATGAGGGTGAAAATGTTTGATTCTTCGGCTTTGTATTCATTTTGTCTTCGATCTGATAACTTTGGTTGTTTGTGCTCCATCTTATTTGTGACAGTGTTGATTCCCATGCTTCACTGCTGTTCAACTGCTGCGTTTTTTATTTTCTTTAATGTCCAGGGCCGATGTTTTTCACAAAACTTATTTTTTATTGTTCTCTAGAATTAGCCATCCAGAAATATTTCAAAATTCCCGCCGTAGAAGCTTTTTTTCTTGAAGGAGCTCACAAAACACTGAAAGAAAAAAGAAAGAAAAGAAACGTTGGAAACACTTGACGGACTTCCTGGATAATGTTCAAAAGATGGCGCCTCGTCGAGACCAGGTCAGCCTGTTGGTCCTGCGATGGGCGCCGGGATCAAATATCTTAGAAGAAGGAGAGCCTATTATTGCCAGAAGCAGTATCTTATACTCACTTATGTGTCCAATGCCCCATCTGATAAAAAATCCTGGAAACCGATGTCAGATCTGAGAGCTGGGAGCCGAATACCAGCCTACCATCGGAAATATGAGGCAGGCAGTTTGTTTCTGATGTTAGATGTAATTGGCTTGCTGTAGGAACAATATCTGACTAGGAAAACATAGTCCTGAATATCATCGTTGCTAAATTACAGCATGGTGTTTGGTTTCAGAAAAGGTGAGATGGAATGCATGAGTTGGAATGCTGGGTCTACAGCATGATCAACGCTGTTCTGCCTAGGGCGTGCACTGTGGTGTTCAGAGCGTGCACCGTGGTGCTCAGAGCGTGCACTGTGCTGCTCAGAGCGTGCACCGTGGTGCTCAGAGCGTGCACCGTGGTGCTCAGAGCGTGCACCGTGGTGCTCAGAGCGTGCACCGTAGTGCTCAGAGCGTGCACCGTGGTGCTCAGAGCGTGCACCGTGGTGCTCAGAGCGTGCACAATGTCTAGCTGCGACTGCGACCGCTGAGGCTGCACCGCCACGGTCGATCAGCCAATGGAACACTGACCTCAGCAACAACAGCGCGTCTCTTCTGTCAGTATTGTAATGACCTCACGCTCGACTTGCACCCTGGCTCAGAAGCCATTCTCGCTGGATACCCGATACAGAGCTGTTACCATGGGCCGATCCAGGAGTTCTGAGGGATGGGGTACCTCGGTCACCTCGTGGGCGCCACTTGGTTCCCGAGAAGACGCCATATGGGCTTGGAAGGGGTGCCATTTGGCTCAGGGCGCCGATTCTTAAGATGCGACATACCACAAGGGTGCCAGATATAATCGTGGGGTGTCAAAGCTTGAATGATAGGAGGATGCTGGGGGCTGTTTGAAGGGGGCACCGGGGCGGTTTTAGGGGCGCCGTGGCATGGCATGAAGGCGCTGGGTGGGTTGACCGGGGAGCGCGTACCATCTTGCCCCTCCTCCTCTCATACCTGAATCCGCTCATGACTGCGGCAGGCAGTGTGGAAGGAACACCGCCAAAAAATGGGATGTTGGAAGAACTAGCGGGTTTCTCAATCAGCAATAGGGTCCAACGCTGGGCGAGGGGTGCCCCGCGCTGTGCAACTAGCTGCCACAAATGAAGATAGCTTCCGGCTGCAAACAAGGCGCGAGTATTCCTGCGCACCAAGTATAAGGATATCTGGCCAGGAGGAAGGGTTGGCTGGGTCTCACGAGGAGGCTGGTTGTACCTGATGATATGAAAGTGAGTTGATTACTCTACAGGAGTAGTGGATGGATGGCTGTGGACCATCCCACCTCTCCCCACAGTAGAGATACGCTTCTATTTCTTGTATGATGTAAACTCGTTTGAGCCAAATGATATTGGCTATGGTCAATTAAATTTGCATGTGAGGTAAATGTCTGAACCACTCACAAGTCTCTGATGGTCCATTTTCAAGCCCTCTTAGTTGTTTCATCTCAACAGTGGCACTGTAGAGGCATGCCACATAAGTAACCAGACCCATTTCCAGCGCAGTTGGCGGTCACCTCGGCGGGGATAGATTCCGGAGACCAATGGGGGACAACATCGTTCGATCCGGAAGATTCCGTTCGCTTAAATCCGTCCTTGATTTAGCCCTGGCCGACCAGCAACAAGTCAGAGGCAGAAAGAGCATTCTGCCCTGGCCGGATCGGGGTTTGGTAGGAAAGCTACCGGGAGAGCTCATCTGGTGCATCAGATCCCCTGGGATCGAGTGTGTCTCGGAAGTAATCCTACACGCCAAACATCTGCTGCAGTGTCATCATTGATCGGTTTGAGACCGTGACAGCTGCGACGGATCGTTACCTCTTTTTTGCATTATTGGTGTCACCTGTTGGTGCTGTGTGCCGCCCCTTTGAAGTTCCCGCAACAAGTCAAACGTGACTAGGAGAACACGTGTTGGCTTCTTACAGCGGCATCACAGAAACAATTCACGGATAAGTGTGTAGTCGGAATCCGGAATAAGCTGTGGTATTTGCCGCGTTATCAAATCCCAAAAATTATCAGAAGAATCCTGTGCTTCCTATCAATAGCAACAGCCTTCTACCTATACCTATCAAGTAGCAACAGCCTCCTCTATCCGCATTTATGGCCATGCAAATTCTGTAAATGCAGTCTATTTTCTTAAGTTCTATTTATGGGCACATAATGTGCAATTATTATAAAACTATGACATTTATTAAACGTTAAGAAAATTTATCACTTTAAATATGATATATGTGGTGAACCTCGGCACATCATAGCCCAAAATTTTCAACAGCCTTCTGGTAGATAAATCGCCAAATGCCACTTGAATTCATCGGATATGTGAGGAGCCAGTCAAAGAGCGTGGACACCAGGCTTCTAGTGTCTACGGAGAGAATTACTCTAGAGGAAGATTCTAGAGGAATATATCAGGACCATGCACTAAAAGCTCACACGGCGTGTTACCTCAGAATATGCCATGACACTAATTGAAGTATAGGTGGACATTTATCTGAAATGATAGCAGTGTGGCGTTGTGTAATCAACTTCCAGCTCCTCGAATGCTCCCTGGAGGATCACTGGAGAGCAGCAGTGTGGATTTATGTATCTTTGGGGATATCTGGGCCCTCCCAATGGAAGGTAGATGTGAAGTTAAAATATCCTTTTCACATCTTATTTTTATCTATATATTTTCGTTGTTTTTACTCACTTCTACAGGCTTGTGGGAAGTCTATAATACTCTTTATATTATATCACCACTTTTATGTGGTGTTTGTCTAATTTTTTCCTATTTGGGTACCCCCCAATAATTTCCAAAACTCATGCGCTCGGTGGGTAAGGTATAGGGACAAAAACTGTCCTCCTGCTAATCAATTGAAAACAGACTTTTATAAACATTTTGGCCGTTCTGTCGCTCCAAAGCCCGCCTTCTGGACCTGTCTCCAGAGGCTCTCCTGCGATGCAATCGACGGAGAACAGGGCGTAACGACACAGCGTAAATGACCTTCCGGACCATTTGTCACAAGTCTACTGTGTAAGGCTGATATCGCTTTTTACGCAGAGGGAGGGACGGAACACGGGCGATATTCGGCGCCCGAGGCAAAGCCGACTTCCGTGTTTTCACAGATGCCTCTGCGGTGAAAGGATTTTGCAACTGCTATGCCGAGCGACCGCGGCGGTGTAGTGGTCAGCAATCTCGTTTCCACGCGGATGACCCGAGTTCAAGGCCCGCTGGATTCTCTGAACAGGGAGGAATCTGCCTCCCCTCCAACAGGGAAAGAGTTGAAAACGCTATATGGCCCTGGCAGTTGGTGCATTGATAAACCCCAAAAATATTACAGCTGTCATGTTTATTTGCACTGGCATATTGTTCCCGACAGCTGTCCTGTTGATACAGCATGAACAGGTGCAATATTTTGTGCGTAATTGCTAGTCAGCCTGAGTGTGCTGTCCACGTTGAAAGGGTCCATTTAATCTTGCGGTCACGCGGTGAAACCCTGCGGGGCCGCGGCTGCCGATATTGACCGTGCCGGAACTAATGGACCTGTTTGAGAGTCCCACCGCGCTCTTTGGCTCCTCAGACTGACCGGCCGGCCAGCAACCAGCCAAGGCCGGCGGCACCGGCATTGAGACGGGGATGAATAGACAGCGGAATATTGTATGTATTTGCAGTTTTTTGCCTTCATCTCTGGGAAAAGACCTGGCTTCTAATGATTCCACCCAGACAAGCACGCTGTCTGTCTTCTTTGTCGGGGAATTATTATTGCAGGACCAATCAGAGGCATGCTGTCTCTGTTGCTGTATGGGCAGCATAATATGATCTCCAGTGCCTTTCTTTCTATCCCGGTGCTATGTTATTCTCAGAAAAGTAAGGGATAATACGCCGCGAGTTCGTGTAAAGGAGATCAGGTAAAAACGTAAATGTAAGCATAACATATTCGAGGTAAAATACTATGAATATTTCGAATGGAAGTAAAACAGTTCCGCAAAATCCACATTGATCTTCTATAGAGGAGTTCAAAATTTCAATGTCGCCACATACTTTCCACGTGACAGCGAAAGGTGCTTAAATCACCCGCGAAAAAATCTGCAACTATGGCTCGGGTAGCCAGAAATGGGAACATTCGTCCGTTTGGGTAACCAGCAGAAAAACACGCTGTATCGTGTTCACCCGTCCTCGTGGGACGTAAAGTAGCTTGTGGCTGTGGGTCGATCGGGTAGGCGCGCGAGGAATAAAATTTATTATCTGATTTGGACCGTCCAACCGAGCATGAAAAAAATTTCTTACAAAGAGTAGATTATGTTGTACTCTCCTTGCAGCAAGGGAAGGAGTTTTGTACTGACGTAGTAGATCTTTGTAGGGGAGAGAGGGCACATGTCCAGACACGGAGTGGTGTTGAAGCCAAATGAGAAACTTGTGCTAAACCCGATCGACCCGCGCCAAGTGGGAATCGGCCGCACCCGTCCAGATAACACTGCCGTATTCCTTAAACTGATCGCACGTTAGCAAAATAGGTAGCCAACTATTACGTCTTCTGGCGAGAACAAAGCACAAGAAGAACGACCAAAGAAGAAACAGGCTAAATTTTGGCGAATAAAACAAACGTGAAGCCTGTGGTGGCCCCGAACCGGCCCCGGGTGCCACGTGAGGTGTCGGATTCGGAATGCGGAGCCAGCCGCAGGATACCGGAACTGGCCCCGTCTGGGAGTGCCTCCTGACATCCGAGTTTTACTGCGGCTGAATAGCCTGCATCCTGTACCGGCAGACACCCCCACTCCGGGGATGGCAACGGCCCGGATGTACCCGCGCGGTGTCATACTCGCGCCGACAACACCGGCCGATTTGTCGAAGGAAAACATGGACACTTACCGCCCTCCACTAGGCCGTACTTTTTCTTTGGAATTTGTTCTCAAGACTTTGGGCTATTCTCCCCTATATCATACAACTCTAGCCAGCAGCTCTATCCAACATGAATCACGAGATCTATAAGATGTTTGGACCACTATAACAAAAATGCCGACGATATGCTTCATCGTATCTAGTTGAGCGTTGTCTTGGGTTCCGACTCCAAGGCTCCGTTGGTTATTTCATTTTCATTTTCATTTTATTTACTAGATCATCAACGGAAAGTCCCCAATTACAGATGAAGTCAGGTTGTTAAAAATATATACAAATGCATACACAGTCGTCATGATAAGACAAAAATCAGGATTACAGAAATATAAACTGATAAATATTACACTTTAGTACACTAAAAGATCATAGTTAACATGCATGTAAACATGAAAGAGTAAAAAGTAAATTGATAAAGCCCTAAAAAGTGAATCAAAGCGATGCCACATATACTGAACTGACGAACGAAACGCATTAAATGAGTCGTAAACAAATCGATCCCCTGGCATTGTCTTAAAAAGACGTTCATAGCCGTTGGCAACCTCACAAACAAGCCCTCCTTCACGTTCTCACCCTGGCGAACGGAACATTGCATAGGCTGCGCTGCCTTGAGAGTCGGGCGGGTACATACAGATTAAAACAGTTGAGTAAAGCTGACGAGTCTATCCTACCCCTAAAAACATTACGTAAGAACATTAAATCATACTGCATTCTTCGAGCCTTCAATGATGACATATTGAAATGGTTGAGCAGGTCATTGTACGCGAGCGATGCTGATTGATTATGGGAATGCCCGTTGAACCAAATTAAAAATTTATGCTGAGTTCTCTCAAGCCTATCAGTGTGAGTCCCTGCAGCTCCTGCCCAGATCACACAGCCGTACTCAAGTATCGAGCGAACATTTGCGCAGAACGATGCAACCGCTGCTGGTCTTCTGAAATGGCCTCTCGGACCAGCTACTTGAAAAGACCGGATCAGCAAACCTAGTGCCCTATTTGCTTTTTTGGCAGACATATCAATGTGGTCAGCAAATGTGAGCCTGGTGTCCAAGACAACTCCTAGGTCACGAATGATTTTGACGTGTTCCAGGGCGGTATTTTCAATAAAGTATGTTGTTTCTATTGGCTTAATTTTTAGGGTCATCCGAAACGCTTTGCATTTTGTCGGGTTCAGGTTAAGCTTCCAGGTACGGGACCACTGGCAAAGCCTCAGCAGGTCTGCTTGCAAAGCTTCAGAGTCAGAAACGTGAGATATTTTCCGGTAAATTTTTACATCATCCGCAAACATTAAGCATTGGGAAGATATTTCAGCCGGCAGGTCATTGATGAATATGGCGAAGAGCAGTGGTGATAGCAACCCCCTTCAGGCGTCCCAGATGTTACCTGAAGCCACCTGGAACACTTGCCATTTACTACAACACGTTGCAGTCTATTGTGCAAGTATGAAGAAAACCAGCTCAGAGCAGCGTCAGAAATGTTGAAAGACTTTTGAGTTTATGAATTAAAAGTGAATGATTTACACTTTGAAATGCCGCTGTATAGTCAGTGTAAATGCAGTCGGTTTGGGAGCCTTGTGATATGGATTCCCAGGCAGTACGGAGAAGCGTTGCCAGGTTTGAGCTGCATGATCGCCGAGAGACGAATCCGTGTTGTGCGGGTGTCAATACTGGACGTACATGCTGCAGTAACTGCGTGTAGATTATCCTCTCTAGTACCTTGCCAAAAGAGGCATAAGGGACACAGATCGGTAATTTTTAGGATCCTTAGTGTCTCCCTTTTTGTGAATGGGAACAATGTTTGCGCGTTTCCAAAGTGCTGGAACGGTTCCCTGCTCAAGCGAAAGTGAGTACAGCTTGGTCAGTGGAATGGCGAGCTCGTTACTACACTCACGTATGATCCTAGCGCTTATGCCGTCCGGACCACATGCCTTATTAACCGGAATATTTTCCAACAAATCTCTGACATAACCCTCGTTGCACTCCATAGTAGCGAGAGGTGGCAAATCATACACGGGAGCAGCAGGGGCTGCTAGACACGAGGACTCGGTAAACTTGGAGGCGAACACATCATTCAAAACATTCGCCTTTCCCCTATCATCTGAAATTAACATGCCATTGTGATGCAGGATCGGAAGTCCCCTCTTCCCCTGTTTGAGACTTCTGAGAAACGTCCAAAACCGCTTCGGATTTGTTTGGAAATCGTCAGCTAAGCCCGATAAATATTCACCATACTTGGCATCCGACTTCTCCTTGAATTTCCATCACTGTTAATTGTCTGAGACAGAATGTGAGCTATTTGCAGGCCCTGATAGTGATGGCCGCCCAGAGGCGTACCCAGGGCTCTGTTAGGACAGGCGAGAGACTACCTCGCTTTCCCATGACCCGAACTCTGACGCAACATCAGAATATTGATGTATTGTCTCTCGCTGGGTAGCCGTTGGAGAGGTAGGTAACCCTCTGCTCCCCTGAGTCCGCCACTTTTGGCTGCTGCCGCTCCGCTGAAGACACGCTGCGATTTGACGTGGCTGCAAAGGTAGCAGACGACCATGATGGACGGATATTGAAGCTGCCAGTCAGAGATCTGGACCAGGTCTCTGGAGGGAGGCATCTTCCTTATCACTGGGTCTCCCATCTCAACTGACATCTATTGCAGCTGTTGCGAACCCACTGTAAACAAGTGACCTGAACACACGATGAGCTGTATCGCGACAGTCGACGACTCCTGAACGTTCCGAACGGCCTGCTGGCCATGGGAAGGGGGCCATTTTTGCAGCAAATGCTCCAGTTTCTGGAAGCTGGGAGCGGAGGGAGAAAATGCACAGCTGATGCGACTAGATTGAGTCCATTCACCAAGTTTTAGCATATGCTAAAACGGATGCGATTCCCCTTTTAAGCAACACAAGTATATTGAACCTCATGGATGTAGAGGTGCACCTATGTAACGCTTTGTGAGGCTTCAGGGTGCCTCAGCCGACTAAGGAGACGGCCTGCACCATGACTGACCTGGGGATAGGCGTGTTGCAACACTTCAACGGTATCACGAAAACATCCGGAATTGATGCGCGTGGAGAACATATTTTGCTCACAGCCCCCTTGCACATTTCACCGAACAGCCATGCATCAAACTCCTCCTTCCTTAGACAGTTTGGATGTGGGACAGTGAGGTATAGCTCTCTGGACAGTGGGAATAGACTCTCTGGGCAGGATCTTTCAACACATCGAAGTTATTTTCCGGCCTCTCCTTGCTTGGGTCATTACCACTATCTCCTATAATCCTCCATATTATCTAACTTCTCTTTCACGCCTTATGCCTGCATTTTTAGCACTTTTACACAAATATAATGTTTTTCAAGTGCTGTTGTGATGAATATGAAAGGACGAAACTATATAGATTGACGGTGAGGTTTCTGATGGGTTCGGCCTCAACAGGGCTCTCTCTCTCTCTCGCTCCCTCTCTCTCTCTCTCTCTCTCCACGATGGATACCCCGAACCCTGTGTACGGAGCTGTGGCCATCAGGAGCTTCTCCTGCTGGCAGAGGTCATCGAACCTTGCCTCGAATCAGTGCTGCACCTAGCACCGTCCAACAGAACATCCACGTGGTTGTCAGTGTACGCTACAACAGTTCGTATGCAGATAAACTGTCTTAGACGCATGCTGAATATAATCTTCTTACATTGTGGACGCTTGCGAATAGGTATGACTGCAGTATGGGTTTGCCCTCCTCTCACGACCATTGCTCCGGGGTCACGGGTGAAGAACAGGAACACGGAAGGTGTGCACCTTCAAAACTCATGTGAAACCTAATTAACTATCGTGCAAGGGAGTGGGGGGAATGGGGGGTTGTTAATTACGAGCGCTTCTCGACAAAGTTTTGTGGAGGTGACTGGTGCAAGCTTTGCGGGAAAGGCTTCATCTGATCCGCGTTGAATGTATATTTGAAAGATTAGTCTAGACTCGGCATAAATATCTAATTCACTATAGTAGTCTGGGCTCGGCAGCATACTCTTTTAGAGGGTATCTTCCACTTGAATCACGTTTGAATAGCTTTTTGCCACTCTATTGCGGCTTTCACAGACGATCACCCGGTGGCAAGGCTCCGAGCGTATTGAGGAATGCCTCAGCTAGCTAGGTATACGCATAAAGGAGCGTTCAAGCGTAGGGAAGCTCATACTCGACATGAGCTGAACATGTTCGGTGATCTGATTTTAAAGTGAAAACATGCACGGAACTATCGTTTTATGTGTTGGCTCAACCTGGATGCAATGATGCCAAGGAGTAGGTATGTCTGGACGAGTCAGTGATGTTTAATACAATACAAATACGAGGAAAAGGGTTGAAAACTAGAATATTAAATTTGTACCAAACAATTGAGTTAAGTCCTTGTACATTTCAGCGATTAATCAATGGACCTAATGGACATCTTGTCAGATATTTATGTACCTCTTTGTTTGTTGGAGATTAACAAAGCATCGGAAGAAAGCGTCTACTGAGGCTGATGGTGGTGCCATTGCCCGCTCAACTCTCCTCTGGCCCTCGTAGTTTCTCCAGAAAGGAAGTGTCGGACGACCAGAGTGGACAGGGGAGAAATATCTCCTCCGCGTTTATCCCGCCAACAATCCTTTCTGCTGACAGTGACAGACGAGTGTCGTAGCTTTGAACACGATGCTGGCTCTGGGAATATCCAGGCACCAAAGCCAAACAATTGTGGAATTGTCATCAGTGTTTGGGAGTCGGGAACGAGGTTATCGGCTTACCCAAAGATATCACCAAAGAAATTCCCCATAAAACGAGAAGTGTTCAACCAATGTAGGTCAAGTTCGGGTATAAAAATTCTAGTGCGTGTAAGAAATGCTCCTAAGTTTTCATAGCTCTAAAGTGCCCATAGCTCATTTGAACTACAAAAACTATGCGAAGCACGCGCACTGCACAGCTCTGTTTGTGTATACAGGTGCACAGCTCTGTTCTGTACAGGTGTATACAGATGAACACTGCTCAGCTCTGTGTACGCGTTCATCACTAAAATTGTGTATCTATATATAAGACGAGAAAAACATTGGCTTTGCAGGGATCAATATAATTTTGCGAAAAATATAGTGTTGAATAGGAAATCTCACATATCTCTCTGCACAATCAGCACGAACAGAAACATCTTGAAATTGTCTTATTCGAACCAATTCCAATGCGTACCGTTTGATTTAATCCGGATTTTATTATTGATTCTAATGCATGACTTTAACAATTTACATCTATGTTCATAAGTTCCAGTGAAGAGTTCTGCCGAATAATGCAGTTCTTTGGAACGTCAAAGGATGATATGAGCCGCTTTTTGTTTCCCTTTGTGTGAGTGGAAGTTTCCTGCACGTGTCGGCAGAACTTATTGTTTCAACTCACCACCTTCCACAACTAAGGCTGTGCTTCATACGCAGCAAACCTGATGCTGCCGCAGACAAAAGCATCATAAAAGTTACCCACCAAGTTAGGGAATATCTGACGCGGAAAAAAGCTTCAAAGCTGCGCGACAGTTTTCAATATTATAAAACTTTTGCACTAAAGGCTGCATTATCCAGCCCCTTACAGCGTGGAACAACGGCCCAGTTTGCAATTTAGAACTTAGGAAACCGAGCATCATATTGGATGAAATATGTCAAAAGTTTTGACAGCCTACCAAAGTTCTAAGAGCCGACTTAAGATGTCGTCCCTTGCAAGACCTGATAATCACTGAAGTTATTGGATTTATGATGAGTTGTTCATATTCTTGCGTGTCGAGAACATACTATGCCTATTTCTTAGTGTTGTAGGTTGAACAAAGAGAGAGAGAGAGAGAGAGAGAGAGAGAGAGAGAGAGAGAGAGAGAGATAGCGTGAGAATGAGAAACCTCACCCGTCAGTACCTCGCGCAACCCCTCGCCTATGTATTAACTAAAGGGGCTCGGACATTTCGGTGGGGGGGGGGCTTGAGACCCCTAGCCCCCTGGATCTGGCACTGATATGTAGTATGAGTACATTTCTTCAGCATATAAAAATGACACGACACAAAGTTTGGTCATGATTCTTGTGAAAATGCATACCAATGATAGGATAAAAAAGCGACCTCATACTGTAAGGACCATTCCTTCCAGTATTTTAGTCTAAGCAACACCCCCCAAAGTCCAGTATTTTATAAAAGTCTGAAACATTATACTGTCGCTAAATGGTCCTGGAGCGGTTACAGGTGAAAAATGTCAAATTGATCCCTGAAAGTTGTCTGAGATGCTGCGCTTTAGATAACATGAAGCTGGTCTGAGTCGCATACACAAAAATACATATTTATGGGCCTCTTTCTTTCTCATTTTCCCTTCTAAATTTTTGACGGGTAGGACCTCTCTAGTACAATTGTACAAGCGTATTGTCATCCTTTGTTTAAGAAGAACCAGAAGCATATTCAGGGACAAGACGGGAGGATTTTGCTCCGTATGAGGCTTCTTCCGAAAGAAGCAAAACATGAAACGAAAGCCAGAGGTTCGTCGGTATGTGCTACGCTACAGCGTATTGGTATACTAATAGTTCAGTTCACTTCCCATGAATGTACCAAATTCCCATTAAAGGGAGTGTCCCAATTTTACAATGGGTTTTGAACTGAGATGACAGTTTTGTAGAAAAAAACAAAACATTTCAAACATTTCAAAACAAGAACGAAGTATTTCACCCGAAGCTCTCTGTATACGATTTCCGCACGCTTAAAGTTCAAAGTAGGGGGCTTACTACCTTATTTCAAACCATGAACGAATCTATTTCCATCTGGCAGCGCATGTCACGTGATAAATGTTAATAAATGGCATGACTACGCAACCTTACATGTCGCAAGCCGCCGTAAGCTAACAGATTCGTGATTGCACGCGATACTTGGGTCAAGCCAGCGTAGTAAGACACGAGGCGATATCTTTGTTTTGAGCGATTGGAAGCGGAAAAAATGTGTTTTCTTGATTTTCAGACCTATTTTGCTCATACTTTGTCCTTTCCATAATTTCGACAGAGTGGTATATTTCCTTCAACGCGGTCATTTTCTTCTGCTACTGGCGGTGATCCTAGAAAAACGCTCTTTTCAGGCCATTTTAAAGGTCTGTCGACACACTTCGTTATCCCAAAGGAGGATCCCAATAAACTGCCATTTAGCTCGAATCCCGCTGTGCATTTACAGCCAGTATTTTTGCTCCCAGAGCAAACCTGGAGCACCCAGCCTGTCACCGCCCCAGTGGGTAACAACAGCTGTCTTGTTTACAGGAGCCAGCGATTACCTCCACGCAGCGAGAATTTCAGCGCACACGTCTCCACGGCGCCAACTATTTCCGTCGAGACAGCCATCCGAAAGCGCCTAGGGGCAAAGTTCTTTCACCGCCACAGATCGGTCTCAGATGTTTCACGATCTGTCAATGATCAATATATGCATCTGATGGAAGTTACATCTCACGTGGCATCTGCAACTTAACTGTCGGCTGTACTTAAATGACAGGATGTCCTGGTCTGGTGACTGTGTTGCAGTGAACTCTTACCGACCGTGTCACAGTTGACACTGTCCGACCGTGTCACAGTTGACTCTTAACGACAGTGTCACAGTTGAATCTGTGCGACAGTGTCACAGTTGACTCTGAGCGATAGTGTCACAGTTGACTGTCGTTTGCGGTCTCGTTGGAACTGGTTCGGCCAGTTTAGCTGTGGTGACAGAGACGGACGATTGGGTGTGGCGAAACTGGTGTGCCGTCAATTAAAGATAGCACGTCTTGTCAGATTTATTCAACAAACTTACAACTCTGCTTTCGCCATTAATACACAGGACATTCACTGCAAAATCAAGTGTGGGCAATGTTCCTGTATTTGGAAAAGCGATAAGAAGTCCCCGTTGCCTTACCGGGGCACCCTGAGCCACTGAATTCGTATCGCGTAAGAAGATACTGGCAAGATGCCACGAACCTGACGCACCAATCTGGTCAGTTTCCACAACGGCATCTCTCGTATGTGAAACGTAGGTCCGTGACCGTCAACGCTAAAATCAATGCTAAACACAATAATGGACGCCATGCCGCTCAACAACATGACCTCGTACGGCAACTCCACCTCCGCCTACCAAGGCCTCCCTCCCGCCATCGCTCCGGACTACGTAACCGAGCCGGCTGCTCTCTGCGATGTGTGTGGTTACCCGGGCCCCTGTTCCCGCGAGACAAGCCTCTACGAGTTCGTGCTGCAGGGTGTCCTCATGCTGAGCATCAACATCTTGGGCATCATCTGCAACACCATCTCCATCTACATTCTGTCCCGGAAGCAGATGCGGGCCTCCATCAACTGCTGCCTGATCGGTCTGGCCACCTTCGACATCCTGTTGCTGGTCTGCTCGATGCTGGTCTGGGGTGTGCCTGCCGTCACTCAATACTCACCGAGACTGCGGGCCCTCTCCAACCAGGTGAGAGAAAGGGGGTTGTGGGGATTACTAAGGAGAGATGAGGGATGGAGAAGCATGCATGGACTAGAGAGAGAGAGAGAGAGAGAGGAGGGGGAGAGAGAGATTGTCTCTAGTTTTAATTCCATTTTTAGGTTGATGTGTCTAGTTCATTTTAGTGGCGGATACCAAAAACAAGGCTTGAGATCATCTGCGTGTTCAAAAGTCAGGTAAAAATGAAAGAAGTTCGTACATTTTAGATAAAATTGTTCGGTTTTAGGTAAAGTCGTCTCGCTTACCTCATCCAAATGGTATCGTTTAAAAACATTGTTGATGCAGAAAAAGAGACATGGGGATGGAAAATAGTGCTCGATTCCATAAACGTCAAGAATGACCACTCGCTCAAATGCTTGGATTGTACATATATCTGGCCTGCTCCTTTCCTGCAAAACCAAGCAAGCGCTCGCTGTTTATACGACAGAATTTCTGGAGAACAGGACTGGGTATAACATTTTTTTAGATGCTAGGCGCATGGGATTCGGCATTGTGGTCTTTCACTGCGGAATTCTACCCCCTGAAGTGGGAACGCTCCCCGACTGTTATTGTTACCTAAAATTTCACTGCCTGGTTGATCGTCGTTGTTATGTAAAGATAAATAATCAATCGGGGCAGTCATCTATTTTTGGATTGTCGTCTTCAGCGTCCTCATGGTTTGAATTTAAATTTACTTGTTCTCGGTATGTTTCCAAAAGCATCGCTGGCATTTACTGCTGCTATGCAAACGCCATAGACTGGTATCCAATGTCGGACCAAATTCCGGCGTTAACTTTACCAGACGGCGGGCGGCGGCTGGGCGGCGCACCTACCCTCCCCATTTTCTCAGTCTGCAAGTATTTGCCGATAAAGATGCAGAAACGGACTTCCCTGGCTGCCAAAGACTCAGGGACGTGTGTGATGACTCTGTGATACCGCTTCCTGGTGATCGGGGTGTTGGGTTTTGTTCTGAATAAGTAGACCCCGAATACCTTCCCAACTCGTCGGAGTTAGCGATGTCGTGTGACTTCAGCAGCTGGTGCCTCGTTAAACTTCAACGATGAATTACTCATTGAGTGGCGTGATAGGTCACTAAGCTATCCAGTGAGTCTATTCTAAGCCATCCGCTGTGTCTATGCCCATTACTGGTGATGAGCTCACCGGTGTATGCAATTTCAGAGCTTTGAGCACTCTTTGAATACCCCTTTATATAGACCATTCATATTTATATAGGTCAAGAATAAGAATAAGCCGCCCCGGTAGCTCAGTTAGTAGAGCGTTGGGCTCCGGCCCGCTGCTCAGAAGCATGCAGTGGCAGTGCATGTCCAGGCTTGGGATCGGTTCCCCTGAGACGCTCCGGCGGTCAATAGTTTACCCGACGTACAAGTCGGCTGGCAACTGACTGGTGAGAGGGTGACCTGAGCGGGGCGACCGTCCCTGTGCTGTGTGAGACGTTAAAATTTGGCTTCTAAATCAAGCCTTCATTGTGGGAGCTGCTCGTTCGGGTGGTGGGGTCGGGGTCTCCGTGACAAGTCCTCTGATGACTTTAGTGAGACTCAGACTCCAGCAGTCGAACTAAGAGGACAACATTTATAAAAAAAATAAAGAAGAAGAACATAGGCCAAGACAGAAGGTGCAACTTAGCTGCTAGTGTGGCTGAGCGAGTCCGATTCGTCTTCCCTCCCACCCTGACATGTAAGTGTTACCAGGCTATTTCCGCGTGGTAGCGTGGCCTAACGAACCGGTCCCTGGCCACGTGGGCCTTATTATATCGATGTGGCAAATTGCCTGTTGTGACCTGACGTCGTCGTTGGCGTGCGGCGTGTGGCGACTCCGTTGGCGTAATTACGCAATTGTGACGCTTCGCATTGACTGGAGGTGAGTCGCGCGGAGCCTCGCCGAGACGGCGAATAACAATAGTGATGTTCGGCCGTGCGTGCTCATTCGTGAGCTAGGTCTAGGGCCTGGTCCACACCCGCTCTTTAGAAACCGAGAGCTTTTGGTGCCAGGCGTTTTGTCGAAAATTACACAAGATAAATGACGCAAAATAATGTAGCAAGTGTGTCATTGTTACCATAATCAGGTACTAGACAATGCCATCGCATTTGTTGCATTTCTCTCTGCCATTTATCTTGGGTATTTTCCAAGGCTTGTAGGCATTTTCTGACGAAACATCCGACACCAAACGGTTTTAAAAACAGGGCCTGAACTAGCACCGTAGCGTTGCAGAGGTCAGTGCAAGTGGAAGCGGTCGCTGTGGACGAGCAAAGACGCGACTCAGAGAACAGCGTCACCTCGAACTTATGAAATTGCTGACGACAGCGGCTCTGCGTGGTTGATCGGATTCAGCTGACGATGCTACCGAAGCGTGCAATGGGGCACAAGTTAAGTCTGGCAGGGAGGGGGTGGCTGAAGGATAACATCCGTGACGGAATTGCACAGTGGCTACATTTATTAAAAAAACTGTGTTGGTAAGTTCAAAAGGCAATGAACGGTCCGTATGCTACACATACGTGAAGGCGCAAATATTTAGTAATTTTTTAGCAAAATTCAGTGTCAAATATACTCCTAAGCACGCACCAGTGCCGAGCTGCGCGCCACTTTTGCCGTTAAGGGGGTTAGGTACCCAGCCCCCCCTACGATCTCAGCAACCATGCAGCAAAAAGCCGTAGCAAAAAGCGGTATGCGGGGTTATATACCTCTCTTGATCTCTACCAAAGTGTATCGGACAATTTTTTTGGTCAGGTCACGCTGGATTCTCTAGAGATCAAAGTATATTTTCATAGGAATACGATGGAAACCTCATCTACTTGTACCGTGGAAACTGGAACGAACTCCAGAATTACGTGTAGTGACCGTAAACATTGACGATATAAAAGTTTCCGTCGTTTTTGGTCGAATTAATTTAAGCTTTACCCAGAACTTTAGTGAATCGCGGCTCGACCCCGCCAAACGTTTAACCCTCGTCCCGGCGGGGGGTGTTTGAACACCCCCTCTTGGGTTTTTCCGGCGGAACAAAACAAGGGCGGCGCTTCGCGCCGCCGTACCTGGTACACCTTCTCCTTGATTAATCTGCAACTTTTCCCAAACTTTTAAGGTCAAGTCATCTCAGGTTGGGTCACCAGTGCAGGTCAAGTGACCTCACCTCCCAAAATATTTAGGGTGGCATAAGTAAGAAACAAGTGAATCTATCGTATTGAAACTTATATCAAATAGTTGGACAACTGAGCGCTATGAAATATATTCCGGTATTTTTAAATCGATAACCTAGTGTCAGATACGGATCATCACCTCTCCGTTGGGAAATGCATGGGGAAAACGGGAATTGGGCTGCATTTATGTAGATACGGCTGAGAATACCTTCATATTTTACAAATCGTAGCACCCTAAGCCCTTTTCCAGGTTCATGTTGCAATTTTTGACCTGTGACCTGTGAGATGTCAGCTTAAGCAGGTTTTCAGACTTGGTTAATAACTTTGCAGGAAATTACGACAAAGCTTTTATTTTGATATCATTGCGTTCAGATTGCTATTGCAAGTCGATTCATATGCATATTGACTACGCTAGGTCAAAGGTGACGTTGACTTGACCTGAGGTAAAGTCATTTTTATGTTTTGACCTAGTATAGTCAAATTATATATCAGTAAATTCGCAGTAAGGAGAGGGCGAAAATGGTGCCTAAAATGGATTCCTCCTCAATTCTATCAGACGCTAGAGCCCAGAAAATCTTCTCTAACATGTCAAATTTTTTACCTATCATGACCTCAATATTGACCTGAGCCAAAAAGTGACTGGTATAGTTCCTTTATGAATTGTTATGAGCTATCCACCAGCGTTCGCGTTTTTCGCTATCCCGCATAGGGGCCGAGTTGGAGGGTGTTCGAACATCCCCTCCCCACCAGGGTGAAGGTGGCTCGGAGGCCCACCGGGGCGGGTGTTAAGATCGCTGGTAAATGCAGACGATGTCAGCCGAACCAGTTCCGACGCCACTGCCGCTGCGCAAGCTGCGGCAGGGAATGACAGCTCGGTTAGTTCTGGCTAGAATATATGATTTCAGAGAATCCATCAATCATAGGGCACGTGTTGAAAAAATATCGACCAATAAGAAGCGGTGTTACAGGCCTCCCCGTCCTGACGCAATGAAAGGAAATTCGAAATCTAATATCTGATATATCTTGTTTGTGCCGACCAATAACATTGTATTTGGGCAGAGAGATAGCAGCTCGGCATAGATTGCTCACTTTTGTAATAAGGCCTCGGCAACGGCACCTGACAAAATGATAGCACGACTTGCACGTAAGAGGTTTTCCATTGAGCTCGCCTTCGGCTCCTCGAATAACACACTGTGTACCTGTACTTGTCCTGCAATATATGTATATTATTGAACATTTTCGATTACATAAAATCAGCCGGCCCAGCGTATGTCTCCGTTTCTGTCGCCAGAGGCAGTATCTTGATTGAAAAGTATTGAAGAAGATTTGGGTTTAATGACAATGAATAAACACGGTTCTGTACATTTGAATATATCAGAGAAATCTACGGGAAAACCATACGTAATTTTAAGTTTCTCTCGGGCAAACGGCATTGCCGCCATTCATGTCGATCAAGAGGTAATTGACGGGAAGCCCGGTTCAAAATACAACCTGCAACCTGCTGGTTAAATACACAAGCTTGCAAGCCGAAAGACAGCAATAATAATGAATGGTGGGGCATAAAGCCTCACCAACTACCGAGGTCACACGGCGACGCCAACTCCACCCTGTTGGGAGGGACTATTGTAGGTCAGACTGTAATTGTTCAGAGAACCTACTGGGCTTGGAACCCGGGACCTTTGGCTCAGGAGTCAGGCGCCCTACCACTGAGCCGGGAGGTGGTCTCGGCGCCGGTGACGCTCCTGTACGTCTGCTTCAGGTGATCCCCCACATGACGCCCTGGCTGTACCCGCTGGCGACCATCGCCCGCACCGGCTCCACCTACGTCACCGTTACCATCACCGTCGAACGCTACGTGGCCGTCTGCCACTCTCTGAAGGCGCGCTACATCTGCACCTACGGCCGAGCCAGGCTCTACATGATATTCATCAGCGTGTTTGTGCTGCTTTACAATGTGCCTAAGTTCCTAGAGACGGAGGCACGTCCGGTTGTGAAGATACCAGAGAACGAAACTGTTGTTAGATACATTGCCTGCGCGACAGAGTTGCGAAACAACATTAACTACATCGAGATCTACATCATGTGGATGTATCTTATCGTCATGTACTGTATCCCGTTTGTGACACTCGTCGTTCTTAATGCACTTATCTATCGGAAATGTCTGTGTGGCGAACAGAATGCGACAGCTTCTCAGTCGACGTCAAGAGACCGAAATCGGGTTGGCAAGCATGCTATTTGCCATTGTCCTGCTCTTCATGGTCTGTAATAGCTTATCATTCGTCATCAACATCATAGAGCTGTCCAACAACAGCCATGTGAGCCTGATGGGTGATACGGGTCTGAACCATCTCACAGACTGCAGCAATCTCCTGATCAACATCAGCTCCTCCAGCAACTTCATCATCTACTGCATCTTCGGCCAGAAGTTTCGCCGGCTCTTCCTCAGGCTGTTCTGTGGCAGGCTCTTCTACAGACACTGCAGGACCTGGAACGGTGCAGCTGATGACGTGACCATGCTGGGTGGCGGTGCCGCCGTTGGGTCCCAGAGGGCGAGCCTTCCGATGGCCAGACTGGGTCGAATGATCAATCATCAGCATGGTCTGCCGCAGGAAGGAAGTCAGCTGCTATCTCCGATGCCGCCCCAGCACAAGTCTTCATCCTCGGGGAGTCCTTTCCCTTCGTCACGGACTGAGAATACGACAGTATCTGGTGTGTGATGTCGCTGCTGGTTTGTGTGTGAGGTCGCTGCTGGTTTGTGTGCGATGGACCTGACTGCTCCCGCAGACTGTCTCTGTGTGTCGGGCTGCAGGACCCTGCAGAATGCCGGCGCGCGTCTGATATTACTGAATATCTGTGGTGTTGCAAATCGTCCACCTTCGGAAACTGTTGTGACGTGACAGATCTTTCGTCTCCGAGCTATCGAAAAAAATACGGGAACGAATTAAATAGCATTCTAGGTGTGCCTACTGTGAGGAATTTTACCGAATGTTCGTGCACCTCTCACACTCCAGTGTGCTGCGATGTATACGTGTTTTGTTCCTGTTTACACACTTGCATGATGTAAGTGTTCGTCAGCCCACGCCACTTATTTTAAGCTCATTTATTGGTGATGCTGCGCTATCCATACGATGTTACGATTTCTATGTCTTTTGTGTGTGAAGTTTGTTAACGTCCGTCTTATGCTAAAACAAGTAAACATCAGACAGCACGGGTTCAAACACTGTATTTCAACCCTCATGGCATGATAACCCTTTTTTACTTCTCATGACATAATGACCCCTTTTTGGCGGGAAAGGCTCGAGCCCCCTAGTCCCCCGAAATTACGTCCTAGATAGCAGATCGCTCAGTATATTTCATGTACTCATAGTTTTTTTTCTTAAATATTAAAATTTTCCATGACGGCATGCCCCTAAGCTGCAGAACTCCACCAAGTGGCACTATATTTATCATTAACAATGTATTCAGGTCTAAGGCCTGTTGGAGCTAGGTCTCAAGGAATCTGTCAGCCCTAAATCGATACAAGCTGTATCAAAGCTATCATTGGTCGATCTTGTGAATTTAAACCTGGTTCTGTGACATCCACAGAATGACCCCGTAACCCCAAGTGGGACCTTAAACCACCCGTTTATAAACCACTAGGTTAAAACATCCTTCTGGTCTCTAGTCGTTTGGGTGTACAAGGTAACGTGGTGATACTAACACGAGAGTTCACGCTGGGCCAAAGAGAAAAGAAACTACCTCAGTAGTTGATGTGGTTTTGGGTCTGTGACCGTTCCTTCAGTGTTAATATCACGGATAGGGTGTTGCGGAGCTTGAGAAAATTGGAGGAAAATATGAAAATGAAAATGGAAGCAATTGCTCCCTAGAGCGTTGTATACTTCTTTTGAAGCTAATCTTCCTAATTGAGCTCCTCTTCAGCAAAATTGCGATCAACACTGCAACAGGCGCTAATGTTAAACAGCCTTTAATGTTTCTTTTTGGCGTAAGGTGAGCTTTTTAGGATTCAGATGTTTCCAGCTTTTATACTTTCTTCTGCCTTCTATCATATTAAGTGGTTCTTCTGGGACTTATTGACGGCGCTGTACCCCCGGACTTTCCGTGAGCTGGTTAGACATCGTATTATAGTGATCATGCTATTTATCAATAAACTTACAACAGCGATGACATTCCGTTCTAATCGATGGAAGGCTATAACCTCGAGTTCAATACCTGTACTTGATTCTCAAATTCGGAGGGGCCCCACTGGAGACACTGTAAACGTCTCTGACACTTGCCTTTTACGTGATAGTAGCCTCCTGCAGCGCTTAGCCTGTGCAATTTGGTCTGAGCAGACCTGTTACAGCACTGTTACATGTGCGTGACATTTTGCATGATTTCCTTCACCCCATTATCTCCTGAGTTTATTCACGCTAAATGGTGAAAAACTACACAGTGCTTGACTCAGAAGACAGGTCATCTACCACTGGGCCGCGCCTATCCCTGAGTCTATGAGTCTTTGGTGATGATTGTGTCGCCGACTTATTTTCCTATATCTCAGAGCGTTATCATTAGTGGCAGCACCACGGCTCGTTCAGCTGGCATCTGGCGAGATGTGAACATTCAGGCGTGTTTCGCAGATGTGAACATTCAGGCGTGTTTCGCAGATGTGAACATTCAGGCGTGTTTCGCAGATGCGAACATTCAGGCGTGTTTCGCAGATGTGAACATTCAGGCGTGTTTCGCAATGAATCACACAACTGTTGAGATGAAGTCATTCCTTCTTCACCCTGAGAGAGGTTCTCGATTTACAGCGCAACTTTCGGCTCTGTCGAGGGAAACGGTTTGTTGAACCCTCCATAAATGTAACGCACTGCGTACAGGCAGCTCTCCATAAACTGTCGAGAAGAGCGTCGACAAAAAGTTTGTGGGTGTCTTACATGTGTTTGTTTACAACCTTGCTGTGTGGAGCTCATCAGAGGCAAAGCTGAAGCCATTGCTACCGCAAAAACGATTTGCGTCAGAGCATTCATTCTTATCTTGAGACAATTCTGCATGAGTTAGTGCTAGCGTTTAAGGCTCAAGATGGATAGTGTTTTATCATGTTATGCCCTGTAGCACACAAACCACACTTATAGCTACTGCGATGCTGAAACATCTTGCTGTCAGAGTTTACCAGAATGTCTGTTTCATTCACAGAAAAGTGTCAGGGTATTTGACGAATCACCATATATCTAAGACGGATAAGGTATGTTTCATGTTGTGTTTTGTTGTAATGCCATACGTGTTAACGAGCCTATGCTGAGATGATAACTAAAAAGAAACGGGTCCAAAAGGGTCCAGAAGGGAATCCCTGGAAATCGGAATTTGGGGCAATCTGAAGGCTTCCCTCACTTATTGTTATGTCAGTGTAACATATTGTGTCCTGTTGTGTCACCATGGGTGTCTACGAACTGTTCTTGTGCACGTGAGGTAAAAAGACAGCAAGCTCCCTGCTGAAAAATATTCTTACTGAAGCACAGCAGCACAATAAAGCTGGGAGGCAGGCGTGTTTTCGCACATTCTGTCGACTTCTTGTCATGTATGCTATTGTCGGACTTCTTACTTCTTCGACTTCTTTCATCACCGCTATCAAAACCCTGCTATCTGTCCTCCTGGGGAAATACACGACTGACAGGTGTTGTAAGCGCCTGGGACTTGTCTCCCATTTTTGCAGTGTTTGTTTTCCGAATTGAAATCCACGTGCTTTCTGATTGACGTGATCGAATTATCTGTAGATGTCAGTGCAGCCCTCTATGAATATGAAAGAGGCAATTGTGAGTGTGCTGTATTCACCCATGTTGTTTATCGTATCTGTTATTTTTTTAGTTAAAGTAATGAACATGAATGAAATTGGCCCAAGGTCTTCGGAATTGTCTTCGACAGAGGTCGCAGTGTTCAGAAATATATTTCAGAGAAATTTTTAATATAAAATGTTTGTTTTTCTCGCAAAAATAGCACACAGGATATCGGCGCATTCAAATTCATTCACAACGGTCTGGTAATGCATTAGCCAGGGGCATCCAAGGCAGGGGATTCTTCACGGGGGGGGGGCGTGAAACCCGAACACAATCGCTATCCCAGAGGGAGCCAGGGAAGCAGTAGCTCGAGACATTTTTCTACGCCGAAAGTAGTCTATGGACCATACGACAAATATAAAATTTCTTTGGGCTTAAAAACTGGTATTTGGAAGCCAAATATCATAAGTTGATATTTTTATTTTATAGTTTACATTTTTTGTGACATCAAGGTGAGCTCAGTGAGACGTCAGAGTGAGAAAGTGTTTGACACCACTTAACCCCAGCCCTATCGGAGGTATTTGACACGCTCACCCCAATTGCAGCGTGTCGATTGTGACCGGAACTCACCGAAGATTTAAATGTGCTTGACCCCAGATCGATTGGCATGATCTTGAGGTATCGAACGTATGATCCAAACATACCGAAATCACATAAAGCACTCATGTTGGGCTTTTGCGCTGGCTTTCTAGTAAAGAATATCATAGAAGCGTGCTTTGAGAAATTTGCCACATTCAGCACGTGAAATTATATATATAAAATCATTATAGGTTAACTTATGGCCTTTGCAACTCCATTGAACCCGACGGCTTTTCGCTATTCCAAATACACGACCGACTGTAGTATCAGTAAAGCGCCTTCCAATACGCTTGAAAGCTGCTACATATACTGTTTCATGTTAAATGAGATAATTTCATGCCGATAATCTTGAATGATTTTAAAAGGTCGGGGGTCAATGAGCCGGCCAAAGATTATCCTTTCGCTCGGGAAATGATGTTAGAAGCATAAGCAAACATATTTCAGAGTAAAGCTGCCGGTTCTATATTTTATATTACAGTTATAATTTGGGAACCTCCTCTGATTTTAAATCGAGCAATCCAAAGCAAAAATAAAAAAATTATCCATTAAATCCAAGCAACTGCTTTGATAAATGGTTAAGTAGGAGAACTCACAATGGTTGGCATTCCGGTTTGTTTTTTTCAGATCGCTTAGAATAATATTGAGAAACTTAATCTAGCTCTTCTAAGAACCGAGTAATACCCTTGACAATTCTATTCTGAAGGCTCTCGTGGATGAGTTCATTCCAAGCACTGGCGAATCCAGGGGATCACAAAGGCTTCCGGGCAAGACAAATTCTTATACTTCATTGAGACAAAGATGCACGTCTGCCGGGGTTGAATACAAATATAATAAGACTGTCTTTGGGAGGAGAGCCCAGCAGGATGGAAGAAAATCCCAAATTGTTCCACTCATACATCCGGCACAAAAAGCTCCGTCCAGCCGTTGGACCGTTAAGGATATCGTCATCTGACTTGACAGATTATCCCAAATCTATGGCAGACTGTTTTCGACGGCATTTTGCAGTGTCTACTCCACAGCCACTCCATCTGGCCCGGCACCCAACCACACTGAAAAAAACAACACCTCAAGCGTAGAATTTCAATTTGTCTGCTCCTAAAATTACCCCATTATCAAGAATTTGTTTAGAATTCTTGGTAAATATATTCCGACATCCAGCTTAATATTAGAAGAAAATGTGTAATATTACACTCATGTGGTAAATTAATCACTATTTCATTTTAGCACAGTGCAGTTCCATTCTTACTGAAAATGCAAAGGTGTAAATGTATCACCTCGGAGTATTTCTATGGAACTCACAAACTGCCCCAAGAATAGTTTCACTCTCCTGTGGTGAAACAATCCTGCCAATAGATTAAAACAAGTTCTTGAATGATTAAACTACCCTAGATGAAGGTATTTTTTCTTCTGATTTTTGTTTGGGTGTGTTTCTATGATGGAGGAAGGTATGTTTTTACTACAGTTTACACGTGGGTGGAATCGCGCCATTTCCTTTCTGCTTCAATTCTGAGCTTGAACTACCCACCGCAGTTCCGCATTCAGAGGATTGATCACGACTCGTACAGGTAGGAGAGAGTGATGAGAACTGGGACGCAGGAGAAGTGGGACACCCCCATTATTGAATCCACGAGTGCACCAAAAATATAATTTTCAGCTGATTTCCGCACTATACGTGCCGCTGCACATCACTAGGGCGTCAACTTCCTTTTCCGGTGGGTGCTGGAAGCGAGAGGTGAGTGCTCCTTAAAAGTTAATTTTTACGTTTTCTTGAGTGGATGTTCTGTTAAATATGCAACCGAAAAGTTCTTTATTTTGGTGCAATAAAGTTGGTGTCGCATTCTCCATCGATCTGTCCCAGCTTCGAACAACGAAAGGGGTTTTAATTTTGCTGACATCGCAATTCTGAAAAATGGCGGGTTGGGGAGAACTGGGACAAGTTGTCCCGCTTCTCCCCTTGCTGTCCAGCCTATCCTTGTACTGTACTTGGATTGATTGTACCTACATATTTGTACTTTGATGGAAATATGATTGTATCGTATTTTTAGCTAGAAAGATCATGGTCATCAACTTGTTTTTTCTTCTCCCGCGGTCAGGGGCGCAGCCAGGGGGGCACAGGGGGCACGTGCCCCTATCGGTGCCGGGGTGCCCTTTTGATTGTCAGGTGGTGTACCCTATTTGGGCCGTGCCGCTCGAATTTTAGTGCCCTACGCCGTTGCGCCTAGATGGAACTAGACTGCATTTAGCGATTTAAGCTATTGTTTGACAATTAAGTCCCTTTTTTGGTCAGTTAGGGCATTCTGTCGCCTTTCCAAGCACCCGGGAGGAGTATAGGTACATAATCTGTTTCCAGAAAATGCCTCATCGTCGCCAATAATCGTACGGGCGGAGCTAATCTGGTGCCCCTTGAGCTCATCTGGTGCCCCCTGAGCGCTGGTGCTGCCCCCTGAGCTGATCTGATGCCCTCGTAGTCAATTTGATGCCCCCCCTGAGAAAATAATTGTGCCTTCTGAACCTATATAATGCTCTCTGAGTTAGTCTGATGATGGTAAGGGGTTCCTGAGCTGATTAAGTGCCTCCTGACTTGATCTGATATTCCCGAGCTGATCTGGGGCCCGAGCTGGTCGGGGACCACTGATCTGATTGTTTGTCCCCGAAGCTGATCTGGTGCCCTATGGGGCGATCTGGTGTCCCCTGAGCAGCTCTGGGGCTCCTGAACTGATTGGGCCCCTAGCTGGTTAGGGATCACTGAGCTGATTTGGTGCCCCTGACTTGATCTTGCCCCTGATCTGACTTGAGGCCCCTGAACTGATCTGGGGCCCCAAGAGCTTATCTGGGGCCCAAGAGCGGATCTGGGTTCTGAGGGTACCCTGAGCTGGTCTGGGCGCTGAGCTTGTGAGAGCCCCTAATGTTGGCTTGAGGCCCCCTGAGGTGATCTGGCGCCTTAAACTGTTCTGGGGCTTCTTGAACTGGTTTAAAGCCCTATGAGCCTATCTGTGGCCCATTGAGCGAGTCTGATGACCTCATCTATGGGGCCAATGAGCTAGTCTAGTCCCTGGGATAGATGGGAATAAGAACACGATGGAAACTCCCCTTGTAAAACGGAGCTAACGAGGAATGAGGAATCTCTAAAACGGCTTGTGATGCCTAGGCACTCCTGGTTATATAAATTACTTATTATACTGGTGGATTCTGGGAAGCGATGATAAAAAGGCATGTGCCCCTCAGTTCAGAGGACAGTCCCCTAAACCAGGATTGCTATTAATTAATTTAAATGAAGAACTAGTTTTCACAATTTTCAGCCCTGTCCCACCATCCCCATCCAAACCACCCCATTCACCTCTTCTTTACTCTTAACTGGGACCGATCCTTGAGAATGTGGAACTTAATAAGCGCGTTCAAAAGGTATCTCCCAAATTATTCCGGCAGGAAAAATTCTGTTCTTCCAAAGACACTATGCCACTCCTCGTCCCACGGCGATTGTGGGAGACAAGAAACTTTATCCGCGTTCAGCCAGGGCTCACTCGTTACGACAAAACCAATGGGCATAACAAATAAATGTTCGACTCCAATATGCCTTAACTTGCACATGGTAACAGATATCACGTGCTCCGCTGATTTCTCTGATGTTAAGTACTTGCATGAGTTGACTGATTTGCCCTTAAATATATCCAAAACAGTCGTGTTTCGGCTATTTCCATGGCATTTTGATTATGCTTTTCTTTTTCGGTTTTAATAGAGTTTTCCTTTTCCGTCAATGATTTTTTGCATTTTTATTGAGCCAAAGATGCCCAAAAAATGATATAAACAAAGATATAGTAAGTTTTTAGGTTACGTTAAAAGTGCCCTTTTTCCCGGGGTGCCCTTCAAAGTTGGTGTGCTCCCCCATACCAAAGCTCTGGCTGCGCCCCTGCCCGTTGTTTATAAATCGAGGTCAGTATACAGATCATAAGTTCAATATGGCGGACTTATCGATGAAAAATACGACATTTCACCAATGCCAGCACCAGGTACGAATCCAAGTGAGGGGGGCGATAAGGCGATCGCCCTCGCCTTGGGCTCACCTTAACCCTTGCCCCGGTGGCGGGTACGAGCCACCTTCGCCCTGGTGGGGGGCTAAAAAAAGACCCCCCACGATCTAAAAAACTAAGAGAGCTAGAAAAAGCGCAAAACGGCAATCGAAAGCTCTTCAAAAATGATATCGAAAATACTTCGGTCATTTTTCTTGTCAGGTCAATATCAAGGTCACCAGAGGTCAAAATAGGTCAAAATCGCTAATATGAGGTGTACTAAGAAAACCTCCTATATCTCAGAAACTATGATAGCTAGAAACATTTTTCTAACACCATTCGAAAGCTCTTGAGATGCGCTTTCATTATGGTGGCATTAATTTTCGTGTCAGGTCAAAGCCTAGGGAGCTACAGGTCACTAAATATTGGGCATATTCTTGGGAATGTCCATAGCCACCCATGCATAAGGGCGTTTACTTTTTCGCTAATAGCTTCCAAACCAAACAAGATACAGCCATAGCTTATGCACCATTGCAATCCTCTTGTCAATACAAATCGAATGATATATTATATTGCTATGCCAGGTCAAATTTAAGAATTTGACCTGACCCAGGTCAACGGTCTGACCCAACTTGACCTGGTATAGTCATGATGTATATCATTTGACTTCCAGTGACTATACAAACACTTCGGTGACAAAATAAAAGCTCTATCTTAGTTTATTCAAAATTTATAGAGAAAAACACAAAAAATGTTTATTTGACCTAAGGTGACCTTTTAAAGGTTACAAGTCAAAAATTTTGGTATCAGCTTCAGAAATGGGCTAAGAACAAGTCGCAACCGATGTTTGAAGTTGATTCCATCCATACTTACTGAGAAAAGCTCATTGCGTGATTTTCCCCATGCATTGTCAATGGGGAGGTCATGCTCTGCACATGACCTTAGGTCACCAATATCAAAAATCCCGGAACAAATGTTGTAGCTCCTGGTGGGCCCAAGATGTGGTATGAGTTTCAACTTGATCGATTAACCCTTCTTTTAGTTATGCGGTCCTAAGTATTTTTGAGGTGAGGTCACTTCACCTGGCCTGGTGACCTGACCTGATATGACCTTCAGCCAAAATTTTCAGGAAAGATGTAAAAATGATGAAGGAACAGCTAGACCAAGTTTGGCGGCGCTGCGCGCCGCCGTTTTTTGGTCACTTTGGAAAAACCCGAGGGGGGTCTAAAAAGACCCCCACCCGGGCGAAGGTTAAGCAAAAGAAACACCCCTCGCCACAGCCACTGCCCTCCCGCAAAGGGGCCCGGCGGCTACGGCTGTACCCCAGCCCCGCAAATTGCCTTCAAAATGCCACTCAAATGTAGCGTACCCGGGTCCCTTGTAGTCCACTTAGAGCCTCTGAGTGTGCGACTGGACCTCTCAGAATTTACCCCTGACCCACTGCCGAAGCCTAGCCCCTATTCTCAGCAATTGCAGAGCATTCCCCCTGTGTTTTACCCGGGCCCCCTGTGACTGCAGCCGGGCCCCCGCCCCGCCATTGGCGTCGCCCTAGATGTTCGAGTGGGGGGATGGTGATAAAACACTACCTACATCAGTTAGACCCTGCATATTCAATGCTATTTTCGGCCAAAAGAGCTGGCGTCCTTCTCACTTTCTCTCCAAAAGAGGGGGCCCAGTCCTTCCCCAGGTCCCCAGTGACAACGCCCTGTGGCTATATATACATATATATATATATATATATATATATATAAAGCAGGGGCGCAACTTTATGTTTTCGATTGGGGGGCACCCGGCTCGAAAGGGGGCCCGTACATGATGGGGGCCCGTATTTTTTAATGAAAATGTGCCCGAAAAAAACGTATTTTCGACCGTTTGTTGTTGAAAACTGACTGCAAAGGTTAAATAACAATTTTTAGCGCGCTATTCGTCACTGTTCCTGATTTGCACTATTTAGCCCAAAAAGTAGTCAGAAGACCCAATCTTTTGAACGAGCTGCCAAAGTATGTAAGGATATTGGACAAGTAGGTGTCTACTTACCGTCTTTGTCGTCCACGCGGATGCTCTCCTCCGGAGGTACAACGGGATCAGCCCCGGACGACGCAGGAGGGATAGATGCTGGAGGGTCTTTTAGCAAACGGGATTCGGCTGGTGGCCTGGCCGAGGAAGGCAATGATCAGGGAAAAAAGGATTGAAATTACAACCTTACTTTACCGTTTTGCTGGAAACTATACACATTGCACTTTTCCCAGTTAGTTTTAAATTGGGGTTTTAATTTTTTGCGGTCAATAAATGAACGTAGCTTGCAAAGTACCAAAAATAGTAGTGGTATGAACTACTTTAAGTGGACGCGTACGTTGCTAGAGATTAAATGCAAATATGATCGGGATCATTTTATAACAGTTTGCAAAATTAGCAAGACGATTCTAGATTCATAGGTTACCTGAAAAATGAACAAAGATTGGGTAGTTTTGCCAGAGCAGCCCCTTGGTCTTGAATGTTCTTTGTTTTACGCTTTTGTGCACCCGACTTATGTTTATACTGTCCAACCATTTTAACATTCACACCTGGAACGAAATCGCATTATCGCGAATAATTTGATACAAATGGAAGGTAGAGAACGAAGTGCGAAATTCCTTCATCAGCGGGGAAATCAAACCTACTGATATTTATGTTACATGATCAAGATACCTTTTTCTGATCCATTCACCTTGCCAGTTCATGACATTTTACAACACTGGGTACCGGTCAAAGGGTACTATGAAGAGGTGGTACTGCCTTTTTCCCTTTAAAATCCTCATATAGGATTAGTACAAAAGGAATGCGGGGCCTAACATTTCTCACGCCCCATCCATTTTTTCCCAAATGTTCCAGGAGGCATGGGACCGGCCGCACGTTGCCCGGGAAAACCACAGGGGGCCCGCAAGCATGGCAGGGGGCCGATTTCGGCAACAGGGAGCACGGGTACACCACCTGGGGCACGAAACTGCTAACAAATAAGGAACTCCTGCAAAAACGCGACTAACACAACAGCTTCAGTTTGTGCACGATATTCTTAGACCACAAGGGGCCCAGACAGACCACAGAGGGCCTGAGCACACCAAAGGGGCCGGGCAGACCACAGGAACCCAGAAAACCATAGGAGCCCGGTAAGCCCACAAGGGGTCCGAGCAGACCACACACAGCCAGCAATTTGGCTGGACTCTGCCCGATATATGCTGGGCTTTGACTGGGCAGAGTCCGCGTACATGGGCTCAGCCCAGGTCCGGCTCCGCTCCGCCTGGGCAGAGCTCATGGTCAAGCAAGACCGGGCTCTACCGCTCGGGCAAGTTGTCATCCCCCGACCTAATGTCGGGCTCAGCCCGAGTCTATGTGGCTCAGCTATGAGTCTTAGGGCTCGGGCAGAGCCCGGCCCAGCCCGCTCTGGGCCCGGTCGGAATTGCTGGCTGGGCAGCGGGCCCGGGCAGACCACACGGGGCCTGGACAGATGAAAGGACCCGGGCAGACCACAGGGACCCGAGCAGAACACAGGTGCCGGGCTAGCCACAGAGGGGCCACAGTCTGGAAAGTATGGCAGCAGACCCGACGAGTCCGCACCAGCCTTGTAGATTTTTCGCACCACCAGCAGCCTAAAATTCACACCAAGCACTGGTGAGAAATTTCACTGACCCGGAAATTTCGATGTTTTTACCAGTTTCTCCCTTCTCAGACCTCTGTGCGTGTTTGATTTGAGCTCCCTCGCACCATACAGCAAAAGTGGGCATTTGTTTGCTCCAAAGTTCGAACTACCTGAAGGGTGTCCGCACCACGAGATCTCGCCAAAAGTGCCATACTTTGCAGACTAGGAGGGGCCCGGGCAAACCACAGAGGGCCTGCGCAGACAAAAGGGGCCCCGAACGGACAAAAGGGGGTCCGCAGAGACCACACAGAGGCCCGGAGAGACCAAAAGGGTTCCGGGAAAACCAAGGGAGGCCCGGGCAGACAACAAGGGGATCGATCAGAACAAAATGGGCACTAGCAGACAAGGGGTCCGTGCAGACCAAATGGGACCCGGCCAGTCTGCAAAGTATGGCAGCAGGCCAGACGAGTCGCACCAGCCATCCAAAGTTATCGCACCACCAGCCTAAAAAATTCGCACCAATCTGCCATATACCAGGGAGAAAAACGCACACATTCCCACCCACACGATGCAATACTACCTCTCTTATTAGTTAGTTAAGGACTTTTTATAAGGCCCCCTCCTGTGTCTTCATAACTATTCAGTCATTTTTTGGGGGGTTTTCAGGGTACACTTCCTCGCACCAGTCTTGCAAATTCGCACCAGGCTGATAAAATTCGCACCACTCGCTCCTGTCTCCAAGGGCACTCGAACCGACAAGATCTCGTCGAAAATGCTATACTTTGCACACTGGGGCCCGGGCAGACCACAGGGGTCTGGGCAGACCACAGGGGCCTGGGGAGACTACAGGGGCCCGGGCAGACCACAGGGGCCTGGGCAGACCACAAGGGCCCGGGCAGACCATAGGGGCCCGGGCAGACCATAGAGGCCCGGGCAGACCACAAGGGCCCGGGAAGACCACACAGACCCTGGGCAGACCACAAGGAGACTCAGCGGAGCACAAGGGGCCCGGACAGGCCACATGGGGCCCGGTCAGACCAATAGGGGCCGGGATACCACAGGGGCCCGCATGGCAAGCATGGCAGAGGCTGGTTGCAGTTACACGAACCGCATTCATGGCAGGCCCGTCTGCATCCACAGGGTATTAACTACTGGGAGTAGGGACCCGGCTGCAGCAACCAGGGGGCGGGGCGAATGGGGTGGCCACCAAGGGGGGCGAATGGGGCAGCCACCCCTTAAGCCCAAGAGCCTCTGAGGACGAAATGCCGCCCCCAAACCCTCCCCTCCCTCAGGATGCGACGATTGGTCGCCCTTTGGGTGAGAAGTGCGCCCTTCGGGTGGCTAAGTGTCACCCTGTCCCCTAAGGCTTTGCCCCTCCCCCTCCCCTTACCCAAATTCTAGATACGTCACTGGCGGCCATAGGGGCAAAAGATTCTGTAAGTCTTGGTATTTAGCCATCAGGGGAGCCGGACAGGGGATCATCACTCACTGGGGATTTAGCCCGACAGGAGCTAATAGCAAACAATCATTTCACTTGGTATTCAACACTGCGCATCGGAGCACGATTTGGATTGACACGAAAAGCCCAAACGTAAAATCCAAATCAGAGCCTAACGAAACTTGTCCAGAGTAGACACAAGCCGATTGAATCATAAGCATGCCAATTTTACTGTTCAAGGCAAACTTTGTGCAAATCATTCGCCTCGGCGAATGCGACAAGAGAGCCAGGAGCATGCCTTAGCTTCCTTCGCGCTGCGCTGACAAGCCCGGGAAATTAAGAGGCTACCATTCGCCGGCGGACGCACATTATTTGACCCAGATTTGACGACAAGATATGATACACTTTTTGACAGACAAATTTAAGAGATTTAAATTTGTCTGCATTTAAAATTCCACTAGAACAAACAAAAATAGAAAACTTCATGCACATTTCTGACAAAAATGCCTAGAAATATATCAATGAAGAAAAGTAGTGCCGGCGGAGGGATGCCACAATAACAAACATGTTAATTTATTAAACCAGTACTTATCGGAAGGGGCCCGGCTGCGCACGGCGGGTGGGGGGGGTGGTGAACTACGGGGGTCGTAAGCAAGGCAAGGAGCCCGGCTAGAGCCAGAGGAGGCCTGGGTAGCCCAGAGGGAGCCTGAAATTATAGCACGGGTTCCCAGATACAGGGAAGTGGGAGGAGTGGAATCAGGGGCGGATTCAGGCCGATGGTGGGGAAGGGGGCAACGGGGGCCCCAAATCGTGAAAAACATATGGTTTTTGTTTGAAGAAAATCCGTAAAAATCGGTAAAATCGGGGGATTTGGGGAGGGCATCAAATCCCCCGATTTTACCTTTACCCCCCCTGGATCCGCTATTGCTGTGGTTCCTTGCAGACCACAGGGACACGGACAAACCATAGGGACCCGGGCAAATTGCAAGGGGCTGGGCAGACCGCAGGGGGCTGGGTAGACCACAAGGGGCCCGAGCAGACCACAGAGGGCCCGGGCAGACTAAAAGGAGCCCAGACCGCCCACAAGGGGCGCGGGCAGACCACAGGGGCCCGGGCGGACCACACAGGACCCAGGCACACTACAAAAAGCCCAGACCACCTACAAAGGCCCCGGGCAGACTAAAAGGGGCCAAGGCAGAATACAAGAAGCCCGGTTGCAGCCACAGAGGAACCAAAAAGGTCCCGAGACTGCCAGAAATAGGGCCCCGGATGCAGTCAAAATGGGCCTGAGAATATCGTTAGGGGCCCGTTTGCGGACACAGCGATTGTGGGTGGCCCTAAAGGGGACCGCACCCAAGCAAGCATGCCAGGCAAGCATGCCAGGGAGCCCGGCCGCAGCCACAGCAAGCCCAGATAGACCACGGGGCCCTGCACTCATGGCAAGGGCCCGTCCGTGGCATTAGAGGACCCGCGCCTCCTGGACCACAGGGAGCCCGGATGCAGTCACAGGGGGCCCGGGTGGATCACAGGCGCCCGGTTGCGGTGACAGGGGCTCGGGCGGATCACAGAGGGCCCGGTTGCAGTCACAGGGGCCCGGGTGGATAACAGGGGGCCGGGTGGATTCCAGGGGCCCGGTTGCAGTCACAGGTGGCCCGGTTGGACCACATGGAATCCGTTTGCAGTCACAGGGGGCCCGGGTGGATCTCAGGGGGCCCGGTTGCAGTCAAAGAGGGCCCGTGTGGATCACAGGGGGCCCAGGATGGATCACATGGGGCCCCGGGTTGATCACAGGCGGCCCCAGGTGGATTACAGGGGGCCCGATTGCAGTCACAGGGGTCCCGGGTGGATCAAAGGGGGCCCGGTTGCAGTCACAGGGGGCCCGGGTGGATCATAGTGGGCCCGGGTGGATCACAAAGGGCCCGGTTACAGTCACAGGGGGCCCGATTGGATCATAGGGGGCCCGGTTGTAATTACAGGGGGCCTGGGTGGATCACATGGGGCCCGGTTGCAGTCACAGGGGACCTGGGTGTATCACAGAGGGCCCGGTTGCAGTCAAAGGGAGCCTGAGTGGATTACAGGGGCTCGGTTGCAGTCACAGGGGGCCGGATGGCTCACAGAGGGCCCGGTTGCAGTCACAGGGGACCCGGGTGGATCACAGATGGCCCGGGTTGATCATAACTGGCCTGGTTATAATCACAGGGGGTCCGGTTGCAGTCAAAGGGGGCCCGGGTGAATCACAGGGGGCCCGGTCACAGTCACAGGGGGCCTGAGTGAATCATAGGGGCCCGGTTGCAGTCACCAGGGGGCCCGGGTGGATCAAAGGGGGCCCGGTTGCAGTCACAGGGGCCCGGATGGATCACAGATGGCACAGTTGCAGCCACAGGGGGCCCGGGTGGATGACAGGGGGCCCGGGTTGCAGTCACAGGGGCCCAGGTTGGATCACAGATGGCCCGGTTGCAGTCACAGGGGGCCCGGTTGGAGTCACAGGGGCCCCAGGTGGATTACAGGGGGCCGGTTGCAGTCACAGGGGGCCCGGTTGCAGTCACAGAGTACCTGGTTGCAGTCAAAGGGGCCCCGGGTGGATCACAGATGGCCCGGTTGCAGTCACAGGGGCCCGGGTGTATCACAGGGGGCCTGGTTGCAGTCACAGGGGGCCCGGTTGGATCATAGGGGGCCCGGTTGTAATTACAGGGGGCCTGGGTGGATGACAGGGGGCCCGGTTTCAGTCACAGGTGGCCCGGTTGGACCACAGGGAATCCGTTTGCAGTCACAGGGGGCCCGGATGGATCTCAGGGGGCCCGGTTGCAGTCAAAGAGGGCCCGTGTGGATCACAGGGGGCCCAGGATGGATCACATGGGGCCCCGGGTGGATAACAGGGGGCCCAGGTGGATTACAGGGGGCCCGATTGCAGTCACAGGGGCCCGGGTGGATCAAAGGGGGCCCGGTTGCAGTCACAGAGTGCCTTGTTGCAGTCACAGGGGCCCCGGGTGGATCCCAGATGGCCCGGTTGCAGTCACAGGGGGCCCAGATGGAGTCACAGGGGGCCCGGGTGAATCATAGGGGGCCCGGTTGTAATTACAGGGGGCCCGGGTGGATCACAGATGGCCCGGTCCCAGTCACAGGGGGCCCGGTTGTAATCACAGGGAGCCCGGGTGGATTACAGGGGGCTCGGTTACAGTCACAGGTGGGCCGGGTGGATCACAGAGGGCCCGGTTGCAGTCACAGGGGCCCAGGTTGGATCACAGATGGCCCGGTTGCAGTCACGGGGGCCCGGTTGGAGTCACAGGGGCCCCAGGTGGATTACAGGGGGGCCGGTTGCAGTCACAGGGGGGCCCGGGTGTATCACAGGGGGCCTGGTTGCAGTCACATGGGGCCCGGTTGCAGTCACAGGGGGCCTGGGTGGATCATAGGGGCCTGGTTGCAGTCACAGGGGCCCCGGGTGGATGACAGATAGCCCAGTTGCAGTCACAGAGGGCCCGGGTGTATCACAGTGGGCCCGGGTGGATCATAGGGGGCCCGGTTGTGATTACAGGGGCCCGGGTGGATCACATGGGGCCCGGGTGGATCACATGGGGCCCGGTTGCAGTCACAGAGGGCCCGAGTGGAATACAGGGGGCCCGGTTTCAGTCACAGGGGCCCCGGTGGATCACAGTTGGCCCGGTCCCAGTCCCAGGGGGCCCGGGTGTATCACAGGGGCCCGGGTGGATGATAGGGGGCCCGGCTGTAATCACAGGGAGCCCGGGTGGATTACAGGGGGCCCGGTTGCAGTCCACAGGGGGCCCGGTTGGATGACAAGAGGCCCGAGACTGCCGGAATTAGGGACCCGGCTGCAGTCAAAGTGGGCCTGAAAAAATATCGTTAGGGTCCCGGTTGCGGACACCGAGGTTAAGGGTGGCCCACAGGGCACCCGCAAGCATGCCAGGGAGCCTGGCCTCAGCCAAAGATAGCCCAAGTAGACCACTGGGGCCCGGAATCGTGGCAGGGGCCCGGCTCTGTCCACAGGGGCCCGCAACTTGGGATTGGGGGGCTCGTCGGGTCATTGGGGGGCTTCTCCGAGCATTGGGGGGCTCGAGCCCCCCAAATATATGGAAACTTGCGCCCCTGATATAAAGCCACTTAAGGGCTACAGAACTTCAAGTGTGGGGCAAGATCCACGGTGGGTGGGGGTAGGGCAGGGTCTGTCATAAAGGGTTTATGGCCACTAGGATTAGGCTTTTTCGATGATATTACAAGCCAAAGGTGGGGAGCCGGTCTCCTCATCTCCGACAGCAGCGGAGAGGGGTGGCGGGGTTAGCCCTATAGACCCACAGGGTAACTGTATCCGGACCAGGGGCACCGATTTTGGGGGAAAACCGGCTTCCTGTGGGCTCCAAAACCTGCCAGGAGCCACCAGATCCCATTGCGAGGAAACAAATCTCGTTTCTTAAGGCATAGGTATGAAAACTACATTTCAAGGGGCGCCATCGACCTTTCAGGAGGATTCGTGATCCCCCCTAAAAAAATTGTGCTGAGCCTCAAAGAAGTGATCTTCGGTGCAGAGCTGCAAAAAGTCGGGCTCTCGGGTCATAAAGTGCCCGACAGATTTTAGGGCATGGTATGGTCCTGCGACAGATCTTACAATCTGTGAGAAAAAAAATTGAAAGGAAACAGAAAATATTTTTGTTCTAAAAAATCTCAATATTAGAATTGTCACCTCTTTCACTCAACAAGTTTTTCATGAATTTGCACCTCTCCCATATCAAGCCAGTGTGCGGCAAGAACCGATGGAAAATCGAGGGACTTATGAATCGAGGGACCTTTGAATAGAGGGCCTTATGCACAGAGGGCCTTTTAAACGTCACCCAGAAAATCCTCTGCTGGAAAAATTCCTTCACCGGCCTGTCGGGCCCGATTTGTATTCCATAGCACGCGACAGCTTGGCCCGACAGGCCGCCGTAAAGGTAAAGGCGACAGGCAAAACAGTTTTTTTCCTTCGTTTCCTTCGTTTGGAAGTACGCTCAACGCTGCCGCAAGGGCGCAAGGGCGCTCCGATTGAGCTGAAGCCCCTTCCACCGTCCCGTGTCAAGCTTAAATGTGGATTTGAGGGATGTGGGTATTTTTGGCGAAAAACGTTTTTTTAGGAGCACCAGCGAATCAAGCATTCTGGGCTGCCCTGCAAGTTCAGGAACAGTGGTTTTGGCCAAGGAGGTCGTTTTGAAGCATGGGTCAAACAGCGGGCAGATCAGAACTGGGGAGAAAACAAACAAGTAAGTGATGTGGTGTTCGTTGTAATTTCGGCAGCTTACATTTATTTCCACACAGTATGTTATGCTCACTGTTGATCAATAATTTTAAATGATATTGATAAGGGAAAAATGAATTTTACCAGCAGACTGGTCAAATTAGACTAAAACATTTGATTTTCCCTTCCGTCTTCTTTTTTAATCTGTTTGTCCAGAATTAACCACAAAAGTTGCATACCTTCATCAGTGGATTTGTAGATGCCAAAGAAACAAAACTCTTCACCTTTCCACATTAATTTGAGTTTTAAGTACCAAACTATTTCTCCCATTTCATTTTATTCACTTACCTAAATATGCCTATGATCTATGTCAAGGGGACAAAGATATAACAAAAACACAGCCTAGTGCAACCTTTACTCATTCCTTTTACTCATAACTTCCTTGGAAACATGATATTTATTTGACATTTACTATCTAACTGACTTAAGGTTATTTATTAGCCTCATGAACTTCAGATCCTAAACTACGTACCCTCATGGAAATGAGCACGGCAATGTATAAAAATCTTTGAAATAGCCAACAGCTTCAAAATTTAGGATTTTTCATGTAAACATGTATTTATAAGTCATGGAAAGCTAATATTACATGTTTGTATTTAACTACAAGTAGCCATGATCCTTAAAAAACACTTTCAAATATAAAAAGTACCCCTCTAATCCAGTCTGCAGAACGTGGCAGATTTCGACGAGATCTCGTTGGGGCAGCCTCAGGGCAGACATACCGATTTGGGGCAGCTTTTGGGCGATCTTGGGGCAGAGGGGGCTCTTGGGGCAGGAACTAGTACTTGGGGCAGCAGTCGGTCTGGGTAATCACCAAGGAAGAAGAAAAAATAATGAAAAGAAACGACAATCACTAGTTAAAGTTGCGCCGTAAAGGCTGAATTGTCGCAAAAGCGTCATATTTGTCATCAAGAGAAATAGGGATAAAAAGATACCAAATAAAGGAAATTTTAATAGACGTAAAGTTCCTGGAAGTGAATAAAAAAATCAGGCAATGGGCGCCTTTCTAAAGCTAAGTTTATATTTTATTTCTACATTTGTAATCTAAACCTAGTTCTAGTTACAAAAAACAATCTCAGAACTCGAAATAAAATTTCCCTGTATATAGTTTTTTGCATTTCCTCTGCTATGTTTTGATCGCCAAAGGACGGGCTGTCAATAGGTCCACTGTTCAAAGGGTCCACCGCTCAAATGGTCCAGTGTTCAAAAGAAATCCCCCTCCCCCCAAGAACAAATGCCCGTCAGTGATGTGACGTCACACGAGCGTACGGGAATCTTTCTTCGCTTGGGTCTTGTGAAATTATTCCAAATTTTGTAATGCTTTCATGCAAATGCGAGAAAATGGAAGAGGAAAAAATGGTTTGGCTGTGGAAAAAAGTATTCTTTATCGAATTTAGTTATCAATTGAAATATTTTTTAAACGTATTGATTATACGGGGTGAAAGCAGTGGCAAATGACGTCTTTAGGGGAAAAGACTTCGCTTGTAAATGTACCTTTGAATAAAAGTATTCTTGAAATCGTGCATCATGAATGCAAGATAGCTGCTGCTGTGCGTGGAGGGTCGTGAGTGCGTTGTCATCGTCGGGTCGGATGCACGGTTTTATTTCATTTCTGGGTGTTTCATTTAAAATGGAGTAGATAAAACATCGTTAAAAATACCCCCTCCCCGTTTGAGGAGTCTGCCCCAGCCTCCAAATTTCTGCCCCAATTGGGGCAGGCTTTGGGCTGCCCCAAGCGCCTCGTCGAGTCACCTGCCACGTTCTGCAGACTGGCCTCTAATCTTGTTTGTCTGGCCATCAGAGCAAAATCCATATATAAATTTTGGGGTTCCTTCCAAATTACCCCCTCCCACCTCCAAAAAACTGAAATCATGAAAATCTGCAGAAGCTGGCATAAGTAACAGCATGGTATGGGAACCAGGTCAGCTTTCTTCCATTGCAAACTATATTTTTAAGTATTCTGGGCTGGACTATGTAACCTAATAACAAAATATCACTTATTCTCATTCTAGTGCAGCATTTTTTGTCAGTGGCAGCTGCAGAGGACTGAAAAAGGGGGGCTGCTTTTCATGTTATTGTATATTTCCACCTGTGACCTAAATCATCTGAATTCAAGACTGAGTCTTATTCAAGACCCAGTAGAGCTGACTTTGACACACACTATTTGTATGCTGTACGTCCACAAATCTCAAATTACATCCAATAATAAATTTCCTTTACCAATGGTGACTCCAGAAAATGAGAATTGGTGGTTCGGTATTCAATTTGTTATAGGTTTCTGCCGATAACCTTAATTTCCTGAGCGCGTCTGATAATTGAAAACCCGAAGAACAGTCTCAGTTCTAGAGTTTTGAAAATTAATAGACTTGTGTCATTCCACTTAGATTTGCCATAGGCAGCTTCAGAGCACGAAAATAAGGATATCACACATATAAGGATCAGAGCACAAAAATAAGGGTAATGATATCCATTGGTGCCAAACTAGAAGTTTTTATGCTAATTTTAGTATTTTCTATTAAGAATGTGGAAAATGAGTAGGAACATTTTACCAATTGAATGGGTTTTAGACAATTTTAATAGTTCTATCCTAACCACCCGGCAGATTTGGAGGTTTTTTCGAAAGTGCCCGACAGATTTGAGATTTTTGCAGCTCTGCTTCGGTGATGGGTGGTGATTGTCTGGTGTTAATGAATGATATAACAGGAAACGTTGCGAGGAGCAAAACCAGCGAATTCTATGGCATGGCGAAAGTTGTAAGCCTAAGCCATGTCTGTGCAAAGACAAACGAAATTATTGTAGTGATTGATAGTCAATTTCAATATGGTTCAAGATTAAAGTGCTAATTAGAGGTACTTAGGTGGTTGGAAGTGATTATAAGTACAAGTGATTTAAACTCTCCGTTGGAGTGTATCTTCATCAAAGTGTATATTAATCATTGTTATCAGAGTAAACTAATCTTAAGTGCCTAATGAGAATAAACTGGGTTATTTTTAATCCTTGTTTCTTTTCAGCAGCAATGGAATATTGAACGCGGGTTCATTCTGCACCTTGCAAAGATTTTTCTACGCCGGAAATTTCACATTTTAATCTATTTTTACTCCCCCAATTCTAGTTTACACTGTTCCAATTTGTCTGATAATCTTTTTACTCCAGTGGTGTAGGAATATTCCCTCAAAACACATGCATTTTTGCATTACACCGGTGTTAAATAGGTTGTGGAATAATGCCGGAAAGAGGAGTGGATTTTGGCACCGTAGAAAGAATCCTGAAAATGGTGTACGTTTTGTTAGTTGATATTTTCACGACCCACGGGTTGCGGTTTTATTATTCCTGTTTCATGTCATTTTGCGTTGATATCGGGTGTAAAATATTCGCCGAAAGAAGAGTGGATTTTGGCACCGTAGATAAAATCCGCTTTCTGGCGTACTTTTTTTCAGTGCAGTGCAGTGCAGCGACCTGGGTCGTTAAGTCTATGGGAGTCTATGTGAAGTCTACACAAAGTCTATGGGAGACCCGAAATCAGGGGATCATGACCCCCAGCCCCCGGGATCTCCACCCATGCCCGCCTGTCAGATTAATGCGTGAGCCAGATTTTTCTCAAGACGGACTGGGGACGACTGGAACTCTCTACCAGACCCCGTCGTAGGTGCACCCTCGCTCTCCGAATTTAAGCCCGCGCCAGTACGGATTCTCAGTGATTGGCTGTTCGAGTGCTGTCCTTGGGGAGACAGATTCATTGAACATTAATCCCGTCCCTCACCCTCATGTCCGTTCATGGTATGTGCCCACTGTTACCAAGCTAAGGTGGTTCATAGGCGCCATGGGCTCCTTCTCCATCGGACTTCTCTTCAACCTTAATCATGATTACTTTCCGCTACATACCACCCTCTTGTCTGTTGCAGAGTGAATCAATGTCGGTCATGTTGGATTTTCTTTTTACCATATCCCTTTCACGTTTCTCGTTTCTTATCAAAACATTAGGTACACACAGGCTATGTATTTTTGCAACATTGACATGCATTTTGATATTTCACCCTCACGAACGCACCCTTTCCAACCCCTTGTTGCCCATTGCCTCATGCCCTTGTTTCCAACAATACGAGCCAAGGAGGACTTGGCGCGTCTCTTTGCGACGCTGGTTTTCTTTCCTACTCATTCCCTCTCCTTATTGAAGGACTATTGAGGAAACAGATCAGGTGAGTTGTTTCGTATACCTAATTTGTTTTAGGAAAGCAAAATGACCTTACACTTACTTATCGGTGTCGTCATATCTCGTGACCCGATTGATCTAATATCACTTTTCAGCAAACAATTTTTCAAATTTATCCCCAGGTAGGGATGTCTATTTCAATCAAATTGACTCGGAATGACTCACGAAAAACCGAGGGTGGAGTCAGAACTAATATCCCAGGCTACTGGTAAATCTATATCATCCGTTTCAGGGAATGGGAGGGGGGGCAACGAAGCCCAGAATTGAGTTTTTAAGCAGAAATTAGGGCAAAATCAGTGAGTAGGACGGCAGCAAATACCTTCCCACCCGGATCCCTCCATGTCCCAGGTGGTGGTGGAATACAAACTATGGGACAGGACCAGTTGGGTCTATTATTCTAATATTTGTAAAAAAATCAGAATGTATGAGTATGAAGGGGCAGCATGTGGCGAAGAGGGGTGTTTCAACCAAATATCCCGTGCTATTACTTTTTTACTGTCAGGACAAACGTTTCTCGGGCAAAATAGATTTATATTACGATATGGTATTGAAAAATCAGCGGCACTAGGTGTTTGATGGAAGGGAAGGGGGATATGCAGGCCCCGGTTCGAGCGTGGGGAGGGTGGACATGACCCTGATGGCCCACCGCCCCCGCCCCTGGGTCAGACAGGGACCTCAGCGCACATACTGAAAGTGACCGTGCCGAGACCATGCGAGTGGTGTGCCAAGCTGAGCTTTAAAAATTGCCACTAGGTGTCGAACAGACCATCTCGGCTGCTAACCTCTCGAAGACTTTCGACCCATGCAGCACCACCTTAGACCTGGGACGCGATGATGACTGCGTGCACGAGCAGGGGGGGGGTGATTTTTTATCTCCTTAGGGAGCCCAAAATCCTAATTTGAGCACCCCCCCTTCCTGTTTTGGCATCCCCAATACTCATGCCGCCCCCTGTCTCAGCATTGGTGCCCTGATTCATGCCGCCCCCGCCTTTCCAGTGGCCCTAATTCATGCTGCCCCGTCTCATCACAGCCGCATTGATTCATGCTGCCCTCGATTGATCGCAGCCAACCTAACTTGTACCGTCCCAGGCTATCAGTGTCGCCCCCGGCTCATCCCTACCACTCCCGGTCTATCACTTCCCCCTGATTCGGAACGCCCCTGGCTCAGCACTGCCACCCTGACTTGTGTCGCCCCTGGCTCATTACTTCCCGCCCCGGCTCATTGCTGCCGCCTCCTGCTCATTACCGCCGCCCTCATTCGAAAAACAGCACCCGGCTCATCACTGCCGCTAGTAGCTCACCAGTGCTACCCCTGTTTATCACTACCACCCTGGTTCATGTCACTCTCAGTTCATAACTACTACCTCGGCTGATGAATGCCGCCCCTGGCTTATCACTCCAGCCCTGATTCGTGCCACACCTAGTTCATATCTACTATTCCCGACTCACCATTTCTGTCCTCAGCTATCACCTTTGCCCTGAATCGTGCCACACCTAGTTCATATCTACTATTCCCGACTCACCATTTCTGTCCTCAGCTATCACCTTTGCCCTGATTCGTGCCACTCCCGACTAATCACTGTTTCCCCCAACTTATCACTTTTCCCCTAATTCGTGCCACCCTAGTCAATAACTGTCGCCACCGGATCCTCACTGCTGCCCTCGCCTTATCACTTCTACTCTGATTCGTGCCACCCCTAGTTCATAGCTATTGCCCCCGGCTCATCACTGCCGCCCTCGACTTATGACTTTTGACCTGTTCCTTGTCGCCCCGGCCAATCTCACCACCCGCTTACTTATCACTTCCGCACTAACCTGTGCAGTTCTTAATCCATGACTGCCGTCCCCGGCTCATCACTGCCGCCACTGCCGTTCAACTTCGGCCTACCAATTTTGCCTTGATTCTTGTCACCCCTGGGGCATTCCAGGACAAAACGACCACAAATATATCAATTTAACACCACAATGTCTAGAAAAAATCTGAAACTTTGTCTCCGCGGTAGTTTTGGGCCAGGAACACGCCTGTGAGAATCTTAGCCCCCTCCGACCAACGGTGACCGAGTTATAGCCCGAGGCATTTTCGGGAAGTCACCTTGTAGACTCATCTTTGATGCTTCATAGCTCAAAAACACATTGCCTGATTAACAAGTTTTGTATATCATTGAACTCGTCTTTAACTATACTTTTAATTCGTTTTACCTTTTCTTTTTTGACCTGGCTTGACCTTTTTGCAGTTGAAATTGCCCTTTTAGACACCTAAAAATTTTTGTTTCATAAATTATCTTTCGATACAAAATTTTAGAAATGCGTCTTTGCTATAAATTCAAAATTTTTAGCATCTAAGGTAGGTATGCAGACGGTTTTTTTACCAATGCGGTAGTACAGCCTTATGTTTAACACCGCAAACAAAGCGATTGCTTTTGTAATCGCTTGCTTGAAATCATATTGCATTGTATTTATAAAGTTTTCATCGTGCAAGTGCCAGAATTTATGAAAATTAACACGCGCCCACACGAGGGGGTGGGCAACCGGCCTCCAAGTTTCAACAGGTAGTAAAGAAACTCCTTCGCGCAGCGCCAACGTACTTTATCTATCTCTAACTCGAAATTTATGCAACTTCTGGCAAAATAATTTAGGACAACTGGCAGGTGATAGGTACCGTAAATACCGCAGGTCAGCTGGCACTGACTGGTGAAAGGGTGACCTGAGGTAGACGGCCGTCGTTATGCCTTGTGGGACGTCCAACTTTGGCTCCTTAATTAAACCTTCATTGTGGGAGTTGCTCGTTTGGGTGGTGGGGTCGGAGTCTCCGTGAAAAGTCCCTTGATGACTCTAGTGAGACTCCGACTCCTAAAACTGAACTGGAAACAAATTGGCCAATATTTATAAAAAGAAAAATAACAGCCATTAAAAGTGGTAGAAAGGATCCATTGTTTCGAGGGAGACGAGGGCAAAAGAACTTATTAGTAATGGGCCTTGCAGCCTTAAAAGAAAATTTACAAAGATGTCGCGAATCTATCAATAATTGAAACAAAGATAACTTGTCCTAAAAGCACCACTAACTCACACAATTACATCGTTCCCGGAGATGGAAAAATAGTATCGATACGAGGTGACCCAGTGCAGCACAGCATACGTTTCAGAGGATTCAAACAATTAAAAAAACATGTCTGAAAGTCTTTCATTCCCAGGAAGTAATTTGAATCTGCTCATATATGCGAACAAATGTCCTGAAATCATAACACAGTCGACTTGGTCACTTGAACAGGTTGTCTCACATGATATTTTTAAAAGGTGATCACTTCATAGCCGATACGGATCCCAGTTCAAACGCCACTTTGAAAGGTTTTTGATTGGTGTTTTTTAAATGATTAGTGGTGGGCAAATTTGAAACAATATCGAGAGCCACTACGTGAAAATAAATAGCAAAATGTACCATGTGTTTAGCCCTCTCACAGGCCGGTTGAGCTACATTGAACCAAGAAGTAGTATTTGAAATGAAACAATAGAACATTCAAAGGATGTTTTACCACTTTTACCACTGTTTCCACGGTTCATTGGAGGTAGTCGGGCACCCACAAATATATATAATTCCACACTCCTGGTGATTTGTGTAATCATTGAAGAATAAAGAAATACATTGAGATTACTTCAACACTGACACTCACTTTGTCCTGTACAGACGCATTCATTCACCTGCAATGATGGCCGTCAGATCACTCATTAATTAAGCCAAATAACCCATACCAGCATGCTTAATATTTCCTTTGTATTGGACATTCGCCAAGATTAAATTTGCGACCATTCACGCAGCATCCATACAATTTGCACAACACGACACTGTTTGGTTCAAACATAGGTATACGAAACCCGAACCTCTCTTCCTTTGTTTGTAGAGATTTCATGAACAGTGATGGATGTCTTATTTACCGCTGGCATTCTTTGAAACCTCTATTCAATTTCCATAATCGCATTGGCGAACTGACTTTGGAGCTGTCTGGCAACATTGGCTGTGCTTGATTGTGGAATGTACAAGAACATAATCGTGCTGAAAAATCTATGCGTAAGAAAAGCACGCGTACCTTTGGCATCACGTATTTGATCTTTCACTGTACTTTTTAAACCATCGTGATAGTTTGCCGGTTTCGCAGTGCTCTCGACTTAGTCGCAGGCGCCCCTGCTGTGAGACGCAGTGAAAACACTTCATTTACATAATTGAATTTTGCTTCGATATAACTTTTGCACTGGAGTTAAAAATTTGCATTGCTTTGAAATCGTGAGCATAGCGGCACCATTTGAAGAAGTTAAATATATTTCTGCATTGTGCAGCACAGCTCTCCGTCAGGAGATGCACATTCTTCAGTCATTTCTCTCGTTTTCATGCTCCAGGTATAAGTTCTGAAAAAACACGAGCCATCGCAGTGCTGTGTTTGGAGGTATGTTATATCACACAGGCTCCGTGGCCTAATTTTTAGTATCATCTCTGCTGTTCAGTAAACCATGTAGAATGAACAGTGCACTGGGAGCAACGCCGCTAAATAGCCAGTTTTAATCAATACCGACAATGTTACATACAATCGTTTGGTCAGGTCATCTTTGAGGTTGCTCGAGGTCAAAGTATTCCTTACAGGAACTTAGTGGAAACCTAAATTTTGTGGCATAATAGCTGACAAAGCAGAGCCTTAGAAAAAACGTTCAGTACCATTGGAATTCTCTTGTCGAGCCTGATCGGATTATATATTTTATAATATAGTCTATTCAAATTTCAAAATTAATCTGATTTGACATAGAGCCCGGCTTAGGTCTGTATGGTAAAAATAGTATTAATCAGGCTGCAGGGGCAAGTCAGACACGACAACGTGAGAATAAAACCTGTATCGCAATTCTCAACAATTCTCAATTATCGCAAGTTATCGAAATTTACCAATTGCTCCATGCATTTCTAATGGGAGGATCGTGACCCTGACCTTGTCCCAGGCTAGCGATATAGAAATCCTGCTACGAACAATTATCTTGCTCGGCGACCTTACTACGTGATGTGAATCTAAGCACGATAGGTTACATTTGATCTTACTGATGCCCCTCCAAAAATTTTTAGAGGTTAGGTCTCTTGACCTGGGTTGACGGTATGACCTGGTATGACCCAGACCTAAAATTTTTTCCAGAAGCTGCAAAAGTGTCGAGTTATTAGTAGATGAAGTACGGTGGCGGCGCGCAAAGGTGCTTTTTTACTACCTGTGGAAACCTGAGGAGGCCGGTTGCCCACCCCCTCATGTGGGCGCGCGTTAATTCTCATAAATTTTGACACTTGCTCGATGAAAATTTCGTAAAGACAATGCAATATGATAGCAAGCAACCGATTAAAAAAGCAATCGCTTTGTTTGCGGTGTTAAACATAAGACTGTACTACCGCAGTGGTAAAAACCGTCTGCATACCTACCTCAGGTGTTAAAAGTTTGGAATTTATACCAAGAACGCATTTTTTAAAATTGTTTATTGAAATATATTTTAAAAAAGAAAAGGCCACACGAATCAAAAGTCAAAATTTTAAAATTCTTTTTTTCAAAATAATGTATAGTACAAAACGAGTTCAATGATATACAAAACTTGTTAGGCAATGCGCTTTTTTAGTTATGAAGCATCAAAGATGAGTCTACAAGGTGACCTCCCGAAAATGCCTCGGGCTATAACTTGGTCACCGTTGGTCGGAGGGGGGCTAAGATTCTCACAGGCGTGTTCCTGGCCCAAAACTACCCCGTATACAAAGTTTGAGATTTTTTCTAGACAGGGTTGTGTCAAGCCTTGGTTGATCTGTCCTGGAATCTCCCCTGGCTCATTTTTGCCGCCCTGATTCTCGCCACCGCTGTGTGTTAGAACTAGATATAAAAGGCGTTAGGGCAAAAATAAAGGTCATGTACGAGTAGAGTGAAGCTATGAAATTTATTTATGTTAACAGAGCAATGCGCACAAAAATACATACACATACACAAAAATCATTAGAGCCACTTGTGAGCCAAGCCATTGCAAAAGCAGAGGCTGTGAAAGAACATCAAAATTCAGTGCCTAAACAGTGAACTAAAGAAGACCCAGGAGCAAGTAAATGACCTTGAGTAACATTCCCTTAAGACGAACGTCAACATGAACGGCGTCCCTGAGGCAGGAGCGGACAGAGAGGACACAGACCAGGTGGTGAAGAGGCTCTCCAGATTGATGGAGGTAAAGGTCAGACCTGAGGCAATAGAAGCTTCGCATTGGCTGGGAAAGCCAACCAAGCCGAAATGAGGCCCGTCATCATCGGGTTTGCCACTCTGAGGGGCACCAACAGGTCTGCTCTGCCAGAGAGGAGCTGCGTGCCTATCGAGCCCTGGCGAGTGGCGTGTTGCCAGAAGCTGCTTTGAAAGAAATATAGGGTGAGGGCGGGTAAGAGTACGCAAGATATAAGAGTATCCAGCAGCAGTTTTTGTTACTTAGCAACCACTGAAATGGTGGGGGTCTGGATATAAACAATTTTATCAGTACCCGAGCTGCTCAAAATATTTCAACGTGCCGTTGTTCTTCCCATCGGGGTACAGAACAAAATAAGTTTTTAGCGCCCTTAATGCAGTATTTCTTAGCCAGGAAACTTGTGCAATTTGCTCCTATTAAGCTAAGCTAGGTCTGTGCTCCAGGACTGAGGCTACGTAAAATTTCTGACAAATTTTGTGTGTGCGGATTTTCTTCCTACATGGTAAGACATCTTTGTGTGTGAGGATTCTTAGGACATGGTAAGATTACTGCGTACTCTTACCATGTCCGGTAAGAGTACGCAGTAGTTAATCATTGTTGGGGTTTAACGACGCACCAACTGCCAGGGTCATACGGCGTCCCCAACTCTCACCCTGTTGGAAGGGATTTTGGGGATCAGATCGACTTATTCAGAGGCTCCACCGGGACTTGAACCCGGGACCGGTGGCTTAGAAGACAAGGGTCCTATCCACTAAACCACCTCATCCCCAAGAGTACGCAGTAGTTAATCATGCAAGAGTACACATGCATAAGAGATAGGATAATTCTTTTTTGCTCGGGACAAAGTTCGTAATTCATATTTAGGAGGCAAAACTTTGCAATTTGGTTCCTGTACATTTAAGGCGATATAAAATCATAAAATCTCATAGTTTGGTGGAAACTTCTCGTGACTCAGCCTATGCACCTAAAACACAGCGGGGCATCAATGCCCGCTCCAGCCTCCTCTTTTGCGTATTCGTATTAACCCACTTCGACAAGAGTACGTACATGACTTTCTATTTTTGTTGGGTTAGAGACCAGCTCCTTTTAGGGACATCGAGCTGAAACAAGGATCATATATAGATGACAGTGCCCAGGCTAAATAGCCATTTAACAATTTCAGCTTTATGAAATATAGGAGAAAAGCGAAAGCGGTAATAGATTTACGTGTGTGCTCAGACTTCACCCACGTCTCCGATAATCTCTCACGAAGTCCAATACCAGCCCAATATAGGTATTAGATGGCAAGAAAACTGAAAATAAAAATCCACGCTGTTTGGTCGGACCAGGAAAGGCTCAAGCTTAGTGCAGGAGGTGGATCCGCGACCAAAGTGAAACATCGATGATCCTCGCGAGTTAGTGGGGAACCAGACGAAGCTGGAAGCTCTGTTGACAGATGAGCCCGTTGACACCAAGACCCCGTTGCGGCTTGCTCGTCCTTGCAGAGCCAGGAGTGCCGTCAGGTCCTAGCTCAGCAGTAGGCGTCAGCAGCAGGTGAGCTTGAGGACAGAGTTGGTTTCAAGATTTTCCTTGAGTTTTTGTAGCTGGTCCTGGTTGTCAATGTCCAGGAAGATGTCATCCACGTAACGGCAGAATAGATACGGTGGGCTGTTCAGTGATTTGATAACCTTGTTTTCTACTCTGCACATATACGCGTTGGTCAACAACGGTTATACTAACAAAATTATCGACCAAGAGATTAACAAACAAATGACCTCCCATGTGGCTCAGCAAGAGAAAGAAGAAAAACAGCAGACCGGAAAAGAAAGAACAACTCTTTACTATCAAAACCAGACGAGCCCATCATACAAAACCGATGAAAGAGTACTGCAGAAGATCGTGCATGATAATGTCCAACCAAAAACAAAGAAGATCGACTCAACCTTATCGTTTACTATAACAACAAAAAAGTTCACAACCTGATAATGAAGAATAATCTCAACTCCAAACGTGACCTCTTGAAGAGCACCAACGTAGTTTACCAGTTTTCATGCCCACACGAAGATTGTAAACTTCGTAAGTGTAGCTACATTGGTGCCACAACAACGACATTATCCAGACGCCTCACTATGCATCTTGCAGAAGGAGCACCCAAAACCCACATGAAGTCAGAACACCACCACGACCTCACCCGAAAAGACTTAACAGAGAACACCACTATCCTGAAACAATAACCAAACCGGACGAAACTGTTCATACACGAAGCAGTACTTATCAGAAGCATGCAACCGGAGATTAACAAACAAAGCAACCCAACCATTACACTGAGGCTTTTCTTCTAGCGCTGCAGAGAAGAAGAGCCCGTCTAGCTGTGTCACTATTCTGTCGTAATAGTTGGACGAAAAATAATTGTCCTTTCAAAGTACTTTAGATCGATTTCAAATATGATAGGAGTGTTTTTATAAGTATTCTAAGTGCCTGATAATGGAAGATGTCACTTCCGAAACGCGTCGCAACGTTAAATGTATACCTAAAAGATGCCAACATTTTTTCCTTTTTTTTTTTTTTTCTTTTTCTTCCTTTTTCTCTCTCTTTTTTCTTTTCTTTCTCTTTCATTCGGCCAATTAATAAATCAAATATCAGATTTACAAAAATGCACTCTTCGAGTATTGGAGAAGACGAGGAAGAAGCTCGTGAAAACAAGATATGCTATATATTTTAACAAAACATGCATTGAAGAATATATATATATATATATATATATATATATATATATATATATATATATAGACTTTGTATTCAAATTGCAGGACAACAGTCAAACATATACAACAGACACAACCACGGCAAGAGCCCCAAACAACATAAATTAAGTATATATATATATACATATGATGTCTAAGAATTGTGAGACCTTAAAGCAGTCTAGCGCTGCCCGCCGCCGCCACGTACTGTTATGTCTGGGTCCGTCCCTCCAATGTCCGCACTGTTTAGTATGAGTCCGCCCCTTCCATGGCTGTACTGTTATGTATGAGTCCGTCCCTGCTATGGCCATACTGTTGAAAAATGAAAAATGCATTCAATAGGGCAAAAATTGGCACTTATGGGTGCTAGATGGTGCTATTGCAAGAAGTTTGGTGGGTAAGTGCTGTTAGATGCGCTCGATAGGGCATACACATCAAAATGAGCACGGAAGGTAGCACCCGAGGTGTTATTTTGCGCTTGAGGAAGTATCCATTCAACAGATGTGCATTGTTTTCGGCACCACCTGTGCTTTTGATCTCGGGCCGACAACACTGCCCACGAGAGCAGGCTCTTCAAACCTCCAACCGGCAAGATCCCTGGAGGTAAGTCTAATGCACGCGTCGAAATAGGGGGTCTATGAGGGTCTGTCCCATAATTGGTGTTAACAAATTTCCAGATGCAAAAATTTTCAGATTACTAATTTGTGTTAAAAAGTCTCCAAATTCCAGCAAAACTGATCAAATCGGAACATTGTGTAACCTGTCCATGCGGAAAGTAACAGTGAATCAAAATTCGATGCGTTTTTTGGTTCTAAAGTGGAAAGCTTCTTATCGGCAGCAGATGGAAGATCTGCTGCCCCCTCATTTCTTTGCGGGTGGCCAAGCTAATGAAGTCTAAGTACGCTTTGAAACATGCTTAAGATACATTTTGTTGCAGCGTCGCTGACAGATCTAAAGTCTTGAAATTGTCTGCGTGTTAGTTTGAGCCAAGGTTATGTAGTGGGTAGAGGACAGCGGTGAGAAGTGGGAGGTAAATTCAACCATAGGTTTGAATATTTCTATTGGAATAAGCAATATCAGATGTCAGATAATAACATTAAAGGGCAAAACATGTACGGTTGAAATGGGCTCACATTTTAGTTTTAGTTCACGGATTTTGAGGTTGAAATCGGCAAATGTTTCCTGAGGGAGGAGCTGACGATAAAAAGCTGCAGAGGTGGATGCAATGGAAAAATGCAATGGAACTGGACAGCGTCGGAAGAACGGAGACGCGTGGTGGAGAGAAGTGGGACAATGAGAGAAGACTCTGTAAATTACGCTGTCGGCAAGAAGTTTGAATACTATGGTTAATTCAATGCATTTTTGCATATGAAATGAATACAAAAACGGCGAATTTCAATAGAAAACATCGCTGCAGGTGAGGTACACTGCTCGAGAGTTCTGTTTTCTACCTTTAGGTACTATGCTGATTGTTGAGTGCAGGAGTCTGAAATATTTGAGACTTGTAGGGGTCATGTCTAAATGTTTTGTCATAACATTTTGTCAACATAATTGGCTAAAGCTGGAGCTCCAACGGGTGACAAAAACCACTAGCAAATTCAGGACCCGAGTTCAGGGGGGGAAGGCACTGTGTCGAGATTCTGGAAACTACTGGTCAAGTTTTTCCCTCCGAATGTTGCTGAATACCACAAACACGAAAAAGACCAGAGCAGCCCAGGCGTCACTGTACCTTATCTTAGATTTATTTGTTGCACTTTTCTGATTGATTAAAACCAGTTCATGTCAGGTCAATGAGCTTTCCTAGATCACGCGAACTAACCTGAAAGCCCAAAATGATCAGCTTGAACCTGTGCTAAACGTAGATCTGCTAACCGGCAATTCCAAGCCACTACCATATAATGAGGTAATTTGGGTCTAAAATCTCCTATCATAAAATGTTTAAATTTTTGACGTTAGGACAGGTCAATTTTTTGGTCACCCTATCATGATTTATGAGGAAAAACAAAAGGTCTCTTGTTCAGTAAATACTGGTTAGATAAACTTGAAGTCGCTAATATATTGCAGCATGCAGTCCTGGATGATAATTTTACAAATTATACATTCAAACTCCTATAGCCTATTCACACTTGAAAGAATCTGTCGACAGAATACGCCACTACTTTTTGGTTGCCAATATCTTCACGTGCCTTTTTAATTTCGGTCGTCGGATTCCGTTCGCAGATACTGTTAGCATAGGCCCATATAGTTAACACGCGCATTGACGGGGGTCTGAGCCACCTTCGGATTGACGAGGGGGGCGGGTACCCGCCCCCTAAGATCTCGAGAACTACCGTAGGTAGCAAAAAACGGTAAACGGTGTTGGGTAGCCCATCCGCTTCTCCATCGAAAATATTTGAACCATTTTTTGTCAGGTCACATTTAAGGTCACCAGAGGTAAAAAACTTACCATCACATGCCGTCATAGGGATAACGTGTAAAGTAAGTTTTTCAGCCATTACATCTGAACGAGTAAAGATAGATCAAAACGACTTGAACTCTATGAATCCTCGCAGGAAGCCGAATCGAATGATATATGATTTGACCTTGCTAGGTCAAATCAAAGATTTGACCTGACCTGAGGTCAGGTCAGGGTCAAATTATATAAAATGCATATCATTAGAACTGCAAAGCCAAGGCGAGTCTAATGAAGCTAAAATAAACGCTCTATCACCATCTGTTACTGAGTTATTCAGTAAAAACCATATTTCCCATGTATTACCAATGGAGAGGTCATGCTTCGTACCTGACCTTAGGTCACCGATATCAAAAATAACGGAACATATTTTAGAGAACTCGGTGAGCCCATTATGTGATATGAGTTTCAATTGGATAAGTTCATCCTGCTCCGACTTATGCTATCTTAAACTTTTTTAGGTCGGGTCACTGACCTGTACTGGTGACCTGACCTGAGATGACCTATCCTTAAAATTTTCACAGAAGTTGCAAACATGATGAGGGAAAAGGTATACCAAGTACTGCGGCGCTGCGCGCCGCCGTTTTTCTGCTGTCTCCGAAAAAAACCCGAGGGGGCGGGTACCCGCCCCCCGTCAATGCGCGTGTTAATCTAAGTTCAGCCCTGAGAAGGCTCTCTCTCAATGTCAATAACGCCTGACCTGTTTTAGATGGGGCTTTCATTCTGTAACTATGATGTATTTTTTCGTAACGTTACTGGGAGTCCATTGACTTGTATCATGCTCATAGGAGGGTAACATATGATCTCTACACGACCTGGGGTCAGGCAACTGTTATGGTTTAGCCGAACAAAGTCATTTTATACATAGTTAAACTCGCCAGGATGGGAGGAGTTGAATGATGCACAAATGTCAGTTTTAAGGTCACACAATAATAATTATTAGGGAAGAACCTGCAATGTCTTGGAACCTTCTTTGACCTCTGGTGATCTCAATATTGACCTGACGTAACATTATTTTTCTGACTTTGCTTTATCTCTATAAGAGCTTCTGAACTTTGTCCAAAGGTGCGCTGGGAAACGAGGAACGAAGTAAGGAGGGATAATGCCCCCCCCAGCGAGGTGAGTGACGTCAGGGACCCCAGTGAGGTACGCGTCAAGCAGTTTTATAATCTGGAAAGTGTATCGGACACACTGATTCGTTTCAATTATTTTGGGATAGGGGCATCGGGGCACCACAAGTATCAAAATGGATGGTGTATATTATCTTGCTAACTTTCAAACTCGAGTTGTATTTTTATATTTCAGAAATCGAGCGGCCTCTTGAAAAGCGTATCCGATTGAAAAGATTAATCTTCGGTTCGAACGAAGAGGCAGGGTCTGCTCCGTCATGAAGGGTGAAACCATGGAAGCAGACAAAATACACATTTTTACGGAGCCCCAAGGTGCAAAAATGAAGGTGACTAGCCTAGTCCTGGCACACATTACTTACGACAGAAAGTTGAAGCGATGCGTAGTTTCGCTTCTGTTCTTTGTTCAGAGGTACAAGACAGTGCAGGGGTGGATGGTGGTTGTAAGTATTCGCCCATGAATTGTTCAGCAGCTTTAAGGTGGAGTGTCGTCCATGTGCGTACCAAGTGAGGCGTGTGTACCAGTTGACAAGTGTGTACCAAGTAGAGAGAGTCTAGAGTGTCATATGAAGTATTACGCGAACTACTTACCATTGCTTTCATTGCTGCTTTTCATCCAGATTTCCGTTCGGGGCTATTGAATTTAAATACATAAGTGGATATTTGAAAACATGGAATCAAAAATTACTCGAATATCTGAAAGTACTTAACAGATACGTAAGACTGGCGCAAAAGTCGGTGCTTGGCAAAATTGAGACCCCTCTGTGAAACACTTATTGACTAGCTCGCATACAAACAGGAGCACCTAACCACAGCAATTGTTGGGTATTTTTTTAGTTTTGTATGTTTTTAAAGCTTGGTACTCATTCGAATCATGCACGGAATGGCCATGTGTGGTCATGTACCTCACCGAGACTTGATCCTGGCATCGCTCTCCCCATTTTCACGCTCTATCTGTGTTTTCGTGATAATGCCTAGCGTTGTGTTTTACTTACTTAAAATACTTAAAAATACTAAAATACTAATGCTTAAAAACTTTATACTTAGATATGACTTCACTTAAACTCTAATTCCTTCACATGACTCTTTATTTCTTCAATTTTCAGCACATACATTTTTCATTCCTCGTGCCTCCAAAACGAGACCAAAACAGTATTGCGCCTCCTCAACAATCTGGGACAAACACTAATCATCAAAACTCTGGGAAAACTGGGTTTTGAGTCCCGTTTGGGATATGGGCCTCTGTTCGTTATTTTGATGTTACGGCCTGGGCGTGGAAGAGCGCACTGTTAGAGACTTTTAATGGAAAGTCTTTTAGGTGTTATTATGTGAGATGAATCTGTATGCGAAATTCAAGAAGGAATTTGCTTTTTAACAAGCGCACTGCTAGGTTGTGAGAATGTAAGTTGTTTCCGCAAAACAGCGCGCACTAAAGAGGTGTTTTCATGTCAAGTTTCATGTAGCGTTGCATCACTGTTTTGGTCTTTTGTGACTTCTCAATTATGTAAACATCTTACTAGTGAACAGAGTGCCTCAAAACACACGGAAATATATATTTAATTGTATATGGTTTATATGTTTATTGTATTTTGTGTTTTCTGAAGGAAAATAAACAACGAATTACGAATCGCTTCAATTTAAAAGAGTATGAGTCACCCTCGGTCGAAAAGAAAAGGAAGTACACAAATCAAGTCTGACAAAATACACCTCAAAGCTTTGATCCATATTTTCAGAAATTCAAACATCAAAGACTAATGGTGCCATTTGTGCCTCGGCTCATACTTCTATAATCCATAAACGGTTCAGGTCACCATCGTCGACAGCTCCTGGCGGACAACAGAGACCAAACAAGCTGTCAGATTAGAAACCGCTTTACTTCATCAACGGCTTCTGCTATGTCTCCGCCATCGAGGCAGCTCACCAGTCAGTCAGCAAGCCGGAACTTTTACCAGTTGACAAGCCGCAAATGCATCGCTGGGTCTCGACGTCAGGCGACGGCTAAGGCTTACAGTAGCTGCAACGCGGGTAAATAATTAAAACACGCTGCGCTTATGGAACCATGAGATGAATGCATTAGGAACGATGATCCCCCACGGATTGGCAGGCAGACTGTACCTGGTATGGATTACCTGCCAATACAGGTTGCACCTGGCCCATACATCCTGCAATTGCAGTCAACACTGATCCTTCAACAGGCTGACAGATCTGGACCTAGGGATCGCATTCACGCTGGTGATAGTAGGCTTTCTGGAGCGTTCTGGTGTAAAGTTTTGACATGACTTTTTTACACTGTTATTCATTTTAGGTCTAATTATCAATCAGATAGATTTCAATGAAAGGCTTTTAACACCCGCACTGGAGGGGGTCCGGCACTAACGCGCACTAGAGGGGGGGCCTGGTAGGCCCCCTAAGATCTCAGAAACTAAGAGGTGTAGAAAAACGCCACTTAGGAGGTGGGTGGGGGCTATAGTGGTCTACATGATGACCAATTTTCATTGACCTAGATCAATATCTTCAAGGTCAAACGAGGTCGTAAAGGTCAAATCTTGGCCATGCTGGGGACCGATTGGTAAATGCTGTGATTATGCGGGAAATGGCGGGAATAAGCTAAAGGCGGACCAGATTCACAGAGAAGAGGTCTCAAAGAGGCTTCCTCACAATTTTTGGGTCAAGGTCATTCAAGGTCATTGACCTTTAAGGTCCCCATATGGTATACTACTTATAATGTACACTTTGACTAACACTGTAGCCACTGTTTGGCGGGAAATGAGGATTGACCTTTCCCAATGACCTTTGACCTTGCCCTTTGACCTTGACCTTGGTATTGGGGTACCTTATCGATGACGTCATAGCATAATGTACGTTAGACCGGGTAACATCATTTGACCGGAAGCACTGTGATCAGTGACCTTGAAGTGCAGATATGACCTTGACCTGTGACCTTTGACCTTGACCTTGACTTTCATGTGAGGTGGCCTTGACATATAATCCAGGCTATATGGCGTTATGACGTCACCACACGGTCTCCAATGCAAGCTAACTGGTCCGACCGCGCGACTACGGCGATCTCAAAATGCAGGTCTGACTTTAAAAGCCTATAAGTCAAAAAGTTTTCGACCGATTTTCAAAAAGTCTTCGCCAATCGACGCCCTATTGAATTCTGTTAAATGTGGCCACGTATCGTTGTCCGGCTACGGCCGGTTCTCCGGCCACCTTGGAAAAACAGGTGGGGGGCCTCTGAGGCCCCCTCCAGTGCGCGTGTTAAAGACTATAAAATTAAGATGGCTAGGTTAGAGCTATTCGTTAAAAAAATCAGATTGGTTCTTACCGCTGGCATACAGCTAGTGTTTTTTGTTGGAAGCTCCCAACTATCTTTTGGTTAGTTTCTGGCAGTCTGTCTGTGACTAAAATTCTATTTGATTTATTGAACCGCTTTCAAAAGCAATAGACTGGAGTAAAGATTGTGTTTTATAATTACTAGCAGTTAAGATATTGACAGATAAAAATAAAGAGAGTAGGACATTATCTCCATAAATATCCTCACACACTTTGCCCTTTGCTTGCAATTTCTGACAGGTTCATTTCATTAAATACTGCAGAAGGAAAGATATAAATCCCGGGCTTGAGTAACGCCACTGCTGTTAAATATAAGTATAGCTCAAAGTGGCTTCCAACCGTGCAAAAATGAAAATTGCCGATTCCAGTATTCAAGTCTCTCGCGCATTAAAGGGAATGTGGTACCTTTATAACGTGATTTTAACTGCGACAGCCAAGTTGTAAAGCATGCCGGAAAACCCGGTACTCAATATTTCATTTGTCTTAAAAATAAATTTCCGTAGATAAGAGCTAAAAACCTACCTGAAATGTACCCCTCATGCACCCTAAGCAGCAGGCCACAGTTGTCAGCTGTTAGTGTGACGAAATATGCTGACGTCACGGTGATATCAGCCAATCGAAGCCCTTGAAGCCCATTGAATATGGCAGTGGTTGCCAGATCATGACATCATCCACAGGCAGATGTTTATTTATTTTCCCTAGAGGTGCATTTTAAAAGATCAAAATATTGAGCTTATTGTACATTTTCAGAGAAATCATGGACGCTTCCATGATTTTCGGCTAAAAGTGCCCCTAATCAAACTAAATTCCAGGATTTGACCAGGGTACCCATTCGCTTTAAACAAGACCGCTGACCAGAACTCTGTTGAAGCAGATGGCTCATGGTCTTCCTTGACACTAGGCCATTTAGGACAGCATCCTCGCACTGTTTTTGATTCAATTCACTGTGGTTTGATTCAATTTGCAAACAGGTACAAAGGTTTTTCTTTCCGAATATATTTGACTAGTTCCGTATTATTTCTGAACTTGTTGCAGCATGCTATGAACCACTCAATAACCCTTGTTTATGCCCTGAAAAGTGTTTTCACTCAAACTAAATCAGGAATTGTATTCATGATAAAGTAAAAGATACGAAAAGTAACAAGCGTTTTACCCGAACAATGATGTGATGAATCTGCCGCTCAAAACGTCTTAGCATTCGAAATTCACGTATTTTTTGGCAAATACCTTACCACATATTTCCCATACCCGGCGTTGTTGGATTTGCGATTTTGCATTCCTCGTTAAGCTCTACGAGATACACATTTTGCTAATTCTGTCATACGTGCCAAAGAATAAGTGTGTGAAACCAGGCTTCATGAACGGCCATGAGTCGTGAGTTGCAGTGCCCTTTGCTGCTGGCGTGCTCCCCAGTGCTGAGTCCCAGTCTACGCCCCTCATGCTCCGTATCGGCCAATGACTCAGCCCGACACCAGAGTGACTTGAGATGCTCCGTATCGGCCAATGACTCAGCCTGACACCAGAGTGACTCGAGATGCTCCGTATCGGCCAATGACAGCCACACCAACACAGATCCCGACGGCCAATGACCAGCCCACACCAGTACTCCGGCACCCCACCGAATGCTCCGTATCGGCCAATGACTCAGCCTGACACCAGAGTGACTCGAGATGCTCCGTATCGGCCAATGACTCAGCCTGACACCAGAGTGACTCGAGATGCTCCGTATCGGCCAATGACTCAGCCTGACACCAGACTGACTTGAGATACTCCGTGCCGGCTAATTGTTTATTGTTTATTGAGGGCTTATGAGCAATAGGTATATAGGACCCAATGACAGCTCAAGTCAAATGAGTTAAAACATGTCGACGAATACAATGCACAGAATGAATATTTTCACGATATATGATCCAAGCTACATAAAATATACAAAAAACCCTGTTAAAACATAAAGAGGCACACATAAAACCCTTTAAAATCCACAGTCACTTCTCAGTGCAAGGGAAGCGGCTTGACATAAGATCGGGTCAGTGACCTAAACTGCCCGATCCAATGACTCACCCCGACACCAGAGTGACTCGAGATGCTCCTTGCCGGCCAATGACCCAGCCTGACACCAGACTGACTCGAGATGCTCCTTGCCGGCCAATGACTCAGCCCGAAACCAGACTGACTCGAGATGCTCCGTGCCGGCCAATGACTCTGCGCGACTCGGACGCTGGGAAGTAGACCCCGGTGGTTTCCTGTTGAGATTCTGAGTTCCAGATATTGCTCATTCCGGGAGTACGGGGATCTTATCTGGTCTCCCCGGGTTATTCCTGCCGGAGGGGGACTGAGGGTGCGGACTCTACCACCTCTCAAGTTTATTCCAGGTTATCCCCTGAGCAGTTCGTGATACGTCTCGGAAACTTTCTGAGCTTTCAGACATCTGAAATACTCTGATATTCTGAGCTTTCCTAAAACTAAACAAGCAGAATTCCCTGAAAGTTTTTGGCAATAATAGACAACACAGAATGAGATTTTTGGCTTGGTTTTCAAGGCAGGATATATTAACATATCGTGTTTTATAGTGTCCAGTGCTGTATTCGTAGATCAAAACCGTCTGTAACAATATTGAAAGCAGTTGGAATGTTTGGATATTATGAAGTCTTTTCGTGAGAAGTCTTTGTACATGACCAGAGCACAGCATGGCTAGAGGGAAAGCGAGCCCATGACAGTAATGGTATGACGGTGAGGCAGATTCAAGCCCACCAGCTCAATTGCACGCCATATAGTCTCCATTTTTTCCCGCTTGCTGGGGAGAACAGGCCGGTATCCTCCGGCGTAGACCTAGCTGAATTTCCGTCAGTTGTCCTGGTAATGCCCGGTCCTGTCCTGGTTGGCCCAGATCAACCCGGGCTTGTACTTAATGGCCCGTTTGTTACAGTTATAATCCGGCTTCACTTTAACCTCCCGAGTTTTATAGATGAAGCTCAAACTCGACATTGACTGCCCTAGGTAGCCCTAGGCGACAATGTCACCCCTGACAATCGGGAGTGGGATTCCACTTGTAGACGATCCAAGGTCCTACATGACTCTGCAACGATGATCACCAACCGTTACTCTCGTGATGTTAGAAGGGACCACGGGATCATATAACACTCGTTCAGGGTTCTGCCGGGATTTGAACCCAGGACCTATGGCTCAGGGAGACAGACACTCCACCATTGAGCTTGCCTTCTCTATCCTCATCCTTGATGCCCCTGTGTGATGTCACATGAACGCATTGAACGCTTGAACAGTTTTGTCCCTCTGTTCGCTCCTAAATATCTAGGAGCCAATCCATAAGAAATGGCTCGAAGCCTTTCACCCTGGTACATTCTGTGTGCCATTAAAATGATCGTTCCTCCGGCCTGCTACCATAGCCTTCATGGCTACTCTTAGGTCGGTATTGATGCAAAACACCCAGCTATCGATAAAGTGGTAGGAGAAGCGCAGGAAGTTTAAGATGTCCTGGTTGAAGACCGGTAGTGGGCCGCCGACCAGGCTAATCAGAAGCGTGATGTTGTAGGGCATGGAGCACATCAGAAGCAGGCAGGCCAGCTTGAAGGCGAAGAGGAAGATTTTCATTTGACTGCGGCGCTGTGCTTCCTTGAACTGGTTCAGCTGGCAGTTTTCCGCGACAGAGCTGCTCTTCACCTGACGAGCAAGCAAGGTCGCATGAGAACAATGTAGCCACAGACATGCAGGGCTTGTTAATGTTTCACTCCCAGGTGTCGGCGAGGTTGAGGTTAACTTACTCACCCTCTAACTTAGAAGAAATTTACACACGACCCGGTTGACCCAGCTGCGACTGACCCAGTCCTTAAGGTCCAACCGGTTCAGACCGCGCTAACGCTTCTTACAAGCCTGTAACCTCGTGAGTAACTGGCATACTTTGACGCAGTTTTGGCAATGTTAATACTAGACATTTTTTGTTTACGCCATCTTCTTACAGCGATGAGCAGCGTGGGCATTGATTATTGTCATGATAGTTATAACCGTAATGTCTCAGTTAATGCTAAATGCGTGGAATCAGCCGCCGCCGTGTAGCCAACATTTATATCAACAGTTCAGCGCAAGATTCACGCAAATGTATCTGCTCAGGAAATCATGGAAGACGCTTGAGCTTCACCATAAGTTTCATCTGTTTACCACTGAAGGCGCGTGCACGTGTGCACGTGTGGCGTGGTCCTAGGGCTGCTAGTTGTAATAGTTCATTTTTCTTGAGCAAATGTACCAAATTTCAGACTAATCCAGCCAGCAGCTTCTGAGATAATAGGAAGGCGTCTACGTGCGCACGCTGCGTAGGACCCTAAATGTATAATTGATGTTACTTTGTTTTTAGACTAGACAGAACATATGACGTCAATTTCAGCGCGGCCGGATTCATAGTTTCGGAGCTATATTCTGGGGATGAGATGTGTTCAGCCCTTTCCTGTTCACCTGCGCACGAGTGCTTTTGACTTGGGATCAAACTAGCCTTTACCTCTTAACTCACAACATTGCTATTCCATGCACACTAGGTTTGGGCCTCTTCATATCGGCCAATACCGAACCATAGCGCAGTCAGCGAGCGCATTTTGAGGATACGATATGTCCCTGCTTTTGCACGTGCCACGAGCGTAAACAAGTAATTAAACTGATGAGGCCTTAATCATAGTTATGATAGTATAAATCAATATTTCCGTGGTAAACAAAGTGCCAAACATGTTGCAGTTCTAAACTCTCATGAACAAAATGAGATCAAATGTGATGAGATCTCCTCTGTTACTTCTGCGGATTTTAATACATGGTCCTCTGGGTGAAACAAGATATGTTCGTAGAGGTTTCTGAGCTTGCTCTTCTAAGCTGTCATCCCAGTTCGAAAACCTAAAACTGGCATTTTCCCATTAAATGGTATTTTAGCCATTCATGGGCCATCCAACCCCATGATGCTTAACCAACGGTCTGGATAAGTGTGTGCATGCAATGGTGAGCGTCTAGTTGTGTTTGGTTTGTTTCCATCGTTTTGTTTTCATTTAACTCGACCCGGGGTGAAGAATAGCCATCGTTTGATGGAATTGCCCTTGAATGTGAAATATAAATATAAATATTCATCTTACTACCCACAAAGCACAGGTCTAAGTCGATATCTTCAAAATTGTTGCAGAAATTCCCCGTTCTTCCATTTCAGGGGGAGGGGGTCTCAACTAAGAGTTAAGCTATTTGTGAGGAGGTCTGCCGGAGCGTTACGAAGCATTACATGGGGAGGGGCTAATAATTCACTGGGCGCGACAATGTCTAGTTGATGAAGCGTCCTAAACCCCAACACACCCACGAGTAATAATTCACAAGAGATACGTTACATAATTTATGAAAGGCCCCTGACCTGTGCGAAACATCGATTGAAGACTTTGATGCAATACTTGAAGACTCCTTAGAATATAACTTTATATTCTAAGGAGTCCTTTACACTTTAAGAATATAGCTTACATTCTGAGTATAGCGTTAGCTTAAAAGCCTATATTCTGAATGGGAGCTTATAACTTGAAAATTAATGTTAAGCACTTTGTTTGCCATTGAAATATTGATTTATACTGGCATAATTATTTTTAATACTCGGCAAATTTTGGGTTTACGCCTTCTTTTGAATATCATATTCTGAATATAGCTATACACTTAGATGCTAAGCGCGGAACACTTTAAATTTGCAGGTCCATCTTGTGCAGTTCACTGATCGCTCTGTCTTACTACCAAATCGCCAACCCGCAGTGCAAAGCCCCAAAAATACCCTGTCTTACCTTCAGACATAGTTTTCTACCCCTCACTTTGACAAAAGTGCTTCTGTTCCCAATTGTGAAGGAAAAATCTGGGAAAATTTCTGAAAAGGACAATTACAGACCGATTGCACTCGCTAGCGTGGCCTCAAAAATTTTGGAAACGTTGGTGTTAAATAGGAGTAAGATGAGTCTCGATACAGGTGGTCATCCGTTTGAATTTAAGCTTAAAGGGAATCTGGCACCTTGGTTGAATCCTGGAATTTAGTGTAATCAGGCGTACTTTTAGCCGAAAATAATGAAAGCACTCATGACTTCTCTGAAAAAATTTGCCATAAGCTCCATATTTTGATTTTTAAAATACTCCTCTAGAAAAAGAAAGAAATATCTCCCTGTGGATGATGTCATGATCTGGTAACCACTACCATACTCGAAACGCTTCAAGGGCTTCGATTGGCTGATGCTCATTGCGACGTCAGCATATGTCGTCACACCAACAGCAATGACAACTGTGGCCTGCTGCTTAGGGTACATGAGGGGTACATTGCAGGTAGGTTTTAGTTTTTTCTACGGAAATTTTGAGTTCCAAGACAAATGATATATTGAGTACCGGGTTTTCCAACTTGCTTTACAACTTGGCTATATCATTAAAATCACGTTATGAAGGCGCCACATTCCCTTTAAACGTTCCACAGATATGAAAATCCTGGATTGGACTAGACTGGCCGGACGTGATTTGCTTCGCGTGCCAAAAGCGCGTTAAGCAATAAGACAAGTGGGGTTCTAAGGCCACACTAGATTTTGTTCGATGAGGAGTTGTTCAAGACGCCAGTCGGATTTCGTATGTATTTTTTGGAACTTTCGAACGTCATACGACTATTTTCGTCAATGATTAATTGCTCACCCGTCAAAAACTAATGCGTCAGCAATTAATTGCTGACTATTAATTGACTATTGACTATTCTTAAGCTGGGCTATTTAATTAATTGACTATTATTACGTTGTCATGATTAATTGCCGAGCGAGTAATCGCTGACAACGACAGTCGTATGACGTTCGAAAAGCCTGAAAAATACATCCGAAATCCAACTGGGGTCTTGAACAACTCCTCAATGTGGCAGTAAAATACGATCTATCGCAACTCTAGATTTGCCGTTTTTATAAGATGGAAGTGGCGTCTTAAGGAAAACACCAGCTGTTCGTGCTGTTGCCCAATTCTTCAGCTTGTCCCGCAAAATCAGCCCTGGCAGCGTGTATGTTGCCCAGCGTGGGAACTGGGTAATGTTGTTGATTGTAAACAGGACTAGTGCCAGTTTTTATACTTTTTGATAATAATTCATCTGGTTGCATAAGTCGAGTGAGTATCTTGGCGCAGAGGCATTTATTTTCCATATTTGTAAAAGTGCACACACATAACTGTCAAACCACGGTATTGCATGTCAGTTTCGTGACTTATAGCGTGACTTCTAGTTTCGCGACTTCCAGTTTCGAAGCCTTCTGTCAGAAGTCTTCAAAACTGTCCAGCCATCAGCTCCCAACGGGCGCACCACTTATTGGGACGTAAATGTGCTCGGCCAGTGCCGGTTTCCGGGGCCTCCAGTCCCGCCACTTCACTCCTGACGTCGTTTTATCGTCCCTGTTTCCGTGTTGATTTTTTTCTATGACAATAGATGCCTACGGTTCAAAGTCATGAACAATATACAGCTGAGGGGGCCATTACGCACCGTGGTAGTCAACAAGAGTAAGCCGCACACTCCAGGTGAGGCTATAATGCGTAGATTAAAGTCAAGTAAACTGACTTTTAAATAAAAATCTATCAAGTACGAAACACACGAAATGTTGCGTTATTCAACTTTCTTATGGGCTGTAAAAATACATAAAACACAATAGGTGGCAACAATTCAACCAATTTGAGCCTAAAACCAGTTACACGATATACGCTGAACAACTGTGTTGTTAAAATGAACTTACATATCCCACCAAGCGTACCAGAAGTTAAGCTATCTCATCCGAACCTACACACGGTGAACATTTTGAAGGTGCACGGAAATCCAAAACAATCAACAATGCATGTAGGTACAAGCGATCCAACCAGGAACCAGAAATTTCTATCAGCTTGAGTTTCAGTTTCCTCCAATGTAATCAAGTTGTGTCAGGGGATCATAGGTAAAGCTCCAAAATGTCAACTGTCTTCACCTTAAAACGTGGCTGCAAGCACCGTTTTGGAGCAGATATCGGACGGCCTCGGAACAACTTTTCCAGTCATTTGATCTACTCTTGATCAGTTTTTTTCGCGATAATTGTTTGCCACACACGCACAAGCGATGTGGTAATCTTCGGCACGGGCTTGCATTTTTCAGTAGGTCTCTTCAAAGCTGTTGCATTTCTTGGACGTATTTCTTGGGCTGGGCTTTCTAGTTTTCCAGAGAAACTCGTGGCTGTCCCTCGGAGCTCACATACAGATTCCATCCTGGCAGGATTCGCCTGATATGATGCAGTCGGAGTAGCGACCACAAAACTGGCCGCTCTCCGATGTGCCGGGCATTAGAAAGAAGCTATACTCCTCCGACTTTCTGAAGTTATCTGGGCCGGGCACCAGGGGGTATAGCCAGCAAATTCCCCGTTTTTTGCTGTAGTTGAAGCTAGCACAGTCTGGACGGCTGTAGCATTCGCCGCAGCAGACACAAGGGCCATCTGGAGCTTTCATTCCGCGCAAAAGAAGCTTGTTCCAGTCCCTTGGAAATCCTGGTTCCACTTCCCTGCAGGCCTTGCCCGGCTGCATCACCGACAGCATTATCCAGACAGAGGCCAGTCCAAGCACACATCTCGGCGACTTCATGCTTGCATTTTCTCACAATACTCAGCTACGTGGAGCAATAGCTAAGACTTTTAACAGCTTCAAGTAAAACTAGGGTCACGCTACACCCGAACAGAAGGGTCAAGTAACTTGAAAAAGACACAAAGCCCGAAGGTTGGAGGATGCACAATTTCTGTGCTCCTTCGCTCGCGACTGTTCGAATTCTGGGCGGGTAGAAGTGACTGGTGTGTCAAACTGGCGCCCACAAGAGATGGTTTGTCAGTGAGCCAGTTGAAAACGCAGACAGTTTTCATTAGCGAAATGGGAAAGACTTCTATCTGCTGCTGATCTACAGCTGCTCTCGCATAGCCTTTAAAACTTCAACAGTTCGAAGAGCCTCCTGTACGTGCGTGCGTGCGTGCAGGAATGCGGGTGCGTGTGTGTTGTCCAAAAACTTGTCAAGTGGAATAATGCAGTAGAGCACAAAACCTAACTGTTGGCATGGACCACTACGTTAAAGTGTATCCGCCGCTTCTGAACATGGCTGCCGAAGGGAACTGACTGGCTGCAATGCATTGCACTGGGACCGGCGCACCCCTCCAGGGCGGTGCAGCATCTGTCTCTTATCCGATTGAAACTCATGTCGCAAAACATACCCATAGTTTTGCCCAATATATTCCCTGTATTTCTATATCGATGGTCTAAGGTCAGGTATCAAACATAGGTACGAGCCATGACCTCTCTATTGGATATATATGGGAAAAATGGTTTAAGCTGAATGAATAACTTAGTAATGAATGGTGATAGAGCGTACCCCTCCCACCCCTGCAAAGCAGAGGTGGCTCAGACCCCTGTCAATGCGCGTGTTAAGCTAGGGTCACGCTACAGCCCAACAGAAGGGTCAAATAGTTCTGCAATAAAACAGACCCTGAAAGTTGAGGGACACAAAATGTTGATACTCCTTCTCTCGCAGCTATTCAGCCACTAGGCGAGTAGAAGACTAGTGTGTCAGACTGACACCGTCAAAAATAGTTTGTCGCTAAGCTTCTGGAAAACACGGACTGTTTTTGTTAGCAAAATGTGTAGCACAATTATCTGCTGCTGATAGCCGAATTCCAGAACGCAAGGAGCTAGACGTGCATAGCAAATACTCATAATTTCTCATAATCATGGTTGGTAGTCGTCAGCACAAAAGCAGACAGTGGACACGTTTATTTAATGCCGGAACCAGCGCATCGTAACAATGTAGCGCAGAAGCCTCCTTACCAGCATGACAAATTCAGTTTTCACGTATCTGTCACGTGTCAACAGCCAGGCATGGATTGCGTACCTCACCCCAAGCGCTCGGCCAACTGGGAAAAACTGTTGAAGTCCAAATAGTACCACACAACCGCGATGAAGTATGGTAGGGCGACTGTTCAAACAGTTACTTTGCTCTGCAGGACTAATTTATACGCTTCCTCTGTAAATTTTCTTTGTACATTGGAGTCTCGTATTGTATGGCACGGTGCATACTTCACTGAGTCTGTAATGCGGAGAACAGGGCTCTTTGCCAAATTAAAAACGGTTTATTGCCTAATATAAGTAATATCACGGACATAATATGCACCCGCAGACACCAATTTTGTCCACAAATGTTCTCTCTGGGAATGAGCGAATAAATAGGATCACTTTACTATCCTATATCCTCCCAGCATTAATCTGACCCATGCTTTGGTGCGATTAGAAAGCGAACTATTTAATGGCAAACTTGTTCAAAATATTCGGTATCCTACAGGTCCTATTGAAGTGTCCCTTGCATACGCGGATGCAGGGGGAGGGGCAAAGGTGGGCAGGTGCCCCCGTCCCCCGATCAAACTTCGGCGTCCTCTCAAATGATCACGGTGCCCCTCTGAAATGTCGCTTTCCACCACCCCCTTCCCCCGATGGGTGAATGGGCGCCCACCGATAGGATTTCGCGCCCACCTGATAGTTTTTGCAGGTAAAGAGTGGCGCCCCTAGTCTGGATGACGCCCCCTCCCGGAAATGTGTTCCCCTCCCCGGTCGGAAATATGGATCCGCCTATTGTTCATTGTACTCACTTTTGTCTTTTGAGTTGATCAATATTTGTTTCCCAGTCACAAATGAATGAAGGCTTTCAACATCAGTGCTGAATTTTCAAGGCCAACCAGTGCTGCTATTTCAAAATATGAGTGCATGTGATTATTGTGCGCATGTATGCGTCTTGGATTTCACCTTCCATGTCTCCATCGTTCCTAAATATGACGGGGAGAGCCAAAATACATGCATCGTGGTTTTTGATGTTGTGCTTTCCAAACAGCACTTGCAGCTATTTATGGATTCTCGGCTGCATCGGCGTAGCAGGCTGAAGTGCCTGGGCTATAAACTGTTCGCCAGACGACATAAGTGACTATGAGTTGCTAAGATGTTCCCTGGCCTCTCCCCTCGAATCCGGAAATGTAAAAAACACTGAAGATTATATATTCGGGCACAGCCCTTCATCAGAATCGTGGAGTAAATACCAATAATTCTCAGTCCTAGTATAGCCAGACCTCGAATTGAGCTTCACACAAAAATGCCTTTTAGAATGAATCGTTAAAAATAAGATTGGATGTCGTGACAACAACCATATTGGTACCTCTAACCTAAAAGCAATGCCAAAATACGACAAACCTAGACCAGTATTTGTGACTGACTTTTCTATTATTTCAGCCAAACACTAGCTTTTGATTAACAATGAAAAACTCGCTGAAGTACCTTAATCGGTTATTTGAATATTTCTGTTCTTCTTATTTACTTTTTTCCGTCGACTGCAGCTAAAATGCTAACCAAAAACTACCTATTTAGCTCTAGTAGACGTGATACTAGATCGGTGTAAACACTGCATACTTTCCCCTTTAACATGATGCTATATTTTTACAATAAAAGCCTCCCTCGAATTATTTAGTTAAGATTGTACCTAGTGGTCAAGGTCAACTTTTTTGTAATTGATAAACCCATTTTCCACAGCCTGCTCCTCTTAAGCCACTGCTGTTAAGTGATAGCTTATCCTAGACCCACATAATAGGCCAGGACGTTCCTTGTACGTTAAGGCTGGGATGACGATCCTGAATGATTATGAATTCGGCTATCTTTCTATCTGGATGATCACGTGCCCGATGAACTACTTTTAGCTCAAGTGGTTCTGATATAGCCTGAGTGTCCTGTGCTGCATGTTTCTCAAGGAAATGATCTCCTAGAGGTGTGTTCCTAGTTTTATTTTTCGCGTCCCGCAAATGTTCGTTAAATCGCAATCGGACGGGCCTCATCGACTCTGTGACTATATACATACGCGTCGGAAAGGGGGCCAGGGGCCAGGCCCCCCACTTTGCCAAAAATTTCCTGATATCAGTCAAAATGAGAGAAAATCGGACATTCTTATATCCAGCCCTGCGGGAGGCAACGAAGAGCCCAAATTCGAACAGTTTTTGGTCCTGACGTTGAAAGTTTTCGTCAGCATCAGGTTGAAATTTGGCTGGCCCCCACTTGTTTGCCGGTGGCGACACTTATGACTATATAAGTGACTATAGTCAACTACACAAGACTATAGCCAACGAGATTAAACAGCACACTAATAACACCAACACAACTCGCAGCAGGTGAGGATGCAGATGCGCAGGTGAAGGTCAAATAAGTCCACCATTACATCAATAATTTATCGTAAAGCACGAAACGTACGAAATGTTGGGCTATTCAAGTTTCTTATGGGTTGCAAAAATGTATGATACAATGTCAAGCCACAATTCAGCCTATTTGAGGCTAAATCAGTTTTACGATATACTCTGAACAACTTCGTTGTTAACACTCGCTCCGGTAGGGGGTGGTGTCTAAACACCCCCTCGGGTTTTTTCCGGCCGCACGAAAAAAAGGCGGGGAGAAGCACCACTGTATTTGGCACACCTTATCCTTGATCAATTCCGCAACTTCCCTCAAAATTTTAAGGTTGGGTCATTTCAAGTCAGGTCACTAGTGCAGGTCAAGTGACCTCACCTAAAAAATGTTTAAGTTGGCATAAGCAAGAAATGGGTAAATCTATACGATTGAAACCTATACCACATAATGGCCCAACCGAATGTTCCAACATATTTTCGGGATTTCTTATATCGATGACGTAAGGTCAAGCATGGACCATGACCTCTCCCTTGGAAATACATGGGACAAACAGAAATTGGGCTCCATTTGTGTAGATACGGCTGAGAATACCTTCATGTTCTCGAAATTGTGATATCCTGGGCCCCTATCCAGGTTCATGTTGCAGGTTTTGACCTGTGACCTTTGAGTTAGGTCAATAACTTTGCACGAAATGGTGATACAGCTTTTATTTTGATATCATTACGTTCAGATTCCTATTGCAAGTCTATTGATATGCATATTGGCTATGCTAGGTTGAAAAGTAACCTTGACCTAGCCTGAAGTCAGGTCATTTTTGTGTTTGGACCTACTATGGTCATATTATACATCATTCGATTTTCCGTGACGCGAGGAAGTGAATGGTGCCTATAAAATGATTTTAACTCAACTTTGTCAGACGCTAGAGCCAACAAACTCTACTCGAAATCCCACTTTCATTGACCTGTCATGACCTCGATATTGACCTGACCCAACAAGTGACTGATATAGTTTCGTCATGAATTTTTATGAGTTATCCACCAGCGTTCGCTTTTTCGCTATCCTGCATAGGGGCCGAGTTCGAAGAGGGGTGTTCAAACAGCCCCACCAGGGCGAAGGTGGCTCGGAGGCTCACCGGGGGGGCGGGTTGAAATAATGTACCTATCCCACCAGGCGTACCAGAAGTTAAGCTACCTCATTCAAATCCACACACGGTGAAAACTTCGTGGGTGCACTGAAAGCCAAAGCCCTAATAATGCGTGTAGGTACAGGCGATCCAACGAGGGACAAGAAGTGCCTGTCAGTTTGAGTTTGAGTTTCATCCATTGTAATCAAGTTGTGTCAGGGCCTTATAGATAATGCTCCGAAATTTCACTTGTCTTCACTTTGAAACGTGGCTGCAAACGCCATTTTGGAACAGGTATCGGACGTCATCGGAACTAATTTTCCAGTCATTTGTCCTGCTCCGGAATTTATCTTCTGTGATAACTGTTTGCCATACACACAATGGAGATGATAATCTTCGGTACGGGCTTGCATTTTTCAGCAGGTCTCTTCAAAGCTGTTGCATTTCTTGTACGTATTTCTTGGGTTGGGCTCTCGAGTTCTCCAGAGATTCGGAGCTCACATACAGATTCCATCCTGGCAGGATTCACCTGATATGATGCAGTCGGAGTCGTGACGGCAAAACTGGCCGCTCTCCGATGTGCCGGGCTTTAGAAACAAGCGAAACTGCTCCGACTTTACGAAGCCATCCGGGCCGGGCACCAGGGGGTATAGCCAGCAGGTTCCCTGATCTTTGCTGTAGTTGAAGCTGGCACAGTCTGAACGCTTGTAGCATTCGGCGCAGCAGACGCAAGGGCCGTCCTTAGTGTATATTCGGCGCAAAAGAAATTTTTTCCAAGTGCCTTGGTATCCTCGTCTCAGCTCCATGCAGGCCCTGGACGGCTGCATTACCGACAGCATTATCCAGATAGAGGCAAATCCAAGTACACATCTCAGCGACTTCATGCTTGCTGTTTCTCACAATACCCAGCAACGTGGAGCAATACCTAATACTTTTATCAGTTCGAAGTTCAACTAGGGTCACGCAACACGCCAACAGAAGGGTCAAGTACCTTGACAATGACACAAAACCCTAAAGTTGGAGGATACAAAATGTCTGTGCTCCTTCGCTCGCGACTGTCCGAATTCTGGGCGGGTAGAAGTGACTGGTGTGTCAAACTGGCACCGACAAGAAATGGTTTGTCACTAAGCTTCTTGAAAACACGGGTGGTTTTCATTAGCGAAATTGGAAACACTTTTATCTGCTAGTGATCTACAGCTGCCCTCGCGTAGCCTTTAAAACTTCAGCAGTTCGAAAAGCCTCCGCGTGCGTGCGTGCGTGCGTGCGTGCGTGTGTGTGTGTGTGTGTGTGTGCGTTGTGTGTGTGTGTGTGTGTGTGTGTGTGTGTGTGTGTGTGTGTGTGTGTGTGTGTGTGTGTGTGTGTGTGTGTGTGTGTGTGTGTGTGTGTGTGTGTGTGTGTGTGTGTGTGTGTGTGTGTGTGTGTGTGTGTGTGTGTGTGTGTGGCTGTGGCTGTGGCTGTGGCTGTGGCTGTGGCTGTGGCTGTGGCTGTGGCTGTGGCTGTGGCTGTGGCTGTGGCTGTGGCTGTGGCTGTGGCTGTGGCTGTGGCTGTGGCTGTGGCTGTGGCTGTGGCTGTGGCTGTGGCTGTGGCTGTGGCTGTGGCTGTGGCTGTGGCTGTGGCTGTGGCTGTGGCTGTGGCTGTGGCTGTGGCTGTGGCTGTGGCTGTGGCTGTGGCTGTGGCTGTGGCTGTGGCTGTGGCTGTGGCTGTGGCTGTGGCTGTGGCTGTGGCTGTGGCTGTGGCTGTGGCTGTGGCTGTGGCTGGGTTGTGGCTGTGGCTGTGGCTGTGGCTGTGGTTGTGGGTGAGGTTGTGGCTGTGGCTGGGCTGTGGCTGTGGCTGTGGCTGTGGCTGTGGCTGTGGCTGTGGCTGTGGCTGTGGCTGGGCTGTGGCTGTGGCTGTGGCTGTGGCTGTGTGCTGTGGCTGTGGCTGTGGCTGTGGCTGTGGCTGTGGCTGTGGCTGTGGCTGTGGCTGTGGCTGTGGCTGTGGCTGTGGCTGTGGCTGTGGCTGTGGCTGTGGCTGTGGCTGTGGCTGTGGCTGTGGCTGTGGCTGTGGCTGTGGCTGTGGCTGTGGCTGTGGCTGTGGCTGTGGCTGTGGCTGTGGCTGTGGCTGTGGCTGTGGCTGTGGCTGTGGCTGTGGCTGTGGCTGTGGCTGTGGCTGTGGCTGTGGCTGTGGCTGTGGCTGTGGCTGTGGCTGTGGCTGTGGCTGTGGCTCTTGGCTGTGGCTGTGGCTGTGGCTGTGGCTGTGGCTGTGGCTGTGGCTGTGTGTAGCTTGAAAACTTGTCAAGTGGAATAATACAGTAGAGCCCAAAACCTGACTGTTGGCATGGACGGCTACGTTGAAGTATTTTCGCCGCTTGTGAACATGGCTGGCCAAGTGGATTGCTAGATGTAATGCAGTAGTACACGCAAGGGGAGGGGGGGGGCAGAGGGTACGGGCCCGGCCATTTTTTAACATGTTAACTGATGGGCCATTTCCCCCCCCCCAGTGACCGGAAATTGGCCCCCAGTAGAATAGACAAGATATGACTTAAACTTCAAAAAATGCAAACTCACCTAACGAAAATAAGACAGAACACCACCCAATAATAATAACTGAGGTTTATTGCTGGTGCCAAACTGGCAATCCACAAAAATTTTGTTTAAAAATTTCCATCCGTGGCTGTCTCCTCCATCGTGCGAAGACGAAAAAAGGCGCATAGTTACGGGAAATCCCGGCAAAGCAACCTCAGCATCAATTAATTACAAAGCTGGAGATGAACGCTGGCCTACAACCAATCAAACATCATGTTCTATCTGACCGGAAGCACACAACCCAGCCAGGATCGTGAGATTGTATAATGCTCTCATTTCACACGAGGTCAGCTGTGAGCTCGTTTGTGGATTAGACGGGACATGGTGTAGTCAAAGCGCGTAAGACTGGTTGCTGATGTAGCGGTGTGGAGGACTTAGTCTTTTTATTTATTATTGTGGTGGTAGCATACACAAATGTCAGGGGCCAGCCAAACTTCATACATAAAAGTGATTTCAAACTTCAAACAAACTTCAAACATAGAAGTTGAGGGTACCAACCAAACTCCAACCTGATGCTGGCAGCAAACTTTCCACGTTAGTACCAAAAACTGTTCAAATTTGGGGTCATCGTTGCCTTCCGCATCGGCTGGTTATACACATTTCCGGTTTTCTCCCATTTTGACTGAGATCAGGAAATGGTTAGTAAAAAAGTGAGCGGGGGGAGTTGGAGTAGGCCCCCTGGTCCTCCTTTTACGATTCTTGTTGTGGCATACGTCAAATCTGTAGTGAGACCGCTGCATCAAGTTATTCTGCAAAGTCGATAAGCTGTTAGCTGGCCTTTCTCATTGATTCCTTGATGTTGAAAATTGGGGGAGATTATACATCGGTCCCAGCCCTTCGCTAGAATCACTAAACTTTCTCCCGGGAAACCCTTCCAACAAGGAAAGAGCTGGTGATGCCATATGACCCAGACAGTTGGTGCGTCGATAAGCCTAAACAATTATTAACTGGTTTTTGTACTACATTCCCTAGATGATTTTGACCGCAGCAGCCCCACATCATAGAAGGTATGTATATAAAAATCATCTCGATTTAGCCTATAAACCACTTGTGTTCGATACATTAGGAATTCACTTATCTTGCCACACTCATAGAGAAAAATAAGAAAATCACCGTTTTATTTGGAATACATTGCAGCAGCGTCAGGCCAAAATCCTTCCCAACAGGGTGAAAGTTGGCGACGCCGTATGACCCTGGCAGTTGATGCGTCGTTAAACCCCCCAACAATAATTATTATTATTGAGCAGCGTTAGAGCTGCCAGGCTGGCCATTTTGTAGCCAAATTCCTCCAATTAGGCCTTTTTGTCGTGTTTGGCCCCGAGATTTTTTTTTGGTTGGCCGTTTCATGGAATCTGGCCTTTTTGCCCCTTTTTCTAGCTGTTGGCAACTAAGCTATTTCTGGTTTTTCCCTTGCATAAATATGGCTTATTTTGACCTCTTTCGCTCTCGAATACGATATTCTGACACCGAAAAAGCAGCAAAGCAGCAGCAAAACTGGCTTGGTGCCAGCCTGGCACCAGGGCTGCCCGGCTGGCTATTACGTAGCCAAATACCTCGAATTGGGCCTTTTTGTCGCGTTTGTCCCCGCGATTTTTTCGGTTGGCCCTTTTGTGGAAATCTGGCCTTTTTGCCCCTTTTTCTAGCTGCTGGCACCTAAGTTATTTCTGGCTTGTCCCTTGCATAAATATGGCTTATTTTGACCTCTTCCGCTCTGGAATACGATATTCTGACACCGAAAAAGCAGCAGAGCAGCAGAAAAACTAGTACGGTGTCGGGAGGGAGGGACAGAACTTTGTTAAGACACGATCCACAAAAATGACGGCCACCGAAAACCGGACACAAAGGATGCGATACTATGTATAGGCGCCTTTTGGGTCAAAAGTTGATGGCAAAGTGCGCCCTCTGAGACTCTGCTCTCCTCCACTTACCAAAATCTTAGATCCGCCACTGTTCAAGAGAAAAAAATGCATAGTTGGAAAAGAGAGAAAACATTAAATGTTAGTGGGGAGTAGTGCTTAATGATTAATGATGGTAGTGGTCGTGGTGCCAAGATGATTAATGATACTAACAAATGTTCTGGTTATGAGGATAAAATCATTTGATGATCACGCGGGATTGGAAGAACACCCCCAGCTTAGTATTAAATGGGTAGTGTGCTAACAAAGTATTGCGTCAAGTCAACATCAAATTGTCAACAATAAGTTTTAAATAGTGATACAAGTCGCTTTTTGTGGGCTTATGACTAGCGCTAGGGGTTGTTTTAGCCTCAAATCTGGCCTTTGTGGTAACTATTTGACTATTTTAGTGAAAATTAAATTTTACCCCCCTTTGGCTCTTCTCCTAACTCAGTTAGACCTTTTTGCCGAAAAAATCTTGGCAGCCCTGGGCAGCATCTATAATCTGGAATAACATGGAATAACACAAAAATTTAGAAAGATTTGATTAACACTGACGCATCTAAGTTTTATTAAACCCCTCAAAATAGGGACTTGATCCCTCGAAGACACTATAACGACCAACACAAAGAATGCCCCCCTCACTGAATTTTCCTTAAAAATGTCCTGGCACGGGCCCCGAAACGCTTCGACTCCAAAGAGCCTCCCCCGTCCATGTCGGGCGACTTCGGCGCCCGACATGGGTTGATAAATAACTGATTGCCGCAGGCGCCACTTAACGGCTGAAATTACCATTGATCCGGCGTTTATTACAAGTAATGCTCTCACCTTGACGCCCCTGCCCATAGCGTGCCGCCCTTTTACGAGATAAGTATCCTCTCCGGCCAATTGTTTTCCCTCCAGTAACCTGCCGCCCCCTGTCAAACATGCCGCCGCATCAGCCTTTCCCCTTTCGTCAGCCGGGCCCTGCCAAAAGAAAACCCTGGATGCGCGCCTGCTGCAGGGGGACTGGCGCACCGCTGCACGGCGGTGCAGCATCTCTGTCCAATACCAGACTCCCCGGCACCTTACTCTGCAAACCCCGCTCATCTCGGTGCTGGACGGGCCTTACTTTGGCTGCTAAACGCGCCAAGCGCGCGTCAAGCCACAAGACAAGTGGGGTTCTAAGGCAAGACTGGATTTGGTGCTCTAATAGGATGGGAGTGGAGTCCTAAAGAAAACAACAACTGTTCCTGTTGTAGCCAAATTTTTCAGCTTGTACAAAAAATCAGCCCTGTCATCGTGCATATTGGTCCGCTTCTTCCCAGCGTGAGAGCTGGTCAATGCCATTTTTAAACAGAACTATCACCGCAACTGTAGCAATAGGCAAGGCAATCTGGTGCGGTATAGTTATAGGCAAGAGACTGCGCGCAAGGCTAGGTAGAGCACCGAAACAATTTTTTTCGATTCGGCCCGGGCGTATTCGGCTGTAAGGCACAGTTCTAGGTGGGGTAAGACATTACCAGCTTTTTATTTGAAGCTTTTTGTTTGCGAGAAATTCTATCTCAGTGTCGTTTATTTGTGAGTCCTCATTATGTACCGTGAAAAGAGCACGACATTGGGGCTTGATGATGCACAAAATTTTCATAGACACCCATATTTGAGGATACACACATTTTTATTTTCTTATTCGTATTGGTCGATTGCCTTCACAGACATATTGGCAAGAGAGGGCGAGCCGATAAAACTACTCACACCATCACGTAAACATAGTTTTATTCATACATTTTTTTAATTCTTAGACAAAAATTGTGGATCAAAATGTTATTAAGTGGTAAAAAGGATAGAAGTCAGCCAAGATGAAACACTTCCCATCACGAAATGCAACAATTAGTTTGCATTTATCTTTATCTGGTGAAATTTTTCCATAATTACTCGAATCTGCGTGTAAGTGTATATTTCCAAGAACTCTGGTAAAAATATGTTAAGGATAGCAAGGTCACACTTTTGCCTGATCATCGGTCACACTTATTGATTCTATCGAAAAAGCTGCCAAGGACATACATTCATTTGCACATAATTTGAAGCTGCCAACAAGCTTCCCACAATGCACCCCTCGAGCCTACTATGAGTTATCTAAAATTTTAATTCAATGCCAAAGATATGCATAAGGAATTCAAAATACATATTGGCATATGCGAAAATTTGTAATTTTATTTCTTGGAGTAATCTAAGCCGATGTATAACCGTTGCAAGCTGATGCTGCTGCAGCACAGCGGCGAAAGCTCCTATGCACAAGCTGGGCGTGAACAAAAAATGATGCTTCCTGCCACCAGACATTTCTCCAGTCCGGAAAGCTGAAGAAGAAACCGCACTTAAAATTCAGTTTTAAAAGCGAATATTCCTAAGCCGGTAGAAGAACAAAAAGAAATGATTTTTTACTCTATCGACGAAGCATAATCTTCTGCACAACTATCGTTCCAATCTTATGGTGTTGAACAGACCAGCCTGGAGGATTTTTAGAGCCTCGTTCTTAATCGTTAATTATCATCATTGGAGCTTGATTGCATCTGAATGATGATGATTATATTAATGACTAGGCGTAAAGCCCTCAAACCTAGCAGACTGGACAGCTCGATACGTGAGGACAGGAACCATACTTCTGCAATACTATATCCAACGTGCTCAATACGGTACTCGCTTTAACTACCCCTTTGTTGCCGCTAAACAAGCTTGTCAAATATATTGCTTTCTAGATGAAGCTTCAGTAAAATAATCGTGATTGCGTCTATTTGTCCACAAATCCAAGAGTCCACAAGTCCATTTGTTGTGTGTGTGGATTTGTGTGTTTTTTTCTGGACCTTTTAGCTTATTAAGGGAGAGCGAAATCGCTGATAGTTACCAGAAATGAGAAATAATAAATATATGTCTCGGGTAATGGGTGGCTTAGTTGATAGCCTCAAAATCTCCTAAGTCGCCGGTTGTGGGCTCAAGCCCCAGTGGAGCCTCTGAATAAGTTGATCTGATCTCCCAAGAAACCCTCCCTACAGTGTGTGAGAGTTGGCGACGCTGTATAACCTTGGCAGTTGGTGGTAAAACCCCAACACTTTTTAAAGTTATCAAAAATTATCGCTGCAACCAAGATCTCATGATAGGCAGAAATGACAAAAGGCGGGAAAGTCACGGCCAAACAACCTTCCAGTGATGTCACACTCGTTTAGTTTGATGAACCAGAAATATCGCCCAGGTTGACTTACATAGTTCATTATAAGAAATTGAATATGCGCTGGGGCGTCAAATCTACCACACGGATAATTATGGCTGTCTCAGAAATGTTCCACAACACTGAAAGCTTTCAATATATTTATAGTGATCACAGAATTTATCGGTTATCAAGATCTTCACGATATGCTCACCTCCACGGCGTTGTGCTTTGCACCAGCTTTGTAATTCGTGCGCCAGATTGTCGAACTTGTAATTAAGTGCTGACTGCGGCGTTGCATAACTATAATGTGTTATCAGAACCAACAGCGCTGCATTGTTTTGATTCGTTCTTAAATAAACACAACTTCCGGCTTAAACACGTGTCTCAGAGCATGGTGTCTATTTTCGATTAATATTCGGAACGAGTTGCGTGCTGCCGACCACTGATGGTAAGCATCATAGACGCAACATATTTTGGCGACCAGTTGCAGCTCTTCCCCGAGAATTGAGCTTGCTTACGTGCCATTATAGACATTTTGGGAGGTGCACCCGCACCATATTTAGCCGCACCTGGTCCTGCGCCGGTCCCGTGGGCCATGTGGTTACGTCAGTTTGATGTATGCCTTCAAGCTATTAGTGGTGACGTGTTCCCCCAACTAGGGCTGATAATCCCGGGAAATTTTTGCAATCCCGGGATCCCGGGATTCATCGACCCTCAATCCCGGATATCCCGGGATCCCGGGATTGGGAAATTGTTTTCAATAAACATGTCGAAAATTAGTGTCTGCTTTAGATAACGTATGTGGCGTATTCTTAACAGCATAGTTAATATTTCCCGTTAAGGATAACTCATAGCATACTATTCACACCATGCGGAATGCACATGACAATTCATATGGACACTAAACAGAATAAAATGCTCTGCTCCCCAAAACAAATAAAGACATGAATGATATTGACAATATATATTTCTTGGTTATATTTCTAGTCATATTACAATAGAGGTATTTACCTATTGTGACCCGGCCTATTGTGTCCTGGTCACACAAGTCACCTGCCACGATAGTAGCACTTGAGGAAGCAAAGGGCATCAACGGCTTCGTCGCCGAGACTCGACCATTCTTTAGTGACGATATTCCCGACAGTTGAAAACACACGTTCCGAGTCAACACTCGTATGGACTATGTCATTGAGCCAGCTGTAGGACAGAGCTATCATACCCGTTCTTCCAGAGGCAGGCAGGTTTTCCAACTCTTTCCTAATGGCCTTGGTCATAAGCGAAGGATTGAAGAGACTTAGCCTGGATGCACTTGAACTGTGATATGGCTCTGGAACTCTTATCTTATCTAGAGCCTGTTGAAGCATCGATTGAAGCGACTGTGCTGGCTGAGGATCATCAATGTCCATCGCTTCTGTATCTACAACTACTTCGGAAGCATGCATCTGTCCCAGGTCATTTTAACATGTTAACTGGGGGCCAATTGCCCCCCCGTCGGCCGAAATGCCCCCCAGTGCCGGGAAATTGGCCCCCAGTAAAAAGACAAGTCATGCTTAAAACTTAATAAAAAACTCACCTAACGAAAATAAAACAGAATACCACCCGTTAATAATAAGTTTGTTCTATTGCTCGTCCCAAACCGACAATCCACAAACATTGTATTCAAAAACTATCATCAGTAGCCGTCTACTCCATCGTGCAAAAACGTAACAAAGCAAGTAGTTGCGGGAAATCCCGGCTAAATAGCCTCAGCATCAATTTAACTAACCACAACGCAGGAAATAGCCTAAAACCAATCAAAAATCGTTTTCATCCGACCAGAAGCCACCGCCAGCCAGTACCGTGGCACTGCATGATGCTCTCATTTCAGACGTGGTCGGTTGTATGTATGTATGTATGTATGTATGTATATATGTATGTATGTATGTATGTATGTATGTATATTTCAGAACATACTCATACAGGAGAGGCTTTTCATATTCCATCGTCAATTGGGTGCAGCAGGAGATAAAAAGATAAAAGAGTAAAATCACAAGAAAACCTAAAAAGCAATAAAAGAAAGGTGATCACACATAAAACTCATTTAAAACAGATGCACGTTGTCAGCGCTCAGAGCTCGTTCGTGGATTAGGCGGGACACAGTGTAGTCAAAGCGCGTCAGACTGGTTACTGGTGTGCCGGTGTGAAGTGCTTAGCCCATTTATTATTATTGTGTTGGTAGCATATGTGAAATTTAGAGTGAGATCGTTGCATTACTTTTTCTGTAAAGTTGATAAGGAGACCGGGGTGAGCTGTAACGATTCTTACTTTACTGCTTCAGGAAGGGCAATGTTTTGTGCCAAAAACTTTTAATCATATTTTCAGCAGCCTTGACATTTTGGCTATCTGGCAGATGTAGCACTATACCAAAATAAAAACATTGATTGGTCTTTCCTTGGCTAGTACATAGCTACATAACTTGGCTTTGAAATACTTCCTTCAAATGTTACATTTGACCCCATCAAGGGTCAGTTGTGACACCCCAGGGATCAATTGTAATCTATTAAAGCCATGCGTCTGGTTCTTTTCGATCGCAATGCATGTCTCGTTAGAGTCGTTCAAAAAAACTTTTTTTACTTTTCAGACTCGACCTCGAACAGGGAAACTGACACGGTGTGAACTGTGAAGCGATGCCAGGTATAATCTACGTACATGCAGAAGGAGAGCCAGGCTTTGCTTGTGTTTGAACATTTCAGGTAGGTAAAATATTAAGCATAAAACAACGCTGTAGCATGTTGTTGCATTCTATAATGATTTTTATTACTATCAACGACGCTTTCCACGCTATTTTTAGTGTTGGAAAATATCGGGATCCCGGGATTCAGAAATATATAATCCCGGGATTCGGGATTAACACAATCCCGGGATCCCGGGATCCCGATCCCGGATTATCAACCCTACCCCCAACCCAGACAAGTAGCACTCCTCATGTACTGTCTAGGATGTGAAGGCCAGAGGGTAGCTGATACTCTGCCTGTTCTGGCCAAGGTGGAATGCGAGTCAGATCTTGCCCACCTGAAGCGAAAGCTTACTAGCTTTTTCGGGCCCAAGACCAACGTTGTAGGGGGAGCGATACAGTTTTCATAGCCGCCACCAGCAGCCTCAAGAAACGACTGCCCAATGGGTAAGTGTCCTTCGTGGCCTAGCCGCAACCTGCGACTATGGCGACAAGTCGGAAGAGTTCATCAGAGACCAGGTGGTTGAGAAGACACGTTCTCCTACCTTGCGCCAACGCCTGCTGATGGAGGATGGGCTGACGCCGGGGAAGACCCTCTGCATTGCAGAGACAGAAGAAACTGTTGCTCGGGAGGCCAGTTTTCTACAGTCAGCTACACAAGTGACAGCTAGCCAGCCCGTAGAGGTAAACTACATATACCAGGGTAAGCCTCGCCCACCCCGCTCCAGAGGCAGAGGTAAGCGCCAGCAAGTTTCTCAATCTGGACCTAGCCAGTACTCTGGTGGTGGTGCTGAGCCGCAGCCCCATCATCACCCTGTGAAGTGCCAGAGGTGTGGGCTTCACCCACATGCTGACAATGTGTGCCCTGCTAGGAGTGCCGTGTGCCACCAGTGTGGTCGGCAAGGACACTGGGCATCCATGTGCCACAGCAAGAGGACAGCTGCAGGCATGTATGCTGTGCGAGCACTTGGAATCCTCTCTGTGGGGACTGCTCAGCTAAGCGCTCCATTTCAAGTGGCAGGCAAAGACATTGAGATGGTGGTCGACACTGGGTCAAGTGTATCAATGCTGACCAAGAGTGTGTTAACTGATATGCCACTTGTTCACACCGCAGAGCAACTGTGTTCCTACCAAGGGGAAGGTACAAGTGTTGGGTGTGGCAGATGTGTTTGTTAGGTACAAAGGGTTAGAGAAATATCTTAGTGTGTATGTCGTGCCCCATGGCCGTCCCATCATGGGTTTGGATATGATGCGTTTGTTCGAGGTCAGTGTTGTGAATAACCAGGTGTGTGCTGTCTCTTAGGAACCTCATCCTCCAACCCCACCTGAACCTGCCGAGAAGGTGCGAACCCAGCAGGAAGCTGCTCCTATCCGTGGTTACCAGCATCGCGTCACTATCAACCCCAACATCCCTCCTGTCCGCCGGCCTCTCCGTCAACCGCCGTGGTCGGTAAGGGATCAGGTGAGAGAGCGTTTAGATAGGCTGGAGCAGACAGGTGTGATCGAGAAGGTTGATGCGTCTAAGTGAGTGTCTCCCTTAGTTGTAACTAAGAAGTGTAATGGAGACATACCGATGTGAAGACCTCAGACAGGCTAACAGAGCCGTGATTATAGACGGGTATCCTTGACCCAACATAGAGGAAATGCTTCGCAGGTCCCGAGGTTCAAGTGTGTTCACAAAGTTTGACCTTCAGGATGCCTACCACCGGGTGGATCTACATCCTGACAGCTGCAGCCTAACCTGCTTCTCCACTCCTCAGGGACTCAGGTGTTGCACTACAGTTCCGTTTGGTCTGGCCTCTGCAGGTCCGTGTTTCCGGCAGGTGATGGAGTCGATGCTTAAGGGGATCAGCAGCGTATCCATCTACCAAGATGATGTAGTTGTGCATGCATCCACTAGAGAGGAGCATGACCGTCGCGTGAGGCAGGTCGAAGCGGGCTTCAGAGATCGGAACGTGCTGGTGAACCAGGCGAAGTGTGTGCGAAGGGTGCCCAGCATCTATTTCTTGGGATACCTGGTATCAGGCAGCAGCATCCGCATAGATCCAGAGCAAATCGCTCCACTAGTGAGTGGGCCTGACCCCTCCACAGCCGCTGAGCTGCAGTCGTTCCTGGGCTCAGTGAGCTACCACTCTCGATTCGTGCCTGGGTTCTCCACCCTGGTAGATCCACTCAGATCTCTGCTGAAGGCAGAACCGTTCGTGTAAACCCATGAGAGTTCACAGCTTGTCAAGGAGATCAAGGCTGCCATCCAGAGGGCTCCTGCCCTGTGCGCCTTTGATCTGGCACAGCGCACCATACTGACCTGTGACTCCAGTGACGTTGGGTGTGGTGCTCGCCTCAGTCAGGTATGACCTGACGAGAGAGAGAGGAGGTAGTGTCGTACGCCCCTAAGACCTTTTCCTCAGCTGAGAGAGGTTACTCCACTGTGGAGAAGGAGGCACTCTGTTGTGTGTGGGCCGTGGAGAAATGGCGAGTGTACCTGAGGAGTCCGAGATTCCTCCTCAGGACTGACCACCAGGCATTGTGTACCATTTACGGACCCAAGCGCTCGAGCCGAGTCGGGCGTCGAGTAGCTCGATGGGAGGCTCGGATGATGGAGTTCTGCTTTGATGTAGAGTACATCCCTGGAAAGTTGAACCAAGTGGCTGATGGCCTTTCCGGGCTGCTCCTTCCTCAGGTGGACTGGGAAGACGACGACACAGTCCAGGTGGCAATGTTGTCCAATACCTCAGCTGTATCCGAAGCTGAGTTCGCAGACGCTTCCGCCGGTGACGCCACGCTGACAGCCGTGTGTCAGCACGTGCAAGGCGGGTGGCCCGGCAGAGCGCGCGATGTGGCCGTGCCTATGAAGGCATTCTTTGCAGTACGCCATGAACTGTCTGTAGCCGGCCAGCTTATCTTCCGTGGCGAACGGCTCGTGGTGCCAGAGACGCTCCGCAGCCGTGTGATTAGCCACGCGCACGAGTCCCACCAGGGGATAGTGCGAACGAAGCAAAGGCTTCGAGACGGGTTTTGGTGGCCATCTATGGACGCGGACATAGAGGCCGCTCTGAAGGAGTGTGTGTTGTGCTCCGCACACAGCGCACACGTCCAGGACTGCCAACCACCACTCCGCCCCATCCCACTACCTTCTGGGCCGTGGCGGAAAATAATGTGCGACATCATAGGGCCGATGAAGGGTCCACCGCAGGAGCGCTATGGCATCTTCCTCTGTGACATGTACAGCAGGTGGCCGGAGGTTGTTTTGTGTGGTGAGGTGACTGCAGCCACAGTTATACGGTTCCTCGAATCGCTGTTCGGCAGAGAAGGCGTGCCAGAAGTGCTGGTGACCGAAAACGGTCCCCAGTTTCGGTCATCGGAGCTGAGTCGGTATCTCGCGTCAGTCGGCGTAAAGCTTATCCACAGCTCGACTTACAGTCCGACGACCTGTGGCATGGTGGAGCGCCTCAACAGGACAGTGAAGGACGCCATCGAGACGGCGCGGATCCTGAAGAAACCCAGAGCTGGATACCTGCGCGAGTTTGTGAAAAACTACCACGCTACCCCTCACCCAGCGACAGGTCTGTCCCCGTTTAGGGTCATGCGGCGCCGCGAGATGCGCACAGCCCTCGACGTTTTGACTCTGCCACAGGACTTGGAGGCAGTACGGGTAAACCCCGAGCGCGTTCAGCGCTACCAGGCTGCATACAAAGTGCGCTACGACAGGCGCGCTGGCAAAGCGCCTCAGTGGGAGGCCGGCGACACGGTGCGTGTGAAGTGCCGTCGAACTGGAAAGTTTACGGGCTCACAGGCTGCAAAAGTGGACGCACGCACGGGCCCGCTCAGTTACCGGCTCCAAGACGGCCGACGTGTCCACGCGCGAGATCTCGTGACTGCGCGACCTGGAAACCACGTCGATCCGAGCGCGGAGACCTGGTTTGACGCTAGCTCAGTCCCTGTGCACTCTGCGTCGCCAGCTGAACTAGAGCCTGCAGAGCCAGACAGCCCAGTGACGCCTGAGCCCCAGCTAACACCTTGTCCTACCCTCAGGCCAGATCCGGTGACACCGCCCATCAGGCGTAGCGAGCGAGTCATTAGGGCTCCGTTGAGGTATTCGCCGAGTTAGGCTGATGTTTTGCGGTGTTTGACACGTTGTGTTGTTGACTGCCCTTCATGGTTAAGGCCGGAGCCTTTGACCTTTATTTTTGAGGGGGCGGATGTTGTGTTATGCGCCAGCTTTGTAATTCGTGCGGCAGATTGTCGAAGTTGTAATTAAGTGCTGACTGCAGCGTTGCATAAATATATTGTGTTATCAGAACCAACAGCGCTGCATTGTTTTGATTCATTCTTAGGTAAACAAGACGTACGGCTTCAACACGTGTCTCAGAGCATGGTGTCTATTTCCGATTGCTATTTGGAACGAGTTGCGTGCTGCCGATCACTGATGGTAAGCATCATAGATGCAACACACGACACTTTGGATACGTATCCTATGGAGCAAAATGCAAGCGTCAGAATTTTCTGTGCATAAAACACCAGGCAACCGGTAGCGTAGTCGATCAGCTGGTAGATCAGATGGTCGGCTGAAAGTTTCCTCCACCCAGGTTAATGGTGAATTTATTCCAGGGATTTAATTGCACTGTCCTCCTATAAAGACGTTAGCTGTCTTTGTGTGTTTTGTCGAGACCATGCGCTTCCGAAAGCTCAGCTGCATCAAGCTTTACCAGGAGCGGATGCTGTATGAGACAGATCCATCGATCCAGATGATGTGGTTAATGCCCACGTTAGGGATCACTGTCACTCCAGCCCTCGATGCTGCGTTTCTGTACACCCCGCACGGCTAGGGATCAGACTCTGCAGCCTGATGCACTTTGCTGAGATCAAACCTGTGCGTGCATTAAGGCTCAGTGCTGGATCGATAAGATGCCTTCTTCTTCTGTCTTCGCCTCACGACGCGACGTGGCCAGACATTCGCAATCGTCCTATCTGTGTTCGATAAGAGACCTCCAGCCTTGCTTGCATGCATGCAAGGCTGGAGGTCATCTTCTTGACACAGGGGCCCTGGATGGGTTAATGATATCACGGCAATACAAGCCCTATCCAAAGCCTATGGGAGACCCAAAATCCAGGGGGTCCGGACTCCTCAACCCCCCCTCCCACCCCGCGGGATCTGCACCCTTGCTTACATGTATGTATAGGTGGTTGGAAAGTAGGCGGGTCTTTTCAAATTAAATGAAACGACCCATATTGCAACACATCTGGTGTTCATACTTACCTTTCCAGGCGCTAAACAGCGTCCTCATGTTGTAGACAACAGTACACACGTCCAGTTGCAGATTTCCCAGCACGAACGTAACCGCCACCATCCAGTTTTCCGGCTGGAGAATCCAGTTGTCAGCTCTGCAGTGCGGATGTACGTTGCTGGACAGTCCGCCAAAATACCGCCCCAGGGCGAAGATGGCGGTCTGGAGGAGGCCGTAGCCGGCCACTATGCCGGCGTGTCGCCACACGGTTGACTTGCTGACCATCATCAGGTACTCGAGCGGCTTCTGTACAGATATGAAGCGGTCCCTGCTCAGCAGCACCATCAGCAGGTTGTTGGCGGTCATACAGAAGACCATGAAGAGCTCGAACATGGAGCAGGCGCCCACCGAGATGCCGCCCACGGTGACGTACAGCAGCAGGATGACGATGCTGTAGCAGAGGACGTTGAAGCCGACTGCGGTGTCTATGAGACAGAGGACCATCAGGTAGTAGTAGGAGGGCTTGTGAAAGTCGGCGGTCCGCCAGATGGCGGCTGCCGGAACTGCCGAGGTTATGATGATTGCCAATCCGAAGACGATTGCGAAGCTGCCGTGGGCGATGGTGTTGACGCGTGGGTTGAAGGTCGACAAAGCCTCAGGGGCAACCGTGACGTTGGCTGGCATCTTAAGAAGCATCTCTTCTTTCATATGCTCTTCACAGCGTGTGTCTGCAGCAGATTTCGTGAGGTTATTAGACCGACGGACGACGCCACAACGGGTATCTTCGCCAGCTCTTATGGTCACACAATTTTTCAAAACCGGTTGTCAAATAAGGGTCATGACCCGTCCATTGGAAGTTGATGGAGAATACACGAATAGCTTTGCAGAACAAGGCAATGGGGCTGTATTTATCATTGAATATATTCATTTTGTCACTGGGATTTAATTAGCCCATACTAATGACACAATTTTGCCCTGACCTGAGCCAGCCTGGTCGATCTAAGAAATAAATACTGGGAATATCTATCTTTTTAAGTCCTGGCGGAGCGTCTGAATAAGTCGATCTAATTCCACAAATCCCTCCCAACAAGGTGAGAGTTGGCGACGCCGTATAACCTTCGCAGTTGTTGTGTCGTTAAACCCCCAACAATTATTGCTGGAAAACGAATATTAAGTTTCGTTGCGGGAAGCACCACAAAACCATTTTGCAAAGCTAGCGACTCATATGACTCGCACGATATTACGCAGGTGTGTTTTTGGCTCGAGTTTGTCTTGGATACTGAACAAAGCACGTCGCCACTTTTGTCAACATATAGTTCTACTTTAAGAAAACTACATTTTCACCGATCTATTGCTTTTGATCTCATTCCTTCAAAGTAAGCAAATGATAAAAACGGGTAGCGGAGAGTGGGATACAGTAGCCTGAGGGCAAAGAAAAACATCAGGTCTCCTGCCCAAACAAGCCCGTTTATCAAACAAACGTTTATCATAAATAAGACCCATTTTGACACACTGCGGCGTCACAGTTCTAGGTGTATTGTTGAAACTTGGTTCAAGAATGCAATAAGAGTACCGTTTCAATTTTGTCTGCGTTACCGTTGGCTCCCGAGGTTAGGGGTGGTCCGATCGGACACCGAGGTGGCAGATGGTACGAAAAGAGCACAGACGATGCAGGGCCAACGAACTGCTATGGATCTAACCATGGATCTAACACCCCCCCCATCTCGGCTTCTATGTGGGCTTGCTAAAAATGAGAAAAATAGTTAATAGCTTATAAGCATTTATGAAGAAAATATCAAGTCACTTTTTGGCTCAAGCAAATATTAACACGCGCATTGACGGGGGGCTGGTATCCCCCCTCGGGTTTTTCGGAGATAGCAAAAAAAAACGGCGGCACGTAGCGCCGCCGTACTTGGCATACCTTTTCCCTTATCATTTTTACAACTTCTGTGAAAATTTTAAGGTTAGGTAATCTCAGGTCAGGTCACCAGTACAGGTCAAGTGACCTGACCTCAAAAAAAGTTTAAGATAGCATAAGTCGGAACAGGGTGAACTTATCCGATTGAAGCTCATATCATATAATGGGCCCACCGAGTTCTCTAAAATATGTTACGGTACTTTTTATATCGATGACCTAAGATCAGGTACGATGCATGACCTCTCCATTGGAAATACATGGGAAAAATTGTTTTTACCAAATAACTCAGTAACAGATGGTGATAAAGCCTTTATTTTAGCTGCATTAGACTCGCCCAGGCTTTGCAGTTCTAATGATATGCATTTTATATAATTTGACCCTGACATGACCTCAGGTCAGGTCAAATCCTTGATTTGACCTAGCAAGGTCAAATTATATCTTATTCGATTTGGCTTGCTGCGAGGATTCATATAGTTTAAGTCGTTTTGCTCTATCTTTACTTGTTCAGATGTAATGGCCGAAAAACTTAATTTACATGTTATCCCTATTACGGCATGTTTTGACCTCCCATGACCTTAAATGTGACCTGACGAAAAAATCGTTCAAATATTTTCGATGGAGAAGTGGATGGGCTACCTGACACAGTTTACCCTTTTTCGCTACCTACCGTGGTTTTAAGAATCTTAGGGGGCGTGTACCCACCCCCCTCGTCAAAGCGAAGGTGGCTCAGAAGACGGGTAAATGAAGGTAACGGATTAAAAAAGAGTTTCTGGGTTCCAGCATCTGACAGAGTTGAGTTTGAATCAATGGCTAAACACTATTCGCTTCATCTCGTTCCGGCAGATCAAATGATTTATCATATGACCATACTAAGTCAAAACATAAAATGACTTGGCCCGAGGTCAGTTCAAGGTCACCATCTGACCTTACATAGTCAACATGCCTATCAAACGACTCAAAATAATACTCTTCACGTCATGGTATCAAAAGTAAATCCTTACTGTTATTTTCCGTAAAGTTTTTGAGCCAAGTCTGAAAACATGCTTAACACGCAGATTGACGGGGGGCGGGTACCCGTCCCCCCTCGGGTTTTTCAAAGATAGCATAAAAACGGCGACGCGTAGCGCCGCTGTACTTGGCATAAATTTTGTCTCATAATTTGTACAGCTTCTGTCGAAATTTTAAGGTAATTTAATATCAGGTCAGGTCACCAGTACAGGTCAAGTGACCTGACCTAAAAAAGTTTAAGATAGCATAAGTCGGAACGGGGTGAACTTATCCGATTGAAACTCATATCACATAACGGGCCCACCAAGTTCTTTAAAATAAGTTCCGGTATTTCTTAAATCGAAGACCTAAGGTCAGGTACGAGCCATTTTCTCTCCATTGGAAATACATGGGAAAGATGGTTTTAACTGAATAAATTGGTAACGGATGGTGATAGAGCGTTTATGTTGGCTGCAATACATTTTCCTAGTCTTTGCAGTTTTATTGATATGAATTTTATCTAATTTGGCATGCAGCAAAACCCGAGGGGGTGTTCAAACACTCCTCTTACCTGGGTGAGGGTTAAATAAAAATTTAGGAGCTCCTCGGGAAATCAATACAACACTCCACTTTATTTAAAAACGTGTAGTAATAATCACAATGTAGATAGCAAGCAAAAATAAGTTAAGAGACCTCAATATTGCTCAAAATAACACAAGCTGACCACTAGAGGTTTATCTCTTTAGAAAAGAATGCTTAAATTCGGGTTAAGAGTCGGGGTTAATCAACCTTGTCTAGAGAAGAGGGAGGACATCCACTGATGCAGTCCGGTGGATGGTACTTATCTGAGGAGGGAGGACATCCGCTGATGAAGTCCGGTGGATGGTGGCTATATGAGGAGGGAGGACATCCACTGATGCAGACCGGTGGATGGTACTTACCTGAGGAGGGAGGACATCCGCTGATGCAGTCCGGTGGATGGTACTTACCTGAGGAGGGAGGACATTCACTGATGCAGTCCGGTGGATGGTACTTATCAGAGGAGGGGAACACATCCACTGATGCAGTCCGGTGGATGGTACCTACCTGAGGATGGAGGACATCCACTGATGCAGTCCGGTGGATGGTACTTATCTGAGGAGGGAGGACATCCGCTGATGAAGTCCGGTGGATGGTGCCTATCTGAGGAGAGGAACACATCCACTGATGCAGTCCGGTGGATGGTACTTATCTGAGGAGGGTGGACATCCACTGATGCAGTCCGGTGGATGGTACTTACCTGAGGAGGGAGGACATCCACTGATGCAGTCCGGTGGATGGTACTTATCTGAGGAGGGAGGACATCCACTGATGCAGTCCGGTGGATGGTACTTATCTGTGTAGGGATGACATCCACTGATGCAGTCCGGTGGATGGTACTTATCTGTGTAGGGAGGACATCCACTGATGCAGTCCGGTGGATGGTACTTATCTGTGTAGGGAGGACATCCACTGATGCAGTCCGGTGGATGGTACTTATCTGAGGAGGGAGGACATCCACTGATGCAGTCCGGTGGATGGTACTTATCTGAGGATGGAGGACATCCGCTGATGCAGTCCAATGGATGGTAATTATTTGAGGAGGGAACACATCCACTGATGCAGTCCAGTGGATGGTACTTACCTGAGGAGGGAGGACATCCACTGATGCAGTCCGGTGGATGGTACTTATCTGAGGAGGGAGGACATCCGCTGATGCAGTCCGGTGGATGGTGTCTTTCTGAGGAGGGAGGACATCCACTGATGCAGTCCGGTGGATGGTGTCTATCTGAGGATGGAGGACATCCACTGATGCAGTCCGGTGGATGGTGTCTATCTGATGATGGAGGACATCCACTGATGCAGTCCGGTGGATGGTACTTATCTGAGGAGGGAGGACATCCGCTGATGCAGTCCGGTGGATGGTGTCTATCTGAGGAGGGAGGACATCCACTGATGCAGTCCGGTGGATGGTACTTATCTGAGGAGGGAGGACATCCACTGACTGATGCAGTCCGGTGGATGGTACTTATCTGAGGAGGGAGGACATCCGCTGATGCAGTCCGGTGGATGGTGTCTATCTGAGGAGGGAGGACATCCGCTGATGCAGTCCGGTGGATGGTGTCTAGCTGAGGAGAGGAACACATCCACTGATGCAGTCCGGTGGATGGTACTTATCTGAGGAGGGTGGACATCCACTGATGCAGTCCGGTGGATGGTACTTACCTGAGGAGGGAGGACATCCACTGATGCAGTCCGGTGGATGGTACTTATCTGAGGAGGGAGGACATCCACTTGATGCAGTTCGGTGGATGGTACTTATCTGTGTAGGGAGGACATCCACTGATGCAGTCCGGTGGATGGTACTTATCTGAGGATGGAGGACATCCACTGATGCAGTCCGGTGGATGGTACTTATCTGAGGAGAGAGGACATCCGCTGATGCAGTCCGATGGATGGTGTCTATCTGAGGAGGGAGGACATCCACTGATGCAGTCCAGTGGATGGTATTTATCTGAGGAGGAGGACATCCACTGATGCAGTCCGGTGGATGGTACTTATCTGAGGAGGGAGGACATCCACTGATGCAGTCCGGTGGATGGTACCTATCTGAGGAGGGAGGACATCCACTGATGCAGTCCGGTGGATGGTACTTATCTGAGGATGGAGGACATCCGCTGATGCAGTCCAATGGATGGTACTTACCTGAGGATGGAGGACATCCACTGATGCAGTCCGGTGGATGGTACTTATCTGAGGAGGGAGGACATCCACTGACTGATGCAGTCCGGTGGATGGTACGTACCTGAGGATGGAGGACATCCACTGATGCAGTCCGGTGGATGGTACTTATCTGAGGAGGGAGGACATCCACTGACTGATGCAGTCCGGTGGATGGTACTTATCTGAGGATGGAGGACATCCGCTGATGCAGTCCGGTGGATGGTGTTTATCTGAGGATGGAGGACATCCGCTGGTGCAGTCCGGTGGATGGTACTTATCTGAGGATGGAGGACATCCGCTGATGCAGTCCGGTGGATGGTGTCTATCTGAGGAGGGAGGACATCCGCTGATGCAGTCCGGTGGATGGTGTCTATCTGAGGAGAGGAGACATCCACTGATGCAGTCCGGTGGATGGTACTTATCTGAGGAGGGAGGACATCCACTGACATGCAGTCCGGTGGATGGTACTTACCTGAGGAGGGAGGACATCCACTGATGCAGTCCGGTGGATGGTACTTATCTGAGGAGGGAGGACATCCACTGATGCAGTTCGGTGGATGGTACTTATCTGTGTAGGGAGGACATCCACTGATGCAGTCCGGTGGATGGTACTTATCTGAGGATGGAGGACATCCACTGATGCAGTCCGGTGGATGGTACTTATCTGAGGAGGGAGGACATCCACTGATGCAGTCCGGTGGATGGTACCTATCTGAGGAGGGAGGACATCCACTGATGCAGTCCAGTGGATGGTACTTATCTGAGGAGGGAGGACATCCACTGATGCAGTCCGGTGGATGGTACTTATCTGAGGAGGGAGGACATCCACTGATGCAGTCCGGTGGATGGTACCTATCTGAGGAGGGAGGACATCCACTGATGCAGTCCGGTGGATGGTACTTATCTGAGGATGGAGGACATCCGCTGATGCAGTCCAATGGATGGTACTTACCTGAGGATGGAGGACATCCACTGATGCAGTTCGGTGGATGGTACTTATCTGAGGAGGGAGGACATCCACTGACTGATGCAGTCCGGTGGATGGTACTTACCTGAGGATGGAGGACATCCACTGATGCAGTCCGGTGGATGGTACTTATCTGAGGAGGGAGGACATCCACTGACTGATGCAGTCCGGTGGATGGTACTTATCTGAGGATGGAGGACATCCGCTGATGCAGTCCGGTGGATGGTGTTTATCTGAGGATGGAGGACATCCGCTGGTGCAGTCCGGTGGATGGTACTTATCTGAGGATGGAGGACATCCGCTGATGCAGTCCGGTGGATGGTGTCTATCTGAGGAGGGAGGACATCCGCTGATGCAGTCCGGTGGATGGTGTCTATCTGAGGAGAGGAACACATCCACTGATGCAGTCCGGTGGATGGTACTTATCTGAGGAGGGAGGACATCCACTGATGCAGTCCGGTGGATGGTACTTACCTGAGGAGGGAGGACATCCACTGATGCAGTCCGGTGGATGGTACTTATCTGAGGAGGGAGGACATCCACTGATGCAGTCCGGTGGATGGTACTTATCTGTGTAGGGAGGACATCCACTGATGCAGTCCGGTGGATGGTACTTATCTGTGTAGGGAGGACATCCACTGATGCAGTCCGGTGGATGGTACTTATCTGAGGAGGGAGGACATCCACTGATGCAGTCCGGTGGATGGTACTTATCTGAGGAGGAGGACATCCACTGATGCAGTCCGGTGGATGGTGTCTATCTGAGGAGGGAGGACATCCGCTGATGCAGTCCGGTGGATGGTGTCTATCTGAGGAGGGAGGACATCCACTGATGCAGTCCGGTGGATGGTACTTATCTGAGGATGGAGGACATCCACTGATGCAGTCCGGTGGATGGTGTCTATCTGAGGATGGAGGACATCCGCTGATGCAGTCCGGTGGATGGTACTTATCTGAGGAGGGAGGACATCCGCTGATGCAGTCCGGTGGATGGTGTCTATCTGAGGAGGGAGGACATCCACTGATGCAGTCCGGTGGATGGTACTTATCTGTGTAGGGAGGACATCCACTGATGCAGTCCGGTGGATGGTACTTATCTGAGGATGGAGGACATCCACTGATGCAGTCCGGTGGATGGTATTTATCTGAGGAGGGAGGACATCCACTGATGCAGTCCGGTGGATGGTACTTATCTGAGGAGGGAGGACATCCACTGATGCAGTCCGGTGGATGGTACCTTATCTGAGGAGGGAGGACATCCACTGATGCAGTCCGGTGGATGGTACTTATCTGAGGATGGAGGACATCCGCTGATGCAGTCCGGTGGATGGTACTTACCTGAGGATGGAGGACATCCACTGATGCAGTCCGGTGGATGGTACTTATCTGAGGATGGAGGACATCCACTGATGCAGTCCGGTGGATGGTACTTATCCTGAGGAGGGAGGACATCCGCTGATGCAGTCCGGTGGATGGTGCCTATCTGAGGATGGAGGACATCCACTGATGCAGTCCGGTGGATGGTACTTATCTGAGGATGGAGGACATCCACTGATGCAGTCCGGTGGATGGTACTTATCTGAGGAGGGGAGGACATCCACTGACTGATGCAGTCCGGTGGATGGTACTTATCTGAGGATGGAGGACATCCACTGATGCAGTCCGGTGGATGGTGTCTATCTGAGGAGGGAGGACATCCGCTGATGCAGTCCGGTGGATGGTGTCTATCTGAGGAAGGAGGACATCCGCTGATGCAGTCCGGTGGATGGTACTTATCTGAGGATGGAGGACATCCACTGATGCAGTCCGGTGGATGGTACTTATCTGTGTATGGAGGACATCCACTGATGCAGTCCGGTGGATGGTGTCTATCTGAGGATGGAGGACATCCACTGATGCAGTCCGGTGGATGGTACTTATCTGAGGATGGAGGACATCCACTGATGCAGTCCGGTGGATGGTACTTATCTGAGGAGGGAGGACATCCGCTGATGCAGTCCGGTGGATGGTGCCTATCTGAGGATGGAGGACATCCACTGATGCAGTCCGGTGGATGGTACTTATCTGAGGATGGAGGACATCCACTGATGCAGTCCGGTGGATGGTACTTATCTGAGGAGGGAGGACATCCACTGACTGATGCAGTCCGGTGGATGGTACTTACCTGAGGAGGGAGGACATCCGCTGATGCAGTCCGGTGGATGGTGCCTATCTGAGGATGGAGGACATCCACTGATGCAGTCCGGTGGATGGTACTTGTCTGAGGATGGAGGACATCCACTGATGCAGTCCGGTGGATGGTACTTGTCTGAGGATGGAGGACATCCGCTGATGCAGTCCGGTGGATGGTGCCTATCTGAGGATGGAGGACATCCACTGATGCAGTCCGATGGATGGTGCCTATCTGAGGATGGAGGACATCCACTGATGCAGTCCGGTGGATGGTGCCTATCTGAGGATGGAGGACATCCACTGATGCAGTCCGGTGGATGGTCCGTACCTGGAGAGGTGCCTGTTCTGTCTGCGCGTGACCCGCTAACAATGGAGGTGTAATTGCCTACAGAAACGTCACTGTCACATCTGACATCTGAGCTCCGAGAAACTCCGGCACTGGTCGCCATGGATACTAATGCATTCGGGAAGGCTGGTAAAATGGGTCAATGCTGAGTAAAGCCGGCTAGGACTTATTCGACTATAGAGTTTCAAAATGTTATAGCTTGCTTCCCGCAGCACTGCAGTTATACGTTTTGGTCTGAAAAGAATGTACGCGGCAAATGTCGGTAGTGAGGTCAGGTGCTGTCGATTTTGGAAAACTGATTACACAACTGGTAGAAAATTCGTCAATAGAAGTGTGAACAAAACTGTGATTCCAGGGAACGAGAAGGTCCGACCATACTGCCAGCGGTCACGGATCCAAGGGGTGGCGAAGGGAGCGGTCGCCCTCCCCCTTAGGACGTAGAGGTCGACCCTGCGATTTACGGGTGCCGAAGTCTCCAGGAATTACCTACAGCTTGGGTACGAACAGTGATAACTGGATCTAAACGCGAAGAATAAGCCACCTGAAGCTGACTCGTTCCACCGTGAGCCGCCCCTGGATTTGAATCAACGGCCCGCAACATACCATTGGTGGCCTCACTTAAACATAGATCACCCTCTTTGACTGTTGGCCGCCCTGCACTTTGTGGTGCTCCTATTCCGAGATTGTCCGCGCTCTTCCATTCCTTTAGAGCCCCACTGCAAAATTGACTGCCCTCATCCGCTTTTGGTCGCCCTCTCCTGCAGGATTTTGTGTTTCTTCTCCGCCATTGGCAGCTCTTTTGCAGCTGAAGGGCGCCCCACTTCAGCATGGACCGCCTGCATTCTCCTCCGACCGCCCTCAACTTGGCTCGCTGGGCGCCCCTATTTCACGATTGGCCGCCCGTTTCCCAGTCCTGGGGCACCCCACACCACCTTCAGCTTTTAGTGGTCAGTTTAAGTCTTTTAGTGGGTTTTCGGGCATAACTGGAATTCATTTTTCACGTCAAATGAATGATATTGAAATAGAACTCAAAGTCGACTAAGGCCACTTTGTGACTTTGTATGAACATGCAACTAATAAACTGGCTCTCAGTAGAAGGACAAATATGAAAAAAACATATGTGTCAAAATAACAGCCGAAAAATAATGCTAGCCGCAGCCTTACTGAATCCGTTGATTTTCAACTCGGGTGTGAGAACGCGTTGAAATGACCCTCGTCTCAAAAGTAAACCAATAGCACAAAGGTGACAGCTTTCGGATGATCTTTTCCGCGCCTGCTGAAAAAGAATGTCCAGAATAATTTTTTTACCCCAGCAGCGTAAAGTTTGCTAAGAAAAATGGTGTTGCCAACTCTTGTCGTGCTGGAAGATATTTCTGTTCAGGTATGATGTTTTTTTCGCAATCCCTCATAGGAGCCGAGTTCGAGGGAGTGGGGTGTCTCCCCCACCAGGGCAAGGGTGGCTCGGAGGCCCACCGAGGTGGGTGTTAATGTTTCGTTAACTTGTTCTATGACTTCGTTTCCATGGTCAAAATACGATCCGGATCAGACCGCCAATGCGGATACACCATGGAGTCAACGAGCCCATCAAGTGCTATTTTCTCGGCACAATGGCACAAACGATGCTATAGTGCTGGAGAAATAGCACTTGATGGAATCGATGACTCCATGGTGTATCCTGATCGGCAGTCCGATCCGGATCGCCTCATTGTGCATGGAACCTGGGTCTATGAGTGATATAAATCTCGGGTAAATGAGCCAAACATTTTCTGTCTGTGCCCTGTTCGCGTATTTCCTGGTGTGAGACTACATGACCGGACCTATTGACCTGACCTGAGATGAACTTTGCTTGGATTCTTGGGGCATGTTAATGCAAAAATTAACAAATACATGCTGTGCCATCAGGATCGCCGCTGCGGGATTTTTCTCGGGGTGAGCGCTCTAACTTGGGGATAACTAGAGGGGATGTAGGCGATGCTCGTTTGCAGGCAATGGCTGTCTCGAAAAGCGTTGGCGAGGCAAAAAACCAACACCAAAACGGGGTAAATTCACGTATGGTCACCCTGGCAAAGCGGAGAAAATTAAAGGAAACCTGGTTTAGTACAATATTTTTGGAGGACGCTTCCGCCGGTTGGCAATTTGGGGGGGGCGATTCCACCCGCTTTCGACACTGTGTACGGCATCAGCGACACCACGCGCTAGTGTTTTCCTCTCCTGGGCCGAAACCAGAGGAGGGGCGCACTGATGCATAGCTCACTGCCTCTCGAGATTCAACCCTGAATTCAAATTCGTAAATAGTATTCAAATACATCACGGGTGTATATACAAACTACGGGTCGCTTAAATATTGCAATATTTAAAATATTGCCTTCAGTCTTTTTAATATCACAGGCTCTCCACTGGGAGGTGTTATGACGGCTCCATTGGACATCGTGTCATATTTCACCAAAAGCTCACCGTTTTTCCTTCATCCCATTCTCATTTCCAGCTTTATATCTCCCCCATATACGATATAAGATTTGTGTGAAGCGAAACGGGATCGCAATCTCAACAGTTCGGCACAGCACGTACTGAAAGTCAACGAGTTACTGTATTCACATATATTAGGAACAAAACCCGGTCGTTCGAGAAACAATTGAAAACACTCAGAACTGTGAGGATCGAAGTTCCGATCATCTTGTGAACAACTCTTCACGCCCTGCTGGTCATCCAAGTAATAATACTGCGTACGTGTAACAAGTAACAAGAAACAACGCCAGCTCTTTGTATGACATTCGCATGCGCTCTAAAGTCTTATAACGGTCAGTCACTTCCCCAGCAGCAATTACTCACCTGCTGGGTCTATTCAATATGAAGGCTCGCAAACGCAGGATGCGAGTTTTTGGCATTTGGTGTGATTGATAGTCCCTCAGCACTGCTTCCAACGCAAAACAAGACTGCTGCGGCGTCGGGATCTGGAGCGTCTTTCAGCAGATTGTCATCGGGAACCTCATCGGTCACGCTCTTTCCCGTCAGCTTCGAGAGCAGGAGCGACATCGCTCACCAGCAGTAACTCTACCACCATGCTTCTTTCCGTCTCCAGACGAAGGTGGCGCCACCTGCGCCGGCCTCAGCAGCTGACTCGGCGTGACATTAACAAAACAACAACTAACAACCGCTGGACGTAGGCTAACAGGTTGGCGCGTTGAAGGGCATTGGCGAGGGAAGGCATCCGTCAATGCTGATGGTAACCGTTTGCGCCCCAGGGCGTGTTCGGGTCACGGTTAACGTGCGGGTCTCCACCAGGGTGGTGAGGAAGGTCACACCCTCGTTCTGGTTCATGCACTCCTCGTTGATGCCCTCGAGCTCGATGACCTGCATGCCGTCCTCTTCGCCAGCTACGCTGCCCTCCAGTTCAGGAGCAGCTGAGCCGCCGGCGGATTCCTCGTACAGCGACTTGGCCAGTCTCCTGCCGCGGGAGGCGGTACCGTAACAGGAGGGGACCGGCGCGTATAACCGCCGGTGACTTCAGTTAAAACACTAACGTATCGCGTGGGTGCCAGTAAGCATGCCAGGCTTGCAAAGAAATGTACCGAAGTTGGACGGTCATTGCCGAGTATAGCTATATAATACATTTTTCATGGGCGGGGCCAGTTGTTTTCTGGTCATTGATAATGATTTTAGGTACACTAAAAATAAAACAATAAACTGAAGGGACCATTTACGAATTACTTTACGCATATTTTGGAATTTTTTATCCCCACCTTTCCCCGTGTAACATTTTTGACGTCCATGTGTGACGTTTGATAACGCTGTGACTGAATCCCCTACCCACTTTGCGTTACGTGATTTATGGCCTCCCCCACCCACTTTGCGTTACGTGATTTATGGACAGCCTCTAAGCTGACATACAACTGAATACCAATAGATGTGTGTGATCAGAGACCAATCACTAAAACCCTGACGACTCTTAACATTTGTGGGAATTTACCTAACGTTTTAGAGTGCGGCAAGGCGTGTGATGACAGTACTTTACCTGGTGGTCCTGCTTGGCACTATTTTGGGCTCCGGCGTGGGTGTGCAGGGCTTCAGGTTCTTGGAGTAGCTGACGCAGTAGGGAGAGTCGATGATGGTCTGAGTTGACGTCACGAACTCCTGCACATGGCACACGTTCCAGTGAGCGAAGCTGCTGGCTGAGATCTTCGAGTTGGTGCGAGTTCGAAGTCAGGCTAGGTTTATGGGGTATTCTAATGGAGATTATCGATAATTTAAATGGGAATTGAGAAGATCGAGGATAAAAACAGCCATCACAATTCGGCTAAAACGTCAAACCTACTAGGTTTTGCAGAAGTTTTCAGTTAAGATTTACAAGTCACTTTTCATCGTCTCCGAAGCTAGGTTGATGCTTTGGTTATAGGTTGATGCTTTGGTTATACGGCGTCGCCAATTCCCATCCCAATGGAAGGGATGTGGGAGATCAGATAAACTTATTCAGAGGCTCTGCCGGTACTTGAACCCCGTACCCGTGACTCAGAAGAAAGGAAATCTACCGCTGAGTTACGAATCCCCCAATCCTTACAGCCTTACAGTTTCGGATGATCAAGATTTTGTTCATTGTAAACTGTGATTTGACCAGAAGTGGTGTTCATGTGGATTAGTCCAGGAGAATGCAACTTCTTTTTGCTGAAATGACCATTTTGTAGAGATACAACTTTTTGGGGTATTGGTAGAAAAGCGCCGTCTCTGATGTTAAATAGTTATATCTCCATCGTGATGTGTTTTATCCATGCAATCAAGATGCAGTCAATGTATATACCGAGATTGATTCTCAATATTATTAATAATTTTAGTTGGATCCATTACTTCAAAGTTTAGCTACCCTTTTCAGTGTTTATTTCCTTTATCTCACTGGGAGTAATTGAATACCTGAGGGATGCGCAACTCAGAGGTAGAGTGTCCATTTTCAACTGTTTCCAAGTTCCGATGGACTCTGAATAGGTGCAATCTGATATTTCAAATCCTCCTTCCTAACAAAGGAGAGGTTGCTCTGTCGTGTGGAAATGGTCGCTGGTACGTTGTCACGTAAATACATACTAATGATCATTATAGATAAAAAGTTCTTCAATCCTCTTCAATATTGAAAGCATCTAAGCACGTCGGTTTCCGTTGTGGAAGGTTTTGACATTCGTGCGTTTCCCGTTACGATCCAAAATCTTCTGAATCCGAAAAATACTATTGTGGGGTCAGCCTCTTCCAAACTAAAGCATTAGACGTTATCGTAGTACATACTGCAAATATTTTCTCCAGATAAAATCTCTATCATTCTGATTGTGTTGTGCGGGTGGTATCACAAATGAAGGTGAAAGCGAGGAAGTCGGTATAAAGTCAGTTTACTGTAGGGTGCTCTTTTGACTTACGAGCTCCTCGTCAACCCCCAACTGCTATTGGGATTAATTAGTTAATTAACTGATCAATTAACATTTTACGGGAAGACAAGAGCCATTAGCTGCATAATTTCCATTCAAAAATATTCTGATTGCGAGAACAGGCCAGCGCCTCTCCTTCCTCTTCCTCTTCCTGGGTCGAAATAAAATTTTATCATTTTGTTTTATATGAATTTTAAACAGGCGTCCCCTAAGCTAATGACCACAGGACTGGTAACAAAAGGCATTCGAAAAGTGGAAGGACTTCGTTCCGGCCGAACAAACCCGTTGTTTCATGCATAATAATTTACTGAACCCATTCATTTTGCATAATTTTTTACCTTACGAAAAAGGGCTTACTCTTACACACGAAAGCCCGATGTTACATAAGACTGCACTCTTTGCTACTGTCCACTTCCTCTGGCCTAGCTTCCAAACATTATTAAATGTAGAAGGAAAATTACAACCATGGCTACTACCTGGCCAAAAATCTTCCTTGCGGTGTTTTCCCCTAGAATTAGAAAACACGCTGATGCGTCCAACTTTGCGCCGGGTATCTGCTTAGAGTGTATTTTCCTTTCTGGCATCGCAAGCTTTTAGCCCATGGTACATATTCAAACCATACTCAAGGTAAAATTTCGGTTTTTGTGTACCGGTGGCTTCTGCCTCTCGGGCCAGGACATGATTCTCCCTCCCTCCCGGTGGCCAGCGCTGTGGCCGGTTTCCGACACTGCTCTCTCTCCTCACCGTCTCTCGGATGACCTTTCTGACGGCTGTGATGCGTGCCTGGTACTCCAGCTCCACCCGGCCGTCAAAGCTCTCCGCTCTCTGCCGCTTGGGGTTCATTCCCTGGCACACGGCCACCACGCAGGCTACCAGCAGGGCCTTCTGCAGCATCTGCGAGGTCAGGTCACGTCAGGTCACGGAGACGTAGGTCAGGCGCAGGTTAGGTAGCCGCATTTACCCGTGCAAAGTCTCAGGGAGTGTTCTGGGAGACGTTATTTTGAACTAAGGGGATCAAAAAAATAAATACCAAAGCCGTGGAAGTATTCGGAGCTATATAAAAACACTTTTGAGCACAGGATGGAGATTATCTGGATGTGCATATTCACATTTTTCAGATCGTACCATACTGATGGAAAACAATTCTAACTAATGAAATAATTGAATGGTTTCTATAAAAGCACGTCTACGCTCCGCTTCTAAGCCTAGCTGATGTGTTTCTCATGTGGGGAAAACAACCCTTTCAAGCACGCTTCCGTTCTCAGTATCTGATGTTTGCAAAATAAAAATTGTTAGCTCAATGTGCTCTGCTCACGTCTAAAGCTGAACTGTTTTATCCGGGTGGTGCTGATGGCTAGTCACGATCGGACAATTAAGGGCAATTTTCCACTTTTTCGAAATCCTAAAAAGACTATAGACAAAACAAGTCTGATAATCTGGAAACCACATGTTTCTGTCTTGAATAGCTCGGAACAAAAATAATATTTTCCTTACAATTTTGATGTCATCAAAGCAGTTTCGGCGTCTGAAAAATAATAAACTTGATCACAGGCAACACACAGACTCGCAGCTCTAGAGCAGACATATAGTAGGATGTCTTACTTGATAGCATGACATTTCGAATCAGTGGGAGGGGCTCGTGATTTAGATCAATCAAATTTTTACAACCATATGAAAATATATTCCTTCATGGTTTGAATTGAGACCTTAGTTCCTTTTATCTCGAGCGTTGAAGAGAGCAAAAATTTAATACAGAGCGCTTTGGGTGAAATAAAAATGTACCAATAGAGGTTTCTCTAACTCTCTACAAAACTGCCGCCCTAGTTTAGGACCCACTATAAAAGCAGAACATTCTTATACTTAAACTACCGGGAAAACAGCGAGCGCATGTGCCTTGGGCAGCAGCAACATCTCCAAGTAGTATCCCACCTTCCTTTGCCCTCATTCATCCTAATCCGTACCGTTTCCTTTCATAATCTTTATTATTTCATGGCCATTGCGACGGCGCTTGAAAAACCACCACAGGTGTGGAAGAATATGCAGCTAATGCATAAATGAATAAACAAATCAATACCTAAATAAATTTAGACCTGACAATTCAATCAAGTCTGGTTGAGCTGAAACGTCCAGGGGGTTTCCTCTCAGCGCTACTGTGAAACCCCCTAAGGAAATTGATACTGACCAGTACACGCTTCTTCAGCAGCGCTTCCCAAACTGCAGTCAACTGGTGGTGAAAATCCTTGCAAACGAGTAGCTAAAGGCAGGTAGGTGTGTACCTAGGCCTGGTTTCAAAATAGCACACACTCTTAGATGGAAATTGGGAACCGCCTGCCTGACCCGCTTTATTTTTTGTAAACATTGTGCTTTTTATAAACAATTTTACAGTTTACAAAAAATTACAAACCATTTACGAAAGTAAATAACCCGAATTTTGCCATGCATTTTCTCTTCTTTCCAATTGCTCCCAATTGCGCTCTTTTCTTACCTTGATATAGCGGCGTTAGCGCGCGGGATAGATCCGACTTCCTGCTATCGTTCTCTTGTCGCGACTGTGTACTACCTGGCGGCACCGTTAATTTTATAACCTGCCGCCTGGCCGTTGCCGGCGTTGCCTGAGGCGATGGCCCCGGGCTATGCCGTCTCTGCCGCCTCCGGCGATGCGCCGCTGCCGTTCACACAGGTCCGTGTCCACACCATCAGCTGTTCCTGGAAGGGATGGCGCTGGCCCGGGAAATGGCTCCTAAAGGCGGCCATGCCAGGGTGTGGAGTGCGTTTGCGGTGGTTGTTTCCTGGAGGATTCAATAGGTAGGAATCAGCGGGCGGTTCCAGCGAGCGGGTCCGGGGTCGGCGCACTGGTGATGAGCTGGGTTTTCAGTCCAACTGATTGTGCGTGTTAACTGTGGTGGTGGGACGAGGGGGACGAATGACCTACCCGAGGGACAATTAAATGTCCAAATACGGCATGTTTCCTGATTGATTAATTTACCTCGCCATTTGTTTACCCGTTACCTGTCATCAGAAAATCCGGTGGAGTCTTCAAGTAAATACTCTTGGAAAAGCAGGAGAGATTTGGAGCACCATTGCAAAAGCTAATGTTAACATCTGATCAGCTTAAGTCATTTACTTAGGATATTGCTGAGCAGTGTGTACCTATTGACGATGAATAAGCATCCTGCCGAAACATAGACGGCTCCAGGGGGCAAAGGAGCACTCGCTTCCCGATCGTCCCTTGGTGTCCCGAACTGGCCACGGCTCCCTCTGGAAGGTCGATGGTGGCCCCCAAAATGTCGCGTCTCCTACTAGGTGTGCGTATCGGTGCCTCCGCGGTGAGATTTGGCACCAACCTGATAGGTTTTTCTGCTCATAAGTAGCACCCACTGTTCTGGATGACGCTCCTGTGACCATGTGCCCCATCCCCCAACTGATAGGTTTTTCTGCTCATAAGTAGCACCCACTGTTCTGGATGAAGCTCCTGTGACCATGTGCCCCATCCCCCCGATCACATCCTGAATTTTTATATAAGTCATACAGACATATACCTCAAACTTGAAATATTGTGGGGTTAGCTAACGAATGTTTGCCTAAAAAACCTGTTCAAACTGAGAACATTATTCGACATCTATTATTCCCACAATTGTTTCGGTAGGTGTCTCCATCCTACGCGCCGACGCCCTCCTCCCTCGCGGTCAGTCCAGGCCGTCCAGGGCGCCCCCACTCCTCTGTGACGGTGCATGGTCCTCTGTGACGCGTTCTCTGTGACGGTGCATGGTTTAGACCGTGACGGCACTGCCTCTGTGACGGCGGTGCTCTGTGACGGCACTGGCGACTGAGGGTCCAGCCTGTGGCCAGGCCGTGAGACGCCTCTGCACCTGGCGGCCGGTAATTTGGGCCGTGCGTTAGGTCACTGACCAGCCGCCACCACCAGAAGGCACGCAGTCTCCGTCCGCCCGGAAGTTGAGCTTATCGCAGATCGGATGTAGGAATAGATATCCGATCCAGTAGGATCCATGGATCTGACCTGATTAGACTGGCCAGAACATTCGGAACGTATTGGATTTGGATGTTGATTTGACTTCAAAATTGTGTTTTTAGTAGTATTTTCGTATCTGGATTCTGATTGGATTTCTGTTTCAGGTGTACAAATCAACCGGGTCAGTTGTACCGGGTAGCCTTTGGATGGAATGGATTGGATCTGATGTTTTGGGGCCCTGATACCCTCTACCCGGAAGCTGCAGCATGGGCCTGACTGCGCCTGCGCGGCTTTTAACCATTGCCCGAGGCGGTCTTTTGTCAGTGTGGTGCCGGTGACTCTCAGGCTGTAAGACATATATGCACGTTATGTCTATATTTCCTTTTTATTTACAGGTGCATTGTCATCACCAACGGGAGTGTCCCATTGATTGCTGAAGTCACAAGTTAAAACCACAGCGAGTATAGGCGGATCCAGGATTGCCAAGCGGGGCGGGAGAGGGGAAGACTCTTGGAGCGGACCAGGCGGCCCACTTATGGACGCAGAAGTGCGAAAGTGAAGCACCAGGAAATGACAAATTAGCTTTACAATAGGAATGTAAGACGCCCATAAAGGCTTGCCATGAGACAGGAAAAAATAACTTTAGAGAAAAATATGCATAAAAAACGAAAATTTGATTTGACAATAAATTGGCACCCCTCTTCGACCGCAAGAAAAAGCCCATAGGGGCAGCCGTTCCATCTTCGGGTAAATCCTGAACCCGCTACTGATCCACACAATCCGACAGATCAACAGACCAATACAAGCCCAGTGCATGGTCCCATCCACGAATGCCATACAAGCCCCCACGATGACTCAGCCAGGCACACGTGATTGAACTTATAGTGCAGCGGATTTTACCCTTCTTCTATCATCTGCCGCGACACACTCGCGTGTTAAGCATCATTCTCATCGGTCAGTTGGTACGCTAGATATTCAATGTCCAGCTGTAACCCGATTGGCGCATGAGGCACTAGCGCGCCACTGACAGACACACATCTGCGCTCTGTAATGTGTCAAACCTGCACGTCAGTCTGCGGCTCCAATCCGCTGAGTAGCTGGCGGCGCCGCGGCGCGTCATTTTAAAGCCCACTTACCATTACACGGCGATTGAAACTGTCTACAGCTCGGCCAAATGAGTCATGGCCGATTTTCTCTGCCTCCGATGGCTCTTTCTCACGCCTGCCACCAATAGCTGGGCTTTTCTCGTGCCTTTCAACAGGACAGTGCTGGGTTGGTGATTGGTTTGAAAGATATCCTTGGCTTGAACCAGAAGCACTGAAGTTTCTCAAAAAGGAAATTTGTGATCTTTTGATGCCAAAATTTCCATTCGCTGATATTTTATTTCTGTTTTATTTGGATATGGAGGAGTTGATTATAGGTATGTGTATTTTCTGGCCAGCGCTAATTTTCCACGCCACATTCTACTCCGCTCTCTCACAGTTTCACTGTCCACGGCTGATTGTAGATCTTACGCCATCTTCCTGGTGTCAGATGTAGCCATGAGGGACCACCAACGGTTGGTAGTTTTGAAATATGTTCGGATTTTTTTCTCTATCTCTTAAACCACTTCCGACAGGCACACTCGCCCAACTACAGGGAATATTTGCGTGGGTGTTTGAGGATCCTCTCCACTGGGTCAGACCCGACAGGGAAGGCGGTTTCCCGCCGTTGGGATCGAACCTACATTAATCCATGCTGTCCGATCTGAAAATGGGTAATGAAGACACTAGGCCACTCGGTCACCCTACACCTTTAGGAAAACTGACAGCTTATTGCCTTGGCATTGCTCTTTGTTTCATGAAAATCACATAATTTTTTCAACATCTATTAATTTTCTTATTGAGTTGTAATCTGCAACACGTGGACATCCATTCATAGATAACGCCCTAAAGTACGATTTTTTGTTGTTTCGTTGATAAGGCTTGATTCTTATTATTTTGTTTTTTGTTTTGAGATCAGGCCAACATGCCTAGGATTAGTTTGAAGCGAACACTGCACATGATGATTGGAGTCTGAAGGATCTCGGTATTGTTGACTGTCACTCTGAGTTAGGTATATTAGCTCTGCCAGAGGCATCTTACCCTCTCACCCTGCCGGGAATCGGCTCGACACCCTCCCCTAGTCGTTTAAAAACTTAGAAAAATAGACATGATGAGGTGCAGTGGGTTGCTTGTGACCTAATCTCGTCGGTGGCGTAACAGTTTTTGACTCTAGGTGAACTGGTGACCTTGAGAGGTTAGATATATGGACTAAACAAGCTAAAACCACGTAAAACACTACAATGATACGGTTTTGCGCCAATATTTAGGAATCCCCGCAGGGACCGATTTTCATCTGCTGGACTTGTTGGCACCTGCTGACTGGTCCGGCACATGGATAATTGGGCACGGGATGTGACGACACCCGCGACCCCAGTTGGCAGGATGGGTTTCGCCCCTCGTCTTCGGGCGAGAGGCCAAATCGAAACTGCCATCCTCATCCTTTCTTGGCCTTCCTTAATTCAAATCCCACCAACTCCTTGTTCCTTTTCCTCTTCTTTCCTTATTTCCTTATCTCTCCATGTCTTTCCACCCGTATCCTTTCTGTCCACTCCTAAACACCTCTCCTGCCCACTGTCTGCGTTGTCTGGCCCGGCGTGTCTCCGCGGGTGGCGGGGGTGTGTGCACTCTGGCTCGTCTTGAGTGTGGACACCTCGGTCGCGTGCGGCGCGCGTCTGGGCTGGACAGCGCAGACCGACCCTCCTCCTTTTCCAACTCATAACTTCCCAGTTACCCACATTATCCCAGTATCATGGGCGTCCTTGCACGTGCCTATGATTCCTGGATGGTCTGGGTGTATGTGGGCCTCCGGCTCGTGTGACTGGCGATTGGATCCCTCCATTCGCCGGCCCTGCGGGCCGGGGGCTCGCTTCTCTCGGACCAGCCGGGAATCAGTTGTGACGAGCAGGTGGTAGTCGCTTGCTCCGATGAGGCCGTGCGAGGGCGCCTGTTTTTTTAAGGTGAGCTGCGCACCGACCCGTACCCCGGGATGAAGGAGTCCTGGTAGCTGAGCTGAGGGAGGCGCTGTGTTCGTTCGTCGTCCTCTAGCAACACTCTACTTTGGTCTGGATTTCCGCAAGGGCGGGGAACTCTTGAGGGCATCGACAAGAGTAGCAGCATTGTAAAAGTCTGTCGGCCTTTGGTGGGGCTCGGCTGCCCCTCCCTCCTTGGGTGAGGTCCCAACTTCACCCGGGGAGGGTGGGGTGTCCGGGCCCCGCCCGGGGTCGTCTAGGCTAGGTGCAAGGGGGACCGTCGTCGGGGCAGGGGGTTTGGTGAGTCTCTCTCCTCCCTCTGTAACGGCGGCGTCTCCCCCGTATAGCCAGCCCGTGCGTCGTCTCGCCTCGTAGCACCCTCGTCGGAAGGGGGGCGCACGTGGCTGGTTGAATTTAAGAACTTTTCATGGATACGCTCAACACCGCAAACCCCTCCCCTCCCCTCCCCTTCAGGGTGGTGGGAACGAAACTGCCGGCTCTCAAAGGGCCACTTTAAAGCCCTCCCGCCCGCGTGTTGTAATGATTCGGGGTGTAGACACCCCCCTATCATCACTTTCGCCGTTTCAACGCAAGGAGGCATGTGACCGACTTGGCAAGGTGATGAGGTGCAGCTGCCTTCGGGACGGCGTCCTGGAGGTGGAGCTCAGTAGCCCAGCAGATGCACAGCGTGCACTCGAAACGACAGAACTGCGATACACGAAGCGAGAAGCGGAGCAGAGGAAAGTAGTAAAGGTGAAAGTCACGATTGTACCACACAAGACAAAAATTTTTCGAATGGTGTCATTACATGTTTTGATCTGAAAGGGGTTCCGGATGAGGAGATAGTTGATGGACTCATGGAGAGCGGTGTAGTGGAGGCGAGGAGAGTGCGGCGAAAAGTAGGAGGGATTCTCGAGGAGACTGACACTGTGATACTGACCTTTGATAGTGTAGATTTGCCGGCGGACGTGAATGTCGGATATGTGAAGATTCGGGTCAGGCCCTATGTTCCCAACCCGATGCGGTGCTTTTCCTGCCAACGCTATGGTCATACAGCCAGATTTTGTAAGGGAGAGAAAGTGTGTGAGCGATGTGGATCAAACAAGCATGACGGAAGGGACTGTGACGCACGAGCACTTCACTGCATAAACTGTAAAGGATCACACTCTGCAAATGATAAAAACTGCCCACGTATGAAGACAGAAAAGGAGATTCTTTCTATCATGGTCGCGAAACGTATTCCATTTAGGGCTGCGAGGGAAGCCTATGAGACCTCCTACCCTCAGAGATCATATGCAGAGACAGTGGGCGGAATAGCGACCGCCGTAGCGGCGCCCTCAAGGACGCCAGCGACACCGCGGATGACCCCGGAGGAGGTCATCCGTTCCCTGACCCTGGCGGACTTTATCCGCCTGGCAGGGAGGATGGGGCTGGTCATTTCTGGCCAGCCCGCCGCCCCGACATCGCAGCCGGAGGCGGCACCTCCTCCACCCATCCCTCCCACCCCTCCCCCGCCGCCTGTGGCCCCGGCTGGGGTGGGGGCGGGGAGCAGGGGACCACTCCTGCCCCCAACACCCCGTCTGAGACTCCCGCCACTCCGAGGCAAAGGGTGCCCTTGGTGGCACCGGAGCCTGACCCCCTCAAGCGACCGAGGGTTGGACGACGGTGGGCAAGGGTGGGAAGCGACGTCAACTGCCGTCCCCAGTCCAGCCCCCGTTGAAATCTCTGTTGACGGTGAGCCCTCTACCTCTACTCCTGCCTTTTCTCCTCTGTCCGATAATCAGCCCCCTCCGCCTCCCCCACCGCCGCCGACGTCGGTTGCGGCTGTCAGGAAGGCAGTTTGAGGGGTCACGGAGGGAGGATAGCACTAGGGGAAGATCTCCCACCAAACGTGTGGCATCCGGGACTCCTCCAGGCCAGCCACAACCTTCTAAAGCCCGAGCAGCATCAATAGGGACATCTAGGCCTGGGGCATCGTCTCGACCCAGGCAAAGTGGGGCGCCCTCTGGGCCCCCAAAGAAAACCTATGGGCCAGGAGGCCCATACTGGAAATAGCAAGTAGCTCCTCTGGTAGGCGCTCACCCTAACTTCCACCCCCATCATTAACACGTTTTTGCAGTGGAACTGTCGTGGAATTCGCACCAGCGCCGGGGATCTCCAGGCTTTTATGAGATCCAGGGGACTGGCAGCTATATGCCTGCAAGAAACTAAACTCTCAGCTGAGATCCCATTCTCCCTTACAGGTTTTTCAATATTTCGAAAGGATTTGCAACGTAACCCAGTCGCCCACGGTGGTGTTCTTCTCGCAATCAATAATTATATACCAGCAAAGCAAATATCACTCCAAACACGGCTGCAAGCCGTGGCAGCACGTATATATATCGCTCGAAGGCAGATTTCGCTCTGCTCTATATACCTACCCCCTGGGGTAGACATGCCCACTCGTGAACTAAATTTGCTTATATCTGAGCTACCACCGCCCATCCTTCTCTTGGGAGACTTTAATGCTCACCACACCGCTTGGGGGTGTGAAGATATTAACTCTCGGGGTCGGCACCTCGATCATTTTATCCAGGGTGTGAGCCTTTGTATTTTAAACACCGGAGCACCAACACATCTTACCATTCCATCCGGTCGGGAATCGGCATTGGATCTTAGCCTTTGCAGCCCAGAGCTATCTGCTCTGTTTAGCTGGGCTGTGTGCAGTGACCCCATGGGAAGTGACCATTTCCCTGTTTTAGTGACTTGTGACAACACATCTGTTTTAGGCACGAGACCGCAACGCTGGAAGATGAAAAATGCTGATATGTCCTTATTTAGCTCCCTCGTGGATGACTATTTGGAAACCTTTTCAACCCAAACACCGTTCACAGTCGACCAATTTACAGCTATCCTCCGAGACGCTGCTTATGCTTCTATACCGCAAACATCAAAAACCCTCGGCGACCACCGGTACCGTGGTGGAGCATGGAATGCCGTGACGCTGTCCGAGGCGGCGGCGCGCTTACAGACAGTTTAAACGAAATTCCACTCAGCAAAACTTAAATATGTATCGGAAATGTCGAGCCGCCTGCAGGCGCACAATAAAACAAGCTAAGAGAAAATGTTGGAGAGAATACGTAGGTAAACTGAATCGATTTACGCCATTGTCTCAAGTGTTTGGTCAAATCCGCCGTATCGAAGGTAGGTCGGTCTCCACACCACTACCAACTCTGCAGATTGGTGGTAGGAATATATTCAATCCAACAGAAGTAGCCGACTGTATAGGAAATGCGATTGCACAGCGCTGTAGTTCAGTTAGGGAGGACGTCTCATTTATGCGATATAAAACCCTAGCTGAACAGAAAAGTATACATTTTGGAACCACCAGCACACTGTCATACAATAAGCCCTTTACCTTGCATGAGCTAGCGGCAGCCATTCGTGGGCTCCACCCTGTGGCCGAGGGCCCGGATTTAATTCACAACGATATGTTTAAAGCACTATCGCAGAGCGCACTCAGGGTACTGCTGGCCTCATTCAATATGATGTGGGAGTCCGGCGAATTTATACCGGCGTGGCGGGAGGCTATAGTGATACCAATCCTTAAACCTGGTAAATCTGGATTGGACCCTTTGCACTTTAGGCCGATCTCGCTTACCTCGTGCATGTGCAAGTTGTTCGAAAAAATGGTGAATGTAAGACTCGTTTGGTATTTGGAAAGCCGGGGCATCATCAATAACAACCAGTGTGGGTTTCGTAGAGGCCGCAGTACGGTGGACCACTTGGTATCACTTGACACCTCAGTGCGAATTGCATTTAAAGAGAGGCGTCAGCTGGGAGCCGTCTTCTTTGACGCCATTGCCGCTTATGATACAGCGTGGCGACATGGTATCCTTTTAAAGTTGCATAAGTGTGGTATCAGAGGTCAGATGGGGTTCTTTATGAAAAATTTTTTGACTGATAGGACGTTCCGTGTCAGAGTAGGTGGTACATACTCAAACACCTTTTATCAAGAAGAAGGCATTCCGCAGGGGAGCGTCTCTAGTATCTGCCTCTTCGCTCTGGCCATAAATGACGTCACACATTCACTCCCACCTTCCATTCAGGCATCCATTTTCGTGGACGACATCGCAGTATGGGCAAAGGCTTCAACAACGCCGGCACTTTCCCGTCAGCTCCAGCTGGCCGTGAACCATCTGGAACGCTGGAGTAGTAAAAATGGATTATATTTTTTCGACCGAAAAAACCGCTGGTGTTCATTTCTGTCGCAGGCGCAGGACCTGTCCGGAACCTATGGTATCGTTGCGCGGTAAAACTGTCACTTTCCAACCGACAGCAAAGTTTCTCGGAGTAACGTTTGATAAACGGCTGACATACAACGCACACATTAGGAATATACGTGACAAGTGTTTTAAATCATTGAATGCCTTGAAATGTGCATCTCGTCTATCGTACGGAGCGGACAGGAAGACACTTCTCATTCTCTATCGGTCTCTTGTTCGTTCCAAGATGGATTACGCCTGTTTTGTATACGATTCTGCGTCGGAATCAGCTAAACGCTGTTTAGATACGATTCACCATAGTGCACTCCAGTGGCCACAGGTGCGTTTAGGACAACACCGTGCTCCAGCTTGTTGGTGGAAGCAAATGAACCACCTCTCGCATTGCGACGGCGCCTGCTCGGGCAGCGTTACGCCTGTAAGCTGGCTCAGTCTCCGTCACACCCAACATATAACGCAGTTTTTTCGCGGAACATGCTACGGCTGTTTGTGAACGTGCAAAGAGGAATCCCACTGGGCGTACGCGTCCAACGTTTCTCGGCCGAAAGTGGTATCCAGCCGAGTGTTGTGACTCATAGCGAGCTTTCAGACATCCCTCCTTGGGAACTTATCTGCCCAAAAACCGACATGACTCTCGCAGGAAAACCAAATCCGATACTATCCCTACTGAATTTAAACAATTGGCGCTCGAACACATTGCACAGTATGCAGATCATGTGTCGTTCTACACTGACGGATCAAAAACTGATGTTGGAGTGGGATGCGCTTTTGTTACGGATACAGTAACAAGAAATTTCTCACTTTCATCTTTTGCATCGGTTTTCACCTCTGAACTCACCGCCTTGGATAAGGCTCTATGCTTTATCGAAGTTAGTGATGCCACGAAATACGTTATTTTCACCGATAGCCTTAGCAGCATTCAAGCTGTGAGTGGTTTCAACCCAAGTGATGGACTTGTTTTAAACATTGTCCTGCGCTTAACTCGCCTTGCCAGACTGGGAAAGTATGTAACACTCTGCTGGATCCCAAGTCATGTTGGAATACAATTGAATGAAGTGGCAGACGCAGCGGCCCGACGTGCTTCCCGTAGGCCCTGCAGGCGTGCGCAACGAATCCCCGCTAGAGATTTGTACCCATATATATGTACCCACCTTCGCAGTGTATGGCAAGAACAATGGAATAATATAATAAATAGCAAGTTGAAAGTTATCAAACCTGAGATCGGTGAGTGGCCATCCTCGCTGCGGCCTAACCGCCGTGAGGAGGTGGCGTTGTGTCGATTGCGGACTGGCCACACGCTGGCCACTCACCGATATCTGTTATGCGGCGAACCTCGACCACAATGTCAGCGATGTGCGGCGCCCCTGTCGGTCCGACACGTGCTGGTCTCATGCCCGGAATATGCTAGACGCAGGTCTTTACATTTTGGCGTGCACCGGCAGGAGTCCACACTTTTAGAATTGATCGGCCGTGACTCCAGTATGGTTGAACGGGTGCTGTCCTATCTTAGAGACATTGACTTTACGATAATATTTGATCCTGGTTAAACGCGTGTGTTGTGGTAGTCAACCGCGCTGATAGGCGCCTGGCGCCGATTTGGCGGGTCCTCCCTTTCGCTCCGGGGCCTTTCAAGTCTCGGAGCGACGGGAAGGGCCTCCGTTAGACGTCGGGCTTGGGTCCGGCGTCTGGGCTGCCCCGCGCCCCCGGGCCCCTGGGTCCGTTGGCGCGGGGTGGGCGCCGGAAGTGATGCCCCGGCGCCCCGCGCCGAGGCGCCTGCCGGCGCGGTAAACCTGTTTGAATCTGTGACCATGCATCCGTGCAGTGAGAATCATAACTACGATGTGAAAGAATCACTCTTTAATGTAAATATTAGTTCACTGTAGACGAGAATTTACTTTCCCCTAAAGACAGACAAATTTATAAGCTTTGACTGCAGAGAAGTGTTATGGGCGCTATATGACCTCGCAGGTTGGCGCGCCCCTAAAACCCAATAATCAATCAATCAATATTTAGGAATGTAACACCCTTGAATTGTGTTTTGAGTCATTAACAATGTTCTGTACGTGGAATATAATGTTTAAAATTGCAAAAGGCCTAAAATTGGCATTTTCAATCAAGTATAACCTTACAATTTTTGGCCCCTCCGAGTTTAACATGTACTACAGAATCAGCAAAACGGCTTCTAATGCGCTTGGGTCTCTGTACATTTACTGTTGAATGTCAAGTTAGGTCATTTAATATCACTGACCTCGACTGACCTCGACAGCTTAACGCCGGCTGGCCATCCGGAGGTCATACATGTGCTCGGGAACTGTGCTAACAGCATACCCAAACATGTATTTCAGACTGCAGATGTGAAGTCCATTTAAGGTCAGTGACCTTGTTTGACTTTTGATGTGGTTGTGGACCTTGGACGACATCTTGCCAACAAACGTTTACAGATACATTAGTCCGGTAGCTGACTATCGATGATTTGTAAGATTTTATTAATTTTGGTCCACCCTAGGTTACGACCTTGTTTGACCTTGAAAGGGTCAGACATAAGAAAATAATCAACGTATGTGTTAGACACTTAGATAAACACATCGGGTTCGAAGACATGTCATTTACTTGACCGGGGGGGGGGGAGATCGGCTGCCGATCTGCGTTTGATATTTATTCACTACCTGGAGGTGAAAGAAAGCAATGAACTCTATGCTGTGGCTTCCATGAAATATTGTTCACTGCTTGCCAACGACATGGAGAACATCCCAGCCGAATGACCTCAGATGTCGGCGCGCCCTATAACGCCGCCGCGGAGAACATCCATTTCTTGACACGACAGCGTTATGTTTAAATATCTATCAAAGATTGACAGTTAGGGACCGCAGTGCTAAGTGATTCCACCTGCTCCATTCAGCAGATATCAGTAACGTGCCGAGAAGTGCAAAGCACGCATTTCATTCTAAACGCTTCAAGCCTGTTCCAGTAGCCACCTTTATTTACCGCAGCTCCGAGATCTGTCTGTTGACGTCTCCATGGAGCCTCTTGATACCGGTGGTGATTCCTATACCATGGTAAAGATAGCTCACGCGTTTCTCATGATGGTCATGATCTTAGCGTCTCTCATGATGGGGGATGAGGTGGCTTAGTGGATAGCACCCTTGTCTTCTAAGCCACCGGTCCCGGGTTCAAGTCCCGGCGGAGCATCAGAATAAGTCCATCTGATCCTCAAAATCCCTCCCAACAGGGTGAGAGTTGGCGACGCCGTATGACCCTGGCAGTTGGTGCGTCGTTAAACCCCAACAGTTGTTATTATTATTCTCTCACGATGGTACCATCAGTGAGACGCTGGCGAATACAGCTTCCACCTGGTGTCATTGTCAGTCAGAGGAGGAAATATTCGTGCTCTTATTGTTTGGATGAGGAAATCTTACGTACTCTTTCCCAATGATGCATAGGGGCGTCGTCTGTTTTGTTACTCGTTTTGATCATGAGATACGAGCTGGATAACAGCCCAACCTGAGAGAGATTCTCATGATACTTTCGCTGTCAATGGATGTCTTTTCTCTCACGAACGTGATCGTTTGAAAAGTGTAGGCTTGTGACAAATACTTCATGAAAATCGACAATATTCGCTTATTGAAACCGGATTCAGGAAACTGAGCTAACCCTCGAAAAACGTGTCCACTCACATCAAGTACTGGCAATTATCGATTGCACCATTCCGTAGAAGCTATATTTGCCGCTACACCGTGTTTTCACTGAAGACATTTGTCCGACAAGTCAGTAATAAGCATTGACGCAACCAAGACCAGACACCGACACCACGCCCCCGAATATAAAACGGTGAAACCCTGTTTTTCGACATAAATTGGAGCGATATTCGTGCACTCAACTCTTGTGGTCAAGCAATGACTAGAAATTTAGAACCCTGCTTGTAAAAAATTAATAATCTTCACGATGTATGACAAAACGATTATTGCTGGTGAGGCTACGGCTATGTCTGCTCCAACTGGCTAGCGCGGCGAGGTTTAACAACAACATAGCCCTTGAACATAATAAAGTGGCCAACAGGTACGGTCGTTTGCTACAACAGACATCAAGAGACACAAAGTCAGCACAGATGTGAGCTTCGGGCTTAACCTTACACAGCAAAGGAAATGTACATGCAACAGTGACGACGGAATTATATTTTCATACCATACTACCTTTCCCACCAGGGGGTTGCTGCAGTTGTTTACTCGGGAGGAGGACGAAATCCGACGTGGCCATGACGGGGATTGAAATGTTGAGTCGTCTGTGAAATGGCAGAATTTGAAACGAAATCCATTTCACCAAATGAGGTTGAGCTCCACCCCCGCCCTCATGTCTTCGACCCCAATGCTTACTTCTCTCTTCTGTTATTTTTTTATTTCAGTAGTTTTGACGTGAAGGTTGCCACACGAATCACCCAAGTCAGTCCTAGCTGCTTCGGTACGCTCTGCTCGTTAATTAATGTCAACTGCAATGTCCTGAGCATGACGGCTGAGTTGGCCGCCACCCGAGTCCGTGAGGTACAGTTAGGCACAGGCCCGCCCGTGGCAGTATTGATGGTGTCCCTGCTATCAGGCTTATGCTTATGAGTTGTGCAGTGGTCAGTTCAATGACCAGCTCACGTTCAGATAGAGGCTCCGCCGCGGGCAGCCGAGGTCCAATCGAACACCTGTAGAGCTTACCAGAATAATGATCTGGCCGCTGTGAATACGAATGAAGCAAACAGCGAGTACATACAATTAAACAACATAAACTATGTGTGCAAAATCTCCGAACTCTTGAATGACAATCAATAGGCCATCACCTAACCGCATGGCCTCCCCGATATCTATTTTGACACGTCACCAGCGTCGACAGACGCGGCGCTGCTGCGACAACCGCGACGCTAACGTCGCGTGACGGAGTTACGGCAATTGTCACAGCACGTGACGCGCGTCTGTCACGCTCCACCGGCTAACGGCGGGCCGCCCATCGGAGAAGTTCAACGCAGTTCGGGCGATGCACTCAGTGCAAGAAAGGCCGGCGGCATGCTCATCGGGAACACCCGGTCAGGCTGGTACGTAGCCAACACGGCTGGCTGCATCTGGGGATGTCTCACTGCCAGTAGGCGGGGGTATATTCACCGGGAACACCCGGTCAGGCTGGTACGTAGCCAACACGGCTGGCTGCATCTGGGGATGTCTCACTGCCAGTAGGCCGTACACGCCGGATGCCGGCGATGCAATGGGTCGATGGCAAATTCTGTCGCAAGTCAGAACAGAAGCTCTACAAGTTGCTGGAGCTGTCACACTTAGGTAGCGACGCCCGCGAGTAGTGGAGTTCCGGGACGTCAAGGACGAAGCTCAGCTTCAAAGTGTACCATATGGGCTTCAGAAGAGCGGGTCATTGCCTGTTTTGGTCCTCTGGACCCCCACATGCTTGGACAAGTTTCAACCGCCAATAAGACACAGAATCTAGAACTCTTCATCGCCTGAAGGTTAAATTGGACCCCATGGATTTTTCGCGAATAATTCCGAGCCAACTTAAATGAAAAATACGCATCGTTTTCAATGCCTGTCAGGTGATCAATTTGACTGCTATGCCAGATTTCACGGATCATGAATCAGCTCTGAGCTGTTTCCGGTGTAGATTTCGTTTTCATCAATATTACCACCTTCCGGACTTCTGTTTGAATATATGTATTTCACTGTAACCCTGCCTTGATAGATCCCAAGCTTTCGTAACCAACGTCTGCGTTTTTTAAGCCCGGGTTTTAATGTACATATTTTCTGTATGATTTATGTGAATATTAGGCATGGCTGCGACATAATTCCATGTGTACGCGTTCTAAGGTTTTTCTGCTTTATGTAAAATATTCCCTAAAAAACAGAACATACACATGCAGGCGTGGGCAGATTGTCCTCACGATCCTAGACGGCACGTCTCGCGCTACGAGAGATTTCCATTCAGCGCGTCTCGGGTGGTATAGCGTGAGCATCAGAGAGTACAAGGAATTTATGAGCGCGTCGACTGGTGAAGAAGTTTTGGAAATCGGTCGATAACTGTTTTACTTGTAGGCCTTCAAAGTCAGACTATATTTTGAGCCCGACGCAATCGTGTGGTCGCACCAGTTCGCCTGCACTGTCCTTACCTAACCTCGATTCAGCGGACCGGCCTGCGGCGCTCCTACCCTGGGGGGCAAGTATCGCCGTCGTCGGCCGCAGCTTCACCGCGGCCTCCTGAGGACTCGGATGTTTAAAGGGTGTTTAGAAATGACAAAGTTTCAACTGTTGAGCTGAAACCCACCATTCTTTTAGTGGGGGCCACAAATCCATGTATATCACGATTACAAAGAAATTTTTAGTGTTTCTCTCCTTTGGAAAGACACAAAATACATCCATTCCAACGCCTGTGTAAATGGAAAATGGGTTCAGCCTGTTCTTTAGCCACCTACCGGCCACTTATCAAAGTAAAGTTATGGGAAGTGGTGTAGCTATTGTCTCGCCGATAGGTATCATGCCATAAAACCAAGACTTGAAGAAAATGTTTCAGAATCCACGTATGCTGTACTTTGTGAAATGCTTTCCCATCGAGTAAAGGATCCATGTTTTTCACAATTTAGATAAATAACTACCTTGGCTTACAAGCATGCCATCGTTAATTACCTCGGCTTACAAGCATGCCATCGTTAATTACCTCGGCTTACAAGCATGTCATCGTTAATTACCTCGGCATGCTGCCGTATTCCGCTACTTCCGTGGAAGCAGTTATGGAATGGTTGCTTGGCTTCTACATTCACACCCCACGGGCTGATTGATCGAGCGATTTAGTTGGTTCGGATAAGCTACCACAACCATGACAGCCACCGACTGTTATAAGCTGCTACCACCACCGCCACCCCCCCCCCCACCGCCACCGCCACTGCCATCGACACCGCCCCGCGTCCCAGTTCACGCGCAAACAGCTCCGGAAATTCTTCACCTCGATATCAAACACACCAATTCTGGCTATCAGGCATACTTCCAGTCGATGTTAGTATCGTAGCAAGTTTTCTGTTTTATTATTCAGAAACCACAGTGGATGCAATTAGGCAAAATAATAGAACAATACAAATCAATTAGAACAGGGCTGACATGTTTAAAAAACAGCGGCACATGTTCCGGACATCATTACCCATCCATTTACATTGGACATTGACATCTTCCGGACATTTTTTGAGATTATTTTCCATGTTCGACCACCCCGCAGGAAAATCTGCAGCGCGTCATAAAAATGAATGATAAAATGAAAATGCGCGTGAAAATCTGGTATGCGTGATATTTCCATCTTATGTCTAGATAGCAGGACACCGTTGTCCTTGTTTTGATGATGCCAGCGAGGAACAAATGTTGTTGCGTTGTGTAAAAAATGCTTAAAAATTCTATACCCCGAAAATGTTCTAAGGGATTTGAAACATGCCATTTAATTTTAGGGATTTCCTACAATCTGAGATAACGTTACGGTTTAATGTAGATTGGGTCAACAAATAGCAATGTATTTGTTTATAAAATCTTTGGAGAAGACGCGATGGAGGGCTTCAGGGAATAAAATACCAGGGTATAATGTAAGGTTGAGCTCCTTTTTATCTTTGGAGAAGACGCGATGGAGGGCTTCAGGGAATAAAATACCAGGGTATAATGTAAGGTTGAGCTCCTTTTTATTTATATTTGTGTGACAAGAGGTTTCAGACACTCTTCAAGGTACCTGTGATGTAAGTAACTGTAAGGCTTCAGATTGAGAGTAAACATTTCCTACATCGAAAAATCACCAAGAGTCGCTCTTTAAATGTCAGAGATTTTTGAAAACCTAAGAAAAGTTAACAGTTTTATCTAGTTTAGAAAAAATAATTTTTAATGTATTTGTTTAACAAAATCTTCACAGGAGGCAAATTAGAGTGGTTGATATAACTGAAAGATTAGGTAAAAAATACACAGTTTCATAGGTGTCCCGAATTTCCCTGTGATGTAAATATAGGCTTTAAGGTGGAAAAAATGGGAAAAAGTTTCTACCCTGAGTGTGCACTATGTACGCAAAGTCGTTTCTGAGGGGATGTTTTAAGCCCCTCCAACCCACTCCCAACGCAGAACGAAGCTGGCTCTGAGGTGCACTGGGGAGTTAATAAATGTGTACCTCGTAAGAACATATTCGACCAGAAAGTAACTGCCGAGCCCGGCGCGGGCCTTCGAGGAGCGCCGATCGCGGCAGGAGTTGGAGCCGGAAGCAGATGGCGCTGATTGTCACATCAAGGTAGCGCCACTGCGGTGAGCCTCCACCCCGGTCCATGCTCTGATGGCGGAGGCTGGCCTGCAGCCCGTCGCGACCCGTCGGCGGGAGCTTGCAGCTCGTCTCCTGGCCAGGGCCCTAGCGCTCCCAAGGGACGACCCCTCCGAGTGGTGGCGGAGGCAAGGATTCCAGCTCGCCTTGCGTCGGTGACCGGATGGCGGCAAGTTGGCGGGGATCTCCTCACATCGCTGGGGGTCTCCCCGACCCTGGACCCGCTGCTTCCGGAGCGGCTCCCCCCATGTACCGGCACACCGAGGACGGTCAACTTTAACATGGGTGTGGGACCCCCACTGCCGCCTGGCTCTTCCGAAGAGTCAAAACGTCAGACGACGCTACTCCACCTGGTGTCGCTGCCCCAGTGTGCCACCTGGGTGTGGACCGACGGCTCGGCCAGTGCGGGCGTACGTGACAGAGGTGCGGGCGCGCTTATCGTCTTTTCCGACGAGCAGAGCCAGGAGTTGCGCGCCACAGCCGGCAGCATATGCTCAAGCTTTAGAGCTGAGATGGCGGCTCTCCTAACCGCCCTCACATTCTTGAGCACACACCCAGGCCTGGACAATGACCCTATCGTGATCTGCACGGACTCTAGATCGGCCCTCGCCGCCCTCCGCGCGGGCCCTGCCGCTCAGACTTCGACTACAAGAGTGGCCATCTGGAGTATGCTCTTCGCCCTGGCCGGATCCCGCGAGGTACTCCTGCAGTGGGTCCTCTCCCACTGCGGCATCCCCGGGAACGAGGCGGCTGACGCGCTGGCTAAGGAAGCGGCAGCCCTACCCCAGGAAGACACCCCGCTGGATGTGCCATCCGTCCTCCGGGCCGCATCCCGAGCGGCCCGCGCACAGTCACGGGTCCGCGACCAGGTCCGCCTCCAGTGTCGTCGGCGAACAGAGCCGAGGCGATCGCCATCCACCAGCTGAGGGCCGGCCACTGAACTGGGTCGGCCCAGTACCTGCACCGGATCGGGCGGAACCCGTCCCCGCGCTGCCCCCAGTGCAGCGACGTCCGCTGCCTGGCGGCGCGGTGCCCCGTCTGCGGGGAGGCGGCGGATACGCCCCGCCACGTCCTCATAGTGTCCTGCTCTTATGAGGACTCGGCCTCTACACCTCGGCAACATCTTGCCGAGGCCGGAAGAGGTGCACGGTGGGGACATCGTGGCAGCCCTTGCGGCCGCCTTTGCAGCCCTCCAAAGCCGCCAGGCTACGCCGCGATAGCGGCCGAGAGGAAAATCAACAACAAAAACAACAATAACAGCCGGTCAGGTACTCATGATCCAGCTGTTGACATCTTTGGGATTCGAGAGTCTAGATGGAGCATATCTGTCTGGTTCTTTAGCTACGGATCGTCTCAGGGTGCTGATATTTATTCTGAACTGGGAAAAGGGGTACCCGATAACAATTGGGAGATTAGCACACGCTTTGGAAGCTGAGAACAGTTCAGAAGCTGATTTTCCAAGACAGAGGAGACCGCTCCGCCAGGCTCTGACGAGTGCTTCTATGGCAGGTTCTGTGGCGTTCGAACCCGCTTCCTGTCGGTCGGTCCTTGAAGGCTGTGGAAGAAGCCAAAATACCCAACTGCATGCAAGAAATGAAGCGCTATCTAAAAGTAAAATTGAAGCTAATATAAAGATAGAACGTCTCGAATTAGCAGCGTTACAGCGGGATTTGAAGATACAGGAGAAACGAGTAGAAGTGAAATATCAACTGGCAGAAGGTAAGAGTACACCGTCGTCGAGATTCAGCTGACCAATGAAATAGCTGGCCTGGATGACTCTGAGGTGACTCTTAAGCGGGTAGCCGCAGTGAAACCGGTGTTTCCACAACCGAATGGAGGAGTGGATAAAATCTGGTCGTTCCTCCTGTAGGTGGCGAGGGCTCCGAGAGAACCACCCTGAGAGCTGGCGAAGAAGAAGTGGATTCAGCAGTCATTGAAGCCGAGGGAGTGCATGGTGACCCCGAGGTCGCACAGGTCGACCTGCATCTCCGTCATCTCCGTCTTTCACTCAGTAGGCCCTCGTTCAGATCTGACCGCTGTCTCTATTGTTTGGCGACCTCGTTTCACGCTGATCGCCTACTCAACTGTCTTAACTGGGTGGAGGTCGGGGTGGTGGATGGGTAGAATGTTTGTTTGCGGATCGAGTGGTCCCCCGTTCGAATCTGACCCGCGTCTTTACTTTTTGGCGAACTCGTGTCACGCTGAATCGTCTAGTCAGCTGTCTTAATAGGGTGGAGGTCGGGGTGGTGGATGGGTTAGTTGTTTGTCGGTAGATCGAGTGGTCACTCGTTCGAATCTAACCTCTGTCTTTACTGTTTCGGGGCATTGTACTGATCATGGTTCGCGTACAACAGAGGACGCATGGGGTTCGAATCCGGCTCGTTCCCGATGATTGAACAGTAGGATGTTTCAATCATTCGGCGGTCTGCTCGTGTTGTTGAGTCTTGGCTTCCAATCTCAAGTGTCCTGGAACATGGCATCAGGAGGTTAAACTGATCAGTCGTCGGACGTCAAACCTAAGCCAAGTTTCTAAAGCTGAGTAGCAATTTGGTACCAGTCACTGGCAGAATTAATGCAACATCTCTTGAATCATTTGAGTGTAGCATTGTCAGAGAGTCATTAGAGGGAATATGGCATCTTTACGACAGAGTTTGAACTGAGATAACCACGTGATCAAGTACTGTTTGACGACCTCGTGTTACGCTGAATCGTCTATTAACTGTCCTAATTGGGAGTTGGTCGGGGTGGCGGATGGGTAACATGGTTGTTTGCGGATCGAGAGATCCCTCGTTTGAATCTGACGCATGTGTTTACTGTTTGGCGACCTCGTGTCACGCTGAATCGTCTACTCGACTGCACTACTAGGGTGGTGGTCGGGGTGGTGGAGGACAGTTATGATTGTCTCTCACTCGGGGTCTCATGCATGTCGTCCGAATCTGTGCTGCGTTTCGCGACCTCGTGTCTGAATCGTCTACTTTTATGCCACCCCTGGGTGGGGGTCGGGGTGGTGGTGGACAATTATGACTGTCTCTCACTCGGGAGGCCCTCGTTCGAATCGACCCGCGTCTTTACCGTTTGGCGACCTCGTTTCACGCTGATCGCCTACTCAACTGTCTTAGTATGTAGGAGGTTGGGGTGGTGGATAGGTAAAATGCGCCTACTCAACTGTCTTAGTATGGAGGAGGTTGTGGTGGTGGATGGGTAGAATGTTTGTTTGCGGATCGAGTGGTCCCCCGTTCGAATCTGACCTGCGTCTTTACTTTTTGGCGAACTCGTGTCAAGCTGAATCGTCTAGTCAGCTGTCTTAATAGGGTGGAGGTCGGGGTGGTGGATGGGTTAGTTGTTTGTCTGTGGATCGAGTGGTCACTCGTTCGAATCTAACCTCTGTCTTTACTGTTTCGGGGCATTGTACTGATCATGGTTCGCGTACCACAGAGATGATATAGATGATTGCCCTCGTAGCACACCGCCATGTTCCAGGACACTTGAGATTGGAAGCCAAGACTCAACAACACGAGCAGACCGCCGAATGATTGAAACATCCTACTGTTCAATCATCGGGAACGAGCCGGATTCGAACCCCATGCCTTCTCTGTGGTACGCGAACCATGATCAGTACAATGCCCCGAAACAGTAAAGACAGAGGTTAGATTCGAACGAGTGACCACTCGATCCACAGACAAACAACTACCCCGACCTCCACCCTACTATCACAGCTGGATAGACGATTCAGCGTGACACGAGCTCGCCAAACAGTAGAGACGCGGGTCAGATTCGAACGGGGGACCACTCGATCCGCAAACATCCCACTTTGTCAGAGCGCGTGTCGGGCCGACGTCTCCACGCCCCACCCTCCCTATTTGATACTCTCAAGTCCCACTCTCCCGGTACGTAACCATCACGTGCCGCCCTCTCGATACGTTACCTCACGTCCCCCTCTCCCGATAGGTTACCCCACGCGCTACCATCCCGGTGGGTTACCCCACGCGCTACCATCCCGGTAGGTTACCCCACGTGCCACCCTGTCGACAGTGGTTGCTCGGACACTCCCAGCTGCGACGACGGCCTGTGTTCGGACGACTCCCATATCCGCCTCCTAGAAGACGGCCGCGCCTCCCTCTGTCTCATTGTCGACTGCCTCGATCGACTGAGCACCAGTGACGTCATATTCATCGACGTGATGTCAGTGGCGCATAGTCTGGTGGACCACTACTACATCCGGCCGACGCCAGACGGTTAGAGATTGTGTGGCACAGGGTAGTTAGTGTGTGTGTGTGTGTGTGTGTGTGTGTGTGTGTGTGTGTGTGTGTGTGTGTGTGTGTGTGTGTGTGTGTGTGTGTGTGTGTGTGTGTGTGTGTGTGTGTGTGTGTGTGTGTGTGTGTGTGTGTGTGTGTGTGTGTGTGTGTGTGTGTGTGTGTGTGTGTGTGTGTGTGTGTGTGTGTGTGTGTGTGTGTGTGTGTGTGTGTGTGTGTGTGTGTGTGTGTGTGTGTGTGTGTGTGTGTGTGTGTGTGTGTGTGTGTGTGTGTGTGTGTGTGTGTGTGTGTGTGTGTGTGTGTGTGTGTGTGTGTGTGTGTGTGTGTGTGTGTGTGTGTGTGTGTGTGTGTGTGTGTGTGTGTGTGTGTGTGTGTGTGTGTGTGTGTGTGTGTGTGTGTGTGTGTGTGTGTGTGTGTGTGTGTGTGTGTGTGTGTGTGTGTGTGTGTGTGTGTGTGTGTGTGTGTGTGTGTGTGTGTGTGTGTGTGTGTGTGTGTGTGTGTGTGTGTGTGTGTGTGTGTGTGTGTGTGTGTGTGTGTGTGTGTGTGTGTGTGTGTGTGTGTGTGTGTGTGTGTGTGTGTGTGTGTGTGTGTGTGTGTGTGTGTGTGTGTGTGTGTGTGTGTGTGTGTGTGTGTGTGTGTGTGTGTGTGTGTGTGTGTGTGTGTGTGTGTGTGTGTGTGTGTGTGTGTGTGTGTGTGTGTGTGTGTGTGTGTGTGTGTGTGTGTGTGTGTGTGTGTGTGTGTGTGTGTGTGTGTGTGTGTGTGTGTGTGTGTGTGTGTGTGTGTGTGTGTGTGTGTGTGTGTGTGTGTGTGTGTGTGTGTGTGTGTGTGTGTGTGTGTGTGTGTGTGTGTGTGTGTGTGTGTGTGTGTGTGTGTGTGTGTGTGTGTGTGTGTGTGTGTGTGTGTGTGTGTGTGTGTGTGTGTGTGTGTGTGTGTGTGTGTGTGTGTGTGTGTGTGTGTGTGTGTGTGTGTGTGTGTGTGTGTGTGTGTGTGTGTGTGTGTGTGTGTGTGTGTGTGTGTGTGTGTGTGTGTGTGTGTGTGTGTGTGTGTGTGTGTGTGTGTGTGTGTGTGTGTGTGTGTGTGTGTGTGTGTGTGTGTGTGTGTGTGTGTGTGTGTGTGTGTGTGTGTGTGTGTGTGTGTGTGTGTGTGTGTGTGTGTGTGTGTGTGTGTGTGTGTGTGTGTGTGTGTGTGTGTGTGTGTGTGTGTGTGTGTGTGTGTGTGTGTGTGTGTGTGTGTGTGTGTGTGTGTGTGTGTGTGTGTGTGTGTGTGTGTGTGTGTGTGTGGCCCGAAATAAGAGGCATTTTCGCAGTGTTGCTTTTGTTTTGTCCTGAAGTGCTCATGCTCGTCAAAGACACCAAAAGAAGAGTTACCTGTTCTCATAGTCGATGACTAACTTGGCCAGCCTTATGCTGCTCTTACCGTTATGAATGTGTTTTTAAGTCTCTTAGCTCTACGTTACCCGTCGGAATGACTTGCGGCCATTTGCAATGTTGCAGATCACTGCGTGTCCAGTCCGGCCCACTCCACCGGCGCGGGCAGCGCGCTCCGAGACGCGGAGACGCAGGCCGACTACGCCACCCAGGAGTCGGACTCCGTGAGCCTGGCCGGCTCCTCGCAGCCCAGCGACGGCGCCAGTCAGAACGGAGAGCGGTCCAGCGACGCTGCCGACGCACGCCGCGCCCGGGACGACTGGGTCGGCGACGACTCCATGCACAGTGACGACGGCGACGCGAGTCAGACGGAGTCACTGCCGGGCGGGGCATGGAGTCAGACGGCTGACTCCGACGTCAGTCGGGAGTGTCCCACCAGCGACGGGTGGCTGACCGGTCTGACCGTCGCCGATTCCGACGCAGTGTTCGACTCTGCCGAGACGGAGGCCGACGTGAAGACTTGTGGCGGAGTTCGAAGCGGCTCTGCTGAGAGGAGGCGGTGGGCCGGCTCCAGGCGGGGCGTGTCTGCGGAGACGGCGGCTGATCAGGCCCGTAATGGCCAGGATCCGTCAGCTGGTGACTTCACTGCCGAGACAGACGACGCCGGCGATACGTCGGCCTACCAGCAGCGACGACTGGGCCGCTCCTGTCGCCGCAACGTGGTCAGCTACCGCGAGTCCTCCACCGACTCCCCATCCGACTCCAACGACTCCGACTACGACTCCCGCGACCCGCCGCGCTCCGGCAGCGCCAGTGGCTCCGACTCCTCGGCCGACTCCGACTCCGAGTCGGACGCCGGCGACTACGTGGCGTTCCAGGCGGTGTTCAGGGTCTCGCGGAGAATGCTGAAACCGGTGCTGGCGGTGAGGGGTGACGAGGACGGGAGGAAGCCGCGCAGAAGAGAGTCCGCTCCAAATGACCCTCCTAGAGCGGGGTGTCAACGCGAGTCTGGTGTCCTTGTCATGCCCACATCAAAGACTCGCTGACGCTTTAACGAACGATTGATTTGGCGACGACTTTACACGTTGCTTTAGTGTGGTTGGGTTGGCGGCCTCGTTTCGAAGCCTTAGCTGTGAAAGTGTGGCAGTGTTTCACTTCCTTGGAGCTTCAGTGCACAGGAGCGTCTCCAGGTGAGATCCATCACAAAGAAGTCGCCAAAGACGGACGTCCAACGAAGCAACGAGGTGTCGTGGAGGCCACCTGACAACACAACCCGTGCTGGCCTTCTAGGCGATGGTGGACATTCTGAGATTTGTACTTTTGTAGTGTTGTGGTCAGGTGGAATATCCGAACTGCTCAAATGTGCCATTTTCGGTATAAGAGGACCTGAAAATAGGAAGATGGCCAACTGCGCCCGGGATTACACAGTGCTCAAACGCTTCTCAGTGGGAGGCGTGTGGAACTCGCCTTTTGGGCTGCTTAACGTGATCTCACTAGTACGTGAATAATAACCGCTGATCGAGATATGACACCTTTATGGGATTACAGCTGCGATTTTTCGGAAATGTGAGTCTTAACAAAAAGTGCTGGTCGTCCCCGTTCGAATGTGGCTATACTGTTTGGCGACCTCGTGTCACGCTGAATCGTCTACTCGACTGCACTACTGGGGTGGTGGTCGGGGTGGAGGACAGTTATGATTGTCTCTCACTCGGGGTCTCATGCATGTCGTCCGAATCTGTGCTGTGTTTCGCGACCTCGTGTCTGAATCGTCTACTTTTGTGCCACCCCTGGGTGGGGTCGGGGTGGTGGTGGACAATTATGATTGTCTCTCACTCGGGAGGCCCTCGTTCGAATCTGACCCGCGTCTTTACTGTTTAGCGACCTCGTTTCACGCTGATCGCCTACTCAACTGTCTTAGTATGGAGGAGGTTGGGGTGGTGGATGGGTAGAATGTTTGTTTGCGGATCGAGTGGTCCCCCGTTCGAATCTGACCCGCGTCTTTACTGTTCGGCAATCTCGTGTCACGCTGTCTAGTCGGGGTGGTGGATGAGTAAGTTGTCTGTCTGTGGATCGAGTGGGCACTCGTTCGAATATGACCTCCACTGTTTCAGGGCATTGTATCATACTGATCGTGGTTCTCATATCACAGAAGAGGCGTGGGGTTCGAATCCGGCTCGCTCCCGATGATTGAACAGTAGGATGTTTCAATCATGTGGCGGTCTGCTAGCGTTGTTGAGTCTAGGCTTCCACTCACTGCAGCGTCCTGTCACATGACGGTGGCGTCCGAGGACAATCATCTAGAACTCACAACAGTACGATCGTCCTCGAGGTACACAATCATGTAACAGGGGACGCTGCAGTGATTGGAAGCCAAGACCCAACAACACGAGCAGATCGCCACATGATTGAAACATCCTACTGTTCAATCATCGGGAGCGAGCCGGATCCGAGCCCCACGCCTCTTCTGTGATATGAGAACCGAGATCAGTATGACACAACGCCCTGAAACAGTGGAGGTCATATTCGCACGAGTGACCACTCGATCCACAGACAGACAACTTACTCATCCACCACCCCGTCCCTACTAGACAGCGACAGCGTGACACGAGATTGCCGAACAGTAAAGACGCGGGTCAGATTCGAACGAGGGACCACTCAATCCGCAAACAAACATTCTACCCATCCACCACCCCAACCTCCCTCCATACTAAGACAGTTGAGTAGGCGATCAGCGTGAAACGAGGTCGCCAAACAATAGAGACAGCGGTCAGATTTGAACGAGGGCCTACTGTGTGAAAGACGGAGATGTTTCTCCACCACCACCCCGACCACCTCCCAAGGGTGGCATAAAAGTAAACGATTCAGACACGAGGTTGCGAAACGAAGCACATATTCGAACGGGATGCATGAGACCCTGGACAAAGTGGACTTACAGTCGAGTAGACGATTCAGCGTGACACAAGGTCGCCAAACAGTAAAGACGCGTGTCAGAATCGAACGAGGGCCTCCGGTGTGACAGACAAATACATTCAACTCATACATACAAACTGTCCTATTGGGTGAGAGGCAATCATCAATCTATCACGTGCCGAGATAGATAAATCCTCCGATGATTTGACAAGGTATCGGTCATTTGTTCGTGCCGATACTCGGATCCGCACCGTGGAGAGAACGCGGAACAGGAGCACGTGCGACTGAAAAACAGACAAGGGAGTCAGCACAAACAACAGCTTTTCAGTCAATTTATTGGAAAACTCGGCTGGGCGAGTGGCCACACTACAGATCCTGCGACGCAATCTCCTGTACAAAACTCCATTGTCAGCAACGCTCAGCGCCGCCACGATACTGCAGCTTCGTCGCCACGCCGTTAGATGGCAGCAAGTTTACCACTGCAAGAGCGCGTGCACAAGGCCCAGCAGGCCCTCCGTTCTGGCACACAGGAATCAAGCAGCGGAAAGCACCACAGGATTGACGGCATCATGGGCACAACACGGGAAAGCAGAGGAACTCGGCGGCAGCCGGAAAAACTTAAAGTATCAGCCGCTACACATAGAGCGCAGCACTGTTGGACCGGCGAGACCGCGCAGCACAGCGGTGGACAACACATCGCAGACACCAGTTAGAATATCGAGCAACTTAACTAGCCGTAACGGGCGGAAGCGTAGCTGATATAACATCTCCAGCCCTCTCCAGTTCTCACACAAACCGATAAACAAACGGGCGGGGAGGGGGTTCTGTGGTCCCGCCGCGGAGCCGGGAGGAGGGAGACGGCTCGTGGCTGAACACAGTGCACACACGCAGCCCAGCCAGCCGTGTTAATACAATTCGTTGTCTACGTATTAGAGCGAACCAACGGCCAGACACGCAGACACACAATTTGGCTCGGTCCAGGAGGGCTGAGCACCTCTAAAAGCCGCTTTTCGACCACAAATGATACTCGTAACCCCATTCCCAAGACACGTCCACATAGATTCCTTCTAAAAATACCTGACCGACACCGACTCGCATCATTTCTAGAAGCATCTGTTACAACCTGGCGAAAACTCCGGGTGAGTAGCATACAAACGCAACAGCGAGTCCGGACACAGACCAACCAATCAAATCAGAACTCCAGCCACTGATCAACTCTCACATAAACACACCTTGTATCGGCTCATTTAACTCTCTTACCTTCTTTCCCGCAGTCGTGTACAGATTCTTAACATGCGGATCAGTTCCACCTCTGACACTCGCCGGCTGTAATCCACCATTTCTGACTTGACCTCACAGACTGGCGTAGAACCATGGCCGCTCACTGGGGCGCACATCACCAACGGACGTCAGCAGCACTCGGCGTCACCCGCCGAGCTGACGTCACACCTGACGTGGCCTGGCGCGGCGTTTACGCGTGGTGAGTGGTGACGTAGGTGTTGGGGAAGAGACCCTTGCGGTCGCCGATCTCGCCGTTCCACCAGTGCTGGTCGGAGCGGTCCGTCACGGTGATGATATCGCCCCGCTGGAACTCCAGCTCTCCCTGCTCCTGCGGCGTGAAGTCGTACAGCGCCTGTACGTGGTACTGCCGACACGTGGGCACCGGTCAGACCGTACACGTGGGCACAGGTCAGACCGTACACGTGGGCACAGGTCAGACCGTACACGTGGGCACAGGTCAGACCGTACACGTGGGCACAGGTCAGACCGTACACGTGGACACAGGTCAGACCGTACACGTGGGCACAGGTCAGACCGTACACGTGGGCACAGGTCAGACCGTACACGTGGGCACATGTCAGACCGTACACGTGGGTACAGGTCAGACCGTACACGTGGGCACATGTCAGACCGTACACGTGGGCACAGGTCAGACCGTACACGTGGGTACAGGTCAGACCGTACACGTGGGCACAGGTCAGACCGTACACGTGGGTACAGGTCAGACCGTACACGTGGGTACAGGTCAGACCGTACACGTGGCAGAGGTAAGACCGTACACGTGGTAGAGGTAACACGTGGGCACGGGTGTGTCCTTACATCAGGAAATCTGTTCCTAGGGTTTTTTCTGAAGTGATTTTTGTAATCACCGCCCCAAAAAGCATAAAAATGCACACATGGCGCATGAAAGTCTTCACAAATACCGAATTTCGAACATTCGACAGCGCCGGCTCTAAATCGGTCCCGCAAATGTCGCCCACCTCAGGGTATATTTGATAGTTTTCAATCATTTCAGAGATTAAATCCTGGGTCGAGCTCATCTATATCGTGCGCGGCAGAGTTTTCAATACGCCGCTACTGTTGGTGAAACCAATCGCAGCGCCACCTGTTGAATCGTTGTGGGGCATAGATGGCGCACTCTACCAGGCCTTGTGTTGACGAGGAAAATGCGGATAGTAAAACGACATTTCTGCCCGCATAGGCTAGTTTGGTTAATTTCGCAATGCACTTACAATGACACTCTCAAAACAGAAGTGTCGTTTTACTCTCCCCATTTTCCTCGCCAACACAATGCATGGTAGAGTGCACTATCTATGCCCCACAACGCTTCCTCGGGTGGAGCTGTGATTGGTCCCTTCCACAATAGTGGCGTATTGAAAACTGCCGCGCACAGTATAGATGAGCTCGACCCAGGATTGGATTGCTGAAATGATTGAAAACTATCAAAGATATCGTGACAGCGGTAACACCACTGTTTTGTTGACCGAGTTAGGGCTGGCAAAGGCGAATGCTCGAAATCCCATTTGTAAACATGTTCATTTGTCATGTACAATCTCGAAAATTGGAGAAAAATTGCGATTTTTGTTATTTCCGAAATCAGCGTTCCACAATGCACAAGCAAACACCTTAGCAGCAGTGCTTCCCAGCAAAAGCTGCAAAAGTACACTTAACAGGGTAACCCCGTTCCCACCTCCCCAGGGACTGAAACTCACTTACCAAAGTAACCCCGTGCCTACCTCCCCAGGGACTGAAACTCACTTACCAAAGTAGCCCCGCACCTATCTCCCCGGGGACTGAAACTCACTTACCAAAGTAACCCCGTGCCTACCTCCCCGGGGACTGAAACTCACTTACCAAAGTAACCCCGCGCCTATCTCCCCGGGGACTGAAACTCACTTACGAAAGTAACCCCGCGCCTATCTCCCCGGGGACTGAAACTCACTTACCAAAGTAGCCCCGTGCCTATCTCCCCAGGGACTGAAACTCACTTACCAAAGTAACCCCGCGCCCACCTCCCCGGGGACTGAAACTCACTTACCAAAGTAACCCCGCGCCTATCTCCCCAGGGACTGAAAC